>JAUDYJ010000002.1:219808738-221023738 GCA_030761175.1 Masticophis lateralis
TATTTCACCAAAAAAAAAAAAAAAAAAAAAAACCAGCCCACTCTCTCCACAAGTATGTGCTGTAGAATAGTAATTATTTATTTGGTTGACAGAGTGAACCATACCAAGGGGAGATCGCGGAGATTTGCAGAGCATAACATACATTTGTTCTTTCGTTCTCATTTCTCAGCATTAAAGTTCATGAGATGTACTTCAAATGACTGCTTTAAATGTTCATTCCACTCTACAAAAGGATTGCACAGCTGGAGAAGGCCTGAGGGAATAAGGAAGCCACTAAAAGGATTGTTCATCTTTGCTTTAGAACAATGTTTTTCAAACTTGGCAACTTGGCCCAGTTTGAAAAACACTGATTTAGAAGGAATTCTGAGATGTTGAACATTTTTAATTTAAAATGCACCAAGAAAAAAAAAAAACAAGGGCTAAATTGTTATCATTGCCAATTCATTTTTCTTGTTTGGATTTCTGCTGAATTGGATGAAATTTAAAGTTCAGCATATTCTTTTGAGGAATTGATGCCTAATAAGTTTCAGAAAAGAAAGTACAAGGGTAGGGGTTATAATCGTCATTCTGTTGTTGTTGTTTTTGCTCTCTTTTTTAAAAAAAACAACAGAATGACGATTACATTCAAAAGTTACATTTTGACAAAATGAGACAATATTACAGTTATGGTTGTCCACTCTGTGAAAAAAGGTTTGCTGAAATTCAGACAGGTGGACCTATTTTTAAATTTGTTTAAAATGTCTGATTTCCCCCCCCCCCCCATACTTGCTGATTCCCTCTGCAGTTTGATAGGTGATTTCTCAAGAGAATTCAGGGATTCTTGATAGAAAAATAATCAGATTATAAAACAATAGGTACAAGAGCTATGGATCCTAAAGTTGAGACTCTGTGGATGGATCCTTTTGATTGGAGGATCCAATCTGGGTTGGTCACCAGGACCAGAGTTTTTGTCTTCCAAGCTTTCAGACTCATGCTGGAGCCCATCTTCTCTATATCAGAGTGCGTCCTTTAGGCTGTTCTGTGTGTGTTATTTATATGGTGCCTGAGATAAGATAAGATCTTATCTTGCTGAAGTTGGTGTTGGATGTTACTATATTGTATGTAGCAAACATTCCATCTCATTTCTTGGACTGAAAAGATCCCAGTGGGTAGAACAATTGTCTATCAAACATCAGTATTTCTTTCAGCCATACAATTGGATAGTACTGGAAATCAGTATTTCATATATTTTACTTTATTTTCTTATAGATGATACCAAGCTGGCAAGAATTTCTAATGCTTTGGAAGATAGACTCAAGATCAGAAGGATCTTGACAGACTTGAGCATTGGCTTCTAGCCAATAAAATGCAGTTTAGCGGTGAAAAAAGTAAGGTCCTGCACTTAGGCAGAAAAAATCAAATGCATAGGTACAGAAGAGACAGTCCCTGGCTCAACAACAGTAACTGTGAGAGGGACATAGATGTCCTAGTGGACCACCAGTTAAATAAGAGACAGCAGTATGCTACAGCTGCCAAAAAAGCCAATGCAGTCCTAGGCTGCATCAACAAGGGGAAGCATCACGATCACAAGAAGTGATAATACCGCTTTTTACCACACTAGTGAGGCCATACTTGGTATACTCTGTAGAGTTCTAGACACCACTATATAAAAATGATCCTGAGACAGTGGTGGGTTTCTACTGGTTTGCCCAGTTTGGGTGAATTGGTAGTGGAGGTGGCAGGAGGCTCCACCCACCCACCTGGATGTCATCACGGACACTGCGCATACGCAGAAGATTCACAGTTCTGAACCAGTAGCGAAGGTAGGTAGAACCCACTACTGTCCTGAGACCTAGTTTCTTGCCTCCAGAGGGCCTCAGGGGGTGATGGGGAAGGCCCATTTTTCTCTCTTACCTGGCTCCAGACCCTCTCTTGGAGTCTGGGGACGGTGAAAATGACTCCCTCCCCCCGGAGATCCTCTGGAGGCCGAAAACGGCCCATTTGCCAACTACCACTCCCACCGGAAGTTGGCAAATGGGCCATTTCTGGCATCCAGAGGACCTCCAGGGGCAGTGTGGAAGGCCATTTTTATCCTTCCCAGACTCCTAGAGAGGCTCTGGAGCCAGGTGAGAGAGAAAAATGGGCCTACCATGCCATCGCGTGCCAGGAGCGGGGACAATGGGGGCATCATGCGCAAATGTGTGGGGGCGGGGTGCATAAAATTATGGGTGTGGGCATACACATATGTGACACCCCACCCACCCCTGCTTCCCCTCCTGGCACACGATGGCAAAAAGGTTAGCCATCATTGGTACAAAGCCTCCTGTCCTGAGCAGGGGATTAGACTAGAAGACCTCTGAGGTCCTTTTCAGTCTTTCATTGTATGTTCTAATGTGGTGTTCAAAGAGTTATGAGGAGGGGGCTAGGCCAAAGGTCTATCTTTGCTACTCTAAAATAGGCTTGACATAGAGGGGCTATCTTATTTACAGAAGCTATGGCAACGAACTTACAATTTCGGTTTAGAAAACTATGACTAGGATTAGTGAGGTATAAACTAGACTGGTTAAAGGGAAGGGAGGAGGGAAATTAGTTATGAAAAGGTCAGACAGTTAGTAAAGAATAGGTGAATTAGAATGGAAAGAACTAGGAATTAGAAGAATTCAAGGAATTAGAAAGAACTGAAAGTTGGTAACTGGGTTTTGTGGCAAAAGTAACAGATTTGCCACCATGAACTACCCTTTTATCTGAGGAACCTGGCTGGAAAATGTCCTAGTGGCTGAAATGGCAAAAAAGTGCTATGAAACCATAATGATACTTCAGAAAGTCAACTCATCCAACAGATCAAGGTTTCAAGATCAGCCTTGAGCATGATATACTCATGATACAATGCCTTGCCCCAGTTTTATTCTTTATACAAAGAACAGATAGATATATGGAGAAGGCTAAGAAGAGGGGGGTTTGGCTACAAGTAAAATTAAAAAGGGAGAAAATCTGTTATGTTTTCAAGGCAATCCAAGTGAACTCCCCAGTCTGGTTGCCACTGAAACATGTAGGAAACTAGGAATAAATGTAAAGTTTGTAATGCACTTAGGGATGAACATTGCTAGATTTTTAAAAGGATATGCTAGGTATGCTCCAGATGTTAATAACAAGGCAGCTGCTACAAAGGATGTGTTAGGTTTCTTTTCCCATTTCCAAGGTTATTCCCCCCCCCCCCAATATATTCCCTTAGAGCCATTTCACTCTTCTCAAACATGAGCCTCAAAATCCCCCAAAGGGATTTCTCTTGCTAGCTGTGGAGAAATGTCTTTAAATCTCTATACACAAATAAAGGTTACTGAATGGAAGAACAGCTGAAACCAAAGCAAAAGGGATAATGTTGAGAATGAAATATAGGTGACTTCAAAGGGATGAAGAAAGATTCCACTATCATTGTTCTGTTCTCCTGTCAGTCCTATCCTAGCCGAAAGCAATATAATTTTATTAGGCATTGTTCTAACATCAGATAGATTCTAAAGCGTGATACATCTTTGTTTATTTTTATATTTCTCTATATAAGGAAAAACTGACGATGAGTTCCTGTTGGATCAGACCAAAGATCTTTATAGTCTATTATTCGTTTGTCTTTCAAATGTTTATAGGAAAGCAGGACTTGAGGATAATATCTCCTCGTTTTTTTGAATGTCATTTTTAAAGAAGTTCTGTATATGATACAGGTTAAAACAGGAAGCTTTTCAATATTTTGCCCTTCGCTAATTTTTATAATCCCTTGTGAAGCAATTCTGACTGGTGATTATCAAAATTTACCTCATGAAATTATCTCACCAGTCTACCTGGGATACTGGCCATCTACTGCCAGGACATACTGAACAAATACGCTAACCTAATTTTTTCTTAGTGTACTTGTTTGCAGTAACAATAGTGTGTGCTTTCTTTTCTAGTGTTTGATCATCTTCATGCAAATTTAATTACGGTAGATAAAGTTCAAAATAGAAATCAAGAGTTGACTTTTATGTTATTTTTTTACATTGCACACACTTTCACAAAACCAAATTGCATATGTATGTATGTATACTTACAACCTATCAACTGGCAAATAGATCTGTTTATCCAACCAATCAGACACTTCCTTCTTGTTTAAAATCAGGGGCTTTTTTATGTAAAGCATAAGCTTTTATGAGATGAAGCCTTCCTACTAATAAAGTGTGTTAATCACAGAAGGTGCCACCAGATTGTTCCTGATTTGGGGCTATTATAAACTTATCCTGCTCACTTCCTGCAATGTCTTTTTGTTTATGTAGACTTTTTGTCCCGATAGAAGAAGATTCTGGGGGGAAACCCTCACAGCCCAATACCAGTCCAATTCAACATTATTTTTGGAATTATTTTAGCAGTGTTCTATGGTGCTTAGCCAAGTGATATTACTCTTGAGCTATCATGCATGGGATTAGGTTGCACATGAGTATGCCTGACAATTTTACTGAACTATGGAGAAAAAGAACTTTAGTCATTGAATAACTAATGCTGGAAAGAGATCAGAAAGCAGATCTGCAAAGCTGAGATGTAACAAAACTGTTACATAGATCCAAGATGTGGTGTAGTAATACACAATTTCAGGAGACTATGTCCATGAAGATGTTGGCTATTTTTTATCTTGAAAAGAAATCATTTCTTTATTCATTTGATTTATATTTATCTATCATTTGGGAGGGAAGGAGGAGAAGTTAATGTATGTATTGTCATCTCCTCTCTTTTTCTGGCAACAACAATCCTGTGAGGTTAGTTGGGTTGAGAAATAATGACTGGCTCAGTCACCCAATGACCTTCCATGGGTGAGGATGAAAAACACTCTCAACCTTCCTGTTACTAATCCCTTAATACCTAGGAGCTCCGGGAGATGAAGTGCCAGAAGAGACATCTAGAGTGGTGCTGGAGGACAAGTAACTCCGAATCAACACTCTTAAGAGCCTTTATTAGGATTTATTTAGTGGTGATATGGTCGGCAAAATGTTCGCATTTTTCTGCACTTATTACATCCGCTGATTCTTGCCCAGTTGCACGGTTTAGGGGGAGTGGAGGAGCCCTTACAGGGTAGAGCTGAGGAATTTGTGCAGTTTCTGTCAGATAAAGTCACTCAGATTTGGATGGACCTGGACTCTGATTGGGCAGTTCCGACTGAGATGACCAGGGCAGGTCTTATTCATATTGTGTGGGATGAGTTTGAGCCTGTGACTCCTGAGGAAGTGGACAAGGCTGTGGTGCAATGAGTTCCTCCACTTGTTTGTTGGACCCGTGCCCCTCCTGGCTGGTTTTGGCTAGCAGGGAGGTGACATGAGGCTGGCTCCTGACTTTAGTTAATGCTTCCTTAAGGGACAGGTCTTTTCCACAACCATTAAAGGAAGCAGTTGTAAGGCCCCTCCTCAAGAAGCCTTCTTTGGACCCAGCAGAATTAAAGAACTTTTGTCCAGTCTCCAACTTACCCTTTGTGAGGAAGGTTGTAGAGAAAGTGGTGGCACATCAGCTCCTATGGACATTGGATGAAATAGATTATCTGGACCCTTTTCAATCTGGCTTCAAACCTGACTACACCACGGAAACAGCTTTGGTTGCGCTGATGAACGATCTCTGGCGAGTCTGTGATGGGGGTCATTCCTCTATCGTGGTGCTACTTGACCTCTCAGCAGCTTTTGATATCATCGACCATGGTGTCCTACTAGGCCAATTAAGGGAGTTGGGAGTGGGAGGCACCGTGTTACGGTGGTTCTCTCTTATCTCTCTGGTTGGTCACAATCGGTGTTAAAAGGAGGACAGAAGTCGGCCCTAGGCTCAACTGGGGGGGGCTCCGCACTTGTGGGGTGCCTCAGGGCTCGGTCCTCTCTCCCCTTCTATGTAACATCTACATGAAACCACTGGGGGAGATCATCCGATGATATGGGGTGGGATATCAGCAGTATGCCGATGATACCCAGCTGTATATCTCCACCCCGCATCATTTCAGTGAAGCAGTGGATATGATGTGCCAGTGTCTGGAGGCTGTGAGAGTCTGGATGGGAGTAAACAGGCTCAGACTTAACCCAGACAAGACCTAGTGGCTGTGGGTATTGCCTCCCAAGGACCATGTTGATTGCCCTTCCTTAGCCCTGTGGGAGTCCTCCTCAGAACAGGTTCACAATTCGGGTGTCCTCCTTGACCCACAGCTGAGATTAGAGCAACACCTGGCAGCTGTGGCTAAGGGGACCTTTGTACAGGTTTGCCTTGTACACCAATTGCAACCCTACCTGGATCGGGAGGCTCTTCTCACAGTCACTCATGCCTTTGTCACCTCACAGTTGGATTACTGCAACATGCTCTACATGAGGCTACCCCAGAAAAGTGTTCGAAGACTACAGTTGGTCCAGAATGCAGCCGCTCAAGCAGTCGTGGGTGCACCTAGATACTCCCACATTACACCAATCCTCCGTGAACTGCACTGGCTTCCTATTGGTCTCTGGTCACAATTCAAGATGTTGGTTATTACCTTTAAAACCCTATATGGCTTAGGGCCAGGCTATCTTTGAGACCATCTTCTACTGCATAGCTCCCAACAACCGGTAAGATCCCACAGAGTTGGCCTCCTCTGGGTCCCTTCAGCTAAACAATGTCGCCTGGCAGGTCTGTGGGGGATGGCCTTCTCTGTGGCTGCCCTGGCTCTCTGGAATCAACTATCTCCTGAGGCCAGGACTGCTCCCACCATACTGGCCTTCCAGAAAATGATGAAAACCTGGCTTTTCCAGCAGGCTTGGAGCCGTTGATCTCACCACAACGATCTTGTGACATCCGGCCATGAGCGGTGTGTATGGGTTTTTAACATCTCTTATTGTATATTGTTCATACTGTCTTTGATGTAAGCTGCCCAGAGTTCTCGGAGAGTTGGGCAGCATAGAAATACAAATAATAAATAAAATAAATAATAAATAATGTGGATTAATCTCTGATGGCCATCAGAGACCTATGACGGACATCTTTAAAATATTGCAGGGAATGTTCACAGTGGAGAAAAATTGCTTTTGGGTTCTCAGGTGTGGGGGGAAAAGGTGAATTAATGATTTCCAGTGCACAAGAATAGGAATTATAACTAAACCAATATTATGAAGAGCTTTGTGGTATGAATTGCTTGATTGTGACACAGGTGGCTCAGTGGTGAAATCCAATTTTTTTTATTACCAGTTCTGTGGGTGTGGCTTGATGGGCATGGTGTGGGCCACCTCATTCCAGGGGAAGGATATTGCAAAATGTCCATTCCCACCCCACTCTGGACCCAGCCAGAGGTGGTATTTGCTGGTTCTCCGAACTGCTTAAAATTTCCACTACCGGTTCTCCAGAACCTGTCAGAACCTGCTGGATTTCACCTCTTAACTGGCTTCAGAAATAGTCCTGCGCAGAAAACCTCATTCAATTTGATAAAAATTGACAAAAATTCTTGATAACTGCAGCATGAGGCCCTTATCCTTTTATTATAATATAGCCAAAAGTGATGGCTTTCATTTTGTCCTCTTTCATGAAGTCTGTGGTTTCAATTAAATCTCAATGGAATTTTTTTTTTTTTTTTTTTTTGGCAATAGTGTTCTGGTGAGCAGTTGTAGAGATTGCCATACGGCTTTCCTACCCTCAAACATGAAGAGCATGTCCATGGACATTTGAAGAGACAAAAATAGGTTTCAATCCCTGCTAAGTCATTTTACCTGTCATAGGAAATTTCATAACTAAGAAAAGTCATAAAGATGATGTAGCACACCAGAATTTAAATGGCATCATTAGATGTGCATCCATCTCTTTCTCAGCAGTTGTACCGAGTAAGAGAGATACACATTGGAGGCAGTTGGCAGAAAGCTGTAAAGGCAGAGATAAACTAGATTTTTAAAAGCCCATTTGTGCATCTTTAATGTCACAACTGTGGAATGCATTCCTTCTCCTCTGGCCCTTCCCCTCATCTATATGTGTTAGAATTATGATGATCAAGAATCTAATTAGAATTTCAGATGAAAGAACAAGGAAAAGATAGGAAAAAGGGAAGTTATACAATGCATTATAGCTAAAGCGTTTAGGAAAAGTGAAAAGCTGTAAATTAAAACACTTCCATTGGTATCTAAGTAGACACTGTGTTAATTGTGTTAATGCAGTTAGCCTACACATTTTTAATTATGTGTCTAGAAAGCACAGGTCTAAGTAACCCTGGGAAGAACTAATCAGAATTCAGTATCAATAAAGCTTCTACCAATTTGGTTTATATTTTGAAGGAAACGTTGTGCCAATGAAAGTTTAGTATCAACTGATGGTTCTTTCAAAAACCAAGTAGCAAATTTGAGATCACTGTTTTTTATTGAGGACCATGGTGCAGTCCTATTAACTTTTCCATAATCCCAATGTTGCCGTCCATTTGCAATTTCACTAAAGGCACAGGCATGGGTCTCTTTTTCTCATTTAAAACGACATAAACTACAGTGAGATATTCTTTTAACTAAGCACATTTATGATTGCACAATAAAGCCACACTTGAGTAAACATTCATACAGCAGGAACATATGAAATTTTCTTGGTTGATGGAATAGAAACAGGATGTGCCCCCAAATAGCCTGTGTAGCGTAGAGGGCTAATGCCTCCTACTAAAGGCAGCAATTAACACCAGCTGCCTGTAATTTCTCTGAGTTCAATCCTAGCCAGGCTCAAGGTCGACTCAGCCTTCCATCCTTTCTAAGGTGGGTAAATTGAGGACCCAGTTTGTGGGGGCAATAAACTGACTTTGTATAAATATACAAAAGTATGAAGGCTATTGCTTAACGCATTGTAAGCCGTCCTGAGTCTCCGGAGAAGGGCGGCATATAAATCAAATTAAAAATAAAAAAAATAAAATAAAATAAGAAACATAAATTATTTTGTTGATGAGGGTCTGCACAAATTTGATTTAGAGAGTTGGTCTGACAACAATTTAACTGAATCTCTAAATCAAACAAACTTTTTACATATAATCGGAGGATTAAAAAAAGATAATGTGAAATTAATTTTGCATTTACATTTACATAAATTTGTTAAAATAATATTTAAAAATAGAACAATATAATTAAATATTACATAATACAAATGTGTAATATAAATTTATTAAAATTTACAAATGCAAAGATAAAAAACTATTACAAAAAAAATAATGGCTGAGGAATTCTGGGAGTTGAAGTCTACAAGTCTTAAAATTACCAAGATTGGAGACCCCTGGCCTATAGGATAGAATTATGGAGTCTCAATGTTTCTCTTCTAGAAGCCCTCTGAGCTTACATCTTATCATTGTGTTCATCTTTGGACTAGTGAGAAAATGCTTTCTACTGCCATCACCTATCGTCCAGGGGATGCTTTGGATAGTTCTAGTATATGAGAGAATCAGGACTCTCATAGCCCATTTTATTTTTCTGCTTATTAATATGTCAAAATGAAAAAAATAAAATAATTTTACATGTATATGTAAAGTTGTGGGAAATAGAAAAGGTCCAGTCTCACAAGAGATAAACAAAATGAAATTTCATTATTAAAAAAAGTATGAAAGTCCTTTTTTTCTTAATGAAAATGCTTTGCATTAAAATGCAAATATTCAATGTTGGAAAAAAAGATAAATTAAATAATTTCTCAGTTCATAGGCAGAAAAAAACCTGATAATTTAGATAAAAGAGAATAAGGGGAAAAAAACCTATGCTCCATAAAGACCACAAGATGGTGCTGGTCAGTTTCAAATTGATATTCTCTGATACAGTTTCAGAAGTGATACTGAGGAGAGAGAACTTCAAGTATTGCTAAAGATTACAAAATGTTTCTAAGAAAAATGCTACATTAATAAACACGTCTGAGACTGGTCAAAAGAAATGATGGTTATCCCCAATTTTAATTTGATTAGAATGTGGCCATTTATGCCACAATATTTCAATTTTGATTTTGTGATAATCTTCAATTGTCTGTCTTTTATTCTACTATCCCCTGGTATTGCCACATCAGTTATCCACACTTTCTTCTGTTCAATCACAGTTAAATCTGACGTGTGTTGACTCAAGACTTTATCAGTTTATATTTGGAAATTCTACAATATTGTAACCTGTTTCTTTTCAAGTACTTTGTCAATTATGTGTTCCACCCATGTTTTGTTATTGGCACATGGTAATTTTTACAGATGTTCCTGTGAATAGTTTTGATATTATTGTTGTGTTATGTTATTGTTTATAATCAATTTGTTCAATCCTCTTGCGGGAGCTGATTATATGATCCATTATTTCTTCTTAATTTTTGCTCAATCTGCACTTTGAATCAGTTTCAGTTCTGGCCTTAACTGAAATAGTTCAAGTAGCTTGTTCCTGAGCAGCCAAAATCAAGCCTTCAGTTTCTTTGTTTAATGTTTCAATGTAAGTTTTTGCCAGGTTTTATCTTTATACACTCCCTGATGACCTTTTGTAGAAAGATTGTCTTTTGTAGATCATGTAATGCTTTCCCCTGCCAGGCTTGCTAGTTCACATTTTTATTATGTTATTCCAATATTTCGAAACAATATGTTTTGTTTCCTGTATATTCAGTAAGTTCCAATTTTTAACTTGAATCAATGCTTGTTCTTGGTTATCTTTTACATAATCAGCCAATGCGTCCTTTTCTTCAACAGTTTGTTTAACTTGAAGTAAATCTCTGCCTCCATTTCTACAGGACAATTTATAATCCACCAATATCACTATGGGGAATATAATGTATAATGAATAGTCACCAGTTTTCTTGGTTTTCAATCCAAACTGTCCAGTTCAGTTTGACTCCAGATAATAATTCTAATGGTGTCTTGGAATAGACAAGTGTTGTTGTTTGATGGTGTTAAAGGTATAGTTGCAGGATATAACATGTTCCATGTAAGGGTTCCTTTTGCAATTGAGTGATGGTGATTTTGTCAATGTTTCATATGCTTGAGTCAGCTAAATAACATTTCTTCAAATATATATGCAGCTGTTGGTCTTGGTTGCTCAGTCAATAGTTTAGAATCCTGTAACCCATTTGTCACCAGATATCCAAAATCTAGGGTGGTCCTTGTTGACCCAGGTGATACCTGAACCAGTACAGATGTCTATAAATTACATCTCACCATATTATTTAGAATAGAATAGAATAAGCTGGAAGGGACCTTGGAGGTCTTCTTGTCCAGCCCCTTGCTCAACCAGGAGAACCTATACCAATTTAGATAAGGGACCGTTTAGACTCTTCTTAAAAACATGCAGTGATGGAGTGCCACCGATTTCTGGATGCAAGTTGTTTCACTGGTTAATTGTCCTCACCGTTAAGAAGTTCCTGCTTAATTCCAGGTTGCTTCTCTCTTTGATTAGTTTCCAACCATTGTTTCTTGTCCTGCCCTCTGGTGCTTATAATTTGACCCACTCTTTTTTGTGGCAGCCCCTCAAATACCAGAATACTGTAAATCCGTAATTCTTCTTTTCTTTAGACTAGCCAAACCAAAATCCAGGTCTTTGATCATCTTAATTGCTCTTCTCTGAACTCTTTCCAAAGTTTCAACATCTTTTTTGTAGCATGGTGACCAAAACTGGTTGCAGTATTCCAGGTGTATTTTATAAAGTAGTACTAGAGTTTCACGTAATCTTGATTCTATACCTTTGTTTGTACAACCCAGGATTGTATTAGCTTTTTCGGCTGCTGCTGCACACTGCTGGCTTATATTCAAGTGATCATCCACTAGGACTCCAAGGTCCCTCTCACAGTTACTATTTTTGAGCCAGGTCTCATTTAATCTGTACTTATATACCAGTGGTGGATTGCTACTGGTTTCCACCGGTTCTATAGAACTGGTAGTAAAACCGGTGGGAGGCTCCGCCCACTGACCCTGACATCATGAAAATGCTTTTGCACGCGGCCCCATTGAGAACCAGTAGTAAAGGTAAGTAGAACCCACCCCTGACTTATACCTTTGATTTTCCCTGCCTAAATGTAAAACTTTGCTTTGTCCACATTGAAATTCATTTTGTTGGATAGGGCCCATTATTCAAGTTTGTCAAGATCTTTTTGGATCTTGAGCTTGTTGTTTGGGATGTTAATGATTCCTGCCAGTTTAGTGTCATCTGCAAATTTGATGAGTTCCCTTTTTATTCCCTCATCTAAGTCGTTTATGAAAATATTGAAGAGTAATGCAATTTATGTAATTTAGTAATTTATGTGAGAGATACTCTGCATCAGCCTCCTCTGATGAGGCCTATACAGTATGGTTGAACCTCTGATATAGCTCTCATCCTCCTTGGAGCAAGCAATCCCCACAATCATGTCAAGGTAATATCTTCCTGGGGGATTATTATTATTTTTTGGTTTATTCACATGCTTTTCTGATTGTCTGAATAGACATCTTGTTTTTGAGCTGATTTTAATCATATCTAAATTACCTTTTCTTAAAGATGTATGACAATGTTAATAGCCCTGTGGCTGAATTACTCTAGTACTGCTTTGAGACCGAGTACAAGTAAAAGTTGATAGTGAATGCTAAGCTGTTGCATTCGTAAATGTGCTAAGTAGAAAAACAAGCCATGAGCTGTTTCTCAGTAAGTTAAACATAGCAAGCAAAATTATTCTGTTTTGTTTTGGGTACTTAGCACAAATCCCTTAATAATGTGTTTGAGTGCTAAAATCATTAATACATGCGCAATTCCCCGAGATGGGCTTGATTAAGTCATATGTGTATCTTCTAATTTAAAAAAAATGACATTAGGCAAATGAGTGGCATTTCTAAGAAGAAAATTCAAGGATGACTCGCCTCCTCCCATCTCAGTTTAGTCGTTTGCAAAGCTTCCCTTTTCATCACAAAACATATTGGTGAATATAACCGCCAAAGGGCAGATATAGTATTTCTGCAAAGCCTCACATTCTGTGCCTCCTTAAAAACATTTTAGTATTCATTTGCTAATTTGCAGCTTCATTGCTAATCAGGTGGTTGGTTGCCTGACTAATCCAGACAGTTAGGATGTGAGGGGCAGCTGGTGCTCTTATGTAAGTACAGAGACATGGGGAAATGGGGCTAATATAAATCAACTTCTAGAGAGCTCAAAACAAAGTCTTAGAATGAGCATCTTTTTTCTCCCAGCTTTCTTTCTCTGACTTTGTTAAGATAATATGGTATAATTTGGGAGTCAAATCCAAACTGTTTACTTTATGATCCTGGAGAATGCACGTGTTTTCATTAAGAGCAGCTTTGGACACAACACAGATGCCATCAAACAGAACAGGAAGTACAGTACATCACACTTCCTGTCTCCATTGCTTTTCTCTCTAATCCCAAACATAACATTTGGAATTCTTACATTAAGGGTGATCTAAGGATTATAGATACCAGCCACAGGGGCAATTTATGGATTTCTTCTTCTAAGCAGTTGATTTGTAATAATAAGATAAAGTCATAAGATGAAAATGTGAGGCACTTAACTTGAATACTCTGCATTGTCCACATAATTACTATATCAGAAGAAGCTATCTGAATCGGTTGCCAGACATCCTACAGATCATGATGAAATAACCCTGCTTGCAATATTAATTATCAACTAAGTTTTGGCTGTAGATGAAGAAGAAAGCAAAAAAGCCTTGTGCTCCAGGTCATGGATGGCATAATTCAATGCAGGGCCAATTGAGATTTCCAAAGAGGAATTTAATGAAGGCAAGGATAGGCCATTCCTCAGGCAAACAATCTGGCATTTATTTGAAAGTGACAAAACTGGAGCTGGAGATGTGAAAAAGAGTATGGTGCAAGATAACAAAGAGATGATCACTCAGTGGCCAGCAAAAGGGTTAAGAAGTTGAGGTCCAAGCAGTCACAATTAGGTATTAAGATTTAGGAAGCATGTTAAAAGAAAGGACAGAATAGACTTGTGCAGTGGTGGGATTCAAGTAATTTAAAAGCCGGTTCTCTGCCCTAATGGTTTCTTCCAACAACCAGTTTGCCAAACTGCTCAGAAAGTTAACAACCGGTTCTCCCAAAGTGGTGCAAACTGGCTGAATCCCACCACTGGACTCGTATCCATTTAGGAAAACAGAAGTAACCTCCATTCAAGGATATGCCATAATAATACCTATGCAAATCATGATCTATATCAGGGGTGTCAAACTCACATCTTCATGGTGGTGTCATGTGACATATTGGGACTTTTTTCCCCTTCCCTAAACTGGGCAAGGGCATGGCCAGTGCATGACGCATCCAGCCCACGGGCCAGGAGTTTGACAGCCCTGTTCTGGATCAACAGTTGGCTGCAAATTAACCAAATTGATTTCCTAAATAGAAATCATTTTCAATACATTGCTAGTAACATCTATTATTATCATTACTATCACTCAGAATAAATGAGGCAGTACCAATCACAGGATATTTGAAAAAAGAAAAAAGACTAATGCCTGCCCTGCAAACTGCTAAGCAGATGTAGCAGGAGCCCGTTTTTCTGCTGAAAGACACACTTGAGTTTAATTGGAATGGTTAACAAGCAGTTGGAGTCAAAACTAGAGATTATTAACATCTGCTTTATACCGTTTGGCTGAGTGAGAGTTTGGCTTGTTTGTGAAGTTTGTTGAAAGTAGAGAAGATATAGAGGGAGCAGTCTGCATTCCTGGATCTGAACTCTGGCTCCCTTTTTTACCAGAGGTGGAGGTTTGACTCAACTCCCCTTGGGCTTCCAGGCTTGTCTGAAGGTGATTATGAGGCTGGTCTCTCCATTCCACCCTTAACCCCCCCTCCTCCTTCGCTCCCAGATCATTGCAAGCAGGCAAGCAGCTTCCTGTAAGTATGAAAGATCATTACCTCAGTAGCTTGGCTCAAGGCACCCAATCTCTCTCGACTTCAAAGAGATTGTGATAATATTTACTTCATAATACCTCACAGATAAACAGGCTGATTAGTCAGGGTGGGAATGCTAACTATCATCCCTGTGGCAAGAGATAAGGGGCCTGGCTTGGGGATCCTTTGAACTAATGTTCTATCATTGCTTAGAGATCATTCTTGTTGTCCAGCCAACTCATTTGTTGGAAACGGTTTCCTCCTTAATTGTGGGATCACTATTACATACCCAGTGAACCTGAAAAGCAAGAAGTGTCAAGCCAGGGAAGAAAGCCACACTTTTCAAGCTGCTTAACTTGAAGTAGTCTCACTGAAGTGGTTTGAGGTTGCTGTGCAACCCAACATTAAAACAGAGGGAGGGACATACCAAATGAAGTTGCCATCATGAAAAGTATGGCTGGGAAAGGAAAGGGCCCAAACCAGACACCCCCCACCCTCTCTATTTATAGCACAGATCTTGACTAATGCAAAATCGAAGAAGAGCACCTATTTGTAAGAGCACCTTCATATAAATTGCAGCAGGAATGTTTCCTAAATATGTTATGAAATACTGGTTGCTTCAGTTCGATTCTTTTTCCAGAAGAAAAAGAACCAGAAAGTAGCTGTGAAAGCAAACCCAAACAACTGATTAGAGAAAGAAAAAAATATAATATTATGACAAAAGATTTAATCTCAATCTCTGGCTGAGGGGAACGCTTAGAGGAGAGAGAAAATCCCAGCCATTAATTGCAATAAATTTTATATAAAGGTAAAGGTTCCCCTCACACATATGTACTAGTCGTTCCCAACTCTAGGGGGCAGTGCTCATTTCCATTTCAAAGCCGAAGAGCCAGTGCTGTCTGAAGATGTCTTCGTGGTCATGTGGCTGGCATGACTAAATGCCAAAGGCACATGGAATCCTGTTATCTTCCCACCAAAAGTGGACCCTATTTTTCTACTTGCGTTTTTTACGTGCTTTCAAACTGCTAGGTTGACAGAAGCTGGGACAAGTAATGGGAGCTCACCCCATTACACGGCAGTAGGATTTGAACTGCTGAACTGCTGAACTTTCACTCGACAAGCTCAGCATCTTAGCCACTGAGCCACCATGTCCCTAGTTTATATAAATATAATATAACCCAAATTTTTATCTGATGGTTAAGATAATACAAAACAAAAACAAAAACCACCAGATGGAGAATGAATTTAAACAGATGATTAGAGAACTGTATTCACATCTTGAAGAATTTAGTATGAGCTCCTGATACCATAACATGCTGATAGTAGTAAAGCTTCCTTTTTGTTGTTGTTCTAGTTGTTTGTTTCTGAAATTGTGGCATTGGAAGAATTTTGTAGTCCATCCACTGCCTAGGGCAAAACTCTTTATACCATCTCAGACAAACAACTTTCTAATCTTTGCTTGAAAACCTCTACAGATAGAACACCCATAACTCCAAGAAATTCTATAATAGTAACTCTTGGTCAAGAAATTCTTCATTATTTTGAGTTGGGATCTCCTCCTTAATTGTGAGATCACGATTATGTACCCAGTGAACCTGAAAAGCAAGAAGTGTCAAACCAGGGAAGAAAGTCAGGGAGAAAGCCACACTTCTTCTGTAAATTGTCCACCATTGGTGCTAATTCTACTCTTGGGAGAAGAATACATCCATATCTTCTTCCGTGTGATACCTTTCAAAAATTGCAAGACTACTATCTCTTCCTCCCTTGTGCTTCTCTTCCTTAGGGTGAGTATGCCATGTTCCTTCAATCATTCAGTATTGAATTTAGCATCCAAATCCCTTACCGTCTTTATCACTCTTCTCAGCCTCCTTCTTGTGTGCAAAATTAAATGCCGTCTGACCAGTAAAAACTTCACTTCCCATGCTGTTGATACTGTACTTTTGTTGATGCTGCCCAAGGTTGCATTCACATTTTTGGCAGTTGCAGCACACTGCTGGCTCAAGTTCAATTTGTGGTTTACCAGAATGCTCAGATCTTCCTCAGAAGTATTATTGTCAAGCCAGTTACCACCTATTTTGTACTTGAGAATCAGTTGTTTTTTTCTAAGTGTAGAACCTTACGTATCTCACCACTGAACTACTTGTTGGATAGGATCCAATCTCAAGATCCTTTTGAACCTTGAACCTACAATTTCTCTACCCAGCAAATTTGACAAGGAGCCCTTATGTCTTTCATCTACCTCATTTATGAACATGGTTTTTTTTTCTTTTTCTTTTTTCCCCTTTTTTTAAATTTTTATTTTATTCTGGACCAGATGTTTACTGCAATGCTTAAAATTACTCTAATTTTGGGCAATATAGATAGAGAGGGTCTCTTTAATAATTCACATCAGAAATTTGGACAGTTTTCACTCATGGATTGATACTAAAAGCAAATATAGTCATTTTTCATGATTTACTGAACTGCATCTGCTTCTGCAACTCACAGACAGCAATACAACAAGGAAGGTCCAACAATAAGAACTTATTTGTGTGAAATTTCCTTAGGTTTCCTTATTTTATATCCAAGGAAGAACACTAGAAGGCTTCCATATGTAAGGATCACATAATTTCTTCTGCCTATTACTGTGTAGCTATTGAAGTATTTCTTAAATCCTGTAAATTGGTGTTGTGTTCCAGAATCGTGTCCTGCCATTATTGCTTGATTGCATTTTCTATCTGCTGCTGCCTCCTGCTCTAAGTATGAACAACTCAATGTCCTTCATGTACAAAATGGAGTCATTCAATTGACCAACCTTCCCTAATCGTTTATGAACATGTTGAAGGGCACTGGGTCCAGGGCAGAACCACTGCATGCCACCCTTCATGTAAACATAATCCCATTATGTGAATGAATTTCACATAATGGATATGGTTGCTCAACCAATTTTGAATCCATTTGATAGTGGGATCATCCATCCCACTCTGATCCATTTCATCATGGAAGAGGTTGCAGTCAATGTTATCAAATCCCTTACTGAAGTATCAATACACACATCCACAGCTTTCCTTTGACCTACTAATCTAAGCACTGTGTTTTTAAAAAGTGCCAGATTTCCTGGCCAAGTCTTAAAAATAAATTCCAAAAATGGCTAAACTCATTTTCTAGTCTAGGACTTACAAAGGCTTTGTAGCTATTTAAGTTTGAGAAAACATCTTTATTGTAAATAAGAATATAGTCAAACAACATAGTTGATTATTCACTTCCAGTATAAAGTTCTAAGTGTCTTTTATAAGTGTGATTCTTCAAACTCACTGTTTTTTTTTCCTGCCCTTTCATGAGTTAATGAGATCTTTGGTGGTCTTGAAGATGAGTTGAATGACTGCCGAACTATTCACTCTGGCCTGAAAACCTCAGATTCCTTACTGACTTCTCAAAGATGATGGAAAGTTGAATTGTGACATATCAGATTCAGAACTTTAAATTGTTTAGTTTATTGTTTATATGATTATTACCTAATCCAAATGATTATGCGAGATTCTATCAAGCAGCATTGTTACCTTGAATTTCTCCCACATTAATTATATGTCCAGGTGAAAACCAAAAAGTTATATCTTATTAATTATATTTGATTTAGTGCAGCATGACTGCAAATTATTCAACATTTGTTCTTTGGATGAAATACAGACCATATATTCTACTGAAGAAGAAATAGTCACAAAAAGGTAGGTTTTCATGCAGGGCAAACAGGAATTCCACCGTATTTAACCACTGGTAAAGGACAGAGGACCCTAAGTAGCAAATGAGGCAAAAGCAAGTGGCCATTGGCCATATTTGGAGAAGTTCCAAAATTTCTGAAAAACTATACCAATAAAGCATGGATGACCTATCTTTTCATTCCCAAGGCCACATCTGGTGCCAGTTCTTGAGATCAGGCACAACGCAAACAACTGTGCACATATATGAAGACATATATACATGCCTTCATCTCATATGTTGCAATATTCAAAGCAATATTTTCTTCTTGTAATAAACACAGCTCCAGACTGCTGATGTTTAAGTGCTGTTAGCAATGGGAAACAAATGACTCCAAGCAAGAACTTTTGGAAAGAAGCAAAAGCAATACTCCCAGTATAAAATAACGAATGACGATAAGAAACAACTCTCCTGAGCAAGGTTTTTGGGACAGAGGGAAACATCATTCCAGCAATCTTGCTGAAACAAGAAGCCAACAGTTTCCCTATTCAGCTGATAACTTTTAGGTAGGCATCAAGAAAAAAAAATGGATGTCACAGTAAATGCAGCTGGAGGCCAGTTAAGCTCCATTACTGACGATGGTAAAACTGTACAAATATCTTCTAAAAGAAAAAGAACAACTAAGAGTCTGAGTGAAGAAGAATGTGAGATGATACTTCACTGAAAAAGTTACGTACAGCATCTCCTCATTTCCTCTGTCATGTACTCATCATCATCAAAAGCTGCTCGTTTTCATTCATTCAAAGGTGGAATTACGAAAGAGAGAAATTGCTTAATGCATAGAAGCTCTCTGCATGATTTAGAATTCTGTTCTCACATAATTGTACATTCCATTGAGCGAATGCCACCTCTGTTTCCTTCAATCACTTTCAGATCTTACCGATCAAAAAGTCTAGCTAAACCTGCTTGATTAGGTTTTCAAATCACATAGGCAAATCTATGAATCTTCCATTCATATAAGTAAGAATACAACTGTGGCAGTTGGAGAGAATAACCACAAGTAACCATCAACCCAGCAAATTCAAACCCACCAAATTATATATCCTTACTTATCAAAGACGCCATTGAACAAGAACAAAAACGTCCAAACACTATTTTATTTGGCTTGGATGACAACAACGAATCTGATGATATCACAAAGATTCACAACATTATAAGAAACTCCAATAAACCAAACATCTCCCCTGATGACATCATCAACATTTCAAGAGATGGCCATGAGTTCAAATACAACGATGGCTCAGTAACTCCACGATTTTGCAGAGTTATTTGCAAAAATGAGTCCATCAAATGCACATTCATACATACAATAAATTCAATCACCAAAACCAACATCAGCCATAACAAACTTCACTCACATCCAGAATTATCCATATTGAAAGATTCTGGACACACTGAAAACAAGGACATACTGACTTATACATCGACTACTGTGCGGACTGTATCAAAAGAAAGTCCCACAACCCACATCCTAACACCCAATCCTCCTCCATCCAACTCCTCACCATCCAAAACTAGGCACGCATGCCCCAAACTTCCTCTATAACAACTACTACCAACCTTAAATGAAAGCTACTTAATGCAAGAAGTCTTATAAATAAAATACCTGAATTCCTCCTCTTACTAAATACAGCTATATTCAACATTATATTTGTCTGTGAAACTTAGCTAAATACATCCCTCCCTTACTCCATTACTACAGTAAGAGACTGTCATATTTACCAGATCATGAGGTGGTGTTGCTTTCTTCTACAAAAAGTCCCTACATCTAAAAAAATATTCAAGTTACACACAAACTTGCTCTTCCTGAGACCATTGTCTGCGACCTGTCCTTAAATACCACACTTCGATTCTTACTTTGTTACAGAGCCCCAGATTATGACATCGAACATGCAAACAAGTTAACTTCACTACTAACCTGGGCAATGTCCTGCCCACACCCAATAATCTTTCTTGGTGACATGAATTTACCACTTATTAATTGAACTCTAAATGATTGTACAACTGAACCTATACATGCAACCCTGTACAATACTGTAACTAATCTGGGACTTGATCAACTAGTAACTAACAACACTAGACTCAACAACTGCCTTGATCTCATCTTCTGCAACAGTTTAAATTCTATTTATGGACTACAAATAAAAGAACCATTCTCCAACAGCAACCACAGCATGATTAACTTTTGTCTCAACTTATGCCCTCTCAAAAATCATAATAATGGGATTCCCAGTTATAACTTTAAAAAAGCCAATTATGATCTCATAGACAATGAACTCTCATATCTTGATTGGCAAAATCTATTCTCTGGCTATAATACTGCTGATGGCCATTACAACATTTTCTTGCGCGAATGAAAAAAAATCATTAAACTTTATGTACCACTAATACTCCACAAAATCAGAAAAAATAAAATGCCAATAACAATAAGGAAATTACAATCCAGAAAAAAATCTCTTTAGCAAAAAAACAAAACAAACTACATAGCTAGTTCAAAAACCGCTATAAAAACTTATGCCAACAAATAAAGATTGAATGCACCAATTAGCACATCAAGCAAGAAGAAAAACTTCTATGCACAAAATCCACCCGTGCCTTCTATAATTTTGTAGACAACAAACTTAAAGACTCAAGATCCATCCCACCCCTAAAAGGACCAAACAATGAAGATTGTATTGACGAAACTGTTAAAGCCAATCTCTTTAAAACATTCTTCGGCTCAGTCTTTGTAAACAGCAACAACACATACGCAATATTTCCCAGTCATACTACAGACAATTACAATGATTACGGTGATCTTATACATATTGATTTTACAGAAGACTATGTTGAAAAAGGCACTATGCAATCTAAAACAATCTCTGTCTATTGGACCTGATGGACTATGTGCATACTTCTTAAAAAAGCTTTCCACTGCAAATGCAGAACTTCTAAGCATAATTTTTGAAAAATCTTTCAGTACCAACACCTTGCCCTACCAATGGTCACAAGCCAGGGTCATCCCTATCTTCAAAAAGGGAGACCCTAGCCTAGTTGAAAATTACAAACCAATCTTTTTATGTTGCATCACCTGCAACATGGAATCAATCATTAACCAATCTATTACTCTACATCTAGAGACAAACAACCTACTTTCTAACAAACAATTCGGTTTCAGAAAAAAATTATCCTGTAATCTACAACTACTACATTGCAAAAACATATCTCGATCAGGGCAAAGCAATAGACACAGTTTACATAGACTTCTGTAGAGCTTTTGATTCAGTAGTACATGACAAATTACTTCTAAAACTAAAATCCTATTGCATTTCTGGACTCCTACATAAATGGGTAGCTGCCTTCCTGTCAAACAGACAACAAGTGGTCAAAATAGGAAGTGCTCTATCAAATCCTGTACATATGAATACCGGTGTTCCCCAAGGCAGTGTCTTAGGTCCAACACTCTTCATACTTTACATAAATGACCTTTGTGATCATATTAAAAGCCACTGTGTTCTCTTTGCTGATGATGTTAAGCTATTCAACACCACCAACAATGCAACTACCCTTCAAAAAGACCTTGACTATGTGTCTGATTGTCTAACAAATGGCAACTCCAAATATCAATCAACAAATGCTCTGTCTTGCACATTGGCAAAAAAAGTCAAAACATAAAATACAAATTAGATGGACATGACCTTGTAGATGACCCTCATTCTGTCAAGGACCTTGGAGTACTCATTTCTAATGATCTAAGTGCCCGAGCCCACTGTAACAACATTGCCAAAAAGGCATTAAGAGTTGTTAATATAATCTTGTGTAGTTTCTTCTCTGGTAATGTTGTACTACTAACTAGAGCATACAAAACATTTGCTAGACCAATTCTTGAATATAAGCTCATCTGTCTGGAACCCGCACTGCATATCGGACATAAATACAATTGAGAGAGTTCAGAGATATTTTACGAGAAGAGTCCTTCATTCCTCTAACTGCAATAAAATACCTTATGCCACCAGACTTCAAATTTTGGGCTTAGACAACTTAGAACTACGCTGACTTCAGTCTGTCCTAAGCATAGTACATAAAATTATCTGCCACAATGTACTTCCTGTAAATGACTACTTCAGCTTCAAACACAACAATACAAGAGCAAATAATAGATACAAACTCAAGGTAAACCATTGCAAACTCGATTGCAGAAAATATGACTTCAGTAAGAGAGTGGTCAATGCCTGGAATGCAGTACCTGACTCTGTAGTTTCTTCCCCAAACCCCCAAAACTTTAACCTTAAACTGTCTACTGTTGACCTCACCCCATTCCTAAATGGTCTGTAAGGGGCGTGCATAAGTGCACCAGTATGCTTACCATCCCTGTCCTAATATTCCTTTTTACTTAGTCTTATCATGTATTCAAATTATGTTTATACTTTTACCTGTTATCTTATATATGCTTGACAAAATAAACTTATGACTTATGACTTAACTTATTGTGTGGCTAGCATCATCCTTTATCCAGTTCAAGTCTTGTGTACTCAAGACATGCCTAAAAAGAGCAAAAAAAAAAAAAAAGATGTCCTTCTGGAGTTTTCCTCTTTTCTAGTTGGGTAGAAGTCACAAGTCCACTTGCTTTCCCAGTGGCATTATGTCAATATTGTTTATATTATTTATATGCTACCTTTATTGTTTTTACAAATAACTCAAGGTAGTGAACACCCTTTCTCCTATTTTTCCCACAACAACAACAACAACAACTTTGTTGTGGGTTGCACTGAGAGAGAGTGGCTGGCTCAAGGTTACCCAGCCTTTCATGGCTAAGGTGGGACTTGAATTCCAGCTTTCTAGCCTGGTGCCTTAACCACTAGACTAAACTGGCTCTATATAAAAATAACAACAGAATGAATATATGGGCATATGAATTGAAGAAAGTTCATTTTTGCTCATGGTGGATGAGTCATAGGCTTATGATAAGCCATCCAGTAATAGACAGAATGTTTGTTGTTTAATTCCAAGAACCCATGTGAATTATTTCTGGCTAATCAAGCTTTGCTGAACACTCTGTCACAGTTCATGCAATTTTAATCATGTCTGAACCATGGAAATGAATTTCCTTCTAAATATTGTGTTCTATATAGACATTTTTGACAGGATTCCTTATAAAAACTCATATGATGAGATTTTTCCTGTTCTTCCCTTTCTTTTTCTCTGTAAGCAAAAAAAGAAAAGAAAAGAAATGTTGACATCACTACCCAACATATATTTAAAGTTTGGGGTTTTTTTCTACATATGTGTATATTGTTTATCCCAAAGATATGTCCTCTTGGCTTATGAAAACAAAGTGGCCTCTTTATCTCTTACTGATGGCTAATTACAGACTATCTTCAAATTCTGTAATTTAGAAAAGTGTTATTATTGTGTTACCTTTCATATATAATTGCTGCTCAGTTATGAGAACTGTTTTGTCCTGAGCTAGCAAAATTTACAATCCAGTAAGAAATAGAGCTTCTGCAACAGATGTGCTCATGGCACCTGCTATGATAAGTATTTATTTAGTCATCCTACTCTTTTTTCTGATATGGTGGAAGGCTCTCTGATGTATTTGGGTGGCAGTTGCTTAGAAAGACCACCAAAGAAGCCTAAAAGTTTGAAGAGAGCTGCAGCTTGTAATTCGTTGAAAGAGACAGCACTGCTTTTCCAACATATGTCCTGTAAATGGAGGCTTAGGCCGCAATCCAATCTCCCTAAAGAAAGAAGTCCTTGCCAAGTCCTTTGATTGCTATCCAGCTTTTTTAATTCATATCACCACCTAGCCCATCATTACCATTTCCATAGCTGTTTAGAAAATTGATCAGGTTCAGAAGTTTCCCTTCTTGTTTTGATTAAACAGAGAATGCAGAAGCTGTAGGATGACCAGGTAGATAAGATTCCAAGATCTTCTTGTGTAAATAACTCCCTACATAAAACTGCGGCTCATTTATTACAGTGTGTGCTAATGTCTCAGGCTCTTTGAAGAGCTGTTACATAAATCTTTTAAACAGTGTTATCTTCGCTTGCACACAAACCATAATTTATTCTGAGGACTTCAAAAGGTCATCAGTTATCTCAGTTTCACTCTAGCCTGATGTGGCAATTATTGAAAACAGAGGCCTTTATCCAGCTAAGATTTTTGGTTCACAGTTTTCACCTGAAAATTTATAACCCCTCTCTTTCAAGTGAAAAATTCACATATTTTTATTTTGAAAAAGCTAAGCGACTTTTGCTTTTCACAGTTTAGTATGGTATTAGCTACCTCCCCTTGCCAGAAGCTTCACTTGGGAAATGTGGGATGGGGAGACTAAGCCTTAGTGTGATTACACAAAATGTGTTAGTCATTTGAAATGTTCTGTATCTGTGAGTGTGTATGTGTAAGTGTATGTGAACAGAAGAAAGTTATTTTGCCGTTTTCCTTAATTTCTAAATTTGGTCAATATATTTTAGGACATACAATAAAAACTGTGCTTTTTATGTAAAAGATTATCATAAAACTGTACAATTTGGCAATTGTACTAGAAAAGAAGTTTAAAGTCAGTTATGATCCATTGTCACAAGTCATCCATGTTTGCCCTATAACCTCTAGTTTTTACTATCTCCCATATGATATTTTAATACATACACATTTTTCCATCTCCCCAAACTTTAAACGAAGTATTGAGCAAATAAGCTAGCTATGAACTTGAACGTAAACTAAATTTAACACCCTACCGCCTCAACCCAAAAAAAGATTACACAGAAGGTACTTGATTATTTATGTTACTGATTTGGAAGGGGGAGGGAGGGAAGGAAGGGGGAGGTGGAAAAGGGAAGGAGAGAGGGAAGGGGGAGGGAAGGGAAGGGAAAGGAAAGGGAAAGGGAAGGAGGGAGGGAGGAAGGAGAGAAGGAAGAAAGGAAGAGAGAAAGGAAGGAAAGAGAGGGGGAGAAAGGGAGAAGAGGGACAAAGGGAGGAAGAAAAGAAGGAAGAGGGAGGGAGGGAAGGATGAGGGAGGGAGGAAGGAAGGAAAGAGGGGAAAATTAAGCAAGGTTTCTGATTCACACTGCCAGCTTCCTACAAGGAAGCCCAATCCAAAGCAGACAAGAAGTCAGAAGTCATGTTCAAGGTTCCTTGACACCAGAGATGGTATTCAGCAGGTTCTGACCAGTTCTGGAGAACTGGTAGTGGAAATTTCGAGTAGTTCAGAGAACTGTTAAATACCATCTCTGACTGGCCCCACCCCATCTATTCTCCACCTTCTGAGTCCCAGCTGATTGGGAAAAAATGGAGATTTTGCAGGAACCTTCCCCTGGAACTGGATGGGAATGGAGATTATCCAGTATCCTTTCCCCTGCCACGCCACCAAGCCACACCTACCAAGCCATGCCCACAGAACCGGTAGTAAAAAAAAATTATATCCTACCACTTCTTGACACCTTATCACAAGTGCATTGGGAAGCCTGGGAGTTTGCATGGAAAGAATTTGTGAGGATCACGGCACCAAGACTGATGGCCGGAGCCTGAGGGATTTGCAACTTCCTTCTAGGAAAGTTTGCATGAAGAAAGTAAATGGCCAGTCCCTTTGCAGCCATGCTGTGCAGATCAGCCCCAATTCAGTGAGTCAGAGTTGTCTTGAATGGTATACAGGAAACTGACAGGTAAACTGATTTTTCAAACAGGAGCCATCCTACTTTCAAACTTTTCAGTGATCTGCTAAGCATTGTGGCACCTAGACAGCATTGCATCTCTTTATGCTTATAGTTTGAGTTTCCTTTTTATATGCAAAGGGTAAATGTTCTGTAAAAACATTTCAAGTGTTTTACCTGCAAAGTCTGAAATCCATCTCAGAGGAAGTTGAATGAATATACAGCTTGAGGGAGGAAAAAATTAAAAAGTAAAGCATAAAACGCAAATAAAGCATCTTCACACAAAGAGGGATTTGCCAAGTGAGATTGAAAAAAAGAAATCAGTAATGGTTGAACCTTCTTTTTTTTTATCAGTCCCCATTTAACAAATAACACCTCCTGCGTTTAAATATTTAATGTGAAATCATGGATTTATATAGCTTACAAAATGCCACTGGGTTATTATCTTTACAGTTTGCATGACAGGAATATTCATATTCACCAACAAAGACAACAGGAATTCCTCCAGGTGCTAATAGTAGATAGCTTGGCTTGCTGCTTCACTAATCTACTAATTACAGAATCCCTCAGGTAGAACAATGTCATTAATCTGATTAAATTATTTATAGGGAAGGAAAGCTAAATCTTATTAGGCCTTCAGAATTTTGGATGTCATACAACTGTATGAATGACATTTTGGCATGGTTGAGGAACACAAATGATTGTCATAATAACTGTCGAAGAAATTAGATACTCATTTTAGGATTTGGACCTAAAACCTCTTTAGGCTTCTTATAGTCAATGATATACCAGCATGTAATTCGTAAATAGTCTTTTAAAGTCCTGAAACTGTAGCATTGTTGAGATTAAGTATCAATGCCTGGATAAGAGACCATTAGGACCTGAAATATTTTTTTTTTGCTTTCCCATGACTTAATGACTTCCCCATAACTTAAGCATTTCAACAACTAAAGTAATACATTGAAGGCAGGGGTGAAATCCAGCAGGTTCTGATAGGTTCTGGAGAACCAGCAGTGGAAATTTTGAGTAGTTCAGAGAATTGGCAAATACCACCTCTGGCTGGCCCCAGAGTGGTGTGGGAATCGGGATTTTGCAATATCCTTCCCCTGGAGTTGGGTGGGAATGGAGATTTTGCAATATCCTTCCCCTGCCATGTCCACCAAGCCATGCCCATCAAGCCACACCATGCCCACTGCACCACACCACGCCCACCAAGCCACACCCACAGAACTGGTAGTAAAAAAATTTGAATTTCACCACTGATTGAATGTAAAGGTTTCTCCTGTCCAGTTGTCTCCAACTCTAGGGAGCAGTGCTCATCTCTTGTTTCCTAGCAAAGGGAACCAATGTTGTTCAAAGATGCTTTCATGATCATGTGGTTGGCATGACTCTACACCAAGGTACAGAGAACACTGTTATCTTCCCATTGAAATGATACCTATTTATCTACTTGCATTTGCATGTTTCTGTATTGCTAGGTTGGCAGGAGCTGGGGCAGGAATGGGAACTCACCCTGTCATGCAGTACCTAGGTCTTGAACAGCTCACTTTCTGGTTGACAAGCCCAGCATTTATTACAAGCAGATTATATGGGAAGACACTGGCCTCTCATGGAAAAATTGCCCAGAAATGGGTATATTCCTTGTATTCACTGATAAATTAGAAAGAAACCAAGCTAGTAACAATCAGATAACATTTATATAGATTGGAAGCTATCTAAGGGGGGGGGGGGATAAACAGATGTTCCATTTCAGTGAAAAGCAATTATAATCATTAAGTAGGAAAAGACAATGAGTCAAATGGCAGGAAGCACAAATCAAGAATTTTCTGGGCAATCAATTTTCTAAAGGGAAGGCAATATAATGTTGGTAAACAGTTCAACTACATTTACTAATTGTCTTCTCACCAACCATTTCATAGAGAACCAAAATGAAGGCTCAGAGGTCTGAAGCGTTTTTCAACCATGAAGTTGGACTCTCATCCTGAAGCTTTTAATTTTTGGAGTCCTCTTGCATGGCCTGATAAAACAGAGGTTCTTTTTCTTGTAGCATTACTTCTGAATAGAATGCACACCAAAGTAAAATCCAACTATCAGCCCTCAATAATGCCCTGAAGTTTTAGAAGTGCTTTGTATGGGAAATGTCTTGCACTGAGTCCTGCTAAAATTGCCTAATGCCATATATGTAAGAAAATGAATAGGTTTGTAGCTATTTGTTATACTTAAGAAGTTGCAAAATAGCAGGATCCTGGTATCAGACACCTGGTTTGCATCATGACATCAAAACACATGTTTCAGCATTGGTCCCCTATTCCAAAGATGCCTCCAGCAGATACTGAACTGTACTCCTTCAACCCATTTGTATGTCTAAATAATTCTGCCAAATCAGGGAAATGCCTATGTAGTTACTGTATGGTGTGCTTCAAGGCTGATACAAAGCTGATCAACTCTGATTTCAGAATCTCTCCACAGACATTTTCAGGGCCAACCTTTCAAATACTGTGCAATTCCTCTGAATACTATGGTGGCAAGTTTTGCACAGCATACTATATTAGATACAGATGTGGAAAAGATGAACCTAAAATATATGTGTGCAATATATGTGTGTGGAACACACATGCACAACTATACATCAAATAACAAACATCTGAGCCAAAAAGCGCAAAGGAATTTATTCCCTATCAAACCTCACCTAGAAATTGTCAGCTTCCCCACGCAGACCAGACGGGAAATACAATCAGATGAGCTAATTCTACTTTATTGCAAGACTACCTTAACAAAATGTTGCAAATCTAAAGGTAGAGATCTTCCACCCCCTCTCTTTTTATAGCCTGATAAATTAGGGAAGATCCTTTCTGAGTTTACTTCTTTGCCTGTAATGCAGCCATGGACTCCCCCTGACCTTCTCTAATCATTCCCTAGGCAGCATTTCTTTCCCCTTAGCTCCCTCTCCCAAGGTCATTCACACAGGCCAGAAATTTATTACATACCATTAGAGTCATGGTCCACTCTTAGCAACTGTATATGTAGGATTATGCAATTTTGTTTTCCAACAGTGCACCCCATTGTTGCTGTAATCTTTGTTTACCTTGCTACCAGTTATCCTTTTCTTTCCTTCCATCTTTCCCAGCATCCTAGACTTCTCGAGAAAACTAGATCTTTCTATAATTATCATATTCAAAATATGATCATTTGAGCCTGGTCAATTATGTCTCAAGTAAAAACACTGGATTGATTTGTTCTATAATTTATCAGATTGCTGACTTGACTGTCAGTGATATACTCAGGAATCTCCTCCAACACCAAAGCTCAACAATGTCACTGCTCTTTTTATCTTGCTTCTTTAGAGTCTAATATTGGCCTCCATAGCCAGAAAGCCATCACCTGCACAATATTGACCTTTGCAGGTCCAGAACTCTAATGGCATATGAATATGTTTTGGCTTCCAGGTGTTAAGTCTGTAGTAGTCAACATCTTGTCTGTTGAATATTTTACTTTGGGTAGTCCATCCTAAAAGTCAGAAGCTGTTCAGCTCTTCAGTATCTTCATTGTCAATCTAACCCTGGATCTGCTATCATTTGTTACATTTAATCTTAGTCCCTTTTTTCCCATGGTGATCCTCAACTTTCAGGAGTTGATTGTTGAGTTTACAGATCATTTGCATTTTCAGCTATCACAATATCATCACTGGCACAGTACAGATTCTTTTGTTTCTTCCTCCACCCATCTTCTTGTGAACCAGCTTCCCTCTGTATATAGGTAGTGCTCAACTTACAACAGTTTTTTAGTGACTGTTCAGCACTGAAAAAAGTGACTGGCTGTTTTTCACCCTTATGACCATTGTAGCATCCCCATTATCATGTGATTAAAATTCAGATGCTTGGTTCATATTTATGATGGTTGCTGTATCCCAGAGTCATGAGATATCTGTTTGCAACCTTCTGACAAACAAAGTCATTGAGAAACTCAGATTCATTAACAACTGGGTCAATAACTGAACAACTGCAGTGACTCACTTAACAATTGTGGCAAGAAAAGTTGCAAAATGGGTTGTAAAAGTTGTAAAAAAAACCTCATTTAATAAATTTGTCACTTAGCAACATACATTTGGGCTCGATTGTGCTCATAAGTCAAGGACTACCTGTATATTGATCGTATAGGTTGAATAAATAAGAGAACAGTATGCAGCCTTGTCTCACTCCTTTGCTGATCTGGAGCCAGTTTATTTCACCATATTATGTCCATATTGTATATAAGTTCACATAAGAACAATGAGATGTTTTGGGATTCCTACTTTTTTTAAAAGACATTCCACATCTTGACATGATAAACACAAGCAAAGGACTTTCTATAATCTAAACATTCTTTTGCTACCGTATGAAATTAAAAATATTGTACGCATCTTGTTAAGTTTATTTTCTTTGGCATTAGTATCTAAACTAATTTTTTTCCAATCTATTGGTCACTGTGTCATTCTCCTTTACTATTTTCTTCTGTTCTTTGCCATATCTGTAGATGTTCTATCATTTTCTGACCTTTCCAAATTGTTAAGGACTGATCTAATTTTGTCTTTTATACTAGAAGTGCTTGTAAATAGGGAATATCTTCTAAAGAATTTTTAACATTAACATCTCTATTCTGCAGAATTTCAATATACTCCCTCCATCTTCATTGACTCTTTTTGAATCAGTTGCTACCACAGATTCTTGTCTGTATCCATACATTGTCTGGCCAATTCCTAGCTGGTCTAGGACAACATGCTGCAGCCAACTTACCACAACCAAGTTGCCATGGCTGTGGTAAGTTGGCTGTGGCCAACTCACAACAGCCACTTCACCACGGGGCAACTTGTCGCGAACAACTCGCTGAGTGACAAGAGTTACACTAATACCAAAGAAAAGGTGAAATAGAATAATTAAAGATAGAATGCAAAAGGAGGGACAACATGAAATGTGAATGACAAAAATTAAAATATTTTTAAAATCATTTTAAATAATTAAATCGAATTGTCGAATTGTCCCATGGTGAGTTGGCTCGTGGCAAGTTGAGTTATCCCACAGCAAATTGGCCAAGGTGAGTTGGCCACAATACATTGACCATAGTGAGTTATCCCATTCTGCTCCTAGCATACGTCCTTTTTCAAGTAGAATTGGCTTTGGAGCTTTTAAGAGAGCATGAAAAGGTTTTCTGAGGTCAGAACCTTTATTTTTAAATCAACTTAATTAGAATTAATTTGGCTCCTATAGCCACAGTAGAAGCAATTTTGTTCGATGGTTTGCTTTTGTTTTGTTTTTTTTATAAAAGCATTCACTTTGGAAAGTTTTAATATCTATGGGAATCTCAAATGTGATGCACACAAAATCAGACATATATAATGAATGCAATATATAAAATGTGTGTGTGTGTGTGTGTGTGCCCACGCATGCATTCTGGGTGCTTCATTATTTCTAAATCAATTACTTTATCATCTGTGTGCATATATTACTTGGATTTACTATCTGCATTATTTTCTGAAATACTAATCAGCCCAGGAAAACACAAATCTCTGAGGAGAAATAATTTTCTTTCATGATAAAATTCTCGGATGATGTGTTATTAGCAATACAGTGCATCCAAAATGAACAAGCTAAAAATAACTTTCTTTCCTTACAATGTTCTTCAAAGTCCACAATCAGAATGACTCCAGTTGGTATTCTGACCTCATTTTTGCTACTGTTTGAATTGGCTGACCCAAGTCTAACATGCATTAATAAAACACAGCAAATGGGGTGGGGGGGGGGCATATAGCTATCTTTAGTCAGCTATTATTCCTCTCTTATATTAAGCTTTCACAACAGCTACGAAGTTAAGCAAATGTATTATTAAATGTGAACATATTGCTCTTTAATAATAATTATTAAACACTTTTTACAGAACAAAAAAATAAGAAAAGAATCCTGAATCAATCCTGGGTCACTCTTTTGAGGATAGCAAAGCTCACATTCTGAATAGAGAGGATCATTGGTTTGAAATAGGGGTAAAAGAGGCCATGTATGTTAAAAATGGACAGCCCTCCCTCAACAGATGGGGAGGAATCCAACCACCGGCTATCTCCAATATACAATGCTGTCCTTTTGGCTGTTCCAAAAAGATTCCATACTTCTGATTCAGATGACCCTGGGGGCACAGATAAAGCCCCAAGTAGCCTCAATGACTCTCAGAGAGTGTTAAGACCAGTTGACTGCAAACAAAACAGAATCTTTCCATCCCCCAATCTTATCATCCTGTCAGAACCCATCCTTCTATCCCACCCCACCCACCCCACCCACACACTATCTCAAGTGTCCGTATCTGCCTTCCATCTCACTCACCATCCAGTACAACTGGTGATGCTTCCGGGATGGGAAGCAATATGTCTTTTTCTTCTTCCTCCTCAAAAAAATAATAATAATAATTTCAAATCAAAAAACAAAAAAGCACCACCTTTGAGACAACTGTGACCTGCATGACTGAGAATCTTGATAGACAACTGAATCAAACTATTTTTTATTGCTTAGCAGTATACTGATGCTGTATTTTTTTCCCCCAGATCTGACACACCTGAAATTACGCTGAAATAGAACAAAATAGTTTTATGTCTTGTAGTTCTCGTTACTGTCTTTTTCTTTGTTACCAAAAAGTCCGGCTTTTGTACTTGTGTTTGTGAGATATCCAACTATATTTCAACTCTGAAATTTTAATTGTTGTCTTGAAAATGGCAGCATTTCAGCTTTGGCAGAGCAGAAGAGGTACTGTTTACTGGCAGCAAATGTAACTAAAATCATCAACAGTCCCATAATTTCTAGACAGGCATACTGTAACTCTGCATTAAAAATAGCAATATAAAATAGCCACAATTATGGCTTGTAAACTATAGTTTATGATTTATGTGATGCCACCCAGAGGTGGGTTTCAGCAGGTTCTAACCAGTTCTGGAGAACTGGTAGCGGAAATTTTGAGTAGTTTGGAGAACCAGTAGTAAAAATTCTGACTGGCGCCACCCCCATCTATTCTCTGCCTTCCAAGTCCCAGCTGATCGGGAGGAAATAGGGATTTTGCAGTAACCTTCTCCTGCCTCATCCACCAAGCCATGCCAATCAAGCCATGCCACACCCACCAAGCCATGCCCACAGAACCGGTAGTAAAAAAATTTGAAACCCACCACTGATGCCACTTAATTGAGGTTAAAGATACAACACTTCAGTGTGTTACCTAGTCATCACACAGATAACCTTGTGCACAGTCAATGCATTTCCCTCACCATTAAGCAACTATATTACATTTGCTATTACAGGTCAGAGCTTTGGAGACAGAGAGTTACCAACTTTCACAAAATTTCAAACCTGACCATAATGGTTTTTGTTACAGGCATTAAAAAGAAAATCAAGTAATTGATGTTCAAATCCATACAGTTAGCGCTCCTTTGACTTCTCTCTGGTGATTATTAGCAAGAGGTGAAGAATCTTTCACCTCTGATATTGGATGTCTCTCCAATTCTTACTATAAAAAGAATGTAACTTTTGACTTCAGTCATCCTTGGAAAATTCCTGTCGGAACAGTTTGCAGCTTCAGCAAATGTAAATTCTTGGGAACTGACACTTGTGAAATTATAATTGTAACAATAACAATTTAGCAAGCTGTCAAGCAAGGTTAAGGATAATGAAAGGTAGACTTTTTTCCCCCAACAAGCTAGCCAAAAAGGTTGCAATTAATTGAAATAATCACTGCCATTAGGCTAGAGCAAAGAGGAAAGATTAGAAGTATCTCCCAGACAAATCACACAAGAAATAACTTTCTGCCCAATTTGAAGGAAGGCATTTAGATATAACAATCTGGAAAATCCAACAGTATTATATTCATGCTGACTTATACCAGAGAGTGTAGAGCACAAACCAGTGGTGAAATGTAAAATTTGTTACTACCGGTTCTGTGGGCGTGGCTTGGTGGTGGTGTAATGTGACTGTGTGGGCGTAGCCAACTTTTTTTTTAACTTTTAAAACCATTTTTTCTACAACCTCTTCAACTGAAGAGGTTGTTTAAAAATGCTTTTAAAAGCTTCTGACAATCCCAGCTGAGCCGCGCAATCATCAGAGGCTTTTTTTTTAACTTTTAAAAGCATTTTTTTTGGCTGAAGAGGTTGTAGAAATTTTTTTTTAAAAAAAAACCCTCTGATGATCATGTGGCTCAGCTGGGCATGGGGGTTGGGCAGGGATTTTTGCTACTGGTTCTCCGAACCACCCGCCACCATCGCTACCAGATCGGGCAATCTGGTCCGAATCAGGAGCATTTCACCCCTGGCACAAACTAATCTCATACTACATTTCTGGTACTATAGTAGCCCATATTATAGTACTCACACTGATTTCCTACAGTACTTTGGTATCTTGGTACTCAACTTCTTTGAAACTTATTGAATTCGGTATTCAATGCATTTTGACATGAAAATTTCATCCCGGTTCTTATCATTTGTTTGGTACTCAATGCACAAGCTAGAATTTGTTGCTTGTCGGCTGCTCTGTGACTCACTACATTATTCCTTATAGAGAAAAAGTGTTTGGTACTCATCTTTTTTCTTATCACGCCTTCCTGAACCAACCAATTAAGGATGACTCCAAGGTTCCACAGTGCTTATTTCCTGTCACTCTTTTATTAGTTAAATGTATAAATGTCCCAGTGGTAGTCTAGCTAAATAATTTAAGAATGTGGATTGAACAGTGGTATGTTTAGAGAGGCAAATGTATCTGAAAATACATAGCTTTTTGTTTCAGTGTAAAGAGCTTAAGAGTAAAAAAAAATCAAATGACCACTTAGTATAACATAAAAATAACATAGAATCATTGAGTTCAAAGGGACCTTGGAGGTCTTCTAGTCCAACCCCCTGCTCAAGCAGGAGATACTATATCATTTCAGATAAATGGTTGTCCGGTCTCTTTTTGAAAGCCTTCAGTGATGGGGCACCCAGAATATCTGAAGGTAAGCTATACCATTGGTTAATTGCTTTCACCATTAGGAAATTTCTCTTTAGTTCAAAGTTGCTTCTCTCCTTGGTTAGTTTCCAACCATTGTTTCTCATCTTTCCTTTTGGTGCTTTGGAAAATCGTTTGATCCCCTTGTCATTGTAGGAGGCCCTCAAATACTAGAATAGTGCTATCATGTCCCCATAGTCCTTTTCATTAGACTAATACCCAATTCCTGTAATTGTCCTTCATACATTTTAGCCTCCAGCTCCATTATCATTTATGTTCCTTTTCCAGAGTCTGAATATCTTTTTTGCATTGTGCTGACCAGAACTGAATGCAGTATTCCAAGTGTGGTCTTCCATTTGGAATTACTGTACATAAATGCTCATCCAGCTGTCCCCTAAGACTAAGTATTTTTTTATATATTTTAAGTATTTTATTTTAAGTATTTTAATTCTTTAAAAAGGAGGAATATATGAAAAGGATTCTGTGATTAACCAGCATGCTCATTCTTGTGCGTGTGAGTGGGTGTAACTTGAAACTTTTCCTTGGCTGCAGATCCCTGGATGTGTGCTCTGAAGTTCAGTTTTTGGACTATAAGTACTGTGTTCTAATTGCAAAGTAAACATGTGAATGGGAAAGTGGTTTAACTGATTTTTATCCAGTCCATGTTCTTAAATGGATTATGTCATAATCCTACTGAAGTTTAAGCAATGAGCAGCAATTAAATCTCTTTACTGGAATAATAAATGTTCACTTAACAAATGAAATAGGTGGATAAAATGAAATCTGCATGTCTCAACACAATATGCTAGATTATCTATCTTCTTTTCACTGCCCTCTGCATATTTTCTATGGAAAGAAAGATCCTCTGAGTCATGTAGTAAATCTTTGTTTATTGCTTGCTGTGTTTAAAAGATACCGAGCACCAGAAAAGCAAAGAAAATATTTACCCTAAGTTAATATGGCAATGGCAATGTGTGAATCACATTTCCTTTTTTCAAATGCCTGATGCTTTTTGGATACTTGTTATTTATGCATCTGTAGCGTTAACACAGGGCTTCATGTAACTCATGGACTTTTCTTTTAAAAGAATTATTTCATCCACTTCTAGAACCACAATCTTAAAAAGAGATTACAAAAAAAAACCATCAAAGAAAAAAACAGAAGGCTGACTATTTAAAGGACTCTTGTTTCGTGTAACAGATAATCTGCTGACAACCTAGGCTTAAATTCTAAATATTTGGCATAAAAAAAGAAAAATTCCATAACATTTGGAAAAACATGTATTCGAGAAATAAAGATCAGTTTTTAATTAAGTTAAATTAAATTAAGCACAAATGAGGAAGGAAGATGCATCGTTTGAGGTGGCATTATTAAATGCAGTGAGATGACATAACAGGGAAAAGAATAGGTGGAACTGTGCCCATTAGAGCCTTTGTAGATTTACACTCAGTGTACCAGTCATATCCTGCCTTTCTCTACAATCAGTTATGCCCTTATCACTTAGGGCTGAACTACTGCAATTTATGGTAGGTGAGAGGGTCCTTGAAGCTAAAAGTGGAACAGCATGGGGCTGTTTGGATAGTAGAAGTCCTGGCAACCAGTGAGCATCAAGGTGTACTTGAAGATATTAGTTATGGCCTTTGAAGCAAAATGAATCTGTTTTCCAGGCTGTTAGGGAGAGAAGGCCCCTTGAAGGTTTCATTGACAAGGATTGTTTCTATGTACAAAGACTTGTTAGGATCTTCTCAGTGGTAGCTCCACTTTTGCTCATACATCCAGACCAATCTCCCTACTGCGGGTTTTTTTTTTTTTTTTTTTTTTTGCAAGCCTATAAAAACTTTGATGTTTAGTAGGGCCTTCAGCAAATCTCAGTCTAGGCCTTATCTTGGGAGATGATACTTTTATTACAGTATTACTTTTATTTTTTGGTTTTTTTCTACTATTTTTTAATGCATTGCCTTTTTTGGTGTACGTTTCTCAGCTGGAAAGCGAGACAAAGAAATCCCAATTGTTATTATCATTAGCCATTCAGTCGTGTCTGACCCTCGGCACTCATGGATCAACACTCTCCATTGCCCTGTCTTTCACTGCCTCCTTCAGATCTGCCATAATCACCCCAGTGTCCAGCCAATGGATCCTAGAGCAGCCCCATCTCCTTTGTCTGCTGATCACTCCCAGCATGATTGACTTCTCAAGTGAGTCAACTTGCATGACTTGGCCAAAGTATGAAATCCTTTGTTTGATGATCTCAGCTTCAAGTGATATTTTTGGGGAGGCTTTGGGGAGAATTTCTTTGTGATTTTAGCAGTCCATGGCATAGTAATTGTTGTCTCCAGCACCACAATTTGACAGCACCACAACTCTGCCTTTTTCAGAGTCTGACTTTCACAGCCTTAAGTAGCAATTAGAAAAATTATTGCACTAATTAATCTGTGTTTGGTTAATTTCCACTCTACTCTCCCAAATATTATTCATGCCAGACATTGTAATTCTTCTAAGTGCTATACATCTTCTGATCTCAGGGCTGCAGCCACCACGCTGGTTGACATAGACCCCAGGAAGTTGAATTCCTTTATTGTTTTGATGATCTCATTGGAGATCTGCACTCTGACCTGTGTGTTCTCTGCAGTTATTATCTTTGTTTTCTTGACGTTAAGGTGTTAACCTTTCTTGATGTTTTGATGTCTTAACCTTTCTTGATGATAAGGAAATCCTGGTAATAACTGAATAAATAACATTTTTATTCAGTTTTAATAACTGATTTTATTCAGTAGTTTTAATAACTATTTTAAAAATACAGCATAACAAAGCTTTCATGGTCTTGTTTCAAAGCTCAGAATCAAACTCTGTCAAGAGGGAATATTATAATAGCAATAGTGTATATGCATGCATCTGGGTAAATATGCATGCAATTTCTTGAAATTAGCCAAGCTTTCCATTCCCTAATTTCAAAAATCAAAGTCTACCATGCCAACATTATTTTTACCATATTGAATTCGATATAAGTCTGATATTTGGGTGAATAAATTTTCCTCTGCCATTTCAAGATATTTAGATATTTCCCACATCATTTGAACCAATAATAGGTATTATCTTCACCTGTACTCTAGTTCAAAAGTAGAGATAAAATAATGTTTTGAAAAGCTCCACTTCAAGCAAAGGCTCATGTAAGCACATCATTATTTTACATCATTTGAATATTAGGGAAAGCAGAAATATTCCTAACCCGTCAAAGCAGATGTGGAGAAGAAAGGTCTCATAGCTGATGGAGAGAAGATTGCCCAGATCAGAATCCTTGCTCAAACACCCTTGTTTGAATAACTGAGCAAGTAAATGATGTGTAAATAGAAGAACCCAGAGGGACATAGGTAGTTACCATTGATACTACTTACCTGCAGGGAGACATGGAGGAAGCAAGCATACTAGAAAAAAGAAAACTGCACTGATGTCAGTTTCCCAAGCTCAAAGATGACACTGTGATATCCAATTGAGTTCAGTTCTTTATTTGTCTATATCTAATAGACAGAATCTTGCCAGACTAAAGCTATAACCTTCTAACCAAATAGATATACCCTGGGAAATTCTAGATTGTGGCTAGCCTGAACCTCTTTCTCCCTCATCCATCCAGCTCAGGACTGTGCACTGTCTTAGTTTGGGCCCATCTCTGAAACGTATTGCCTCGGCTCTGCTATTGCCAACATTCCCACCCACTCAGTTTTCAGCTGCACATTCCATTATGCCATAGTTGCAAAGAGTTAAAAGAAGAACAGCTGCCATCATTGTAAGTGATAAATATATTCACACTGATTCTCGAAGAAAGTTCAATAACTCTACCTTTTGAAGTGTAGCCTCATTATTAAATGGAGGGAAATTTAACTTATAATCAGGCAAGAATATGTAAATGCTTTAGCGTGATCTTATTATTTCTTTAATGGTTTATAATTTTTAAATGCCAATAACTATAGTTTTCTGGATGCTTCAATATAACACACCAAGAAAGCAAACCAAAGCAAAATGCAATTCAGATTAAAACATATGCATTAAAATAAAATCAGATGCACAATAAACTTGGCAAAATAGGAGTAGCCTAGGATTAACAAACCCTTGAAGAGTTTGGGAAACTAGAAAGGTCTTTACCTAGTGATGAAATGATGCTTATGTGGGCACCAACTGAGCTTTAGGGGAGGGGCTTTCCAAAAATTGGGTTAGGGTTAAGGCTAGGGCTAGGGTTAAGGCCAGGACCAGCATTATTGTTAGGGTTAGGGTTAGGGTTGGGGTTGGGGTTTGTTTATATATATATATATATATATATATATATATATATATATATATATATATATATATATATATATATATATATATATATATATATATATTTATATATATATATATATATATATATATATATATATATATATATATATATATATATATATATATATATATTTATATACCGCCCTTCTCCCTGGGGACTCAGGGCAGTGTACAGCCAAGTAAAAACATAGAGTACAAACATTAAAATACAATTAAAAAGATATATGTAAATTTGGCCCAATAATTAAAAAACAATAATAAAAAATTAAAACATTTCAAAGTGTTAAGCCAGCCTGGCTTGCTGAAAAAAGAGAGTTTTAAGGGCATGGCGGAAGGTACCGAGGTCTTGGATTCTCCTTATCTCTGGGGGCAGTTGGTTCCAGAGGGTAGGTGCCCCACAGAGAAGGCCCTCCCCCTGGGGGTCACCACCCTACATTGTTTGGCTGATGGCACCCTGAGGAGGCCCTCTCTGTGGGAGCGCACGGGTCAGTGGGAGGTCATTGGTAGCAGCATGCGGTTTCGAAGATAACTCCTATGCCATGGAGTGCTTTAGAGGTGATAACCAACACCTTGAAGCGCACCTGGAAGACCACTGGGAGCCAGTGCAGCTCACCCAGGAGGGGTGTTATATGGGAGCACCAAGCAGCCCCCATAAGTACCTGCGCAGCCGCATTCTGGACCAGTTGGAGCCTCCGGGTGCCCCTCAAGGGGAGCCCCATGTAGAGAGCATTGCAGTAGTCCAGGCGCGAGGTGACAAGGGTGTGAGTGACTGTGCACAGGGAATCCCGATCAAGAAAGGGCCGCAACTGGCGTATCAGGCGAACCTGACAAAAGGTCCCCTGGCCACAACCATCAGATGACCCTCCAAGGATAGCTGCGTATCCAGGAGGACTCCCAGATTGCGAGCCCTCTCTGAGGCGGCCAAAGACTCACCCCCAATAGTCAGAGATGGAGTCATCTGACTATATCGGGATGCTGGGAACCACAGCCACTCCGTCTTGGATGGGTTGAGTTTGAGCCAGTTTCTCCCCATCCAGATCCACACAGCCTCCAGGCACTGGGACATTACGTCAAGGGCATCGTTGGGGTGGCCAGGGGTGGAGATGTACAGCTGGGTGTCATCAACGTACTGGTGGTACTTCACCCCAAAGCCATGGATGATCTCACCCAGCGGCTTCACATAGATGTTGAACAGAAGGGGCAAGAGGACCAAACCCTGAGGCACTCCACATATGAGAGGCCTCGAGGTCGACCTCTGCCCCCCTGCCAACACAAACTGTGACCGGTCGGAGAGAAAGGAGGAGAACCACCATAAAACGGTGCTTCCCATCCCCAACTCTTCCAACCGGTGCAGCATAATACCATGGTCGATGGTATCAAAAGCCACTGAGCGGTCTAACAGGGCCAGAACAGAGGAACAACCCCTGTCCCGAGCCCTCCAGAGATCATCTACCAATGTGACCAATGCTGTTTCCGTACTGTGCCCAGGCCTGAAACCTGACTGGAACGGATCAAGATAAGCAGGGTTGGGGTTGGGATTGGGGTTGGGGTTGGGATTGGGATTGCAGTTGGGATTGGGATTGCAGTTGGGATTGCAGTTGGGATTGTGAATACGGTTAGGGTTAGGGTTAACATTTGGTGGGAGGACATGAGGAAGATTTCATTTCAAGATCTTAAAGCTAGGTATGTCCATCTGAGAGAAACTATCGCTTTGTATAATCTGGTCCTAAACCTTCAAGAGCTTCAAAGGTCAAAATCAGTTCTCTGAATTAAACCTGGAAATGATGATGAAGTAATGGCATAATATCATCCTATTAGCAGTTAAACTGCTCTGTTTTAAATTAATTGAAGTTTCCAGCCTGTTTTCAAAGCTTGCCCCACATACAGCACATACTTACAGACCACTCTAACTAATCCCCAAGTGGGCTTTTTAAAAGCCAAATATTTGTAGCTGCACACTTGTAATTCTAAAGCCTAGCACGGACTGTTTTGATAGTTTCATGCAGACCCTGTGAGCAGGAATCCAAAGCACAAGAACTCTTAACTCAGGTCTAATTCATTGTCCCCCAAAGGGCAATGCAAGGATCTAAAGGCTACTAACACCTTTGTCTACAAGGCTGAGAACCATCATAAGGGTAGAATTACTACCTAGTGATTGCACACTTCAGTCCAACTTGACACCTTTAACAAAACAGAAAAGCACTTCAAGGGAATGTTCAGGGCAAGATTTTACAGACAGAACTGTCAATCATCCAGGGAGTTCTTTAAAATTTCAACATCACTTTGAGCATGTCTGCATGGGCTCTTTGCCCAGTGCCAGAAGCAACTCTGCACTGTGTAATCTCCTCATCAGTATTTGGCTTCAGAGTTAATTTATTTCTTGCTTTGCTGCAATGTATTTAGAATGGCAGAAAAAGCCCCTCTCTCCCCCCACCCTTTTACAGTCATGAAACTGCTGAGTCTGTGAGGTGGCCATTTTCTTATTGGTGGCAATTCTTGTCTCTCCTTGCCTCCTGGCCCCTGCCCAGCTACTGCCTCTGCCTCAAATATAGCAAATGTGTGCTGTCATCACAATCATAATTTTTCCCCTCATAACAACAGATTTTTTTTAATTCACCAAACACATGTCAATCTATAAAATACAAAGTGTTTTTAAAAAAAAAAAAACAATTTCCTTATTGTTTGGTGTGGGGTGAAGGGATTTTTGCTTCTCTAATGCATATAATTGTTACGGGGACACTGATTGGATGACATCCTACCATTGGTCAGCGGAATGCAAGCACTGATTGGCTCATGGTGATCCCTGGGGGTTCTCACAGGTTCTAGATCAGCAGAAATGCAATACTGTAGCTCCAAGTTACTTTGTGAGGGATTAGGGAGCAGAAATGGGAACGTTGCATGCTTTTTGCCTTAAATCAGGAGTGAAAAATGTTCTGCTATCCAACCCCTAAATCTCTTTTCCTGGCCTCCAAACTTCCCATTTTCCATTGCTGAAAATCTAATCTGCTATTTTCTTGTCTGCTGGGATCACAAAGTGCATACATCTGTAGTCAGGCTAAAAGAAGCTTATTGTATGTAGAAAGCTAAAGAAAGAAAGAAAAATCCACATCCATTAAAAATCCCAAATCCTGCCCTAACTAATATATAGTGCATGGTACAAGCCTGACCGCTTAGCACTGTGTTTGCCTCAAAGTAAGTATCTCTCCAGCCCCCACAAAATTAACTGTGCCTGTGTTGTGTAGAAACAAATCTAACTTGTTATGTTAAGTAGTTGCCGCATAAATGTATTCTTCCATGTTATTCTTGCAAGGCAAGTATTAAAACTTACAAGCACACTTCCTTGCAGGCTTGCAATCCTGAATTTGTGCAAGTCATACAGTTGGTAGCCAATGAAACTCATAAATGCTCACAGAGTATCTTCTGATTGCACTTATATTTAGCTTTTAAGCAATATTTTATGACCCTTTTCCCTTTGGCCTCTCCCTTACTTGTATTTACTTATACATGCAATCCTCTTTGCTCAACAAATGACATGAGATGCCAGTTAACATTAAGTTCTTATCATATCAGCCACTATCTTCCTTCAGTTGATATCTTCCTTGTGCAAGAGCTGTTCTGTTGGGAAAAGCTTTTGACATGCTGGGTGTATAAAGCATATTTTCTAGATCAGTGGTTCCCAACCTTTTTGGGCTATGCCCCCACCGAAGCATTTCTAAAATCCTGATCCCCCACCCCCCCCGGTGACATATAATTTTTACTATTCAAAAAGTGAACTCTTATTCACGTGGAGGATGCCTAAAAGGCCATTAACTTGGTTTAAACAAGGTTCAAAATTGCCCCCATTAAAAATCAAATTGCCCACCATGGGGCCCAGGCCCCACGTTGGGAACCACTGTTCTAGACAGTCTCACTCACATAACAAACGGAAGCCAGTATCTTTCAAACTTCCCAACTATTAAACAGTCCCTAGCAAAAATTTTAATATTAAAATTTTGATATTAAAATATAAAATTTCAATTTTAATAATAGCTGGAATTTGTCAAAATCTCATTTACAAGACAACAAAGCAAAAATATTTTTGAAATGCTTCAAATTATGAAACACTCAAAAGAAATGTTCACATTAATTCAGGGCACTGGGTGCAGGCTTTTGACTCAAGCTAGCAATCCAAAGATATAACATATCCTGTAACCACAAATAAAATAAATGATGGCTCAGCAGAAATCAAATACAAGCAGCCGCTTTCCTCCACCCATCCACCCTAGAGCTTATGGAATCTGTTTATTCATTCCACAAAATATATGTTGAAAGATTTGGCAGGAGTTGGCTGCCGTTCAGGAAGACAAATGTAAAGGAGACTCATTTTCTACCTCACTTAACCTTTAAGGGTTGGCACCAAAAATGGGCACAGCAAGTGGTGTGGGAAATTCCAGTCAATGAAATTTTTATGTGAGATTTTTTAATATAGGTAGATATGTATTTCTTACACGAACACACACAAGGAATTTCCAAATGATCAGTGGTGGGTTGCCCCCAGTTCAGACCGGTTTGCAAGAACAGGTAGTAAAACCGGCAGGAGGCCCCACCCACCGCCCCAGATGTTGTTATTGGCGATCTGCACATGCGCAATCCTGTTGCAAACCGGTAGTAAAGGTAAGTAGAACCCACCCCTGATCCAGATGTTTACTTTTTTCATTCATTCATTCATTCATTGGATTTCTATAGCACCCATGTCACGAATACAGTGACTCTGCGCATCTTACAATATAATTAAAGTTTAAAAGTACAAGAATAATTAGAATAGAAAGTCAAAATTAAAATTAAAAACCAAAATGAAGGGCCACCTGGAGCTGAAAATCTTCTTTGTCCCATCAACCACTCCCAATGTAATAGGCCTCTATAAGGGAATGGGACAACTTGCCACAGACAACTTGCTGTGGCAAACTCACTGTGGCCAACTCACCATGGGCAACTTGGCTCAACACAACTCGCCACCGCCACTTCACTGCAAGAGAACTCTTTGTGGGACAATTTAACAAGTCTATTTAATTATTTAAAATTAGTAAACATTATTTATTCACATACATTTCATTCTGTCCCTTCTTTTGCAGCCTTTCTTTAATGATTCTGTTCCACCATTTCTTTGATGTTAGTGTAACTCTTGTCCTGCAGTGAGTTGTCCTGTGGCAAGATGGCCATGGCAAGTTGGCCATTGTGAGTTGGCCATGATGAGTTGTAATAGACCACTCTATAGAGGCCCCAGGCCAGGCAGTTAAGCTTAGTGTTTAGGCTATTCTGGAAGGCCAGGAGTGCAAGGATGGACCTCAACTCTGATGGGAGATTATTGGGAATAAAAAATTTAGACTATGGAGTTTGGGTTTCAGTATCAGAGAACAGTTCAACTGGCCTAAAGCCTCATTTTTACAAGGCTGCCTTCTCTTCCTCTGCTGACAAGAGAGTTTGAATGAGAAACAAGGAAGGTCTTGAAGTGGAAAACAGCAGTTGTAGTGGTCATTGCCAACATTTTGGCAGGCAGCATGCTTAACCTTTGCTCAGCTGCTGCTTGTTGACACCTTCTACCACTCTCTACAAATCTTCCTGTCTGCTCAGGCCAGCTGAAGAACTGAACATATCATGCCAGGAAGAATTATCTGAAATAATTGGCAAGCTATTTTTCACTTTCTACTCGCAATACAGATATAGTTGTTCTAGCGTGGGTCCTCAGCTAAATGTTTTCATTTGGAAGAGGGGTTTGTGTGACTTCAAACCAGTCACTAGATCTCTACTGAGTTGCCGTATAGTTTTCTTGTTGGGAGAACAAAAAAAGAGGGGGGAAGACCCCTGAATGGTCCCTTAAATGCCTAGAGGAAAAGTAGTGTATAAATGTATTTTTAAAATGCAAAAATAAATAAATAAGGCATCCTTCTCAGGCATTTGCTGCTTTCTGGATGTCAGCTCTCAAAATTCTGCAGCCTAGAGGACCATTGCAGAGAATATTGGGAGTTCAAGTTCACACACCTGGATTGGAAAAGGCTGAAATAAAGCATGCAATTTTGCTACCTTTTCTTTTTTTAAAAAATGTTGAAAATTTATGTAACCAGCATAAGAAAGGAGTGTCTGAAATGATTTGGGTGACAAGCAGTTTATCTTAGATTTTTTTGGGTTTCTAGGTTAGAAAGAGATTCATTCTGTGGTTTGGAAATACTAGAATATTTTCTAAATATGTGAATGTGTACAGAGCAAATACTGAATACATTTGGCCTTTCTCAACAGAGGCAGCCAATATTAAGAACTGCGAAGAAATGAAAATAAAAAGAAAGAGAGTGATATTGTTTTTGATGGAGTTGTTTTTCTACTGTTAAAAAATAACAACAGCCATGTGTCTTATTTATTGATCCAATCATATTTTTTGTATATTGAGTAAGCGGCAATAGTTAGAAGTAAACTTTCCTACTATGTACCATCTATCCTTTCCTTCAAAAACCATCCTGAGTTGTCTGTGACCAGTTGCTATCTGGGAGAAAGCCAGCAATGAGTTCAAATAGTTATGGAGTCAGATTTAAAGCTAGAGCTTTTGTGGAATTCTATCCACTTCTAATTTCATTGACCAAAAATAGACCAGTGGTTTCAAAGGAAAGATAGTGTTTATCAGGCATTGATGACTGAGTTTTAAGCATCCAAGTGAAGTGGCATGTGGTGCTTTAAAGCAGAGCACATTTCCACTTGATGCTCAGTTTCAAAGGATGTGCTTGGACCAAGCTCAAATCAGATGGCTCCTTTGAAACATTGCATACCCATAGACATTAATATGAATGAGGACCACTCTGTAGTTGGTTGGTGTGTAGTAATCTACCATCCCGGAATTGTGTGTTCCTTGCAGCACCCTTTTCACAGTCACTGTAATAACTTGATATCAAAAGGGAACATCCTTCTCAGGATCTACAGTAGTGCCTATAGATATCTACACCAGGTGTTGTGAACAGAATTACACACAGAGAGAATGACAGAGATCTACTCTCCATCATTCCAGTTGTCTGTGAAAGCCTGTGGTCTCGCATTAACAAACCCATCCATCTATGACAGGTTACTCTTATTTCTAAACATCACTGAACTTTGCTTCCACTCAATGTTTTCTCTGTCATTAAGATGCTGACCATATGCCTTCCAGTGTAGGGTTCAACTTTTGTGTTTGGTTTCTGTCTGTCGGCTGTCAAAACAACACTTAAAAAGCCAAAGGCCATGACAGGCTAGATGTATTTGTTGAATTATACCATCCCAACCTAGCTTCACTTGGGTTTGCCTGCTTGCATAAGTATAGAGCAGTTCATACACTCAGCCAAGAGGAACCTGTTTGGCCTAGAATGCCCTTGTACTACACAAAGAGTACAACCAACAACTTGCTGTCAATGAATTTTGACAGATTGTAATTCTTTCTTTTCTGATCCCTGAAAAAGTGCAATTCATTTCAACTGTGTCCAAGTATGGTTAACCAGTTTATACATGTTCAAAACAGCAGCTCCCCCCTATTCATAATTCAGTTTTTTGAGCAGTGCAAATACTGTTATATTTCACCCTTAAAACATTGTGGATCAAGGAAAATAAAGTGTTGCAAATCAATTGTCTCAAACAACCTTTGCAAATCAGGGTGCTGTATCCAAAAAAAAAAAAAAAAAGATGATATAGTGCCCTAACAACTAATAATCTCATTCAACAAGTCTTCAGAATTTAGGAATTTAGCATGGATTCCTCATGCATTCTCTCCAATAATTCATTAGGAGCAACACTGTGTCACAATATAGCATAATTCCAGGGATCACCAGTTTTGGATTCAAATCTGCCTTGGAAGTGACATTTGAACTTTCTCCTAAATCAATCAGTGACATCACCAATGCTTTCTATCACATGACATCTCCTTCTGTTACAATGGTGAGCAAATTGAAGCTTCTTGTTGGCGTAAAATCTTGTTATCATTGCAGGAAGAAGCCAGGACTTAATGGGATAGATAAGTGTTTCTCATCCTTGGCTACTTGAAGACACATGGACTTTAACTCCAGAGGTTGTAAAAAAATGCTTTTAAAAGCCTCTGATGATCCCAACTGAGTTGCCTGATCAGCAGAAGATTGTTTTTTTCTTTTAAATGTCTCTGACAAGCCAAGCTGAGTTGCCTGATCGGCAGAGGCTTTTTTTCTTTTAAATGCCTCTGACGATCCAAGCTGAGTTGCCTGATCGGCAGAGGCTTTCAAAAGAAAAAAAGCCTCTGCTGATCAGGCAACTCAGCTGGGATCGTCAGAGCCTTTTGAAAGCATTTTTAGAATGCTTGTAGAAAAAATGGTTTTAAAAGTAAAAAAAAATGCCCATGCCCACCCAGTCACTTTATCCACCCACCCATCCACCCACCAAGCCATGCCCAAAGAACCGGTAGTAACAAATTTTAGATTTCACCACTGCCACCACTGCTACACGCATGCCTTCAAGTGGCCAAGATTGAGAAACACTGTGACAGAACATCGAACAATGTTACCGAATTATTTGGAGGGGGTCAATTTATTTCCTGAATAAGTCTGAAGCCACTCTTGGTAATACGCTGTCTCTGAAAACTAGCATTTTCTGTGCATAAAGGATGACCTTTATGCACAGGAAATCATAATTCTTCTTTCTTGGAGCAGACACTTGGCTATATCCCCAGAGGCCATAAAGGAATACTTCTGGTACCCAGTGAACAATATTATCCCTACCAACCTGCATAAACATTTTTAATTGTAAAGATCACTAGAATCAACAATATTCTACTATAGATATTGTTGTTTACAGGAATATTTTATTTGCTGCCTTTACCCATTTGCTGAATTATCTGGATGCTACAGAACTTCTTTTTTAAAAATCATTTTGACAACTGCCTTATTTCTGATGGAGTAATAGACAGAGCTCCGTAGAGCATCTCATTGGCTGACCCCCATGCTGAGAGGTCTGAATAGACAGAAATCACCTTTTGTTCTGCTGCCCTTCCATCCCTGCCCAAGCCTTTCCTTTTCATATAATGGCACAGCAGGTGAAAACTAGTAAGCATCTTTACCATTCAACCATGAAGTCATTAGCAAGTTGAGCTCAACCAATAGGTAATTTTCTGATAAATCCACGGATGGCCAAGATGGAAGAGTTTTGCTTAGTCGGGCAAAAGTAACAGAAGCTGGATTTTCAGGTCCTTCCAGTTTCTCTAAAGAGAGACAGGGAAAGAGGGACCACTATAATGAATTTCAAACATGGAGTGAAATAAAAGAGCATATTCAAGGAAGTAAGAGCCAGTTTGGTGCAATGATTAAGACATCAAGCTAGGGAGCCGGCTTTAGGCATCAAGCCAGCTGGGTGACCTGGGGCCAGTCAATTTCTCTTAACCGTAGAAAGGAGGAAGTGACAAACCGACTCTGAAAAACCTTGCCAAAAAACCTGCAGGGACCTATCCAGGCAGTTTCCAAGAATCAGATAGGATTGAATAGAAATGGGGTGCGGGGGGGGGGGATTCAATAAGGTAATAAGTAACTAGTTTAGCTAGGCTAATACTCATTTTATTTGCATTAGTCTTGACCTAACCCCTAACAGTTAGGTCAACAGTTTTACAGTTCACCAAAACTTCCTCATCCCATTGTTTTCCTTTCCTTATCATCTGAGTTTAAAGAATAGGAGATAATGTAGCAGAAATAGTCCCGGAGCTATTGGCATTAGGAAAAGAAAACCCAAGCTGAAAATAGCATTGTTTATGCTGGTGACATTAATGATCCTAACCAATCAGCATGTATTCACTCAATTAGGTTGTCTTCCATACAGTGTCAACTTCTTGCTGCTGACAAAGATAGCTGTGGGAATTCCTTCCCGTTCTTTTGAGGAATTTGCTTATTTTATAGTAAGCCCAGATATATTCAGTGAATTAGAAAATAAGAGTACTGCAATCTTGGATCAGCCCCAAGGGATGTTTGCTATGGAGACAGACAAACTCAACATCCAATATTATCATTTCATACTTATTACCTTCATCTGCTAGAAAGTATACTTTAAATTCAATATTTCTTTTTGTGGTTAATAAATCCACATGAATCCTATTTGCTTCTATGGAAAGGTACTATTCAGAGACAAATGACTGTATTATCCTCCTACTAGTCAAGACTGTAATTATCCCTGTCAGTAGCCATATTGCACTTATTATACACTAGTATTTTACTGCCAAAAGTTGCATAAGGTTCTTCCATAGATGTCCAGATCTGGATTTAATAGAGAAAAATACTTTTAATAAATAGGTGGTTTTCACCTGCCTAATCTTAAGCACTTGAGATACACACACACACACACACACACACACACACACTTGATATGTACACACACACACACATTGTATTAGAGAGGGGAAATCTATAATGTGGCTCGAATGAATTTATTGGAAACCATTTGCATTTTGAAGTACATATAAAATGGGACCATATGTGTTAGGTTTTAACAGATTGCCAGATATTTTGCTCTTGTCCATCATTCAGAACACCCGTGCATTTAAAATGACTTTCCTCAATCTGTTCTCTATAAATGTCTTAGGACTGAAATGTCTCATAGTGGCTGGGATTTATGGCAGTACCAGTCCAAAGGTAAATTAATTCCAGCATTTTTAACACAGCATTAACCTAGAATAACCTACTTAAGAATGCTTGTTATGCTTCTTCCAAGTAAGGTAAAGTTGATTGATTTGTGTGGTGAACACAAATAAATATTAAAATCTTTACATCAGATCATCAAAAAAGAATTTCAACTGTTCCCTTCTTATAAAGGATTCACTTAATTATAGGCTCTTTGATACTCCTGCCTTCATGCTTTCAAAAGCTACTGTATTTCCTACAAATAGATTTACCAGTACTTTATAGAAAATTTAAGTGAACCATTTAAGAGTTGTTCCTCCACATTATGACCTTATACCAATAAAGGCATCAGTGGGGAAAAAATGTTCTCTAAGCAACATCTAGGCAGATTTTTCAACTTTTACAATTTCAACACAAGGCACAAACTGAACCTTCAATGATCAGCAAAATAAATGCATGTAGATATGACATCTTATCACAAAAATCAGATATGTAGCACACTGCTATGTGAGCAAAGTACAACATCATAAAGTGAGTTCATTAAGTTATTAATATAGATTTGTAATCTATGGCACCTTCCAGTTAAGTCATGATTATGAGGTCTGTACATGAACTATAGCCATGGTTTTTAGATTCTGATTTCATGCTTGAAAACTAATATGATTTTGAAGTCTTCAAGTGCTCTATCTAAACCTTTATTCCCTCCCATTGTTTAGCACCAAAAATCAACAAGTGATTTAAGACAGGGGTTTCCAACCTTGGCAACTTTAAGAGTTGTGGAAATTCCCAGAATTCCTCAGCCAACTGAAGAGTTGAAGTCCACAACTCTTAAAGTTGTCAAGGTTGGAAACCCCTGATTTAGGAAACTTACATGTTGGTTAAAAATAAGTTTAATTGCAGCCCCCCCCCCTTTTTTTTTTTCTCTCTCCTTCTAAGATGGTCATGTTTGACAAGTTTCAGAATTTGGAGTTTGGGTTTTGTTTTGTTTTTGAAATATTTCTCTACCCACTTGTGAGCAATTGTTATGAAAATTCCAGCCATTTTAAAAAAGGACCTACAGCAGCTTTCCAAAATCCCAAAATGTTGGGATTCCTGGCAAAATGTACAATTAAGAGTCATTGCCTTTTTTTTTTTTTTTTTTTTTTTTTTGGACAGCTGCAATTGAAACATTTCCAACCCTCATCTGGAAAATATACATACAAAACAAACAAACCCAAAAGGGTTGATTTGATTGGAAGGTGTTTTCAGCAAAAACCCCTCTCCTGCTTGATGGAGACCTGATTCAGCAGAAAGCAAACAACAGCAGAGGAAAAAAATGTATCTATTGTGTCTCAAGTGCACATGGCAGGTCATTGCTTCTTTTTGTTTATATTATAGCAGCCCTTGACACTCTTAGAGCAGTTTGTTCAGCTGTATCTACAAATAAAATGATGTGCTGTGTTCCCTCTTTGGCCATATTTTTCAATTTCCTGGGAAGAGCCATACTTTTTAGCACAGCCTTAGCCTCAAAATCTCTGTCTCTGTCTCTCTGTCTCTCTCCCTGCCTCCCTACCTCCTTCCCCATCTCTCTCTCTCTCTCTCTCTCTCTCTCTCTCTCTCTCTCTCTCTCTCTCTCTCTCTCTCTCTCTCTCTCTCTCTGTCAAGCCAAGCAACATGTTCGACAATGTTACCTGCACCGGGGGGGGGGGGGTGTGCACTGGTAATGGGAGCACTCAGGAATAGGCGGACGTGTGCAGGGTGGGGAAGGCGGGGCGACGGTATTAGGGCTTCAACACACCGACTGCTGTATTCGCTGACACCCTCGCTGCAGAGATGCCAGCACGAGGAGAGGCTGGGAAAATGCTGAGACGCCGAGCCCAGCATCCGGAAAGAGGAGGGAGGGTGTGGCTTTAAATACAGGGCGGGGCGGCACAGTAATGAGCTCTTTGCTATAAAACAGCTGCACGCCTATGGAATGTAGCGCTAATTTCAAATCGTTCAACGAGTGCAGTACGTTCCTGGAGCCAGCCGGATAATAAACCAGCATAGCACCGACCTGTGTGCGTGTGTTTCTTGGTGTTGCCGTGCTTAGCCTAGGATGGCTGAGAGGAAATTAGCGCTACATTTCATAGGCGTGCAGCCTCTCTCTCTCTCTCTCTCTCTCTCTCTCTCTCTCTCTCTCTCTCTCTCTCTCTCTCTCTCTCTCTCTCACACACACACACACACACACACACACACACACCTTCAGAAAAGGAGTGATAACTCCTGTGGCTTAACTGCATTAGACCACAAGAGAATGCTTACAAAAAAACAGTGCTATGCTACATCCAAGTAGAGAGTCAAGGAACACATAGTCCATTCTTTGTGGATGAATACACGACTTATGAAGCCTCAGCAGCATGGGTCCTAACCACTTCATTTTAATGGCCCTGCACAATCTCTGCAATCCATTATGACTGAGCCTATTAATGGATCTTCTATAGAGTGGCCAAGGCACCATCAGCGCAGAGGTGGGCTCTCGTCAGTTGCCTTCTTGCTTTGCCAAGCTCAGGCATTTCTTAATGGCAATTCAGACCTCACTGTGGACTTCCATTCCATTTATATCATTATAGATTAGATGCTAAAGAAGCTTGGATGTGGGGAACCAAATCCTCGCTTAACTAGAAGCCTACTGGGTGGCCTTGGACAAATTCCTTGTTCCTGCAGCTTAGCTTATATTATACAGAAGTTGTAAGGCTGAAATTCTGCTTTGAATTACATGACAGAAGACCTGAATACCAATGTGGCAAATAAAGGATAACAGCACTTTACCTTATTGTATTAACTCTGTAATTGTTGCATTGAGCACAAGAAGAAGCAGATAAATGATGTGATTAATTCATAATATGCAAAGCAGCTTTATTTTTAAAAAGTTTGATTAAGAAATTTGTTTTTAAGTTTCACACACTGAAATGGCATCTTTTTCATATCAAGTATGAACATTTTTAATAACTTATCACCTTTTCTTTCACAAACTAGACTGGACAAAAGATGGAATAAAAATCAATGGTGCCTATTTAAATCACTTAATATTTGCAGATGATGTTGTACTTTTCTCAGAAGAGTTACAAAGACACATACAAGAGCTGCACAAAGCAGGAGAAATATTTGGCTTAAAAATAAACGTGATAATGAGCCAGGTTATGTTTAATAAATTCACCAAAGAAAATAATATTTTTATATCTGGAGACGAATTAGACATACCAGTAGTAAACCACTACATATATATTAGCCAACGGAATTTCAATAGAAGGTGATACAACAAAGGAAATTGAATGGTGTGTTAAATGCAGTTGGCAGACACTTGTCAAACTAAGCATAATTTTCAAGAACAACCTTCCCCTATGCCTGAAGAGAAAAGTTTCCAATCAGTATGTACTACCTCCTCTTCCATATCCCGGTGAAACATGGAAACTAACCTCACAATCAATACAAAAGCTAAGAGTGGCACAAAGAGCCATGGAAAGATACATGTTTGGCATCACAAGACAAGATGTAAAGAATCACACATGGATTAGGGAACAAAAAAAAAATATACAACATCATCAAGAGAGTAAAAGAATTGAAATGGAAATGGACTGGTCACATAGCAATAGCAATAGCAATAGCAATAGCAATAGCACTTAAGCTTATATACTGCTTTTACAGCCCTCTCTAAGCAGTTTACAGAGTCAGCATATTGCCCCAAACAATCTGGGTCATCATTTTACCCATTTTGGAAGGATGGAAGGCTGAGCCAACATTGAGCCGGTGAGATTTGAACTGCCAAACTGCAGCTAGCAGTCAGCTGAAGCAGCCTGCACTTGAACCACTGTGCCACCTCAGCTCTAACAAGAAGAACTGATGGCAGGTGGACCAAGGCAGTCATAGAACAGATCCCACTTGATAAAAAGCATCCATGAATGAGACCTAAAACAAGATAGATTGATGACATCAGCAAGTATTGTGGGTCCAATTGGCAAAAAAAAACTCAGGACCATATTGGTTGGAAACATGCGATAGAGGCCTTCATCCTGCAATGGATAGACAATGTCTAAAAATCATTATGAATGATGAAATGATCACTCTTTCTTAAAATACAATAAATGATCTCTTTTTCCCATGTCCCATCTCTTATCTATAAACAAATCCTTAAAAACCTCATCATTTCATTCAGATAAGCCAAATCTATTAACTACTAGGAATAACAACATATCTATTTTAACTTTGATCATATAAACTTTACTTTTTTTTTTCTTTTTCTTTTTAACAGTCTTGATCTTTGGCCCCTTTAAATAACGGCTCAGAATTGGATTTCATTTCATTTTTTTCTTTGAACCTTCCCACATAAGGGGAATATGTATGTATGTAAAATGACATTTCTTAAATCATTAGGAATTGAATTAATATAAAACCATTCAGAGTGGTTTGAATTGTAGACCCCTGCCTTATTCAGGCTGGCTTTCATATGCATTCATAGGTTTAACCAAATCACTGAATGATTAAATTGGAATCCAGTAGAAAATCAAAAGAGAACAATATCTGCTTCCAGGTATCTGTCCTGCTAAATATCCTCAAGCACCACTTGTAGGACTAAGGACCAAAAAGCTTATCAGTTGCTTTATTATAACAGAAATACTTGGGAAAGGATGTATCTGGAGTGGATGCCAAGTCAATAATTATTGGAAATTCTAGAAGTGTCCAATCATTAAAAAGACCTGAGCAACTGAACCTGCTTTATTTTAACATTTTGCTTATGTAAGCAGTAACTATTAGGAGGGCAGCATTTAAAAACCACAAACACACAAGAAACATAAAAATTAGTGGAAGTTTGATTGTCCCAGACACACTTATTGGAAGAGGTATTTTTTTTTAACACTGTGAATATTTGACTGCCTAAATGGGCATGTAATGGTCTCCTGTGACAAAGAAAATCATTTTCTGCTATTTTGTTTCTGCAACATGCTACAGTCTGTGTTTATAACAAGTATTTCTCACTGTGCTTCTACTTTAAAATCCTGAGGTTTATCCATAGCAATTTCCCACGTTTTTCGTGCAAAGCCTCGGAAAGATGCCTCAAGCAAGACATGCAATCAAAAATAAAACATGCCAGTTATTGACTGTGTCTCCAACTCCTTAGGGGGGCAGCTTCCGGCTACGCTTGTCTGAAGAAACCCATGTTATGAAAAGCGAAATTGAAAGAAAGCAGAAATTAAAGCCAGCAGCTTTGTCTGGGCCTCCCACGGCAATATATATGTTTTTTTAAAAAAAACTTTAAAAGTTCAAAGCCTCTCTTACTTCCCCTGACCCAATTCGGTCATTTCTTGTTTGGTCCTATATGAACTGTAAATTCTAGGCAAAAGGAAATGCTCCTGAGGTTGATTGCAGAATCTTACATACATTATATTTGTAATGAATAGCAAAGGTCCTCGAAATGCATGCCTAAATTGAATACAGGATGCAAGATGACAAATGTGATACTTCCAGAAACCCGTGACTGGATATGGTCTCTTTCTGCGTGAGGTTTCTCTCTCAGAATATGCTTGTTTCCATGTACCATAAATTGAAGTTTATAACTTGTTCTACACTTGAGGACTACACTTGATCTCTGGGGAGGGAAAAATACCAGATTTCATTTGAAAAAATTGTGAGACGAAGCAAGGCAAAAATACCAGATTTCATTTGAACTGAAATAATCCATAGGTTTATTTTCAGATTTCTTTCAGTTGATGGTAGACTAGAATTTTTGCACATGACGATTCAAGGATCAGGCCATGTTTCAAAAACCATGAAAGCTGTTACTGAACCCTGAAACTAACAGCTTTAAAATGCAATATTTCTGCTTAAGGTAAAAACAAAATTCATGTTTGGGGGGTTTTCCCCTGCCTGCAGGGTGTAATAAATGGAAATTTTCAAACTTTGGCCAGGAGGCACAGTTGCCACTAGTGCTTGTTCTGGTAGAAGATCTAGCTCTCGCACTTACGAATTTCATAATTTCCCTGGTCTAGCATATTAAAAAGTACCACTCAAGGGCCAGCAGTCTCATAGCTGCAGCCAACCTGACCTTTAGTCTTCAGGTTGGCTCTTTCTGTTGTAGATGGACACCTGGACTGTTTTAAAAATCACCAGAGATGGGTAAAGTCTTTGAAACAGGCATCTGATAAATACAAACAGAACAGGAAAAGAATTTTTGAGCCATTGAAGCAATAGCCCCAAAGAAACCATAAGGAAAGGTAGTGAGAACGCATTTTAATGTTTAATATAAGTAGGGGAGAGTTACTGGGTGATAATAACAGATTCTGCTTGTTATAAAAATCTGAATGAAAGAAGGACGCCAGAGATTCAAAGGTTCACTTGTTTTAGAATTCATAAGAGTTGGTTTCCGATTGTGGCTAGAGGAAATTTTGCTGGCTTTGCTCAAATCACGAAGTAAATGTGTAGGGTAACCAATGGCTCCATTGAAAAGGCAGTCCTTCCTCTGCAAAATAGTCAATAGACTGGGCTGTGGTTAGCCTGCAACAGATTTAAGTACTCTGTTCCAAATGGGCAGGAAGTGTTCTTCATAAGCAGACAGAGAAACCTTCCCTGAAGCAACTCTGAAGGCAAACGGGGAATTAATAAAGAACCATGTTGTTCATTTATGCCCTCCAAGACAGAACAGTTGTCTGCCTGTTCTGGTAATGGAGCAATGAGGTGGTTCAGATAGCTCTGCCATTAAATGTGCATTGCGTTTCCATGAAAAAGGGCATTTAATTCTATACAATTTTCTATCAGTTATAGGGGAAGAAGGCAAGAACACCAGAAACATCTGCCTTTCTCATCTGGAAAGCTATAAAGATATAACAAGTATTTGAAAACGGTATGCAGGACAGGAAAATGCCCCAAGAGTTGTGTAAACAGAGGAGGATCTATTGGCTGTGAATGCAAATCATACTTTGTAGTCCCAGCCATTACAGCCATCTTCTTGTAATGAGACACTTGGGGTTCAAAGAATTTCACTGTAATGAAAGCAATGAAGCATTTGCTGTTATGTTGACATACTAAAATTCTATATCATGTATATTAAATCTAGGAATCTACAACTATTCATGTAACCCATTTAGATTTCTGCAACAGAATGATTGTGGTAGAATTCTGTATAACATTTTGACATTGAGAACTTGGGATTTGAAGATTCATTGTTTATATGAATATGCAATCCTCTCAGGATCTATTCCTTTTTTCAGATATGGCCTATCTTTCCTCTAGGTTTGGTAAACATGTTATCTCCAGCTCTGGCTTCACAATAGCCCTATGAGCAAATCTGGCTGAACAATGGGTTAAGATTGTAAGATTATAAATCAAGATTGTTTAATAAACATCATGGCCTGTTGTGGGTTGCTACCGGTTCGCCCCGGTTTGGGAGAACCGGTAGTAGCGGCGGCTGGAGGCTCCGCCCACTCACCCGGATGTCATCAGATACACTCTGTGCATGCACAGAAGTGGCGCGCGCACAAGCGAATCAGTAGCAAAGGTAAGTTACACCCACCACTGATCATGGCTGAATGAAAGTCTAAATTATTTCATAGTTCATAAATTCATCTCAGTGAAGTAAAATGAATCTATGAATTTAGCATCAACATATGACTTTTAACCAATATATTTAATATCTATTTTCTACATCCCAACCTGCCTGCTTATTAAAATCTGATGAGCATTGTCAAGAAAGGTTTTCCAGTGATTTTCTCCCTTGAGATATTTATGACATGACTTTTTAGCCTCCAATGCCAGATTATGACACTATTCCTCTGATGGACTCACTATAAAATTTGGTATTTTATATTGATTCTTCACGATCTGTTCTTCTGTTTCTTCTTTGTCTTTACTTCTTGATTCTTTTATGGTGCTCTAAATATGTGTAGTCATCATGATTACCACTTTAGGAGGTGAGAAAACTGAATATGTAGCAGTCAATGCATATTGAACATCAAGATACATTTCTGTAGTTATTTATTCAAAAATGTATGTTTCTGATGATAAAATTAAAACCTCATTAATACAAATCTGGTTAAGTTTTGCTGCACTGGGATACCAAAAGCATTTATTTTCCTTCCATTTAGATTGAAGCCATCCTAATATAACTTGCATTGATACTTCAGGGATATTTGATCATTCATTCTCTTATTCAATAATTCAATAACTATTAACTAAGAGTTGCTGAATGATCTCAATGACTTCTTCCTATAACTACCCTGGTTCTGCCAGGAAAAGAATAGAAATAGAAATAGCACTAAGACTTATATACTACTTTCCAGTGCTTTCCAGCCCTCTCTAAGTGATTTACAGAGTCAGCATATTGCCCCCAACAATTTGGGTCCTCATTTTACCCACCTCAGAAGGATGGAAGTCTGAGTCAACCTTGAGCCTGGTGAGATTTGAACTGCCAAATTGCAGACAGTTGGCAGTCAGCAGAAGTAGGCTGCAGTACTGCACTCCTACCACTGTGCCATGGAGGCCAAGAATCCTGATCCTTTCTCTATTTTGCTCCAGCTTTTCTTGGTGTAGGAAGTCTTATATTGACATCATATTCAGCAAAGTCAGTATGGATATTCACAGAAAGTAGTTATATGGGATCTTCACAAGGCTGAAATTATGTTCACAGGATTACAGTACATTAGATGGGTCCCAAATATATATCCTTATTAGGAGGATACAAAGACTTGTTTTAAAATTATTTTAAATTAAAATTATTTATTTTAATAATATAACTGATGCCTGGGCTTTAATATCAGACATTTCATGGATTGGCATGGATTCTGATTTATTGAAATTTGAAACAGTCTCTCTTTTCTATTAAGAATGAAAAAAACAACTGTGGAGAAATATAAGACCCAGTATTTTTCTACTTAGACTGGGGAGATTTAATTTAAGAAAAATGTATTATTTTCTGAAGATATTTGCTATAGAAGAGAACACTGCTGACATATGGATTACATGTAGATGCTTAGTAGGCATTCAACATATGTCATCTTTTGTTTGGTTCTCACTTTGTGTTCTGCGTAAATATAGCTATTGTGTTTCTTAAAACATAGGTTTCAAGAACAGCAAGAAACATGGGTTTGTTTTTTAGCATGATATGTGAACCTGGCCACTATGGCATATTTAACAAACCCAAGTTAATATATGTTAATATATTAATATAGGTGTTAATTTAGCCAAAGTGACAATGTGGAAGAAACAAATCCAAGTTGACTTTTATATCGATTCCACTAGTGATTTTGAAGATTTTGTTCTCTTAGGGTAAAACATACAAAATATGTATGTTTTACATATAATATATAATAGCTATATAGATCAAGGACCCATAGGTCCATGGGATACCAAAGAGGTATGAACCCAACTTATCTCAGAAGTGTTTGAGGATAAAAATGGATAAGGCTATACATCTCAAATGGAGGGCACATGTGTGTAATTATATTTATGAAACCCATGTTTTAAGAAACACTTAAGCATGGCATGTTTAGGTAGCAAGAACTGTAAAACCTGTAGACACTAAACAATGTTCATTTCTGCTTCAATTACATCAAGTTTAAAAATGATCAGATTTGTTACAAGTGTATATACCCAGTTTCCCCGAAAATAAGACATTCCCTGATAATAAGCCCAATCAGGATTTTGAGTGCATGACCTAAAATAAGCCTCCCTTTCCAAAAAATAAACCCTCCCCGAAAATATTTAAATGCATGTGCAGCCAGTCCCCGCCATCTCCTCTGGTTAGGGTTAGGGAGACAGAGTTGGAAATCAGGTAAGACGGCAAGAGGAGCCCCGTCTTGCTCCTTGTGCCCAAAAATAATAATATCTCCCTGAAAATAAGGCTAAGTGCTTATTTCGGAGTTCAAAAAAATATAAGACAGGATCTTATTTTCAGGGAAACATGGTATTCAGTGAAAAGAAATTTTTATTGGAGGTCCTATCCTAATGCTGGTAGGGGAAGAGAGGACATGATAAATTAGAAGTGTAATCTGTCATTCAACCAAAGTATTATTTTATTTCCTATGCCTTGAGTCTTTAGATATCTAGGAAGTAATTATCCATCTAAGTGAGGGAAATGAGAAGCATGCTTTATATTTTCCATGTCACTGCTCTGGACAGATATCTCTTCCTGTGTGCCAACCTAGCCTTATATATTGCCAGCCAGTTTCTTACTATAAAGAAGGTGAGAATGAAGAAGGTGAACTCACCAGGAAGTTAACTGCCATTTTCTCTCTGCAGAGATAAATAGATTTTTTAAATCCCAATTTATTAAAAATCAAATTCTGTTTAGCATACTTCGGCTTATTTTCAATTAAGTGGAGAAGGATCACAGGCTATTATTTTTCAAAGGAAGAATATAAACTATAAACTTAAAAAAAAAAAATCCCATAAAATCTGTCCTTAAGAATGTACCAGTTCAAATAGTATCAATCAGCCAAGGACATCCCTGGTGATGTTGATGGGGTAAAGGAAGAGACGGAAGCAGCTGCCGGGAGTTTGTTTTAGCATTCAAATCACAGGAGAAAGGAGGAAAAACAGAAAGGGGTCAGTCTTCACTAGGATGGTGCCCTGATATATACAACTTTGAATTTTTAAAAGTTTACAACAAACCCAAGAATTCTTCCAGCCTTCCTTTCAAGAGGTTTTGTGCTCCAGGCCCTAAACAGTTCTTCTCTGCCATTTCCAAGATTCAAAGAAGAGGAACACTTAAAAGCTCAGCAAAGCAGGACCGCTACCCATGTAGTGGGGGAATAATAATTTGTACCTTCCTGCAACCGCACATAATACAGCCTTTATTCAATAAATAGCAAAGCCGTTTCACACCAAGCCAAAGGTCAGCTTTTGCTGTATTAATAGCTGCTCTGGGAGGGTCACTGTTGTGCTATCCTACTTTTTTTTTTTTTTCCCAAGGCCTGGAGATGCAATTTCCTACAATCTGCAGGCAATTTCCCACCAATTTTCTCGGGGAGCTAATAGGCTGTGACAGGAGATGGAGCTAGCAAGCAGCAGGCGGCTTCAGAAGAGACAAATTGCATCTCTGCCACCTAACTGGGCAATCTAGATCGACAGAGTTTATAGCTTTGTAGTGTTATTGGGCCCCATGCTAACACCAAATCACTCAAGCTGCTATCTGAATTTCATATTCTCCTTCCATCTGAATTTGCCGTCACCACATATCACCCACGGTTACAAAATAGATTGCATGCGATTAGTGGTTTAACGGCCTTTCAAATAGCTTCCTAGACATTGTTCAGATTCAAAATAGGGAAATGCAGAGTCTGGCCATTCAGATATCATAGCCAGTCATATTGTCCTATCAGTTTTCTGAAGAGGCAGCAAGTCATCCCCTGAGGGATTTGCAACCACAGTCGAAATTAATTGTACTGTCATTTAATGGCAAAGGCTGGATTTTTAAAGACTTACGGCACAGAAAAAAAAAAAGACAGGGAAGTGTATAAAACAGATTGTGTAGGAGCATAGAAGAACAGAGTTACCTGACAGTTTCCAGAGATCTCTTTTCTTCGGAATCTGGCTTGTGTTAATTCCTTAATACATATAATTATCCCTGTTTTCTTGGATTACACAAAATACAGGTAGCCCTCGATTTATAACAGCTCGTTTAGTGACCGTACAGAGTTACAACGGCACTGAAAAAAGTGACTAACCATTTTTCACACTTATGACAGTTGCAGCAACCCCACAGTCACATGATCAAAATTCAGATGCTTGGCAACCGGCTCATATTTATGATGCTTGCAGTGTCCCAGGGTGACGTGAACACCTCCTGCGACCAATGGGGAAGCCAGATTCACTTGGCAACTGTGTTACTAACTTAACAGCTGCAATGATTCACTTAACAACTGTGGCAAGAAAGGTCGTAAAATGGGACAAAATTCACTTTTAAAAGTGTCTCGCTTAGCAACAGACGTTTTGGGTTCGATTATGATCCTAAATTGAGGACTACCTGTATCAAAAATTCCCAAATGTAAAAAAAAACACCTCAAAAGAAAATTGAAGTCAGTTATGGAATTAGTATTGATGATGTTCAAGAGCATGTTGTGTGGGCTGGGAAGACCGTGGTGTGAAACGGCTGAACATTTTTCAAGTATTTCTTTATATCCTCTTCTTCTACCTTCTCCTGCCTATAGAGTGTTTCAGAATAATTATGGACTATTCTTTTTTTCTCTAACCGGTGTTGGATGTTCCCCTCTTCGTCCTGTAGTTGTGTTATTAATCTCTTTTCCTTATCCTTTTTTAATTTGTAGGCCAACTATCTCCCCGGCTTATTAGCATGTTCAAAGTGTATTTGCTTCGCTATTTTAAGCTTTTGGGCCATTTCCTCCTGGGACAGCAAATTTATTTTATGTTTGGTCAAACCCCTTTCCTCTCTGGTTCTCTTATCTGGGGATGTCTGCATTTTACATTCTAATTCTTCCAATTTCTCTTGTAGATCCAATTTTGTTGAAAATTAAAGTCAGTTATGGAATTAGTATTAATGATGTTCCAGAGCATGTTGTGTGGGCTGGGAAGATGGTGGTATGAAATGGCTGAACATCAATCTATTTTATCAGGAAACTCTTGCACAATTTCATTGAGCCTACCTGGGTTTTAAGCTCCACAGTGGAGACATTTCCTGGATGATGTGGAAAAGTTTCCATTTTTACTGCCAGCATTATTATTTCCCCTTTCTATTTAGGTGAATACATAACTGGTAATTCAGAGAAACAGTCTATGTATCCTGCTCTATAAAAGCCTATGCCATTAGCAAGTATTAATTTTCAGCACTTATATCATTAAATCTGTTTAGTAAATATCTGCAAAAGAAGTAGTTATATTAAATGTTTATATCAATTCATGTTACAGTTCAATTCCATGCATGATTAAGAGGAAGGAAGCATACAACAGAGTATACTTCTTTGGGGCAGAAAACAGTGCTTGTAAATTGGATTGAAACATGAGAATCTACTATTCAGATCTTCAGACAAAAAAGTAAATGAGCCGAAGTAATTTTTTCCCCCATGGAATAAATATTTCCTATTGAGAGCGAAAAATATAAAATTACACCGTATTTTATCTTTAGGAACCTAACTACTTCACCAATGAAAAAACAAAGTTATAATGAAGACATCAAAACAGCCTTTCATAACAATTCTTCTGTTTTAAATCATGCAGCACTTAATATCCTGTTTTGTATTAGGGTTGTGGGTTTTTTTTGTTTTTTTTTAATGAAGTGCTGTTCCTTCAAAGCATGCAAAAGTTAGTGACTTGCACTCAGACACCATTAAGAGGCAATCTATAATTACCATTCTAAATGCAATTATTAAAAAACACACAAACAGCTGCACTTGCAGAGACGTTTATAGGAAACCTAAGTTGAAAGCTGAAATGAAATGATCATGGTTAATGAAATAAACATCTGGAGTAATTTGCATTTTGACTCACCTGCAGCTGAAAGTCCTTCACATTAAGAAGTCTTGAAGTACCCCTGTTGAACGTGACATAGAACACAGAAACATTCCTGGAGTAGATCCAATATAGCTGTAACGTCCTGCCCCTCAGTTCAAAATAGTGGCAGTATTAGGACAACTAATCACACCTTCACTCCAGTATACTCCAAGTAAAAAAAATCTTAAGAACCAAGAGCCCTGGTGGCACAGTGGTTAGAGTGCAATATTGCAGGCAAACTCTGTCGTCAGTCTGGAGTTCGAACCAGATGGGCTCAAGGTTGACTCAGCCTTCCATCTTTCTTGGATCAGTAAAATGAGGATCCAGATTGTTGGGGGCTATATGCTGACTCTGCAAACCGCTTAAAGAGGGCTGTAAAGCACTGTGAAGTGATATATAAATCTAAATGCTATTGCTATTAGGGGCACAGTGGATTAAAGAGTTAAATCTTTACATGCTTGGTTTCTGATAAAATCCACTAAGTGTTGGATTTATATATTTAAAACACTTAAATAGCCATCCCAATTCTAACCAATTTGGGAAGGGCTCCCCATTAACAGTTAGAACATCATGTAAAACTATATTAATGTGCAGTAATCCAATCTGATTCCAGCATTTGGGGGGGAGGGGTGGTAGGGTGGGAACCAGGTCTTCAGAGCTTTACAGAAGGCTAGGAGGGTGGGATCCTGCCAAGCTTCAGGGGGCAGAGTGTCCCCTAGGGCAGGGGCTGCGATGAAAAAGCTATGCTTCCTAGCTCCCATCCGATGGCAATATTTAGATGAAGGGACTAGGAGCATGCCGATTCTATCTGACCTGGTGGGATGGGTAAATGTCATTAGGGAAAGATGATCCCACAGATAAACTGATCCTGTGCCCTATAGAACTTTAAAGGTGATAACTGGCATCTCGAATTGCACCAGGAAAGAAACTGGAAGCCAGTACAGTTTGCACAGCCAAGGTGTTACATGGACAAACCTAGTGGACTCCATTACTGTGTGTCCTGCTGCATTCTGGACCACCAGTTGAGGTTTCCGAGCAGTCTTCAAGGGGAATCCCATATAGAGTGCATTGCAGTAGTAAGAGAATTTTTTTAGCCTTCAGTAAATACATTTAACTAAATAAATTTCCACAGGCACAACACTGGCAAGAACTAACTTTGCAGGAGGAAGGGGCACAATAGAAGAAAGTGAGGCTAAAAAGTGAGATATTTGAACCGGATGAGTAAAATCTTAATGTGCAATTTTCTCCAGTAATACATGAACGACATTTCCAAACACCAGTCTGACATTAAGGTTATGCTCACATTAAGAGGAAATACATGGCTGATTAATTAGGAGCAAGTAACTGAATGACAGCGTTAATATAGCATTTATAAATATTAAAATTGGGCATTAATTTTAAATCTAGTTTTTTCACAGTGAACACTTGGCCCAATAGATGATTTGGATAATTCTGAAGAATGAACTGAGAGCTTGGAAGTGATCCAAATATCTTGATGCAGTTAACCACAAAATAAAGAGTTATTAGCTTATCATAATTGCAGCCAATTTTAAAGTAACAGAGTACTCCACTGTGGATTGCTGCAAGGAAGTGGAACAAAGCGTGTGAAATGAACAGATGGATTTGATTTTAAACAAATTAAGCTCACTCCCTGGGATGTAACAAGTGATTCTGTAGTTTTCCATGTTATGGGTTAACTTCCCACTGTGACCTTCTCATGCTGCTTGATAATTTTTTTTCTTTTTGTCATTAAGCACAATCATTGAAAGAAGATGAGGGCTTATTATATTCAGTTCTGAAACTCTCATCTTCAGTTTTCAGGTCTACAAGGACTACTTCATACAAGATAAACTTTACCTACAGCAAAATGAATGTGCCTGAGCTGGTTCTTGTATGCTAAATTGCATAATTTCCTGCCTGGGATTTGATTTGTGAGTAGATAATCCATTTTGTGTGAACTGGCCCCTAAAGCACCCTGAAACATGAGCAGGCCGTGAATTCAGCCATTGCATTGCGGAACTGGTTTTTATCCTCATGTATTCAAGACAAAACATTGAGCTAACTATGATAATACCCACCTCTAAACCTTTGATATGTTTATCCCTATCAAATCCTCATATCAAGTTGGATCAATACTGTATTATCTAAAAATTAACATGTCTGGTACTCTGTGATGCTTCCTGCCAACCAGGGAATAGACTTTCTACTGGTATCTTCTAATATTTCATAATGATCATGAGTGAAAAGAATGCATGGAATACAATTTCTTTAACAGGTAGCAGATATCACAGAAAATGCTTTATTTAGTAACTTCAGACTTTCTACTCCACTCTTCTCTTATTACTGCAAGTATTAAAAATCAGTAGAAGAGTAATCAATAAATTTAAATTACAAACCACAGAGGGAGAAAGAATAGCAAATTAAATACTATGATTACAGAAAGTCTCTTCCAAACTCTAGGTATTGCCACATTAAATGTCCTTGTGTAGCAATACCTTATCATCAAGAAACCATGTGATAGTACTTAGGCAGATTGACAGAATCTTACAATCTGATTCTAAATCATTTAGAGAAGGGGTGTCCAACCCCTTGCTGGCTGGGGAATTTTGGAGTTGAAGTCCACAAGTCTTAAAAGTTGCCAAGATTGAACACTCAGACTCAAGAGCGTTATAGCACAACACCATGTCTGATTTAAACAGACCTCAATACAACACAAAAGACTATATATAGCCTTTACAGAAGAGTAAAACAGGAAAAGTCTGAAAGCTTACCCCGACAGTTAGAAAGGAAGACCTGCCTCCTTGAGTCAACTGATCTGCTTCAGGAAAGTCAGGTGGCATGTACAAAAATGTTTCTGAGAACTACAGTATATAAGTATGAAAGTTCGCATGTAGGTTAAAGAGATAAAACCAAGCAAAATTGAAGAACATTTGAATCAGCCTTATTTTCTCCAGAAATGTCAGTTGTTGGGTCTACCTCCCCAAATTAAAAAAAAAAAAACATTGATTATAAGTTTGTGGGCGAGAAGACATTTCTTTACCCTTGGATATTATCTTCATAGCATCAGCAGTAGAAGTACAGATTGGGCATCTGGAATCAACCCAGCTATGTATATGCTTTACACGGGATAAGGTCTCCTGCTGCTATGTTCTGCTACTTTCTGATAGCAGAAACTGGGAGTGGAAGAAACAATTGGGCCCTTTCTACTGCCAGTAAGTGCTTGTTGGCTGTGTGGATTTCCAAAACAAAAGCAATCCTCATGCAGCAGGAATATTTGTGATAGAACTAGACAACTATAGATAGAAGATATGAATGGGAGCATCACTAAACTACTCTGCACAGGCACCGCCGATCAGTATCTATCTCTTTCTATCTGATTGTTGGAGTTGTTAAGGGTTAGGGTTAGAATTGTTTCCTTTTATTTGTTTACTTATTTTTCACTAAGCAATATTTTTATATTCTTTTAATAAGTGAAACAATGTGTTTGTTTACTTGTTTTCATATTTATCACATTTCCACACTGCCCGCCCCACCTGAATCCTCTGCCATCCAAATTGGGCTGTATTCTGTAACATTACTTACAGAAGATCATTTGTCCCATTATTGCATATTATGCTAACCTTTTAGCAGCACAGGTAGTCCCCGACTTACAACAGTTCATTTAGTGATGATTCCAAGTTACGACGACATTGAAAAAGGTGAGTTATGACCATTTTTCACACTTATGATAGTTGCAGCATCCCCATGGTCATGTGATTTACATTCAGATGTTTGACAATTGACTCACATTTATGTTGGTTGAAGTTTCCCAGGGTCATGTGATCCCCTTTCTGACAAGCAAAGCCAATGGGGAAACCAGATTCACTTAATTTAACAACTGCAGTGATTCACTTAACAAATGTGGCAAGAAAAGTCGTAAAAGCGGTCAAAACTCACAACAAATTTTTCTCTTAACATAAATGTTGGTTGTAAGTTGAGACTACCTGTATATTTAGGGACTTCAGTCCATTAGAGAAAAAAAATTACTGCAAAAACAAGCTAATCTGCAACTCCATTTCTGAAAGTAAAAAAAAAATAATATCTGAAAGCAGAACACTTACATGCTGATTTAAGCTGCCTAAGACATTATCTTCGTATTAGTTCATACAAAGAACCAAGACTTCCAACATTTAAAAAACAGCAACTAGAAACTCTTTTTAAAGTTCTAAGTATCCTGCTGTGTACAAACACATTGAAAAATAAATAGAGACCATCCATTCAGGAACAGTAAGGTTGTGTAGAGAAGGAGAAAAAGAAGATAGTTTGAAATATTTACCTCTTTATAGCTTGATACAGAGCAGGATTTGAAAGTGGCTGAAATGTGGGAACCTCATACATCAAAAATGGCATATCAAATGAAAAACTCAGTCAGCCATTTTCATATAGATGCACATCTGATGAGAGTCTGTTGATATGTAGACACTGCTCATTTTAAAGACAATGCATTCTAGGCCATCAAGAATACCTAATATTTTATATCCAGATGCAAAGTTATATATATTAGGACTATTATCATTTCATGCTGCTATAAAATGGATTCAGCAGAATGAGCATGTAAATTGGAAAAAAAAAAAGAAATGTCTTTTCAGGCACTGAATGGCAGAAAGAAAATTTGCTCCCAAATGGAAAATGTTGTCCGTAATTAAGCCAACATTGCTCTGAGATCTTTCTTAAATTTGATTTTCAGGTCACATTCTTTTGAATCAGTTCAGAGAAGCTGGTTACTTATTACAAGATATATTTATGAAACAAAATTAACATAAAAACCCAAAAATTTTCTTTTTCTTCTAATATGATTAAATTTATCTTGTGTACCAGTTGTACAAAATTGATGTTATCTTTTGAAGAGATGCATTTTGGTTTCAAAAGATCATTCAGAGTGGGAATGGACACATTCTCCATATCTCTCAGCACCTCTGTAGAAGAGCTGTATCTTTTTTTTCCTGAGCTCCCTAGGTAGTCCCAGTAAATCTGCATTTGGCTCACCCTTTCAGCTTCAGATCTGAAGTACAGTGTACCTTCAGTTAATATTACAGTCCATTACACGACCATAATTTGTTCCATAACTTTGGTCTCAAACCGATTTGGTCGTGACCCAAACCTAATTTTGGAAATTTGGTGCTTACAAAAAAAAAAAAAAAAAAGGCACAAAAGGGGAAATCGGCCGCAAAAAAAATATATGGATTTTTTGGTTGGAACCCGATTTGGTTATGGTCAGAAGCGTTCATGACCGGAGGTTCTACTGTATAGCCAAATTCTTCTTAAAACCTTAACTGTATTCATATCCTTTCAAAGTAGCAAAATTCATGGAAGAATGAAATAGCTCAAAAGCAGGAAGGATAATCAACTACAGGTAATCCTCAACTTACAACCATTCATTTAGTAACTGTTCAAAGTTACAATGATGTGACTTATGACCATTTTTCCCACTTACCACCTTTGCAGCATCGCAGTGGTCATGATCAAAATTCAGATGCTTGGCAACTGGCATGTATTTATGACAGTTGCAGTGTCCTGGGATTGTGTGATCACCTTTTGCAACCTTCTGACAAGCAAAGTCAACAGGAAAGTCAGATTCACTTAACAACCATCTTACTAACTTAAGAATTGCAGTGATTCATGTGTGGCAAGAAAGATCATAAAATGGAGCAAAATTCACTTAACAACTGTCTTGCTTCATAAAAGAAATTTTGGGTTCAATTTTGGTTGTAAGTCAAGAACACCCTGTGCTCATTTTCTGATGTAAACAACTATTTTTTTTTATCAGTAATAAGGAGTACTACACATTATAAATATGTAGATATATTTCTGAACAGATCTGTATTACCTTTGTTGGATGCAACATCCCTAAACAAATTTTACAGGTGCTCAAAATAGAAAACCTTAGCAAATACTTCCCAGTTTTAGCCTAGCTTATAAATTTTCAACTATATACTGATTTTTTTTCCCTTTTAAATTATTTAAGGGGCATCGGTGGGGGGGAAAGAAAGGAGACTGTTTATTGATACTAAAGCCTTTACTGTAATAAACCAAATATATTTACAATTTGTACAAATGTTTGATCTTCAACAAAACATACAAAAACCCATATCCCAAGAGGCAAAAACCAGGAAACAAGTTTATCCAAGATACCACTGTTCTACACAAGACAGAATGCAGGTGGAACCGCAAGTGCTGAAACGTCATCCCACATCGTCAAGCAATGAGCATGATTCTATGATGTCATAAAGGAAGGGCCCAAAAGGCTGCAACAGACTCTGCTGTTTAAATCCATTAAAGCTATGCTACATTAGTCCTTCTTGCTAGATGTTGAGGAGCGTCATGGGAAGATGTGGGAACCAAGTTCGTCGTTTCATCATTTTAAAAAAGTAGAGTCCTTCTACATCTACAGTTTAAAATCATTTTGGCCCAGTTCAACTCTTTTTTAAGTTTCCAACACAATTTCTCAGTAGATAACTTCATAGACGGTAGCCTTCTTGTCTCCAGATCCAGTAACTATGTATTTATCATCAACGGAGATATCACAGCTGAGCACAGAAGATGACTCTTTGGACTAGGAGAGAAGAAACAGAAGTATAAGGCTCTATGTATGCACACCTATGTTCTTCCCTTGCTCCTACCCACAATGCATCAAGATTTAAATTCTAATGTGAGTGCAACATTCCATTTTTAAAGGTTGAAATAACACCAGCCCATGCTCCCCTTCCTTGAACCTCTTGGAACAGCATAAAAGATACTGGTAGTATTAAACCCCCCCCCCCCATCTCAAAGAATTTTATATGCAAATTACAGTTCTTACCTGGAATATACTGGCACCATATGGGGTTCTCCAGGCATTTAGGAGATTATCTTTCCCGGTACTTACAAACCATTTGCCTGGAAAATGATCATTAATGAGAACACTTAGACAAACTACATAGACATATACTGTATTCATAAAAGCTCTTTTCTGAATTGTTTCCAGGTTTATTTAATGTAAGCAAGTTTGTGACTCCAACATCACAAGGGAGAGAAGAGGACAAGGGGAACAGAAAGTATGAAAAAGTGTCAAAGAACACTTCACAACTTTTCACTTTGATAAATGATTGCTGGCATAAGTAAGCCACTGAGTTTCTGAAATCTACTTTTCAAGTGATCCTCATGAAGTGATTGAAATAACTGACTGGTCCAGTGAGTATCAAAACTTTGGAGCTTCAACATATTTTAGCTTCATAAGCAAGGAAAACTCTCTGCTACCAGCTGTTTTGAGATGCTGCTTTGATTCTATTGTATATTTATTGATTTTATATTCTGCTGCAATCACAGGATTCTCAATGGTTTATAAGGTCAGAAAAGTAAAAAAAACCAACCACAATGTATATAGAAAGATAGGTATCTGACAAATAAAATGAAAGCACAGCAATGCCCCCAAAGTCCTTCAGAAAAGGAAAATGTTAAAGACATACAAATCTGCACAAAAAGTCATCCCAGATGGCCGGCCACATCATTAAAAAGAAAAAAGTTGACCCATGTTGAGTATTTGCAGCAGTTTAGCTGTTTATAAGGGCATGGACCACTGTAGTCATGCCATCTATTCAAGTAAGGCTGCAACTGGCATATCAGTTAAAATTGGCAAAAGACTCCACAAACTGATCCAGCAGGAATTACAAGTCAGAGTACTCCAAATTTGCAAACTTCCTGCAGGTGGCTAAGAATACCGTACAGTAACCCTATCTACTATATTATTATTATTTTGTAAGCCTCCTCACATCATTGCTGGAAGAACCACCAAGAAGAAAACTACATTTAGTTTTCTACTTCTTAAAGCAAAGTGGAATGAAAATATTCAAGTGCCATGCCTTCTTTTAAGGGCAGCTATGGCTAATTTATACAAATGTTGATGGATGTTAGACATTATTCCTCTAACTTACCACAGTATGCAAACTTGAGTGATAGCACACAGCTTTCATGCAGATGAAGCTGGTATTTGTCTGGCTTATTTACATGCAGTACTTCCACATTACTGCTTTCCATTCCCACAGCCAGCCATTCACCAGTGGGACAATAGCCAAGGGAAAATATCTTTAAAATAAAAAGAGAGAGCCATTTACAATCCCATCCCAGCAAAAAGGGTAAACAATGAGAGGGGGGAAAGAGAGGGATGGGGTGCAGGGAGAGAGAAATGGAAACTGTTTTGCATATATTCTGAAAAATAGGATACTGATTTAGAGCTTGAAATCAGGACCAATATATGTTTATAATATGTATATATTAATCCCAGAATATGTGGACCAGTACTAAACAGGCTTGTCACCTACAAAGGCATTTTGCTGCATTTTATTCTCCTTTCACCTAGCCTAAGTGAAAATGCCAAATAAGATTTATATATGCACTCACTTTTAAAGATTGTATAGGAAATACTCCTCTTTTTTTTTCAAAGATTTTGTCACAAACAGGTGGTATAAATTCCTAAATACATCCTTGTTAGAAGTGGTGTTTATTCTGTAATAAATGGCTTCCTTAATAGTAGCTTGAGACTATAATAACCTATATAGATAATAAGGTTAAATTATGAACACAGTTAAGCAGTACTTCTGAGACAAATGTTTGGTCTCCTCCCAGAGTTACTAAATGTATCCAGTATATGAAGGAATTGAAATGTGTATTATTCACTATCTTAGAAATGCTTTAAGAAAATAAAAGACACCTGGGATGTGAAGTCATGCTGCTGGAGCTGCCTTCCTTCTCTCAAGTCCCAGGATCTGACAGTGTTGTCCAGGCCTCCCGTCCAGAGCTTGGTACCATCATTAGAAATGTCAATACAGCTGGCTCCATCTGTGTGGCCCTGGAATTGCCTGATAAAACAAACCAGATTGAATAATGATTTCCTGCCAGAACTCAAGGTAAACACTGTTGTGTTGTTAGTTTTGGATGCTGCCTGAGTATCATCTTCTCTGCATTAGCTAATGTGCATGAGGCAGCAATCTTGCACTCTTCCCTACTGTGAAATGAGCTCCCTGTATGCAAGTTTTTTTGTGGTGTTTTTTTTTTTGCAGGTGCCAAAGCACATGGAATGAACCACAAATTTGGGTAATGAGAACCAAACATATGTGTGCATTGATCTGTAAAAGGTGGAAGGCTCTTTGAAAAGCTGTAATTCACTACCACAACACCTGGAAATAAAAATTGAACAGATTACCAAGCTAAGCTCAATATACAAAAGGCAAATTGGCTCACAGAGAAAGCCAGTTATTTATAGGCTTGGTGGAGCTGCCGAATCAAGGACATTCTTTTAAAATGCTTAAAAGATTTGGCTACATAAACATAAGGAGGAAGCTATCCAGAAACACAACCTGACTAAGCCTTGCAAAACTCTGACCTAAGTCTGTCATCATGATTCAACGTTTCACATTTTAAACGGTTATAATTTTAATATAAATTTTATATATGAAATCCCTTGTTCTCAGTAATAAAAATTTACTCACATATATATTAAACCCTAAGATTGAATGTTTAAAGGGCTTGCTTTTTCCCGTCAGCAATTAACTTTAGTTCCATGTCATAACAGCAGCTGAAGAACTACTATCCTGGGATAAAGTATGAATTGGCTTGATAGACCCTAGAGCACTGATGGCTAACCTTTTTGCCATTGCGTGCCAAAAGTGGGGGGAACACGGGAGGTCATGCGTGAGTGTGCCCACACCCATAATTCTATATGCCTTGCCCCCCCCCCCCCGCGCAAGCATGTGTAACTCCCTGCGCTCCCCCCCCCCCCCCCGCTTTTGGCACGTGATGGCACATTGGGCCCGGTAGGCCAGTTTTTCACCCTTCCCGGGCTCCAGAACCTTTCTAGGAGTCTGGGGAGGGTGAAAACAGCATTCCCCACCACCTTAGAGGCCCTCCGGAGGCTGGAAATTGGCTGTTTCCTGACTTCTGGTGGGCCTAGAAGACCCGAAAATCAGCTGGCCATTGCGCTCATGTGCGCTGAAGCTGAGTTCATTTGCCCACTGATATGGCTCCACGTGCCACCTGTGGCACGTGTGCCATAGGTTCGCCATTACCACCCTAGAGCAAGAGTGTCAAACTCACCACATCATGTTTTCATCACATGATGTATTGCAACTTTTTTCCCCCTTCGCTAAACTGGGGATGGGCATGGCCAGCACGTGATGCACCCAGCCCAAGGGCCGCGATTTTGATAGCCCTGCCCTAGAGGCTCTCTCTCTCTCTCTCTCCCTGAAAGTGAAAGGCTTTATCAGTCAGTGTACTCCTTTCATTTTTTTACGACTTCTACTGACTGCAGGTAAGGCTGTTTTTTTCTGTCAGCCACATAAACTAAAGTAGAAGTATTTCCCCTCCAAAACTTTATACATGTAGAATATGTGTCATTTAAATAGAATCTTATCCAACTATTAATTGCTTGTACTTTGGAGTCATGTTATGAGATAACTTCATGACAAAATAATTTTTTTAGATTCATTCCTCTTGTACCCATTCACTCAATTGGCTTAGTCATATAATTAGCACCTATTGTAGTAAACACTAACATGAAAAAGCTTCAGATGTTTTGTGCTACTGTTGTGTAAGTGTTGGCTTCCCTCATCCTACACACAATGTAAGAGAGCACCTGCATTGTTTTTATTAAGAGCATGGTTAAAAATATATCAAAAAAAAAAAAAAAAGGAAAAAGGATTTCAAACAGAGGAAACATTAAAACCACCACTGGAAGCTACAAGTGGCCTCCAGATGTTATTTTTAGTTGCATTTTAAAAATAAAACAGTCAAATTTAGAATGTCAATGCTGAATCAGATTGTTTTTCTAAGGTAGTGAAAAAGTTCCAAGGCATTGAAGGAAAGTGACAATTATTCAAAAAGGAAAGCCATGAAAGAATTTGAAAAATGTCTTATTGTTGTTTTGTCTTTTTTCCAATATACATATCTTATATTTCAGTACCACATTCTCTTTTCAAAGGATCTGATCTACTGTGTAATTAGCACTTGCATAAGTAAAGCCCAAACCCATTTGTAATTACAGATGAAGGGAAAAAGAGATACAGAAGATAAAGGCAGATACAAATAATAATTTCCGCTTGAAATACTGGCCAAAACTTTCCGGTATAATGCACAGTGCCATGTAAATTACATTCAAAGGTGGTAACTGGACAACTATTTCAAGTTAACCTGATTTCAATAGTTCTTGGGTGAGTCAAACATCTAAATGTGTTGCTCCCAAAGACAACTATTGATGCTATAGCTTATAAATAAGATGCATACACTGTATGTGTCTGAAAATTTGGCATTGCAATAGTAGAAATGCATAGCATTGGTTGATAGCATCAGTATTATCAAATAACTCTATGACTATAGGTATCAGCCAGGACTAAGTTTTCAATGCCTTCAATTTTTTGCTATTCTACTTTATGGGCATAAAAAAGAATAAATTAAACACAGAGCTGTCAATTTTCTTTTTAAAAAATACACAAGCTGCAGAACTTAAATTAATTTGATTTTTGGCCCATCAGTATAGGGTTCACAGTCCTGCTTGTAATTAAGATGACTCATTCAGTCTGTAAGTGTCCAGAAATGCTTAAGTGGCCAAATGCCAATGCTTTAAATAGCCTCTCATTATGAAGGCAGGTGCAAATGTCAGCTGTGCTTGCTGAGATTTATTGTGCATCATTGCCAGTTTTTTGTGTGATATATGAATAGTTGGTTTTGTGGTCCACCAAACACTGTCATATTACAAAGCTATTTTGGACTGTTAAAAGTTGCTGCCTTGCCAAAGCATTCCCACCAAGGTGTACCAAAACATTCTTTCTTTTAATCTTGAAGGCTTGAAAGGAAATTACTTATGTGAGCATTATGCTAATTACACACCGGCCTTGCAAGCTTGGAAATATTAGAGGTTGTCTGTAAAAAGAAGCCACATAACCTAAAAAAGGGAGGAGGAAGAAACTCCCAACTAGAAACCAACGAAGGCACCAAGAAAAACAGAACATTATTTGAGCTAATTCTGATTTTTATTTATCCTCTAGGTAAGTGAACGGATAGAAGAGCTGTTTCATTCATTTACACTTAAGTTGACAATTATTTGAGGATAGTCTTAAATTTAATTAACTTAAATTTTCTTACATTTAACAATGAAGTGTGTGTGTGTGTGTGTGTGATGGGGGAGATTAGCCTATCACAATACAAAATATTTAATGCCAGGAGACTGAAGCTCTTAGACCACCAAGATTAGATGCTATCAAACTATTATTCAAGCTATCATGACAAAAAGGTTTTTGATTTCATGCTAAGGCAACAGGAAGAGAGTTCTGACAATCTAAAGGTGTAATTTTAAATTTTAAATCAGCTTCATGAAACAGGGCAGGCAAAACAATGAAAGTGGTGCCAGAATACAGTGCAGATAAATGAAAGTTTTGTTATAAGTTTTGTTTTTTTATTGCCTTGGGTAGAAGCTGTTTTGGCTAGCAAGACGGTTAGGGTTGAATTAGGCATCCAGCCTAATTTTCAGTGAGAATTTGTAGGAATGTGGGTTGGGTGGGGAGAAAAGCATAGGAGAGAATGAGAAATGGGACTGTGTTGTAAGGACAAGAATGAGAAAATGTTAAATGTTATGAGAAGTTGTTGACAGAAGGTCAGGCCAAAAGGTGAGGAATTGTGTTATTGGAGATAAATGGACACAAAATTGAATCATGAGACTTGGGCATAAGATTTGGAGAGCTGTGGTGAAGAAATTAGGGATAATTCAGGTTAGCAATTTTCTGATGGCCTCCGTCACTAAGGTCATGAATGGAAAATATAGCAGCTGCCATTATTATTTCAGAAGCCACTAGAGAGAAAAAGGAGGCCCAATCAGGAAAAGAAATAGACACACACACACACACAGTTCTGGCAGAGGTTGGTAAAAGAGGTAGAGGCTGTGATGAAGATTTGACAGCAGGCACTGAGAGACCCAATCTGGGATCAGAGGCTAGAAAAGTAATGGGAGCAGTAGAAAGCCCAAGCCCAAGCTGATCTGACACTGGCTGAAGATAGAAATGGAAGGAACTTCAAATGGCCATGAAGCCCTGGTTGAAAGAACAGGCTAATCTGGTGGTGGACTTTGGAATTCAGCTCCCAGGTGAGAGGTGGGGAGAAATGAAGAAGACCAAACTATGGAAAGAGGGAACCAGGGAGATTAGAAACCTTGTCCTACTATCGTACATTGATTGCATGAGTGCCACTAGGAACTATGAGGAAGATTTCATTGGCATTGCTGCAGGTAGGTAAACAAAAATGCCTAAAATTGGAATGTGTGGCAGAAGGCACAACTAATTGGATAAATGATAATAAACTATTTGAATGGGAAAGACTGAGTGGAGTTATGTGAGGTCTGTAGAAATTCCCTGGATATTATGGCCAAATGGGATATCTGGGTGGTAAGTGCTGATGAAAGGAGGAAGAACAGAATTGGGCAAGAGGCCAGGCATTTATTGCAACAGTGAAAGGCAGAGGAAGGTACAGCAAGAGACTTCTTTAAAACATTTAACATGTTTATTTATATATATATTTAGAAATGTTTTAGGAATATGACTCCTAAATATAATCTGAACAAATTATAAAAACCAACATTAATATTGATATTGGATCCTAACCCCAGGAGTGGGTTCTACTTACCTTTACTACTGGTTTGCATTGCGCCCGTGCACACTCTGTTCTGCACATGTGCAGAAGCTTCTGCGCATGCGCAGATCATCTATGATGATGTTCAGGTCACTGGGCAGAGCCTCCTGCCGGTTTTACTACCAGTTCTTGCAAACCAGTCCAAACCAGGGGCAACACACCACTGCCTAACCCTAACCACTAACTCTAATCCTTCAAACTGATGGGTAGTGGTTTGGATGTAAATATCATGGGGAAAAGGACCGACCCTTTTATATTTCACATTGGAATAAGTACAGAACAAAGCTTTCATCAAATATATTAAATGGAACTATCAACTCAGGTAGAAGAGCCAGTCTAAACAATTGTTTGCAGTCCCCAATCTTTGGAGGCAGCATTTTTGTTCTCTTTCTCTTTTTGTGTATTTATGTTTTTTTAAAAAAGCAAAAACATGCTGATAGTCAATTATATGAAGTTACAACCAGCTCCTATGGAAGTTTTGAATCAGTATTGGGTACCAAAAAACTATGTGTAACTGGGTGGAGTTACTTCTCATTCATCTTGTCTGTCCAGAAATATCTACGTACCAAGAGTTATACGTTCCCTAGAACAGCGTTCCCCAACCTTTCTGCCTTGGAAAGAGGGGATGGTTCTGTGTGAGTGGTTCTTCTCGCACAAGGGGAGCTTCGCATGTGAACATAAGTGCCCATCACTTGCACAAGGGGAGCTGCATGCATGAGTACAAGCACCCGCCACTCACACAAGAGGAGTTGCACACATACACATGCTGTCCCAACACTTTCCGTGGCCCGGTTTCAAACTTGCTGTGGCCCGAGGATTGGGGACCCCTGTCCTAGAAGATCTAGTCTATACTTTGTTGGTCCACATAGATTTATGGTTCCTGCTTGGACAGCAGGTAGAAACTCTGTGATCAGGACTTCTCTGCCCATTTTTTTATAGAAGTGCAAGTTATAGCGCCACTTGGCTCACATTCAAGAACATGTTCTTAAGAATATGTAACCAGAAATAGCATATGTCAACAAACAAAGCTACGGAAGAGCCTGAAGCCAGCAACAGTAGAGTAGTAGTTCAAAATAAGCTGAAGGCCCACATGTAACTGAATTAAGAAAGATGATTGAGGAATTAAGAGGTCAGGTGGAGTAGGAACTCAAATTAAAAGAGCCCACTAGAGAATGAAAAGCTATTAAAGCATGATGGAAAAATGGATGAAGAATGTCAATAGAGGATCCACTCTTGATCAGGCACATTATAAAAGAGGTTAATTATGTAACAAGTTTGCCATCATTTCACTCTTAATGTTATCAGTTATCCCTGGTGGAGGCTAATTGAATGGGAAATCCTTCAGTCACTGATTATTTGTACTTACATACCAATCATGTCAGTCTGACTATTGTACCTTCAAGAATGGGTTGTCACTTTTTCCATCATAACTTTGAACTGTTGAGGATCCACTCTTGATCCTCAACAGGGAAAGGTAGAAAAAAGTACAAGGACTACCTATAGTTTTCCTTGATACAAGGTATGCGCTGTACAATTGAAGATAACTAGATAACCTGAAAACAAGCTATAAATATTCTTAACACTCAGCATTTTCAAGTGTTTGCACAGCACACCTGCAGTGTTTCTGGAAGACAAGATGGCTAACAGCCAGCTTTCTTTTCTTAAGACAGGAATGTCATTTATTTACAAATGGTGACAAATAAATATTCTCTAGAATAAAACTCACTCCCTGCCTTGGCCAGACAAGTACAACAATCACCCCCCCCCCAAAAAAAAAGTACCTTTTCTCAAAGCAAAGTGCAGAAATTGAGAATTGGTGTTAGTTTCCATTCTAAGTAAGAAAACAAAGGCTGTAAATAAATTATGTATAAGTAGCTAATGTACCTTCTCAAATGTTCGAACTATTGTTTTTGAAAATGAAACAGAGGAAAGAGTAGGACATTGTGCTTCCAGGTTTATAGTACAATCTGAAGCCACAACAATCAGATTTGATACAAAGAAAATCTCAGTTTCAAACAAAATCATACAACTAATTTTTCTCACTGGTTATAATCATTTTGATAGCATTAGAAAATATAAATCACATTACTGATTGCTGGGATTTTTTTTTATGGCATCTCACTGGCTTCTGAGATTTTAGAAGACATTATCCCTCCAAAAATAGAGCTTCCCACTCATAAGGTTTTGTTTCCCAAATAAAAGCACCCAGACAATTGAATGTCACAGATTTTCTTCTGAAACTGAAACATACAATCCTAAAAACATTCTGAAAAATCAGTGGCAGGACTACGTCTATATAAAAGTAGATTTCAGAGTAATTTCAAATGGATAAAGTACAGCAACTAACCTGACCAGGGTCTGATTGTGTAGGTCCCATACTGCAATGTTCCCATCACTACAGCAGGAGAAGCACACCTTGGAATCAGGGCTGATTGCTAGAGCATAGCAGGCAGGAGCCGAAGATGTCAACTCTGCTTTTATACGTGGAGTGGGTGCTGCCAGGTCCCAAATGGATAACGTGCTGGCTTCTCCACCAACGATCAGGGTGCATCCATCAGGGAGTAGCTTACAAGACCGAATGTAGTTATCTCTATTCTGGAGAAAAACACATGGCCTCAAATGTATAATGCACTAATGGGCTATATTTTTCTTATTTCAAACCACTTCAAGAAAGAGATTATAGGACCTCTCTCTGTTACAGTTAAATAATCCAAAAATAAAACAGAGACAGGAAAGTAAGGAGCTATTATAGATTCCAATCCACAAACTAAAAACAATTGTCAACATTTTCACTTTTAAAACACACATTAGTAAAACCTCCATAAGCATCTAGAAAATACAGTGCTACAAACAATTCCATTTTCTTAGAAACTGCAATAAGACAGTTCTTCTCTGTGGCAGATGCACTGCATTTTAAGTTAAGCCACTTGAAGCACTGCAGTTGAACAATGTGTATTTTTGGCAACATTGGTATCTTGTAATATGGTGGAAATAAAGATACAGTGGAACAAATTATTTATAGCTTGCTTCTAAGTACATTTCATCAAAATTATTGTTTTTATGGTAGAAATACCCTCAAGACTAAAGTAAAACCCAGGTTTTACCCAGGTTTTACTATTGGATTTCAATGAAACCATCTTTATTCAGAATTTCTTACCAGACAGTCCAGTTGAGAAACAGGACTCTTATTTCCAGGTTGGCTGATATCCCAGACTTTGACACACCCTTTCCCACCAGTATACACATGTCTTGTTGGATTGCTTATGGTAACAGCACACACCACTTCCCCATGGTTCAAAGTATTGATCTGGCGAGCATGCCGAGGTATTCCCGGTCCAATTAGAGCATCTGGAGGGAAAGGAACTGGCTGCATTTGGCCATCTGCAGTAACGTGAAATGAATATGCTCTGGGTAGGGAAAAGAAGAAAGGGGTAGACAGTAAGGGAAGAAAAACAAAGGTCAAATCATTTACACATTTCAAACTGTGAGTGTACATCTATCTGCAACATGCTATGGAATGCAGGTAACCCTAGACTTATGACCATTCATTTATCAACTGTTCAAAATTATGATGGCACTGAAAAGTGAATTACAATCAGTACTCATGCTTACGGTCACTGCCGCGCCCCTGGGTCATGTGATCAAAAATCAGGCACTTGGCACTTGTGATAGTTATAACATTCTGCCGAGGGGGTGTGTGGGTTTAACATGATTGCCATTTACAACCTTCCCAGAGGGCTTCTGAGAAGTCAATGGAAGACATTGGATTTGTTTAACAACCACAGCAAAAGAGATCATTGGGTGTGACTTGCTGAATGATCACATCTTTTAGAAGTTCTGGTCTCAATTCTGGTTTTAAGTACCTATAGCTGTTTCTGTCTGAACAAAGGAAATCAGTAGCACAGAACAGATAACATAGTTTATTTTTCACAGTGACATTAATCAGGAATATCTTATCAATTCTGAGCTGATGCGCCTTTTCAATTCAAATACTTTTCCTAACCTGTCAAGAGTTTTCTAGAGCTTCATTAACCAGTTCCTAGAGGCTAAATACATAGAATAGAATGTATTTATTGAGGGAATGACTTGTCTGAATTCTTCAATAAAGATCACTGAAATTTGATTATATCCTAATTCTATCTAATACAGGTAGTCCTCGACTTACAGAAGTTCATTTGGTGACCGTTCAAAGTTATAACAGCACTGAAAAAAAGTTACTTATGACCTTTTTCATACTTATGACTTTGCAGCGTTCCCATGGTCATGTGATTTATATTTGGATGTTTGACAACTGACTCACATTTATGACGGTTGTAGTGTCCTGGGATCATATGATCTCCTTTTGCAACCTTCTGAAAAGCAAAGTCAATGGGGAAACCAGATTCACTTAACAACCATGTTACTAACTTACCAACTTCAGTGATTCAGTTAACAAAGGTGATAAGCAAAATCGTAAAATATGGCAAAACTCACTTAACAAATTTCTCACTTGGCAACATAAATTTTGGGTTCAATTTGGTCATAAGTCGAGGATCACCTGTAGTTCTGCTACTAAAGTAATTTCTTAAAATATATTAAAAAATGTGCCACCTAGGTCAAGATCAACATTACCTGTATGTATGATGAAATCAATACACTCATTCAGTCGGAAGCCCTAAGCATTTCAGATATGCACCAAAGAAAAAAAAATAGGAAACAAAAGCCTCTTTTCCTGTCCCCATCCATATTATATTTTCATTTACCACTAGCTTTTAGAGGTCTCTGCTGAATTTGAAAACCATAACAAAAAGAACCATATACAGTAACTATCATCTTCAACATATAAATAAAAATAAATTTCCTTCCAGACAAAATCTAAAAGATTTTGCAGATTTTTAATTAGTTGATCAAGCATGAAATATTGGCCTTTCTTAGATATAAGATCTGAATATGATCTTACCAAATGCCTATAATACAAATTTTCAGGACTAATATAATCAAAATGTATCATTAAAGTAACTGGGAAATTGTTGTCTTTTATCTGCTTAGGAACCAGGATATGTTCCTGATTGCACATTCTAGTTTATAAACATAAATTAAGCCAACTTCTCTATACAAACTGAAGATTTAATCAATAACTGAAATATCAAAGTGTTACACGAACAAGGAATGGACAATAATATAGCAAAGAGCTATTAAAGTACATTCTCAATCCAAGAACCTAACAATATATTAAAGATATTATGTCTAATCTGAAACACTATTCTTCATCCTAAAATGATCTCCACACCCGCATGCCACTTCCTTCATCCAATAAAATGCATGCAAGAAAATTTTGAGATCACAATCTATATAGAATACAAAACAAATCTTGTATTAGAATAAATCAGTAGCTACAAGTTTTATGGGGATGGGGTTTTCTGATGTTCTCTGTTGGGAGAGAACATCAGAAACTGGACTACAAATTTCATCAGCCCCTGCCCCAGCATAGTCAGTGGGCAGGAATATTTTTGTTAGCCATCCATAGCCATTTGTCAATTAGATGGTGGCATATTAATTTAATAAATAATTAAAAAATAAATGATAAAGATGATACTTGAAATTAATCAGCATCTGGAAGCCCAGATGTGAGGAGGAGAGGTAGTGGAGGATAGCAACAGTCATGTGCCTTAATTTCTCTTAGAATCCTGTCAAGCTAAAAAGCATTATTGTTCTCATTACTGTTATTTTGAGCAACCAGAACCTATTTCTATCGTAAATGTCATGTTAGTTCAGAAATCCATTTTGCTAGAAAGAGAACAATATATATTGAACAAACACAAATTCACATCCATGCACACACACTCCATCCTATTGACTTCTTGAACTATGAATAAAAGTGGCAAATCTCCTCCAGTCAAGAAGAGACATAGCAAGGATCCTGCATTTCATTTGCCAAATAAATTCAATGTGACATCCTGATTTGTGTGCCTGAAAGGAACTAGTTTTCAAACTCAAGCTGAAAACTCTCCTGCTGTCAATATAAATTTGCAGTACACAGGGCATTATCTGAACTCCTACACCAGAAATTTTCAATAGACTTATCTATCACAGATAAGGCTATAACATCAGAAAGTTGCTATGGGTAACTGAAGACATCCTGCTGCCTTGGGGTGATCAGGCGTAGCGTCAATCTAGTTTCAAAAGCAAATAATGAAAGGAGATCAACTCAGCATCCAGGATTTTCAAAGTTTATCATGTCTATTTATATAGTACACAAAGACTAAGAAAGAAGCAGCTTTTTTAAGGCAGAAATAATATACAGTGGGTATATGTTGTGTAGGAGTCAAAGAGAAAGGAACCAGGTAGTATTATTATTATTTAGTTCAAACAAAGAAACAAGATTGGGGAATAATAGCCAGGAGATCTGGGGCTTTTATGACCCTGAAATTCTCAGATCCTGATTCATGAAGGTTTTATTTTTCAGCTTAACTAATGTTTTGCATCAAAGAAAAAAAGAAATCCCCCATCAAAAGTCCAAACATTAGTATTTTAAATAAAAACAAAAAAGTAAAAACTGCCATCAAAATCCAGAATATATAATTAATACAGAAACTTGCCTGCTGAGATAGACATGAAATTGGAGAAAGAAAACAAAACATAATTCTTTTATGATTTGGGTGTATATGTGTATTGTAGGTAATGAAGAACTGATAGGATGCATAATATTCCACATTTACAATTTAAGCCCAGATCAAATCTCAGAAAGGATCCTAAAAAACAGGACTTCAGTTCTTAGATATCTGGAGTTCTCCAGGGATACTAACACCACGCTGAATCAAATAACTAACAAGTTATAAATAACAGGCCTCTGCAGATCAGCTTTGGTATGATTTGGTGGTCTGAGATTCAGAGATAAAGTGATTTTGATTCAAGACACTTTGTGATTTGATTTGGGAAAGAAATCATCCATAGGCTATAATGGAAAGGCATATAAATACCTATTGCTGTTTTTTTTTTTTTTTTAGCAAAAGAGGTTTTAAAAGATAAGGATGATAAGATTCTCTAGAGAACATTGTCCCTGCCTAATTTCTGTTGAGCGTTTTATAAGGTTTCACAGGAAGTTATTATTATTATTATTATTATTATTATTATTATTATTATTATTATTATTATTATTATTATTATTATTATTATTCAGACTGACAGGCACTTGGTCCACAACACACCTGATATAACGGTAGTTGAAGAGAAAAAAGTATGGTTCATTGACATTGCAATACCTGGAGATGCACGGATTGAAGATAAGCAGCAAGAAAAAATCACAAAGTACCGGGACTTGCAAATTGAAGTTGAGCAACTATGGAAAAAGAAATCATGTGTTGTCCCGATTGTAATTGGAGCCCTTGGAGCAATACCCAAAGGGCTACCCCGCTATTTAGAAATTCTAAATTTACCGGACTTGAACATTTTGACTCTACAAAAAACCACCTTACTCAGAACAGCTTACATCCTCCGACGATACCTTAACAGTTCCTAGGTCCTTGGTTAGGACTCGAGCTGTTGAGCTATTAACCAGCCTCAAAGACTGTGAATCTCACTACAGATTAACCAATAATAATAATAATAATAATTCCTCTTCATTTTTTCTAAGGCCCAGATCACCAAGAAGAAGTAGCCTTCAAATTATACCTCAAAGTCTAGGCTACCTATCCAAGGTATTGAGAAAGATTCCTGGGGAGGGGAGAGAGAGACAGAGACTCAAGTGAAGAGTTCTCTCACTGTTGACTTTCAGAGGAAAAACTTGAGCTCTTCTGGGCAGGGAACAGAAGAAAAATGCTGACTGGGACAGCATAGCTTTCTGCTTCTGAGAGTTCCTTTTTCTACATGTGTGGTGATATTGCCAGGGGTTCTTTTTAAACCACATCCAATCATTAGATTGACACAGACCTAGGAGAGACACAAAAGCACTAGTTCCTACATTAGAGGGTTTCCATTATATCTCCCTATAAAGAAGGAAGATTTTTTTTTTATTTTGAAAGGGTGTATTAAAAAATCATGCACAAGATATATGAAAACATACACTTTACACTACCTCTGTCCTCTATTCTATTACTATGACAACTTTTGTTTGTTTGCTCTGTACTCTTAACAATTATATAGCTCTGTTTTCTTCTTACAAAACTAGTTGTCTTAATTGTGTTTTCTTCTACTTTTCTTTCTTCTTTATTGTTGCTTTTTAATGGCCAGCATGTAAAACTCTTGCACCTTTCCAAATTGTGCTTTGTCTTGCTGGGCCCTTTGTACTTTTTCTGAGGACCATTCACTCCCTCTGAAGGAAAAACTCCTTCTTTCATTTGGTTGTGTACTCTGTTTGTTAGCGGCTGCAGAACTCCAAAACTCACAATTCCCCCATTCTCCTCCCACACTGTGTCAAGGTTGCAGCTTTACTGGCAACTCTGCCCTGGGGAAAAGGCTCAAATGGGAGGCAAGGAAGGCAGGTCAGGTGCCTGCAATTTTGTCAAGGGGACTTTTCTTCCCCAGATCGGGAAACGATGGAACTTTGCAAATTGGAACTCTCCTAAAAAAGACTCTTCTCTGAAGCTAGGATTCAGTTGTGTTAGGATTAAGCTTGCTGGTATTAAGGTAAAGGTAAAGGTTAGTCCTTCCCGACTCTAGGGGGCGGTGCTCATCTCCGTTTCAAAGTCGAAGAGCCAGCGCTATCTGAAGACATCTCCATGGTCATGTGGCTAGCATGACTAAATGCCAAAGGCACACGGAACGCTGTTACCTTCCCACCAAAGGTGGTCCCTTTTTTTCTATTTGCATTTTTTACATGCTTTCAAACCGCTAGGTTGGGAGAAGCCAGGACAAGTAACAGGAGCTCACCCCATTACGCGGCACTAGGGATTCGAACCGCTGAACTGCCTACCTTTCACCTCAGCGACTTAGCCACTGACCCACCACATCATAATATTATTATATTATAATAATATAATAACATAATGTTGTAATGTTAGGATTTTGCTTGCTGGTCTTACTTTATATTAATTAGAGAGGCAGCAAAACCAGGCTAGCACAGTAAGAAGTGTTATGTAAAATCCTCAATTGTCAGAAATGTACTGACTCACTTTGGAACTCAAAAATAAAAGTGAATCAACATATTATGAAATCTGGACTAAATTTTATGAATGGTTAAACAAGAGGAAGAATGCCAAGAAGAAGGTGTAGTGAATGTCTAGAAATATATATGTCAACTGAACTTGACATCAATGTATACTGAACTTGTGTGTGTGATGTAAGTTTACTGGATATGGATATAGTTGTTTAGGAGGAATTATATAGTATGCTTGAAATGTAAGGAAGTAAGGTATATGTAAATTTGTGTATAGATTAAGGAATATATTATTTATGAATTTGAATTAGATAGAAATGGTAGAAACTGGAGATGTCAAAGCATGTCCATTGTTTTTTTTAATTTGAATTATTAATTCAATTAATTCAATTATTAATAAAAAACTTTTAAAAACTTAAAAAAAAATACAGGCTAGCACAATCAATTATAGGCAGGCAGAACATAGATAGGCTACCTAAGATGATATGGCCAGGCCACAACTTATTCTTAAACTGAACTAAATCTAACATTTAGGCCAACCCTTGTGTTAGTCTACCATTCATATATTCATTTTTGAGAGATTTAAACCATTTCAGGAAGAATTTAAAAGTATAGTTTGATTCAAATGGCTTATTGAACTGACTGGTCTTCTTTTCTGATTAACCTGAACAAAGAAGCTGAATACTGAGAAAGTAAACAGCACCCAATTACTATTAACCTCACACGTTCTAAAGAGAGTGCAATAATGTGAGTGTGGGTGACAATAAAACTCAAAGGTCAGCCACTCAAATCTGTCAGAGAGCTCCTCACACCCCTCAATCCACCCAGCCTCCCTTTCTCTCAAGTTGCACAAACTCTGATAGCACCAGAGAAGCCATCAATTCTGAAAAAAACATTGTGAAAGACCACAAAGCATTTCAAAACCAAAGATTTCAAGCAGGTACCCTCTTTGATTTGTGAATTAATGCTAGTAACGTGATTTGAACAAAATTTTTTCATGATGAAACTCCACAGAGCTCTAATATACACACTTTATTTGCAGAGAATTATTTAGGTTGCAAAACTACTTTTCAAATGTGGCATTTGAATTTTGCTTCGGAATACGAACATTAGGAATGAAACATGCAGAGCAAACATTTTGTAAAGAATTGAAATGTGACTGACAGGTTTTATTTCTGAACTCTGAAGCAGAATATTTGCCTTGCATTCCCATTCTACTATCTTGCAGCATAGGAGCAAATGAGTAAATAATGTATTCAAATATTCTGAAATTGTTTGAAACTTGAAAATGAAATTATCTTTTAAGTCATACTAAACTTAGAAGTGGGAATCACCATTTTTAGCACGTATGTTTTTAGCTTAAATGCAAATTAAAACTATGTTTTATTTATCAGCCAATAATAAAATCCAATTTCTTTTAGTATTCTGGTAATGCAAAATTCTAAGAGACAACAAATCTTGCCAATATCTTCTGCCAACTAAATGGCATAAAGACAGTATAAAGTGCTCTGTTCAGGAATGGTAAATATTGTTAGACAAAAAGCATAGGTAGTCCTCAAATTATGACCACAATAGAGCCCCAAATTTCTGCTGCTAAGTAAGACAATTAAATGAATTTCCCCCATTTTACAACCTTTGTTGCCACAATTGTTATGTGAATCTCTGCAGTTCTTAAGTTAGTAACACAGTTGTTCAATGAATCTGGCTTCCCCATTGACCTTGCTTGTCAGAAGGTGGCAAAAGATGATCACATGACCCTGGAACACTGCACGCATCATAAACATGAGTCAGTTGCCAAGCATCTGAATTCTGGTCACGTGACCACAGGGGATGCTGCAATGGTTATAACTGAGAAAAACGGTCATAAGTCACTTTTTTCAGTGCTGTAAGTTTGAATGGTCACTAAATGAACTGTTGTTAAGTTGAGGACTACTTGTAGTCGGGTGGGCTGCTGGGGGGTATGCAGGGGTTTGAGAGAACCTCTAGCTAAGACTCTGTGCAGTTCGGAGAACCCCCAAATTCCATTCCTGGCTGGCCCCGTCCACCCTGCTCCTCCCAGGAGTCCCCACACGGCCCATTTTGGATGCAGATAAGTGCAGGGTGCGTGCAGGGACTTGGGCAGGGCAAAAAATGGGCCTACTGGAAGTTCGGGAAGGGCTTCCGGAGGGCCTGCGGAACCTGGGGAGGCCGGTTTTGCCCTCTCGGAGGCTCAAGGAAAGCCCCCCCCCCTTCTGTGGTGCAGGAGGCTGACTAGGCCACGCCCAGCATGGCCACGCCCACCCAGGAATCAGGCAGAGAACCCCTTGCTAAAAATTTTAAAGCCCACCCCTGCCTGTAGTAGAAGATAGTAGCCTGTCTAGGAAAATCTATCATACTTGCATCTTGAGGGGTGCTCATCTTTTACTAAAAACATTGTGCTCTGGCTAATTTAAATTTCATTATGATTGTCAGAAATTACTCACGGTTTTCCACCAGGGATTCCAGCCAAATTGGGAGGGATTCCAGGTACTCTCATATGAGGAGGAGGATCAAACCCAACCTGATAAAATCGAAGAAACAAACAGGCCAATCAGTTAGAAAAAATGCAAGACTACTGAACTTTGCCCCATAGTAGGTTTCAGAAAGCACAGGTCTACCAAAATTAGATATGCGTGTTCTTATTTATTAACAAAGTCCGTCATCATAATATATACTTCCTGCCTCATCTTTAAAAGGAGGAAGAAAGCCTGTTCATTTAAGAAAACAAATATTCAGTACAGCTGTGAGCTTTTGTCTGTTAACTAATGGTAACATTTTAAAAATGAAGGAACTGAGACCTTAGTATTTCCCCTTATTTGAAAAATATTTTGTGTAAGAACATGTAAATATAGTAGGGGACAAAAATCCCATGTCTAGAATTGCAGCATCCCTAATGTTCTTTAATACTTGAAGAAATGTGTTAGTATTTCAGTAAATTATATCCCACATTCAACAAGGGTGCAAACCTACCATAGGGGAGCGTCCATAAGCAACTACAGCAGCTGCGGCTGCGGCAGCACTCATTTGGGGGGACATGTTGTGGAGACTAGCATAGGCAGCTCCTGGGCTGGTCAGGTCTCCATTCATGCCAGCATGGGGTACCATTCCAAATGGGGCAGGGTAAGGACCTGGTACAGCCAGAGGTGTCCTCAAGCCAGCAGCTGTAGGAAAAGGAGACAGTCTCTGTATACTTGATGCAACTCATTTTTTTTTGTTGTTTTTTCGTATTAATCTATCTGCATAGCAAACTCTGCTTACACTATATGTGGTTGCGATTCCGTGTGAAATAGAATAACTTCACAATCCAGTTTAAAGTTGAGTAACTCTTGTTATTCAAAGATTCATGATTCAAAGGTAAAAATTAAAGAAGTGCGGTGCCAACCATAAACTCAGCTAACATTTTTCACTCTAGCAACCTCTTGTTGAGAAATACAGAGTGAGAAATGCAACCACCACCACCCCTTCCAAAATGACATCAATAGGCATTTTCAAACATTTGACCTCACTACTGTTATTTTTTTTTTCAATTATTCTGATCAATTATATTTGCCGTTTGCTATTACACAAGCATACAAATGGCCATAATAAACTCATTTTGCCAGTCTGGAATCCGATAATTTTTAACTTTATCACTATAACTATTGTGTTAATAAACATGGTCAAAATGCAAAAGAAAAAAAGTATTAGTCAACATGCAGAATCCTCCTTTTCTTAAAAATCTTTCCTAGACTCCCCTCTATGCAGATAATTCTCTAATTACAATAGTAACGAGGACTGGGAATTTCTGCTGCTAAGTGTGACATCACATAACTACATTGATTATTGATTGTAATCTCAACACTCCCCATTGCCATTGTTAACCGAATGCCATCAGCCATTTGGTGTGGATTCACTCCAAGCCAAGCCATAGTTGGATTGGTCCCTCCAATTAAGCTCACACACACACACACACACACACACACACATCTTCTCCTATCTAAGACCTTTTATGCCTCCCTCATCTATGGTTCCTCAGCAGTGGAGGGAAGATAATTATAATCTTCAGGTACATGAGAACCACATCAAATTATATTAGTAGTAATAATTTGGTGCATAACAGAAGATTTTCTTTTACCAGCTTGGTTAACCAAAGGGTCCATGGTTGGAGGTTTAGCAAGACCGGGACGGAGACCTGGTGTAGCACTAGTTCCTGGAGTTGGTACATCACTTCGTGGAGTTGGTGTGCTGGATTTAAGGACTGGTGTGCTAGCTTTTTCATGCTGGCATCATTAAACAAATCAAATAAGTACTGTTATTAATCCAGGATGATGTATGAGTATTCAATTTCATCACCATGTGTTACTGTGAACTTTTACAATTAAACATCCTTGGGCGATCTCCTATTTTTCAATATTAGTAGTGTCCACCCTCCCTATTTCTACAAAAAAAAATGATATGCAACATTCTTTAGTTGAATAGCTCATTGGCAAGATGTTACTAGTTATTTGTAATTTTTTTAACTCTTCAACTATTTTAATTCAAATATAGGACTTTGAAGGAGGTAAATGACAGAGTAATTCAGATTACAAAGATATATTTTACAAACCAATTGAAAAAAAGAGACAAAAGGCAAATGTTATGCTTCAACTAGAATTCAAAAGGATGGTGATTTACTACAAAAGACTTGTTTTCTCTGCCAGAAACTTCATAAGGAAGAAGGATTAAAAAAAAAATAGTTTACAAGAAAATAAATTATCTCTATGACCTCATTAAGAATTGATATGGCTTGAGCTTTTTCATCCTTTTATTTTTTTAAGATACACAACTAAAACTAGACAAATGAACAAAAGAGAAATTAAAAACAGATTTACAACCTGTGTTAAATTGAATACTGTAAGTATGTTCAATAGAATATTAGACTAACACTACATGTAAAATACTCTTTCATCATATTTGATTATTTTTAAAAGGAAATCAATAATAACTAATTACCAAAGGTAACCGTTATAAAAATGATCAGTCAGAATAAATGATTAATAGGGTTTTCCAACTAATTTTACCCTCATGAATGAAGGCAAATATCTGTGTCCCAGGATAATGATGTGAAATCGAATTTGGATTGGTCACTGGGACCAGAGTTTTACTCTTTTGAGCTTTCAGGCTCATGCTACAGCTCATCTTCAGTTTATCCTCATTATAATAAATCCAGCAAAGTATAATATTTTAAAAAGAGAAATCCAACTTTGTTTGTCACACAAGTCTATGGCTAGAATTTTACTCCATAAATGGCTTCAACATTAAATTAATTTCTCAATCAGACTTGATTTTTAAATACAAAATGGTTTTGACATTATTTTATAGCCTCGTTTGCCATTCTTCTAAAGGAAGGAATTCCATGCAATTTCCAATATGACACATAAAGTATCCTGATATAATATATGAAGGAAATTATTTATGTAGGAATACAAGACTTAGAAACATTAACAGAAAAATAGTATCCCCATTTGGATTATTTTGTGTGGAATGGGAAAAAGTTACAGAAACCCACAAAAGACAATCCCAAATCAAATCACAACTGAAATCCCAACGTTGGTTTTGTGATCAGATTTCATGATGTGGACAGTACCAAAAAAAAAATGAAAAGAAGAAAGGGGAACATTGCCCAATAATTAATGAGCAGGTAGGGTTTTTTTTTTCTTTGTTAATCATGAACTGCTACTAGAGTTTTGCTCTGTCTCACCATAAGAACTATGGTTAAGTCATGAAGCTTGCACACAATGCAGTAATAAATAATGATTAATTGTCAAAATATAATACAGTTGAGAAGAATACTTACCAAACCTATTTCTTTGGATTTCATGGAAGCAGAACTTCCTGATGAGGCAGTAGATGCTGGGCTACTAGAGGCATCTTTCTTCAAGATACGGGTTTTATCTATGCCGTTCTCTCGTGGGGAGTGAGCAGGACTTGCTCGGGGAGACGAAGGGTCCTTTATGGGCAAGGGTAATAACAAAGACATACAGTTAGTGGTTGTTAATTTAAATGAAGTAAACTTGTACCCACCATTCGAAAGCTTTGACATTTGTTGTATATTATGTTAAATATATGGCTCTATTTTAATTTATTTTACACCAGTTACAAATAACTACCACATGGAAAAATTATCTATGCTTTAAATCAGGGGTCTCCAACCTTGGCAACTTTAAGACTTGTGGACTTCAACTCCCAGAATTCCTCAACCAGCTTTGCAAATCTTAAAGTTGCCAAGATTGGAGACCCCTGATTTAAATGTTGAATAGGACTATTTCAAACCACTAAGAAAAATGTTTGGTGTATTTCAGATCAAGTTCCCAGGAACAAAAGGGGGCAGTAAGCAGGATAGATAATTTTACATAAGTGTGTGAGAGGGGCAAAAAAAGCAAAAGTACTGTATTAAATTTCTACTGATCATAAATAAGCATGATTATATGCTTCCACATCACACCAAAAAGATCAGAATTGTTCTTTAAATTGTTTCCTTTCCTTTATATTTCCTGCACCCTTCTTTTAATATATCCAGAATAAACATTGTTCATTTATCTAAGATCATATGCACAATAAGAACTTTGACTAAGCAAATTGCGCCATTTGCGGAGCAGCAAAAATAATGATGATGATTTCTATGATTTTTTTTCCTTCCCATGTGTTTAGTCTGCTCAGTTCCACTCTCTAATCAATACTGACAGAATAAATACAGAGATCAAGGACTCTCAAGCATCCATAGGCCATGGGATAGATGCCTTGGTTTCTAGAATCTGTAGTAAATATGAATTTAATAATAGTGTAACTTCTCCCCACTATTTTGGCTTCTGTAAAGAAGATATATTACTAATAGCATGTTTATTTGTTAAATTTGTATGTCACTCATTTCACCATCAGGTGACTCTAAATGGCTTACAACAGAATAAAAACAATACAAAACCTTAAAATACTAAAATGTTAAATATTAACATTAAAATGAACAAAGACAGCTAAGGAAAAATGTGAAATATAAAGATTCATGCAGGTTTCTAACAAAAGGTATTCACCCTATAGTCTAGAACAGAGGTCTTCAAACTTGGCAGCTGTAAGACTTGTGGACTTCACCTCCCAGAATTCTCCAGCTAGCATAGCTGGCTGGAGAATTCTGGGAGTTGCAGTCCACAAATCTTACAGCTGCCAAGTTTGGGGACCCCTAGTCTAGAATATTTATATTCCTTTCTTCAGCTATAGTAAAAGAAACACTAAGCAAGTTACCTCATTTGACACATCCACAACTAAGTTGTCATCACTTTTATCTCCATCGCTGTCCTAAATTTAAAAACAATATTTAGAATATTGGACTTTAACAGTCTACTCACTATAACCAACTACAAAACAAAAATAAAGGGCACCCCTCATAACTCCTTTAACAAACTATCTTCCTAAGTTAGCAGAGTATATGTAAGTGGGTGCCCCAGAGAGAATTTCACTAACATTTGGATTGACTGAATGACAAATTGCAGGTCAGAAGGTTCTCCGTGTCTGGGACCTGTCAGATGTTCTTTCTTTGAAACAGCACTGTCCAAAAATAACCAAGCTGATAGGTCATGGATGCAGAAAAAGGATGCAATGTATAGTGAGAGAAAGCTCTCCTGGGTAATGGCCCATCTGCCTCACTTCCATATTCTCATTCATTTCTTATAATAGTTATATTTAGTGATCATTCAAAGTTACAATGGCACTGGAAAATGTGACATGTGATAATTTTTCACAACTACAGCCTTTGCAGCATCTCCATGATCATGTGATCAAAATTCAGATGCTTGGCAACTGGTTCATATTTATGACCTTTTCTGTGTCCCAGAGTCATGGGTCACCTTTTGCAACCTTCTGACAAGCAAAGTCAATGGGGAAGCCAGTTTCACTTAACAATCAGGTTACTAACTTATCCACTGCAGTGATTCACTTAACAACTGTGGCAAGAAATATTATAAAATGGGACAAAGTTCACTTAACAAAATGTCTCGCTTAGCAACTGAAATTCAGGACTCAATTGTGGTCGTAAGTCGAGGACTACTTGTTTCTTACTGTCTCACATATTCATTCTACCAGTTTCGTGATCACATGCCCTTTCTTTGCTGCTCTCTCTCGCACACACCATTGCTTGTTTGCTTACATATCTCAAGGTAGTTCTAGCATTACTGTTTGAATATAAGTCTACTGTGTTTTTAAAGAGTGCTAAACCTACATATACAAAAGATATATAAACATAAGATCTAACATGCATCTATCAGTGTATGTTAAGATGACTCTGTGAAAGAAAAGTCCAATCTTTCCTGTAGACCAAGCCAAAATCCAATGGAGAATAGTACTCAGCCACCACAGAAGGTGTATGTCCACTGCAGCTTAGTGTGGCCAACAGGAGCTGGGCAGAATTTATCTTCTAACCACGTCACCAACCTATGATTAAAACATCCTAAAAGGTGTCCGTAGTCAGTTGTATTAGGAGGAAGAAAATAATGCTTCAAAAATGGAATAGCTAATGTTGACTCATGAGATAAAGGTAATGTTACGAGGAAATGTGACTTAAAAATGGTTGCCAGGGAACATTTGTGCTGTTGTAAAAGGGGCATAAGGATCAATACCATACACATTTTCCAGTGAAAATCATATTCATTCCTTGTTCTTAGCAGGAATACCTCCCATTTGGGATATTTATATTCAAAATGAAGATTTTAAAACATAATGCCATACATGCAAATATATGTAACTCCAAATGCTAGTTTGGCAATGATATTCCTATTAGATGATTTATAAATAACTGTTTCTATTCTGCTATCAGCAGATGGTAAATTAATTAACACATAAATACCGCATCGTTCATCACCCTCTCCCTATTCCTCAGCTTCTTGTGAAAAAAAAAGCAAAGCTAGGAAATCAATGGCTATGTTGAATTGGTAATATGATGAATAATCTTACAAGCAAGAAGAGAAAGATTAAATATATAGCAACCCAACAGTAGTGCCTTGAAAATGGTGATGAAACTGGCTATGTTTTAGATGAAGTTTCTTACATAATGGCTTGAGTCCTTATCATCCACTTTTCTTTTCTTCATGTCATTGGAATACTCCGGTCCATTCCTTCGTTTATCAGTGTTCCTCAAACTCTCTGGGACCAAGAGTGAATTACTCTGAAATTACATAAAGATCATCATCTTTACTTTAGAATCCTTTTATATGGATATTTCCAACAAGCACAATTGTGTTTTATTTTTTGTTCACAACACAAATAAACAAACAAAAAAAGGCTGCAAGTGTTGTCTTGCAAGAAACTTGTTTCAGACCTCCTGTATCAAGGATTCCATGTAAGGCAACCTACTCTGTACATTCTTCTTATTACAGCTTCTATAGGACAAAGTAATGGTGGGAACAGGACCATTTGTTCATGAAAACACTGATCACTTTCTATATGAAAATTATTGAAAATACATCATAGTTTACCCTTTATCTTCTTTTACTGATTATTAACATGATTTGGGTGGGTGGGTGGGTCTTTGTGCCATTGTTGAATCCTGACAATTACCTGCATAAGTCCTTGCAATTTTTTTTCTGGTGGTTTGGCATTGTTTGCTTCCTAGGCCTGAGACAGAATGACTGGTCCAAGGTTACCCAGCTGATTGTACGGCAAAAGTGGGACTAAAAATCATAGCCTCCTAGTTTCTAGCCTGGCACCTCAACGACTACACCAAACTGGCTCTCTATTAACACATTAACAATATTCATTTTAAACATAAAGCAGATAGGGAAAAGATGTCCCATTTTAGCTACTAATATGCTGTCTTCCAGCCCATGAGTCATTAGAAATGCCCTCTCAAATACTAAAAATATATTTTTTAAAAAAAATATGCTTATGCAGAACCTCTTGTCAGCGGAACAGAAAACCTGTAGTGCATTCACAGGTGACACAAGACAGCTTAAATCAACTTTTGGTGTACAACAAGATTATGTTCTCTCATGAAAACACCAGTTTTATTTTATTTTTTAAAGTACACCTGAATCTCTTTCAAAGCAACCCATGATATGAAGAGGCTGCATAGAATCTGACATTTACTTTGAGGCATGCCAATCAGGCATTATGCTGGCAAATATTTCTGCAGGAGCCAGATGCCCAGTCTTTCCTGCAACCTAAAGTCATATGGCCAAGAAGTTCATTGCCAAAATCCATAGGAATATCTACTGGAGCCTAAAGTGGCTAAGAAAACTGGGCAGATCCTAGTTCCTGCTCCCATCACCATTGTCAGTGACACACTCCAGATTAATTCCATGACCCCCCCCCCAAAAAAAAATGTTGAAAAAATATATTTTTGAAACGCAAACAGCTCCAAGTAACTTGGAAGTTATGCCATTGCAGCTGGGGCTGAGAGAAAAGCATCATCATTTATATTTATATAATTTAGATAAAAGATTAGTGGGCCACATTAGTGCAACAATGTGAGGGAAATTATTTCTGAAGTCCTGAGTTTTATATCATTGTATCTGTTTAGGAATCTGTTGAATTACTGGAGTGGTTTGGGATCAATTTAACTTGTTTGAATCTCTTATTATTCAAGAGTGACATTTTTTAGTGTCAGAAACTGCCCAGTATATTGGATTGTAAGAAAATAAACATAAGCGTCCATTTGCATGTATTTAACTAGAATAAAATGAAACCTAAATAAATACAAAGTGACCTCTATTACTTTATCTGGGGTTTGTTGGTTTCTCCTAATTTATTGCTAACACTCTCCCCTCCTTAAACTCCAGTATCCAACTCTTAATCTGAAAGAAAGGCCAAAAAACAAGAGCAAGGACTAATCTTGTCCACAATCTGCAGGCTACTTTCTTTAGATAATGTTAAGTACAAACTGTTGACCCAAAGGGGAAGAAAGGCATTTTAGATATTTCTGGGTCACATGATAATTTGACATGCCTCCAATTCTCATCTTCCCTCCAGCTAAAGCATTAAACATGTCACAATGGGTTCTTTTAAGTTCAGGATTAGCATATGCAAGAAGGGCAATTTGTTCAGTGGTGTGTTAATGCCATGAACAGTGCTGAATGCAGGGCTGGGGGGTAGAGTAGAGTAGGAGACAGCTCTTTTCACAAAGGCCTGACAAACCTTTCTAAAAGTCTAAAAGTCGCTTGTATAAGAAAGCATCATGCCAACAAGCTTTCTGAAATTCACACAAAAATCTGTTACATGCCTCACCACCATACTCCAGGGAATACATTTGTATATATTCAAACACTTAGGAAGCAAAATTCTAAAAAGAATTCAGCTAAATAGCTGAAATGGTCAAAACAGGGAGCGCCCTATCAAATCCTGCACCAGTTAATAGCAATGTCCCCAAGGCATAGTATAGTATGAAGAGTGTTCTAGGACCAACACTCTTCATACTATACATAAATGACCTTTGCGATCATATTATAAGCAACTGCATTCTCTTCACCGATGATGTAAAAACAGACAATGCTGCTATCCTTCAAAAAGACCTTGACTTTGTGTCGGAATGGTCTAACAAGTGGCAACTCCAAATCTCAACCAACAAATGTTCTGTCTTACACACTGGAAAAAAGAACCAGAACACAAAATACAAGCTGAGTGGACATGACCTTGTAGATGACCCTTACTCTGTCAAGGGCCTTGGAGTACTCATATCTAATGATCTAAGTGCCAAAGCCCACTGTAACAACATGGCCAAAAAGGCATTAAGAGTTGTAAACCTAATCTTGCATAGCTTCTTCTCTGGTAATATCACACTACTAACCAGAGCATACAAAACATTTGCTAGACCAATTCTCGAATACAGTTCATCTGTCTGGAATCCGCACTACATATCAGACATTAATACAATTGAACGTGTCCAGAAATATTTCACAAGAAGAGTCCTCCACTCCTCTACTCGCAACAAAATACCTTATGCCACCAAACTTGAAATTCTGGGCTTAGAAAACTTAGAACTATGTCGCCTTCAGTATGACCTAAGCATAGCTCATAAAATTATCTGCTACAATGTCCTACTTGTCAATGACTATTTCAGCTTCAACCACAACAAATACACAAGTACACAATAGATACAAACTTAAAGTGAACTGTTCCAAACTTGATTGCAGAAAATATGACTTCAGCAATAGAGTGGTCAATGCCTGGAATGCACTACCTGACTGGTTTCATCCCAAAACCCCCAAAATGTTAACCTAAGACTTTCTACTGTTCCTAAGAGGTCTGTAAGAGGCGTGTGTAAGAGCACCAGCGTGCCTACCATCCCTGTCCTAATGTTTCCTCTATTTGTATCTATTTTATGTATCCAATCCATGTTTATACTTATTACTTAATACGTTCTTGACAAATAAATAAATAAAGGTGCTGCCCTGCCCAGCCAAAACATAAGGTCACTATGTTAAAGCAGTATAGACATCTGTATAGCTGTATCCTGTAATGAAAGGAAATCATGGATTCACACTGCCTAAAATAATGTTCAGGGCTTGTTTATGGTACCATGTATTACATTTTGAAGGTAAACTCTTTTATTTCTGCTTCTTCAACTTCAGCCTATGTATGGCTTCTTCAAAGCATAAGGGACTACCTCATGAAAATAGCTGAAAAGCAGCACATCTCTTACTGCAGTGTTTCTTGATTTGAGAAGGTGGGTTTGCTGGGTCACTGACCTCATTAATCTGAGATGTGAGTTTAGATCCCCCCCCTTTAAAATCTCTTGATGGACGAAGACAAATCAAAAGCAGCAGGGGAAAAGTTGAGAACAAACACCATTTCAGATCTGAAAATGGTTTTCCGTGCTAACACAAACATATAGATACTTTACAGGAAGTTAGCAGTATATGAAAAGGCAATTGAATGGTTATATTGCACTAACTATAAAATAGCCTGGTTGGGTTTAGCAGAATGTGTTAACTGGGTTGCTGTAGCTTATTCTACAAACCATGTTTGTTTGTTATTTAAAAAAGAAACCTTGTTTTGCATGTACGCATAAGCAGCCAGTATTATAATTCTGGAAGAAAGATGAAACCTAAGAACAGTTCAGATGTAAAAATTATTTTACATCTGTTGTTGTTGTAGTAAATCTATATCAAATGTATAAATAATTATATTAGCAACCTCAGGAGAAGGTTGAAAGTGAAATGTATCAACTGTATCTTGGAAGAGGAATGCTTTTATTAATTTTAATTGCTTTTATTTATTTATTTGTATACCATCTTTATTATTTTTACAAATAACTTAAAGGCAGTGAACGTATCCAACATGCCTTCCTCTTCCTATTTTCTCCATAACAACAAGCCTATAAGGTGGGTTGGGCTAAGGGTGACTAATACAAAGTCACAAAGCTGCCTTTCATGGCTAAGACAGGTCTTGAACTCATAGCCTCCACAGCTTTCTAGTCTGGCGCTTTAACCACTAGAGCAAGAGTGTCAAACTCACATCGTCATGGCGATGTCACATGATGTATTGGGACTTTTTCCCCCTTCACTGAACCAGGGGTGGGTGTGGCCAGCGAATGACGCACCCGGCCCCACAGGCCAGGAATTTGACAGCCCTGCACTAGACCAATTTGGCTCTATGTACAAATAACAACATTATAAATACTCTATATTCATAATATTAGCCTTGGTACAGTTCTTTCATCAAGGTGGACAAAAAAAAAAGTGAGTTGATTTGTAAAAGCATTGTATGAATTTACACTTGAATTTTAGATTTGCCCTATGCACAACCTGGAATTAAAACAAACATCCCTCTAAGCTATAGACTTGGGTTACTGTGACCTGCTGGGTCAGGTCAAATGTTGTTGACCATAGGATCCTTACACAATGAACTAAGCTCAACATTCAGAAATGTTTTGTATTATATCCAACTAATGAAATCTTGGAAAGAAATTGTGTAAAAAATCTTTTGTGTCTGTCTATCACAGACTAATTCTTCAAAAGGCAAACTGAATGAAACCAAATCTGCTGTGTAAAATAAAAATGATGTTCAAAAATGGACCACAGACTGCCTCACTAAACCATGGGGAAGAGGCAGTTGGGCAGCTACTCAGAATGTTGCAGAATCCTCCATTTTAATCCTCTCTTCCTCTTCTCTCTTCCTCTATGGACATATGGAATCTGTCCTGTAATTTTCAGTGTACACGGGCACAAACATAACAATACAGCAAAAGGGACAGCAGAATAATTACATAGGGATTTGTTTGCTATTTGTTTATTTGTGTTTAAGTCCTGTCTGATTCCAAAAAAGCTCCGAGTGGCACAAAATAGAATAAGCAACAATAATACAAGGCAAAGCACTAGATTTTGGATCTGGTGGCTCTGTATGATGATAGATAAAACCACAATTAACAAGGAAGAACATCAAATCTGGGGCAGTAGCCAGGTCTTTAAAGCCTTCCAGAATACCATCAAGATGGGAACCATATGGATCTCTGGGGGCATTTTGATCCAGAAGGAAGGTGCAGAAACTGTCAGCCTCACCAAGTAGATTGGACCAGAAATCAACTCCATAATGAAATTAAAACTATTTTTATGGTGTTTGTAGTAACAGAATCTCACAAGACTGATTGTTCTGTACCTCTTCCACTTCTTATAGTCATGTGAATTGGGAAGAATAGTTTCCTGTATTTTCTGCTTTTTGTGATTTAATATATGTTTCTTTACCTTGTTGCTTTGGTAATGGATCTTATCTGTGTCTGTAAAGGTCATCTTCCTTACTCTCTGCAACATACTTCCTGGGTCCTGATAGATGGCACTCTTAATTTGAAGGAGACCTGGAATGTGCCAATTCTGCCAATACATACCATCTTGGCAGAAACCATGGGAGATATGCAGTTCCTCACATAACCTGGTCCTATGCCATTTGAGGCTGAATAAATGACAATCAACACCTTGAAGCATACTGACAATCATTACAGTTCATGAAGCAAGAGTGCCATAAGGACATAGCAAGGTATGACTTTCACTGTCTTTCACTGTCTGCACTGCTGCGTTCTGGATTGGTTGAAATTTCCAAGTGGTTTTCAAGAGCAGCCTAGGGTAGAGTTCAGTGCAATAGTCAAGCTGTGATATGACTAGGGCAGGAGTGACTGAAAGGTCTTTCAATTTAGGAAGGGTGCAACTGATACCATCAGACGCAGTTTGCAAAGGCCCTGTGGCCACAATTGCTTCCCTACTTTTTTGTGAACATCCTGTCTCATATATATATATGAGTGTATCTTAAAAGGTGCAGTTTTGACAGAGAAGAGCAAGTCTTTTTAACAGCTTTGAAATCCCAGGGTTCAAGAGATAGAATACTATAATTTAAGCATATGAAGTTAGGAAAAGAAGTTTGATCATATAGAATTACTGCAAAATGAGGAAGAATAATAAAATGAAAATTTATAAACTAGCATACAAAGCTTCTCTCTCTCTCCCTCTCTCTTTTCAATTCAATTGAAAAAAACAAACTCTGAAATTGTTTAGTAGTGAATAATGTGGCATGTGTTCACCACCTCTTAGTAGGGATGTGGCTGTGTTCAGAATTAACCAAATACCTTCAAACTGATATTTACACCTGCCATCAAGTAAAGTGACTCTGATCAAGCCCATATAAAAGTTCAGCTGTTCTAGTAGGACTTTTCTGACATTTACTCAGATGTCTCTTGAAGCAAAAGTCATGGTCTGCAAAGAGCTTACAAAGCATTAAAGGGATTTCAGTGTTGGAAGTCAGGAAAAGGGTACAATTTTTTTTCCAAGGCACTGATATACCAATGGAACACAGTGAAGAAAGTCATCAACAAGTGGAGAAAATATGGCACAACAATGACATTATCAAAAACTGGATATCCTTCCAAAACTGATGAAAAAACAAGACAAAAACTAGTCTGTCAAGAGTCCTACAGCAACATTAAATTAGCTGCAAGAAGTTCTGGCAAGATACTGGTTGTGTACTACATGTGACAACAATCTCTGGTATTCTTCATATGTGTGTGTTATGGGATAGGATGGCAAAACGGAAATCATTTGCAGAAACCTACAACAAGTCTGATGAAAGCATGTAGAAAATGTGCTATGGTCTAATGAGACCAAAGTTAGACACCATATCCACAGTGAAGAATGGTGATGGCAGCATTATGCTTTGGGACTGCCTTTCTTCAGCTCTAACTGAGGCTTTAGTCAAGATGGAGAGAATTGTGAGATATTAGTCAGTTTTGGTACAAAATCTTCAGACATCTGCTAAAATGCTTTAGATGAAGAGGAATTTCACCTTGCAACAGCAGAACTGGCATTGCCGTTTGTTTATTAAATTTATAGGCATCCATCTTACCTCAAGGTAACTTATTGCTAGGGTTCTGTGATCTCCTCCAGCCTATTTGTTTATTTATGGATGCAATAAAATGTATTGGGATAACAGTTTCCTTCACACTTACAGAGGGATATGCAATTACTGAAAACTGGCTCTAAGCTCAATTAGTTGCTGAGTTCATATTAAAACCCACAGTTCAGGTCATATTATTTTGCCCTCAAATGCCTCTTCCTATCAGACCAGACTTTATGATCTAAGAAAAATACACTTTCCATTCTGCATTATCTATTATGTTCTGACAGTGAGGAATCAAAAGAGAGATTTGAGGGATACATAGGTTCCCATAGGATGACTTAATGCATCAATCTACTGCATTCTAGAAGATTACGCAACATCTTCATTTGTGCAAACTGTCTGCCATGACTTCATCTATGGGAATTATTTTTTTTTCCTACTACTACTTCTTTTCCACGTTACAAAATCATCCACAGAAGTTGTAGACTTTATTTCAATTCAATTATTATTTTTCCCCAACTGAAGAGGAAATTATGTGTCAGAACAATCCTATCATTTTTATAACAGCCATATCTACTTTCCTTAGGGACACAGCTCTGATAAGATCTATAAACACTAGTAGATATAAATGCAGTTTTCTCAGTCAAGAAACCGTAACAGCTAATGTCTTGGCATCCTGACAAAAATGGAAAGTCCAAATATAAAGACATAATATTGATAATGTTCTCCGGCACACAATCTATTTCCTGCAGTTGATCGTTTTACATCAAGGCAAGCAAACTTTGAACCATTGATTTCATGAAGTTGCTTAAGCTTAACTGTATAAACCTTGCCTGCCTTTGTGTCCTCCAGATATGAAGAAATTCTATAATGGAAACTGAAATTATCAAGCTATGTAAAACTGATTCATATCAATGTATTATGACTTCTGTGATGAAGCAATATACACTTTAAATCTAAAAGCACATTTAAAAATGAGAAAGATTGTTCTTTAGAGGGGGGAAGGAAATCTATTTGGAAATAAGAAATACAGGCAGTCCTCAATTTACAACCACAATTGAGTCCAAAATTTATGTTCTTAAGTGAGAAACTTGTTAAGTGAGTTTTGGCCCATCTTACGACTTTTTCTGCCACATTTGTTAAGTGAATCACTGTAGTTGTTAAATTAGTAACATGGTTGTTAAGTGAATCTGGTTTCCCCATTGACTGCTTGTCAGAAGTCGCAAGAGAGGATCACATGACTCTAGGACACTGCAACCATCATAAATACGAGTCAGTTGCCAAACATCCAAATGTAAAATCACCTGACCAGGGGGGTGCTGCAATGGCCATAAGTGTGAAAAATGGTCATGTCACTATTTTCAGTGCCATTCTAACTTCAAACTAAACGAATCACTAAACGAATGGTAAGATGAGGACTGCTTGTATTATAAAAGACACCCTGTTGAGCCTCTGGAACTGGTCTGACATGTGTGAGATGGTTATTTAAATTCAATAAATAAGTAAATGTGGAATAGAGATTCAGTATTTGGTTTTGCATCAATACCACACTCCCATCATAACACAATAATGTCCTCTTTGCACATCTGGTCCAATTTTCCTCCATCCTAGCTGCACCTCAGGTCAACTTCCAAAATTTATGATGCTAGTGTTCTATACAGCTTAAGGACAGTCAATTTTCTCTATTTTGTCTCAACTGATTATTCAAGGCCTGAACTCATAGTAGAAGCCTTCATAAGCCTAATAGCCAGCTTGATTTTAATCATCCTACGGAGTTTTAAAATTATTGTAACATAGGTGGTAGTATTAATGTTGGTAGTTTATAACATATATTTATTTCCAAAAGGAAAATGACTGGGAAGAAAAAAGATGACATGCCAGACAAGATAAAACAAAACCAATACCTTAGTTTCTGTGCAGTACTCATTTTCTCCATTTTATTAATTTAGATTGCCATCTCCACCTAAATCCAATCCTTCTGATTCCTTCATACTTCAATGAATATATTCATGGGACCCTTCATGGTTACATATATTAGCCATCTTCACATATACACAATATACACAAATGTTGCTATCCTCTTGGCAACTCCATGGATTCACCATATAATTAGATGCTAAAAATAAGTTAAAATTAAATCTAGAGTAGATAGGTGTGGCCAGGTATACCTTCAAACAATTACATTTAGTGTTCCAGCTGTTCTCCCTAACTGACCAGATTTGGTATTGATCATTACTAGATGTTGATTACCTCCGTCTTGGCTGCTACAATGTACTCTTCATGAGCTACCATTAAAGAGACTCTAATTGAGCACCCAGTTTGTTGGGGGCAATAAGCTGACTTTGTATAAATATAAATATACAAAAGTATGAAGGCTATTGTTTAACGCACTATAAGCCGCCCTGAGTCTCCGGAGAAGGGCGGCATATAAATCAAATTAAAAAAAAATAGTTGCAACTGATGAAAATGTAATAGCTAGCCTACTGATCTATGCAAGAAACGAGGATCATATGGTTCCTGTACTGGTTGTCAGTAGTATACTATTTATAGTGTTTAATGTTTTAAGGCCTGAGTACATAATGGACTACCTCTCCTGTTATAAATCTGTCTCGTAGATTAAATCAATGGAAGCAGCCAGCAGGTGGTCCTGGTATTAAAATTTTATCTTTCTGGAAGGCTTTCTGCTCAGTTTTTCCCAGGTTATGGAATGCATTCTCTTGGAATTATACTATCAGTGATTAAGAAAGGACTAAAGAAGCACTTCTTTCAATAAATATGACTGACTGGTTTTAATATTTATTGTTCATCTTAATCAGTATTTTTATATCATTTTTGTTTTAAATTTGGTTAACTGAGTATTCACCAGAAAAGAAAGGCAAAGAGATGGGGAGAAAAAAGTCAGTCAGTTATACCAACTTCATCCAAGGTAGTTTTTGCTTCCCAGTCTAGTCTACAATTTCTGGAGGCCTCCTACGCAAATATTAACTACATCTTACTTTGTTTAACTTCCTCAAAATCAGTCTGTAGACTTACAGAACTCAGTCCAAGTAATGGATATTTAAGCACTAGTCTTAGCATTGGCCCCACTGTATATGAATGCTTCTTGGAGGCAAAGGGAGAGGATACTGTCTCTAATTTGATCTTTATTTTTAAAAAATGCCTTTAAAAACACTTTTAACTGAAAAGGTCATATACCTTATAAATTGGAAATATTTTTCTTGTAATATATTTAAAATCACTGCAGTAACTTAGAATGATTTGAACAGTTAAAGTTTAGTTTAAGTCATGATCTTGAAAAATAACAAAGAATGAATGGAATATGCAAGTATGGAGAATCACTTAAGATGATTTGCTAGAGAGGGGGAACTTATTTTGTGTTTTTTTTTTAAAAAAAAATACTTCGCTTGGTTCTATTTCAGTGCCAAAAACATCTGGTCTAAGAAGAAACTTCTATTCTTATGCATAGCATTAGTGTAAACATTTTTTTCATGCTTAAAGTGGTAGTTAAGGGAAAGGATTGATAGGCGGCTTTTACACAAGCTATCAAAATAATACAGATGCATTAGGGAATACACAGCTCAAATCTCCTGTTGATATTCTTCACTGCATATAACGTTATCTCTTTATTACAGACCATTTAGTACATTTTCTCTGCATCAGCATTCCCTAAGCTAGTGCTTGCCAGAACGTCCAGCTAGCATGACCAATGGGAAGCTATTGTCCAACACCTTAGAAGAGGATCAGACAGGCTCATTTTGTCACATTTCATACTATAATACTGCCATAGGGAGAGAATATTCCAAATAGACTGTTTTTAATCAATTTTGCTCTCAATGGGCTATAATATTGGTAAATATGCTAAAAACACAACCACTCCAGTCAAAGTATCTTTTCAAATGACTGTTATTTTCTTTAGTAAAAGAAAAGTTGCAGTTTTTATCTCTTTTTTTCTTAACAAATCCACTTTTATATACAAGGAAAGTATATATGAGAATATGAAATAAGGAGTTATTCCTAAACTGTCATCCCTAACTATTCTAACTTTATATATCTGTGTCTATCTTCTGCTGCAATCTGGTTAATGATAACTTTTTAGGGGCCTCGGAGGCAGTTTTGACTCGTGGTGGCTGCCTGGACAAATTCACAGAGTTTTCTTGGCAAGATTTCAGAAGTGTTTGCCACTGCCTCTTTCTAAGGGCTGAGAGTGTGTGACTGGCCCAAGGACACCCAGCTGGATTCATACCTAAGGTAGGACTAGAACTGGTTTCTAACCTAGTGACTTAACCGCTATACCAAATTGACTCCTGCTAACATGATAGAAAACTTTAGAACAGTTAAGATTACGATACGATGGAAGGAAACCCAAATATCCTTGACTTATGATTGGTCACTTAGCAATTATATGAAATTATAATTGGAACCCCCCCCCCTCAAAAGGGACTTATGACCCAAATTTAAAGTTATGACAGCAGCCTCCCACTCATGATCACATGACCACATTTTGGACACACAGCAATTGGTCACATTATGCCTGCTTAATGACCATCACAAACTATGACTGTAGTTGGTGCATTGATGCTACCTAGTTTGGTAATGAAACATCTGCAAGAAAACTACCAAGCTCAGAGACCACCGAGGACCCCACAGTTCAACCCTGAGCTACAAATATTCTTTTCTAATGAACTATAATTGCAGGCGCTTAGTCATGGTTGTAAATTGAGGACTATCTGTACTGGTAGTCCTCCAGTTACAACCATTCATTCAGTGACCATTCAAAGTTACAACTTCACTGTAATACAAGAGGGTACAAAAAAAGAGGGAATTCAGAAGAATTTACCACTTTCACTTTTCTATCAGAAGCAAACTCAGAATCCAAACTATATGATTGGACTGAGAAGCCCACCTACTTATGCAGGACAAGAGGCAGAACTCTTTTTTGCCCACCTCATCTGTTATCTCTTTAAGAAACACACAATATTTACTAACATTTACAGGTATCATATTTTTCTTCTTCTTCTATCTTTTGTTTTAATTTTAATTTGTAATCTGCCCAGAGTCACCATGGAATCAGAGTGGCCTTGAAGACAATGATGGAGAAAAACTTTATAGAGTAGCTTTAATAGGATGTGTGCTCTTAAAACCTTGATTCGCTCTTTAAAATCCCCCATTTTAAAATTCAGCATTCAGGTTCTACTCTGAAAAAAAGTATGTGAAGACAGCACATTAATTTTGTCTCTCAAAAAAAAATCTTTCAAACCAGAATAAAAGCTCTAAGAAATCCCTTTGCAAAGAATATAAGAAAATCATTTTTTAAAAAACTATATAATATATAAGAAAATCATTTTTTAAAAAACTATATGTGTTACTCAATATAATAATTGCCCAGAGGTTGTAACTACCACACATATGTGATCTAAGGCCATTAAAAAAAAAAAAGAGGATGACTTCTTGAATAGTATTGTTCTATGTTGTTAAGAAATTTTATAGGATATGTGCTGTTTATTATTGTTTTTCAAATATATTTTAAAACAGTAGGACTCTTCAAAGGGATGTTACAAACTATATATAACATTTATTTTTTAATTAATGACAAATTTTGAATTAACATAGCTAGCTCTGATTAGATGTGTAATGTCTGATCACACACTTAAAAGAGTCAGGTTGTGAAGATAAAATGATCAAAATGTTCTCATTCTTGGTGACTACCATATAATAGGTGATATTGTTTCCCAAGCACATATTAGTTATGGAATTAGCAAAGCTGTGTCCTGAAACCAGATTACTTTGCAGGGATTTTATCTCCATAGCCACAAAGGCTATTAAAAATAAATAGTATTTTTTTAATTCTCCCAACAGAGCACTGAAGTGTCCAAATAGGAGAAACTGTAACCATTATCTAAACTAGGAGAGAGAAGCAGAAAGTAAGTCTACAGGGAAGAAAAGGTGAATATCTAGACTATCAACTACCGCAATTATGAAAATGTTAACATTAGCAGGAATATTGGTACTTACTGTGCCTGGATCTCTGTCTGTTCCCGAAGTAACCAAGAAATGCACAGACATGCCCGTTCAGACACAGAGGCAAGAACAGAAATAAAAAGGGGGAAGAAATTAGAACACAAGCCGCAAACAGTTTTAAAATGGCTTTTATTTATATAAGTCATTGCACATTCCTAATACAGTGATTTCCTGAAAATTACATTTTGTAAACATGATTTACAGTTTAACCATACACAAGGCCTAGTTCTTTCCATGACAGAATAAATTAATTTTTATTCTTCAAAAAATTATTCAAGTGCAATCTGCCCAATATTTAAAGGTATCCTAAACAAAACTACAAAAAGGAGCAATGCTTAAAACCTTTCATTTCAACTCATTCAACTCAATTTTTTTATTCTTCATTTGCCCACCCTTTCACCTCTTGCCCCCTTTCCGTTAAAGATTTCTTTCTTTAATTAAAAAAAAAGAAACAAAAATATTGCCCACTTATTCTTGTATAATGATCATCCACAATATTGTGCTGGCCACTGAGGTTACAACTAAGCATCTGTAGGGATGTTAAAAGGCCCTGCATTTCATCAAAGCAGGAGAATCCTAGTGAACTCCAGGTTCAAAAACTAAGTACCTCAAGCTAAATTTTGTTTCAGTGATATAAATGCAGGACATTTAATGTTTGGTATTATAATTGTTCTTGGTTTTCATTCTAAATAGCTCTTTAGAATTCTTTAGAGATGCCCACAATTTTCAGCAACGTGCGAACACTTATTTGAAACGTCCTAATCAGGCTTCCCATGCCTCTCACCTCTGTGGTGGTCTGTATCGTGATGCTTCTTGTCATCTTTTATTGCCAAGTGAGATTGCCCACCCAGCGCGCTTGAGAGGGCAAGAAGGCCAGCACTGCTTCCAAGTGGAGGGATCCCAGGAGGCTGAAGTCCTGATGGGTGAGGAGTAAGAGGCACTGGAGGTCCATGGCCATGAGAGAGATGCTGAGCCTGCAACTGCTGTTGCTGTTATTCGTTGTGGTTTTTCCAGATAGAAGCAGCAGGCAATTGGAAGGAAGGAAGGAAAGAAAGAAAGAAAAGGAGGACTGGTTAGCCAGTGAACATCACACAATTTCTTGCCTCAACATCTACCCTATTTCAGCCTGGTCTTGTTAACCACCCTATGCTAAATTTCACAACTGTAAGAATACTACCTTGGATATTGATTCTCTTTTGCATTACAGAACTAAGCCATGCAATTTAATCTGCAGCCCAACTAACAGATTTGTGTAGTCTAGACTCTGGAAGACAGCTGGCACCTTTCAAATCCATCTCCGTATTAAAAGAATTAGTGCAGACAGAGATATCATTGCTCTCACCTTCCTGTCCTCAAACGCTTGTTTTCACAACTGCTTCGAATAAAGATGAAAACCAACAACTTAAAAGGGCCCTATCTAAAATAAGTCTCTGTTACAGCTTCTGCTAGGAACATTTCCAACACTGAATCACCAGCTGGAAAAATGACCAAACTTTTCACTTCATTCTTGTTGTCTGTGTATGCTTGACATTAAGACTGACAGAATACAAACAGAGTGTTGATCTGATTAGTCTTACCATCAAGAGCACTATATGAAATTTACTTCAACAATTTCAATTCTATGTACCTATTCCCAAATTAAGCAGATGATCAGACTGATCTGTGCCAGATCACAACAGATATGCTAGTCTTTTCCAGCCTCAATGCTCTCCAGATGTGCAGACTTCATGTTTCAGAATTTCCCCAGATCAGGATGAGGATTCTGGGACTCCAATTCATGGCTCTGGAAGGTGCCTTGTTTGGAGAAGACTAGTACATGCAATTATACATACATAGAGAGAAAATATACATTTTCCCCTTCCAGTCTATCCCCCGGTTTGAATGTTAACACCAGGGATTATATAACTGAGCTCCAAACAGAAGGCAAGAGATTGACTTAAGCTACAAGGCTTCAAGTTACTATTTATCTTCTCAGAAATAAGCCTCTCTACGAACAATGACACGTACTTCCAGATAAATATTACAGCCTTCCCCAACTTAGCACTCTCTCCAGATAGACTGGGATTCTAGAATTCCCAACATGATAGGTGCCAGGTTGGAGAAGGTTAGTGCACAGAATTGCAGCCCACACCTTGTATCTTAACAGCCAGAAGTTCTACTTAGCCCTTTCCAATTTTGAAAGAATTATTCAAAGTGCTTACATTTGTAAGCATGGGTCTCTGCATTATGACTTCAGCCAAGTTGCAACTCTCAAGAGCTGATAGCATTACCAGGTCCTGTGTTTGACACATGGTACAATCATATCAATTACATTTATCACCTCTACAGTGTAGTACTTACTGTTTTTTTTAAAAAAAGAAAAAGATAATCATTACAACTGTGCTTATAGATAACATAATATTTAACAGAATGTTAGAGGCACTTAAAAGTGTTTCATTTGTGTGTATCTTAGATCAAGAATTTTAAGCAAAACAACTGCTTTTTTGAGTTATTAGTACCGTATTCAATTAAATTTTGTGCAGCAAGCAGAGAAGACACATTTAAAAATTTGTCTCGACGATGTTCATTAGAAAGCTTTGGACTATTTAATCATTTTAACAGTGCTTCCTATCACCATAAAGTGGACCCAATCCATGCAGTCACTGTGAAAACATATATTACAATACACTTTCATATTATAAAAACTATAAAGTATATATTTTACCAGTATTTCTACAATGTATAAATGTACTCTATGCATTCTAGCAAAGGATGTCTGATATGTGTTTCTTTTTCTACTTTTCATATCCGGTATTGTCTTGCTACAGCTCCTCTGGTACTTTTCCTTTCTTAATGTTAACTAACAAGAAGTAACAAGCTGTACCATACCAAACAAAGCACAGTGCAATTTATGTTCTTTCCACAACAGAAGCATGTCTTCCAGTTTAGGTGTGATATACTTTTGTAAATAAATTGGCATCTAGCAAATAAACCCAGGGATTTTATTTTCTCATAATTAAACAAAGATTTTAAAATGATTACAACTGTGAGCTATGCCATGCCACCTTGAATTCAACATCAAAAGATCTCAAACATTCTTTTATACAGCTGTTTATATTTAGGGCTTCTTTCAAGAAACATGTCCAAAAATTTGAGGGGTGTCTTTTTCTTTTTAAAGAGTAATTTTATTAAAAATGAACAATTAAAAAGATAAAAACTAATGCAAACTAAGAAAAAAGAAGTGCAGAAAAGAAAATAGAAATTACCTCCCTGCCTCATCTAAACAGGTATAAATTTAATAACTTACCACCTTCTCTTAACAAAGGTGGGTTTAAAAAAAACTTTAAGAAATCTCTTTCTCCCATTACTTATCTCTTATCAATATATAGCTCCTAAAAGCCTCCCCATTCAGTCTTAATCAACAAAAGTCCTTTAAAAATTATCAGAGGTGAATATATACACACACATCCATATATATACCTTGATCAAATAAACCAACTTCATATCCCTTTACTTTTAACAATCCTAATTTGTTAAGTTTCTTTCTTCTTACTGTTTTTCCCACAAGGGAAGGGTCTGCTTTTTAAACCCTTTCACAGGGTTTAAAATTTCCCAGAATTTGATTCCCCCCCCCCCCCTTTGGCTTTTCTCACAAAATTCTTCGAAGCTTTAACAAGACTCTTTTGTAAATCCAGTGTAGGAAAGTTAGTGAGGTCCTTATTTTGGTTTATTTTGTCTATATTCATTTAATTTATTAATACATCATCCAGTTTTATTTGTATATCCAGCATAGAAACAGTGGGGGCACCATTCGGTAAGAGAAACTTACAAGCACAGAGGCAATATAGAAATAAGACACAGGTTCTCTGGTTTTGGAGAGAAAGAATAAAAAAGAAGCAAAGTGTCTGGGATTACCCAGGAGCCACCTTTTTTCTCTCTCTTTTATGATGCCTCAGTGTAGACTTACAGTAAATAGATACAAGTGTCAGGGCAGAAGTATATAACATTTAAGGTAAACCATTGTGTAATAGACCTCTTTCACGTAGATGCTTATTTGAAATGTTCTGCATGGAAATCAGATATTTCCATTATGATTACTTTCATGTCACTTCAATTATTTCACCACTAATGGCTTCACAAATACTTACATTGAAAAAGTGTATGAAAGGATTTCCCACAGAATACCCAAATTCCATTTCCTAGCTGTCATCCACATGACATTCGAACAATATGTGAGTGGGTTCTATGAACATATAATGTGTGAAGGAATTTTTCTGCTGATCAGGATGCCTATAGTAACTCCCCCTTAGTATCAAGTGTGGAAAATGGGATACAATGGCTGCTGCATACATCCTTGTCATTCATTGGTGAGCAAGGCTGAAAACACTCTCTCGTTTTCTACTTTTTTAAAAGGAATTTCCAGTTGAAGTTTTGTGGATTCAAACAGACAAGATAATATGGCTGAAGGATGTGAGAATGCTGAAAATCCAATTCAGTGTAGCCCAAAAGGCTGCATGTTTCATTAGGTGGTTGTGAGTTAGCCATAATTCTGCCCTTTTTAAAAAATTGAAAAAACTATTAAGTACCAGCTTCAAAGCAACCCAAAACCCAATATCAAACATCTGTGGTTTGGAAAAGTATAATCATTTGGAAGCAGTCTGACTTACTGGAGGAATAATGCACAAGTAAAAGACACATTTTGTCTTTTTTTTTTAAGTAAACCTGAGATATTATTGTGCAAACTGAACCGGATTCATGCAGATTCTGCATGAATTATCAAGCCAGCCGATAATAATTGATAGATTCATTTGCTTTTCTTTTTATATTACTCATAATTTTTTGATTGCAAACTTGAAGTTAGATGCTTTAAACAATGCATAAAATTGTGTGGAAAGTATAATGTGATTGTTAGTGTTTATTAATGCTTACAATGTTATTCTTACAATAGCATCCAACTTTCAATTCATAGAAATGCTAAAATTAAATCCTCAAATACTAAAATTAAAATTGTGTTTATAAAATAAACAACATTTTGCCAACAGAAAAGTCCAGCCTTGGTTCGTAAATTGTATTATAAAAAGAATGAATAGGAGCCTGCATTTAAACAACAATTCAACATTACAACATGGTAGTAAAACATTATTGTATACTGTATTTTGGAGAAGACTTTTTAAAAAAGTGTTGCTTTTTCTTTCTGCTTGCTATGAAGTGCAGAGTCAACAGAACTGGCATTCTGATGCTTGGACATCTATGCATATATAGAATAAAACAATATTTCAGTAAATACGTTTTGATACAGAAGCTGAATTTAGATGATCTCATCTTAGCTGGAAAGATTACGTTTAGATTATCAGACTGAATGTATATATTTATTCATTTTTAGGCTACATATGAAGTCGCTTTGAATACTGCAAGTGACAAACCAAAAATCTTCCAGTCAACTAGAATTGCAATCTCATATGAATCAGGAAACTATGTATAGCACAGCTTCTTTACTTTTAATCTTTTAATCATGTGAAACAAATCACTATACCTACAATAACTAAATGTGTTTTAAGCCACTTTTATTCTGTTTGAAAGACAGTTTCAAATATTTAAACAGTGCAATGAATGTCAGTGACATTCCTAAGCCTTACCTTTAGTACAGTACAGATTCAGTACAGAAATTTCTATTTGTATGATTTTTTTCTATGTGTCTTTCTTTAAAAAAAAAACTCTCTTCATGAAGATAATGTAGCAATATGGGATATGTATAAGCTGTTTTATACTAGTTCAGTATTTATTTTCCCCCACTTATTGCACTACCGTTCACTTCAACTTCACTCCAGTTCCTGTCCAGGCTGTTAAGTGGAGGAGTATTTTCCCTCTGTCACCTAATCAATCATTTTTTTGAAACTGAAATCACTTAAATTATAACCTACAGTCTGAAAAGCATGTGGATCAATGAATTGTATCTTTTCCTACTCCAAATAAAGTGCTTGTATAGTTTTTCTCCTTAAGGAAGGTATTAGTAGGTGATGGTCTTCTCCAATCTTGAATTCAAAATTAACTCTACACATCTGACAATATGCTGGATTTGCAATTAGGATGCCAATAAAAAGGGGTTGATTAATGCTCACAACAAAGACTTTTTGCGTGTTATGAAAACCAGGAAATTGGGTGTAGCTGGGAAAGCTCGTTGCTTCCTTGAATAAGTTTTTAACTAGTTTAAATATATCATGACACTAGTATCCTAAAACTTCATTGTAACTAATTCAATTAATGAATTTAAAAACATGTTCTAAATCAAGAAAGTAGCATATTTACTGCAAAAGGAAAAAAATAATATTCAAATTAAATTATACAATTGAATAAGATATTCTTTTATTAATCTTGCAAGTTTAATTCAGCTATGTAACCTTTAAATCCCACTTCAGAGTAGCATCACTATTAACCAAATATTTTTTTAGCCAGGATGACTAATGAAATCCAGCAACAGGGGTCCAAGCCTGACCTAATAAAGGAGAAAAGTATGCTATCTGAAGAGGCTTGGTTCTTTCAACAGGAATTTAAAAGTTGTAACACAGTTGTATAATTATAATTGAGTAATTTCATGTTTGGTTTTATGCTTTGGAATATTTTAAATCAAGTCCTAATCTTTTAGACGTTTTTATTCAATTGGAAAGGGAAAGAAAAATAATAAACCCAAAATGGCAACATGCCCCTCACTTTTACAATGAAGTATTTCTAGAAAATAACACTTGGAGCAATAGCACTTAGCCTTACATATCGCTCCATTGTGCTTTACAGCACTCTCTAAGCCACGGGTGTCAAACCTGCAATGTCACGTTGCTGTCATGTGATGTATCAAGACATTTTCCCCTTTTGTGGAACTGGGATGGGCGTGGCCTACGTGTGACGCATCTGGCCTGTGGGCTGCCAGTTTGACAGCCCTGCTCTAAGCAATTTACAAATGTCAGCATATTGCCCCCAACAACTTGGGTCCTCATTTTACCAACCTCGTAAGAATGGAAGGCTGAGTCAACCTTGACTCCCATCAGGATCAAACATGTGGTAGTCGGCAGTTTGCCTGCAATATTGCATTCTAATCAATGCACCATCAAAGCTTATCAAAATTCTGATCAAAATATTATCACAATTAATCATATATAATACATTTCAACTTGCATTTGTGAAATATTTTTTAGCACAGGGAATAAAAACACAATAGCATGGGTTTAAACAAGAACAGAAAAGCTTCAAACTAAAAACTGGAAATAATGGAATAGATGCATAACAGATTTTATAGCTGTCTGTATAAATTTATTTTATGTCTTTGTACACTTCTCTCTCTGACCTTTATGGCTCTTTAGCACTTGTTTCTAATTATAAATTCATACCACCCATCATCAAGCAGCAAACATATGTCTTATTTCAAAAGCATAGCTTGATATTTCAAATACAATCTGCAAGGTATATGGGGGGAAAGCAGAGTTTTAAGAAATACATATCAGACTCTGGTTTTTAGCATACTTTGTAATTTAGATCCCCTAAGTAGATAAGAGAGATCCTTCTATTTGTTCAGCATCTTGTTTTTGAGTTTAAATTTGCATTTAATATTCCTCAGACAAAAAAGACAATTTTTGTAATCTTCAATCAGTATTAACCAGCAGTCTAGGGAGGGGGAGGCAAATGGCAGCTGGAATGTGTGACACATGTGCAAAAGGAACGAGTTATGTATCCCAATGCTCCATCCATCATCTTACTGATTTTTTCCCACTACTTCACCCCAAAATAACTCTAATTTTAACAGCTAGAGGTTCCGTGGGTTGTGGATTAGGTAGTTGCAGCCTAAAACATTTGAACATCAGGCTGAAGAAAATACCATTAAACCTTTTCCCCCAACCTTCTTTAAAAGTCTTTTGACATTTTATCTATGCAGTGGCCCTTCTCCCCATCCACCCCAAAAGTAAAGTCAAAATTGCAAATGATGATTCTAAAACCTCTGCAATAAGAAGCTGCAGCAGCATATTTTTGCCTCCATATTTCTATTTTACAGGAAAAGATATATTCTAGTAATTTATAGGGGCTCTGAAGATTAACTGCAGGCTCATAATAAACCCTCAAGAGGTTAACCTCATCCTCTTAAGCTTCACACAAGATACCACAGCCAAGGAAAGGAAAAATAATCCAGTGGTTTGCTAATCCTTTAGTCAATCATCTCATGCAATGGCACAAAGCCCTTTAGATGCCAACAACTCAATCTGTCTCACCAATACCATCAATCCAACTAATAGAAGCACGAACAGCACACCTCAAAAGGGTAAGAGGAAACTCTTCAATCATTAAAGTATTAAAAATATTTTCACCTCAACTAAAATATCCACAAATGTCTTGTGAACCCAAAAAAATACTCTTTAAGATGTATTTGTACAGTTCATCTTTAAAAAATTTGCAAATCTGTATCAATTTCCTAAAGTGATCTAATTATCAGTGTGGCCCAATTATGATTTTAATACAAACTTCCTTTAGTTTTCTTAACCACTGACTATATTTTCCTCTTACTCTATCTCTTAAAATTTTAAGAAATCTATTTAAATGTCCACACCAAGAAAATATTAATCACCACATTTGGAACATTGAAATAGGAAGAGAATGATTGCTTCACTTGCCATTTTGTTAATTCACTTTGTAATATTTAAAATTAGGCTTTTCAATCTAATTAGCCTTCAAAGCAAATGTGTGTAATGTATGTGAAGGTATTCTGCCTATGAGCCTTTTGCCCTGTCTTCAAATAAACACTATACAATCTCAACTATACCTAACTGCATAAACTTGCAGATGGGATCCATACTGGATCAAACTCCTGAAAAAGGAACCTGGACACTTTTCAAGATTGTTACATTTGGGGGAGGGAGGGTGTTTGAGGGATTGTCAGAATTTGTTCTATCAGGATTAAAACAGCTCCAGATCTAATTTACAGGTTTTATGAGAGCAAACTCCTCCAGCCCCCCAATTTCTTAACTGAATGTTTCCCAACACATCTTCCTCACACCTTCCTGTGCCTTAATTCTTGTGCCAAATGGAATGCAGGTCTAGAGGTAGAAGGGCATTCCCAACAAAGAAGTAAGGGCATCATTTAGAAGCAATTTGTTTTCAATGTCAAGCAACAAAACTCTTTTAAAAAAAACATTAAATCTCATTAAGCATCACTAAAAACACGGATCTTAACTATTCCCACTTATTAGGAATATACTCAACTTTTCCCTCAATTTGTTGCCTCTCTACTGCTTCTACTTTCATGCAACTCAAATTTCTTGGGCCTTGCTTAGCCACTGGCTACTTGATTTGTGCTTCTAATGTTGGAGAATTCAGCAGATGATTTGCATTTTGAAGAGACTCATGATGTTTCAGGCTCACAATAGATGTCTAAACCGTTAAATTACTATTTCTTTTATTAGCCTGAAAGACACTGCAGTTTAAGAGCATGGCCTCCACTATTGTTCTTTATACTAAGTTGGGTCTCTGAACAATACTGACAGCTGTTATTAAACTGAGCTGGCGTTTACTTTAGTGCAGCTGCTGCTTGTAAGAACAGACCGACTCCTGATGCTTCCTCCCCTCTAGGGACACAGGCTGACACAGTGAATGTTCAATGAAGAGGAGCAAAGGGCCAGTGAATTGTCAGCCCAATTTTATGCTACTCCAATTTTCCAGAGTGCACCCAACCCCTTTCAAACAAATCAAGCATATGTCAGAGCATGAAACTTATTGTGCAGCACAGAATAATTATTTGTGTATACAAATGTGCAGTGGAAGAGATGATCTCTTGCCGGACCAATATCTGTGTGTAAAGTGAGACTGCAATTGCACAACACTTTTTGGATTATAACACAATTGTTAGATCAGCTGTGCAAGGCACTTGGATTGGGTGAAAAGACTAGAAAAAACTATGATGCTTAGAAATAGTGAAAATAAGATATATTATAGTTGACGGTGACGTATTAATGCCTCCGTTTGTTACAGTGCTGATATCCTATGCATACCTTTGAGAGAGACATGTCTGAAATGCATAGAATCATTAATAGTTTGCAAAAAGTGGACAGGAAGAAGGTTTATTTCCTGATCACAAATTACCAGGAATTATCCAATGGAAAGAGATTTAGAACAAATGAAAGTCCATCTTCACAAGCTCATAACTAACCCATGAAATTCATTCCACAAGATGTAATGCAGGTGGGTTTAGATACATCCACTGAGGAGTGATTTACCAAAAACTATTAGAGTTGCAGATGGCATGTTACTTTAGGATTTAAGGCAGCATCTCTCCAAATAACATATGCAGGGAGGCAAACTTCACTCTCCTGTCTGTGATCACCCTACTCTCATTTAGTCCAGCATTTTATCATATTGAAAAAATGCTGGACTAAATTGGCCCAATTTGACAGGGCAACTCTTATTTTCTTGCTAAGGAGTATGCAATTATTTTTCAGGAGGAGTTCACTGCATATGAGGCGAACCTCAATTTGCAGTCTTTTCTTTTAAAAAAATGCTGTTGTTTCACTTAAAATGAAATCAGCATATTAAATGCATGGATGGTAGTCTTGTTCCTTTAAAATACACGAGTTTGTGCTGAAGGCATTCAGCTGGAGGTAGTCTGTAAATGATTGCAGTATTGTTCTCTTGGCTTCTGGGCACTTAAGGAAAAGGTAGCAGAGTACAAAGATATAAGCCAGATGCTCCACAAAATATTCATTGTTCAATATAAACATTTCCAATTTATTTTAAAAGCTATTTTGAGCTGTGTCAGCTAAACACACTTGCACACATAGAAAATACCCAATTGAACTTCTGAACTAAATTCCAAGTAAAGACATCATAGGACGAGTCATGAGACAAATAAAGACTTTGGAGAAAAGACTGGATGGAGCAAGCAGGAGGAACAAGGACCTAGTTTAAAGGGGAGGTGTGTTTATGCAAAACTAATGTGTGGCATGTAATAAGGCTGCCTGAATAAAATTTAAGTTGAAAATCTACTGACACTTACAGGGAGGAATGACTATTAAAAGGAAATGAAGGTCATTCTCTCAGTTTATTTCACCTAATTGACCGCCAATAGTTTACCACAGATCTACAATTCAGAAATTGATTAAAGCAGAGTTTTCAAGCGGAGGATCATCTTTTAATCCTCCTTAGGTCTTGTGGGGATGTGGGGGGAGTTCCCCCATCTCCAGTTGGGATGTAATTTTAAGCACAGATGGATTAACCGGTGCTATTGTTTGAACACGTCACTGGACTATTGCACTGTTAATCCATACAGCAGCATGTCTAATTATCATTACAAAGTGTCTGAGGGAACTATAAAGACCAGCAGGGCATCTTCTCACAAGCAATTAACATAAACTAGTAAATGAATAATTTGAATCTCTCATAGTACTCGCACATGAATAAAAATCAGGAGGAGGAAGACTTGTTTCAAGTTCTTTTGCCTACTACAGAAGCAATAGGATGGAAATACAAGTGGTATGTCTTCAGCATTATAAAATTAATGTATACGACAAGCAAAATGTCTGGTGCATGATGCCCATAAATATAAAGCGAGTTATCTATTTGTTTTCATATATTAGCAGATGATTATCCCATGAGGTTAAACTTTCTATGAATGTGACAGGTATACAAATTCCAACAAACCTGATTGTCTGCTATCCTTTCTCATCTCTTTTGTATAATGTCAAGAGGAACAGTTTAAATAACTTTTTATTTTTATTTAAAAGAACTTGTCATGTAATTTGGGGACATAACTATGACATTAGTATTATTATAGTATATTAATTGGGGTAATACAGATGATATAGTTAAGCAAAAGTAGAAATAAACATTTCTTAAACTTTTCACCCAATCATTTTCTCTACTTATAAATGTGAACAAAATAACTTTACTTTTATAACATGCTACAGTTATTTATTTATTTTTTGGTAAATGTAGATATTTAGATTATCCAATTACTCAGATACCAAGGAAGTCTGTTAATCCTTACAAAATGTATCAGTCCTAATCAGTTTGGTTTCTTTTTTCTAACCTGTGACATACCCACTCCAAACATTAATTTACAATTCAGAAACATTCCACATATAAAATAGGTCTGCAATATATAACAGGGATGTCCAACATTGGCAATTTAAAGACTTGTGGAGTTCAATTCCCAGAATTCCTCATGGCTGGCTGGGAATTCTGGGAACTGAAGTCCACAAATCTTTAAGTTGCCAAGGGTGGACATCCCCGATATATAGGATAAAGCAATATCATTTGATAAATTAAGCTTTTAAGCTTCTACCAGTTTAAAAATACATAGGTGCCAAGAAAATAAATACTTAAAATGTAGCCGTTAATTATCAAATATATTATTACATATTAAAAATTAAAACATCAAAACTGCCAAAAGCAATAAAAAAGGAAAGGTGGTTATACACACTGTAGGAGGTAGACCTGGAAGGCCACGTACCCCGATGATGGCATTCAGCTCAGCCATGGTCACCTGTTTGGCACGTTCCACTGCTTGAGCCACTTGTTGTTGATGCTGAAAGGACAAATAAACATCTATTATCAGAACAACCACTACTTCAGATTTAAGCAGGAGAAAAAGGCATTTTTTTTTTAAATCAAGCCGTAGGTATATTTCAAACTAGCAAACTAAGATGCAACTTCCTTTCACCATGCATAAATACATAGCTTTTACTATAGTTTATTTGCCAGTTAACCTTCTTCCAAAGCTGATAAGTAATGCTTCTGTTTGAGCATACTGTGCTAAACCATACTATTGGCTGATGTTGGTCACAACCTCAACCCTTGCCTTAACACTATCTCATTGGGGAGCAATCATTCAAGGCACCCCTGGGTGCCAATTGTGAGCTAGGAAAGTGTGTGTGACAAAGCATTAGGGCAGTATATCTGGCCTATTCGTGTTGTGTTAATAAGCATTCTGCCAATGTCGTGGTATTATTTAGTCACCAGATTCTCCCATACACAATATAATTTACATCTGTGCCAGTAACCAGGTTTTCCTACTCCCCAAAATTCACTTCTATGCTTTACAGTGTCTCATGGCACAATCCTACAGAAGTTGCTATTTAAATGCTAATAAATGTTTGTCAAGAAATTTAACACAGATTACAACTCAGGCCTCTTAGACTTTTGCTTTCTTAAACTTTAATGTTTCGAATGAAACGTAAAAGGGCTTTAAGAATTTCAACCAATTCTTAGATGTTTTTTTGGGTTTGCAAATGCCACTCAAAAAGTTTAGTGTGCTATTAAACACTATCATTTTTATTTACAGAGGATTTAACAAATGGCTAGACTAGCAGCTGCTAAACTAATGCTAGCATTAAAAAAAAATCTTGATAATCTTTTTAGACTGCCTCCTCCTGTGTTGGAAAGAATAATTTTGTGGTTGAGCTATTTCACCAGTTATACAGTTGGTGTATCTCATCTCATCTGCTAGACCAAATTAACAGGGGGCCTGCATACTTCAGATACAACAGATGTTCCTCATTCTTCTGAATTTTGATAAAATTAACATTTTAAAAACTAATTTGCAAACAAAGATGCAACATAATTTCACTTTAAACAGCTGAACATTTGTACTTACTTCTTGAGACAAAAATGGGATGACTTGTGCACAGATTGTATTCAATCTCTTGGCAATTTCAGTCTATAGAGAAAAGTAAATATTTGGTTTAAAAACACACACATTATAATTTAGTTTACAAGTTCATATAAAAGACAAATGTTATAAAAATGTGAAGTACCCCAATATTACATCAAATATCTAGAATATGTAGTTAAACGGAAAGAAAAACATCTGCTACAGCTCCACTATATATATTTAATATATATTTAAACAAATATATTATTACTACATAGTCATTAACAAATAAATCATCAATTCAAGCCTAGCATGAGACTGGTAAATCTATTATTCCTCCTCCTTTTTTTATTATTTGAAGTCTTCCGAGTACTGAAAAAGGAGAAATAAATCATTTATTTATTATTTATTCATTTATTGGTTCAATTTATATGCCGCCCTTTTCAGGCATATTTACAATGCATTTAAGCAATAGCTTTCATACTTTTGTATATACCTGCTTAGTAGGGCTTTTGGCCTCCCCTAAGTGGTGTTCTTTTTTATACAAAGTCAGCTTATTGCCCCCACAATCCGGGTCTTCATTTTACCTACCTCGAAAGGATGGAAGGCTGAGTCAACCTTGAGCCTGGTGAGATTCGAACTTGCAGTAATTGCAGGCAGCTGGTGTCACTTAACACCACTTTAATCTGCTGCGCCACCAAGGCTCTTCTCACAAACTGATGCCCAAGTAGGTACTTTATTACAATCTATGCTTAGTATCTTGTGATATTTATCGCAGAGATTCAGGATACCTGATAAAGGCATCCTGCATCACTGCCATAAATGAAACATCTATTAAGAGAATTTTTCCCTATTTACGATCTTCTTGCCAGAGTTGATAAGTGAATCACTGCAGTTGTTAAGTGAGTTACATGGTTGTTAAGTAAATCTGGTTTCCCTAGTGACTTTGCTTGTCAGAAGATTGCAAAAGGTGTTCACATGGCCCTTGGACATTGCAACCATCATAAATATGAAACAGTTGCCAAGTATCCAAATTTTGATTGTGTAATCATGGGGATGCGGCAACAGTTGTTCTAAGTGTAAGAAATAGTCATAAGTCACTTTTTCTAGTGCTGTTGTAACTTTGAATGGTCACTAAATGAATTGGAGAATATCTGTACTTGTCAATACTGCACTATACATGATTGTAAGGCACTGACACAAAGTCTTTCATTCAATCCATCTGTGAGCTACAAAGATCGACACTCAAGTTTAATTTATGCTATCCTTTCAGTTTTTTGAGTAAGAACTCAATCTACTCTGAAATGTTCCGCAACTAGTAATGAGAGCTTCAGATATTAAATGAAGATAAGCTTGCAGCATTTAAAAAAAAAGGCCTAAGAAATACTCATGAGGCCAGAATTCAACCTTTAAAAAGAGGGGTGGGGGATGAATAGCCCCAAACCAGTCAATCAATCAAAAATATAAATTATAAGCTATGCTTTAGGAATATGCAATATAGATGGCATTAAATCTCGGAAATGCCTGACACAATCCCTCAGGTTCATGTAATATTCATGAATTCTGAGCTGGCTTGACACAGCTTATCGTTAGATTTCTGATCTGAAAATACAGAGGACAGTTAAAAACAATGTGGGATGAAAGAAACCATCCCTTGCAGACAGCAGATAGATCAACACTAATTGCCCGTATTCTTTTTGCTCACCACCAAAGCAGATCTGCAGGGCTGGTGCCTGGCGTGAAAGCCCCTCAAGTACCCTTAATTGTTTATGTTCTTAATGTAAGGCCTCTTGAATGCATTCATTTTTAATAGCAGTCTTGAGTGTGGGGCCTATCAAAGAGCACAACAGCAACCCCAGTCATTAGTCCTTTGCTATGGCAATGATGACCTTTTGATTTATTTGTAAATGACAAGCTTGCTGGGGCTCCAGACTCAATCAGTGCCCGCCTTTCTAAAGCATCATAAACATGATAGGGGAAAGATAAAGTTGAGACTGAAATTGTTTGCATTCTGTGGGAGGTATGTGTATTTTTTTTTTTTTTACTAACTTAAAGTGTTTTGATCTGAAGCACAGTCAGCTTCAAGTGTTGTTATTTGTCATTTTGTCAACATTTCATATTGAACTGAGTGATTAAGGGGGGAAAAGGCAGTACTTGAACAGTTTCAAAAATGCCTGCTTCAAATTCTGTAAATGTTTGATCAGAGATTTTCTTTTCTCTTTTTTCTACAGAAGGAAGCAACACATATTTAACTGAGATTAAAATGTGTGATACTCGAGCTTTTTTCCCCCAGAAGAATTTAATACATTGTTTCTTAATACAGCAGCTTCCATGGGTCATTTTTTCCCCATTAAAAGTGAATTCTCATTCAAAATTTAAAAGCAACAATAAAGTTAAGGTATTTCCTTGTACAAACTGGAAGCTTAGATAAATAATCACACTATTGAGAGCCTGTGTACCAAAAAATCATAAGACACCATGACCTAGAGCAGGAAATGTTTGCTCAGTCTTTTAGCACAGAAAGTTAACAAGTTTCCAAATTTATCCTTGAGTGATGCCTTTGTTAGAATGACCAAAAAAAGGCGTGAATGCTACTGAGTTCTCCATTAGTAAAAATGTTATAAAATAGATGGAGCTGGGAAATAGCAAAAATAAATAAATAAATAAATCGCAAATTAGGCCAAATTTTTCCAAGCATAAGGACTGTAGCGTTAAGAATGGATTATTTTACACCTTTTTTTTAAAAAAAAATCCATGCACAATAACTGTCGCTGTATCATCTAGTTCCTGGCCTAACAAATGGCAGTTGATAAGAAATCAGCAAAAAGGAAGAATAAGCTTGTCTTTTTGCTTAGGCTCCTATATTGCAGAACGTTGGTCTAATTTTATTTCCAAGTAGATAAAAAGTAAGTTTGAAACCAGTACTTCTTTATCTTCCCGATGTTGTCCCAAGTTTTTGTTGTTGTTGTTAAGCCAGGGGTGGGGTGGGGTGGGGTGGATCCTTCCGAGGTTGGTAAAATAAGGACCCAGATTGTTGGGAGCAATATGCTGACTCTGTAAACTGCTTAGAGAGGGCTGGAAAACACTGTGAAGCAGTAACTAAGTCTACATGTTATTGCTATATGTATTCTCCCAGATTTCCACACAGGAATATTGAAAATTCCATTCTATGTTAAAAGAGTTGGATTTAGAACTGGAACGTTGCAAGAACTTCAATTGTTTTAAGTAATTACTGAAACTGGGATTACAGCTCTAGTATTCACTCCATATCTCTTTACTGTGGCATATCAATAAAAACAATAAATCCCGGATGAAATATATGAACCGATATTTTCCTATTTACTTGTAGCCTCCCATTTTTACTTATCTGAATTATCTTTTCCTGTCAGTCACCAAACTGTCCTTGTAAATTTAACAACTGTAGATTCTATTTGATAAAAAGGTGTGTTTCAGCCCAGAAGAACGCCTTTTCAGAGATTATCCATGATGTGATTAAAATAATATTTTGGGGCAGGAGAAAAGGAGTAAGTGCTTCCCACAATTCAAATACAAATTAGAGATGTATAAAAAGCTAGATGTCTTAGAAAATGCAATTTCATCATGTTAATTAAACAGGATATCACTGAAAGCTTTTACTTTCAGCTACTTTTTGTGAGAAGCAATGCTTTGTTATCTGAAAGGCAATCCAGTTTCCTGACTTCAAAAGGCACCATCCTCATTGTTCTTTGTTAGATGGGAAAAATTAAACTAAATATTCTATTCAAATCCTCAAAAATTCATCTCACCAATTAGTTATCATAGAAGAAATCCTTATGTAGAAGTAGTCTGTAATATTAATTTTTAATGCATCTCAGAATAAATTAAAAATCTTTCTTCATTGCGAAATTACAAATGACAGCTGTAATTTCACTAAACTAAAGATGTACAGAGTTCCTGGGAGTTAGGTGACAAATACATTTAAAGCAATTATTTTTATTATGATGTATAACATCTATCATCCTCTTCTATTACTGCCTACTGAACAATAAACCAAATATTTCATGCTTTTGTTTCTCCATATTCTGAAAAAAATATATTTGGCTATCTTGTGCACAAATAATTAATAAATTCATACACTACTGTTAAATAAGGTTCTGTTATATACCAAAGAGTTATCTATAAATATTTGATAATTTTCAGCACTTTTGGCAAAAGCTGCTTGCAGAACAACAGCTATCAAAGAGGTGGGACTATACCCTCACTGTTGAGACAAACAAGACAGATGTTCCCACGTGCCTCCTACTGACAATGATGCTGTTCAAAGAATCCACATGAAGTTAGTCAGCCAGAAATGTCATTCCAAAACATTATCTCACTCTGTGCATAGAGGGCAGCTCCCACAGGAAAGAAATATATATCTCCCGCTGTCAAGAACTATCTTCCACCATCTCCAAGTGGCAGCAAATTGAGGAAACAAGAACACACACACACACACACACATTGGGGACAGGGTGAAAGGAAAGACATGTAAACTTTGTTACACCTACCAAAATGACACCTTTCACAGAAAAATAATGAATCTCATGAAAATTCAATGCAGCTCTAATATGTCCATTGTCAGAACGTGTACTTGGTTCAATCTGACAGCATCCTTTTTATGATTAATGTAACTCTTAAGGTCCTCTTAAACTGAAGTGGTTCCTGTAGCTATTTGGATTATAGAGCACTGAAAAATCCTGACAGCCTTGTGACATGCTTGTCATTACCATGCCATTTCCAGAAAAGCCAATCTAGAAGTCACATGAACTGTGTATCCTAGACATGAAACCCCAGTGGAAAATCAGTCTGCCTTGGATTAAAATCAACAACAGCACTCCCATATTTTTAAATTGTTTGCCACTTTGGGTATCGTATGGGCAGGAAAGCAGGCTCTAATCATGAAACAAAACATGCATTTTCCACCACCACCACCCCCATATTTTTATGCAAATAACAGAATTTGCATAATAATAAGCTTGGCTGTTTCGAGATGCATAGTTTTGAATGTTCCAGTTGCTCATAGCACCGTAATTGGACTGTTGTTTTGTGGCTGCTTTTTTTTCATGCAGCATAGCCAATACCACAGCAGGGACCAGTTGTATCTTTGCTGCTATTGCTTTAGATTGAATAAGGTGATGTGGGAGTGGAGTGTTGAGTGGAGAAAAGCAATTAAACACATGGTCAGACAGGAGAAAACTGCTTGTAGCTGCTTGACTGCCTAGTAAATTATTGCTTTTTTTTCTCTCTCATGCTAGGGAGAAGTTAAAAATTCAAGTGGGTGGTTGTATGAGTTCTCCAAGTGTTGTGCTTGTTCTGCTTCTGTTTTTTTAAAACAAGCAAGTAATGTAAAACATCACGCACATTTTGTGCACTCACTACTTTGCTTCACATAAAAGTGTTGCTTATGATATTGAAGTTGTATAAATCTAGATTACTAATGAAAGGAAGGTTTGGTTAGTTGGTTGATTGAATTATGTGTGTGTGTGTGTGTGTGTGTGTATAACATAAATATATATTAGCCACTTTAAACCCCCCCAATCCATACATGAAGCAGACTGACACCCACCATGATGATGTGGCATGACCACGAACGTGAAGCCAAACAACAGCAACGCAGCTCACCAGCTCAAATCCCCCTGCAACTCAGACTAACCCGAGCACAACCAAGCCCTCACCCAAACAGAACATACCCCCATCCAATCAGAGCACAGCCAAGCTCCCACCCAATCAGAACACACCTCCACTAGCAGTTAAAAGGAAGAAACAATTGAGATCACACATTGCTCCTAGAAGCATGAAGCCGAAGACACCAGCCTGAAGATGATGAATGACGTCACCAAGACACTTCTAATTTTATGTGGGGAAAAAACCCGAATAATCAAAGACCTACATATATATGTAGTGTATATATTCTCGCATTTACAGTAATGTTCTTGTATTTTAATTTTTTAACCCTTTATTATTTTTATAGCTCAAGGGGCCACACATAGCAATTCTGTGAGCTGGGTTGGGCTGAGAGACAATGATTAGCCCAAAGTCACCCAGTAAGATATCATGCTGAAAGCAAGACTAGAACTCAGTCACCTGATTTCTAGCCTGGTGCCTTAACCACTAGACCAAAATGGCTAATAATATTCACACAATTAATCAATATCAGTAGGCCTTTTTTCCACAGCTTCCAACTCCCTCTGTGCAGGCAAAAATTTGTGGAAGGAACAATCAAGTTGATTTTCATTGTTCTTTGGCAGACAACTAGCAGGTAGACTGTATAAAAATAAGTAATAAATGCCTAAAGAAAAAATTAGATAATTTAAGACACATTGGAATTTTTTTTTCCTTCCCTTCAATCATGTCCAATTCTTGGAGAATGCTTGGAGAAGTCCCTGCAATTTTCTTCGTAAGGTGTTTCTGAAATGGTTTGCCATTGCCTTCTTCCTAAGGCTGAGAGAGAATGACAAGCCAAGGTCACCCAGCTGCATTTTGCCTAAGGTGGGACTAGAATTCAGTCTCCCTGTTTCCAACATTAACAAGCACCATGTATCTCATGCAGCTGGAGTAAAAGAACAAGGCAGCAATAGCTGGCCTCAAGTAGTAATGGTTTCCTATGATGGAATATTCAACAGTTTGAATAACTTTGTTCCAATGGAAGAACAGACGACTTGTAATATTTCAACATAACGTTACAATGGACATTCTAGAAACAAAATACATTTTGTACTGAGCAACCCTAGGCTGAATACATTCTTATACAATATGCTGCACTGTTTGAGTGAATTTTTGCATGGTATGGGAACTCTGAAAAAGCAACCACAAAGAGGAAAACACAAATCTTATCTACATTACTTCTATTTCCTGTATCGTTCAAATTCAAAGCAAACCTAGACAATTTTACAGTCTTTTTTCTGACTATCAGAGCAATAGAATTTCAGCCATAGACACAATTGTAATCTATTCTGGCCCTATTATTGTTCTTATATTATTTATGATGAGCAACTATTAGCTCTCATTTATTATATACATTGGCCAAAACAATTTATTGGATTTAGCTACTTATCCAGCTATTACCCACTGTGGACTTAAGACATTCTTATTTAAAAATCACACTACAGCCTAGACAACCAAATAAATAACATGCTTTATCCTCTAGAAATCTATGCATTATAATTTTGAAATATGTCATAAAGGATATTTAAAAAAAAAAATCCATAGAAAACCATTTGCCAAAATAAGGGAAGAAAAAACTACTATGGAAAAATTAAATGTTACAAACATGAGAAAGGAAATATTAAAGCGTTAGTAGTAAGAATTAAAATACAAACTTCTGCCAAATTCACTTACTATCAGTATTTTTAAAAAAACTTTTTTATTTAACAAAAAAGCACGATAACTCCTCAAGGTTCTGGGGCGGGGGGGGGAACCTTTCAAAAGGACAGTATGATCACCTAACTGAAACTGAAACTATATATTTAGCTTTTCCACAAAACAAGCAACCAACTGTGTTCAAATCCCTGCATTGGTGCTATAGAGATTTCAACAAAATAGAGCTGAAAACTCCATCTGAATGAGCAAAATGTTCTTGCCATTTATATACAGTGTAACAGTAATCCACCAGGGAATAAAGGTCAAGGCTGCCCTTTTGGTCATTACCGAATCATTTGAGATGATCTGTGGTAAGGAAAATCGAAGGCTGTGAGTATGCTGCAAATGGCTTGACCTCAGTCCAATTTTTGTCTCCATCTGTCTAACCGATATAAGGATGAAAGCTTTTTACAGGGTTCTTTTTAAATCCACGTTGTAAGGCACGAATCGGTTTGATATAGCGTTAATAAGGGGGAAAGTAGGCTTCTCTGACTCAAAAACACATTTAGATTGTTATTCTTTATCACTTGAAGTATGTCCTTCTCTCAGAAGTTACTTTCCTTACATCTGTAAATTGTTAACAAAATGGCTTAGAGATACCTTCACTTTGCCAGGGAGGGCAGAAAGCATCCAATTTGCAGCCTTCCACAAGAGTGGCTTGCAGGACAAAAGAGTCTTCCACAAAGACAGTAAGTGAAACTGACAGTGGAAGTTATTTTGTGCAGCATACCTTCTTTTTTAAAAGGTTTCATTTGCTCAGGGGGAAAAAAAGTGTCTTCAAGAAAACCTGAAAGAGCCAACATAACAAACAGTCCAAAGGATATAATCAAGGTTATAATGGCCATCATAACTTGCTTCCCTTAAAGAGCTGTAAGAAAAGTTGTCACCCATTTAAAATCAAAATGTTAAATAGTCAGACATATGAAGTCGCTGCAATTTCAATTATTTAAGTCCTCAATTTACAACCATTCATTTAATGACCATTCAAAATTACAACAGCACTGGAAAAGGTGTCATCATCATTTTTCGCATTTACGACTGTTGCAATATAAGCCTGGTCATGTGATCAAAATTTGGCTGTTTGGCAAGTGGCTCATATTTATGATGGTTGCAGTGTCCCAAGGTCATGTGATCACCTTTTGTGACTTTCTGACAAGCAAAGTCAATGGAGAAGCAAGATTTACTTAACAGTCACTAACTTTCCAACTGCAGCAACCGTGTTACTAACTTCATAACTGTGGAAGAAAGGTCATAAAATAGGGCAAAACTCACACTTAACAACTGTCTTGCACCAGAAATTTTGGGCTCATTTGTGGCCATAAATCAAGGACTACCTGTACAACTTTTGCTGCGCTCACCTATCTCACAATAGCGTGCATTATTAACCACCATATTTTTAAAGCTAATGTGCTGGCTAAGATGATGGAAACTGAAATCCTTCATCTCTGGAAGGTACCAGTTGGTAAAAGGCAATGCTGTTTTCTTATTTTGGCCTTGACAGCAACGTATTAAGAGGCTCTATGCCATATCTGGAGGATTAAGCCCCCACAGTATATCAATGTCAAGCAACAGCATGTCAAACTAAGATTCAATTCAGGTAAGTGCCATTGCCAAATGTTCTTGTTCCCAGACGTGCTTTAAGATTATTTTTATTGCTTAAAATTTAATTTGTTCCAACTCACATCTCCATGACAACACCGGCTAGCCCTGCAAATCATTTGGGTAATTGGATACCTTATCTCTCTATTGCTCTCAAATCGAATGATTCTGCTAGAATTGTAACAGCCAATCATGTTTACAGGCCTCCTGAGTAATAGACTTAGAAAAGTAGCCACATTCATCTCCTATTTACAGCCATATTAACCATTACACAAAGAAGTCATGAAGGTGGCCTCCCAGTATATTTCAAGTTATCAGTGTTGTCACCATTAATATTGCAATCAACAGAAAGAGTTGTGAAGCCATAATCAAACAGATTAAATTCAGATTGATAAAGAGGCATGTGCGTGCATACACATAAACTAGATGAGCTTTGATCAATGACTGTCTACAAATATTAGTAAAACAGTGCATCACTTCAGTTCTAGCAACCTTACATCCAATAGAACCCTGCATGCACTTTAAAAATGATTGCTACGTTATCATTCTATATCATGACTCCAAGTTTTAAAAAATCAAATATGCATACAATACAGATATCGATATATCAGAAACAAAACCTACATGTTTTGGGCAGCAACAATGCAAGTGGGTACTAAATTCAAAAGGCCGTCCACGTCTTTCAAAGTATTATATTTTTTATTCGCAAGAAGTTGACATGTAATTTGACTAAAGCAGATTTCATTCTCTTAACTGGTTAGTGGATAAAACTGTTAACATTTTTACTATATACCATAGTTCTGCACATTCTAACAGAACAGCTTCACTGATTCAGTGAATCAAGTCAAGTCATGCCAATGCCTTCCAAATCCTTAAAGTAAGAGCAACATGGATTTATTTATTTATTTTTGGTTTTGATCATATACATTTCTCTATTATAAATAACTGCATATATGCAGATTTGTCTTTTCTTGAAAAAAGCATAGAACAATTTTTTCTATTCTTAACACATGATACATGGTATCTTTTCTAGTCTTTTACTAAGCAACTTTAACATTCATTTATATGAGATATTGCTACTGATGTTAAGGACAACTACAATGCGTTTTCTATCCAGATCCATTCTATGAGTTCATCTATTTCAAAATGTTATGTATATAATTAAAAGTACTAAAAGGTACCCTTCAGTTGAGCTCAACTGCAGGAGACTCTATGGGCAAATACATGGAAGTATATTCAAATGGATTTCTATTGCTATCTTCTGGAGTGTGTGTATATATCTGTGTCTATGTGTGTTTTTTTGTGTGTATAAGGTAAAGGTAAAGGTTCTCCTCGCACATACATGCTAGTTGTTCCTGGCTCTAGGGGGCGGTGCTCATCTCCGTTTCAAAGCCGAAGAGCCAGCACTGTCTGAAGACGTCTCTGTAGTCATGTGGCCGGCGTGACTAAATACTAAATGTGCACGGAACACTGTTACCTTCCCACCAAAGGTGGTCCCTATTTTTCTACTTGCATTTCTTATGTGCTTTTGAAGCTTGGAAAAGTAATGGGAGCTCACTCCGTTACGCGGCACTAGGGTTCGAACAGCTGAACTACCCACCTTTCGATCGACAAGCTCAGCATCTTAGCCACTGAGCCACCATGTCATAATGTTATTATATTATAATAATATAATAACATAATGTTGTAATGTTAGGATTATGCTTGCTGATATTACTTTATATTAATTAGAGAGGCAGCAAAACCAGGCTAGCATGAACCATACCTTTTATGCTGTAAGAGGTCATATTAAATATAGATCCGTGAAAGTATGTTAAGTATCTTTATCAAGTGCTAAATAGAAACTCAATTAATTTAGCTTTGAGTAAATACATATAGGACCAAGTTGCAAGGGAGGGAGGGAGCAGTATCATGTGCACTTTTGGTTTGTTTGTGTGGTTTTCGTGGCAAAGTGAAAATGAATTTGTTAATTTAGACTACCTCTATTTAATCTAAGCAGAATAATCCAAAGAATTCCATATAGTAGATTGGGGATGGACTTCATATCTCTTTAGGCTTAGCGTCCTAGCCAGACAGCAAACAAAATCCTTTTTGCTCTGTTCCTCCACAAAATGGAAAACTACCCTTTTGTTTTTATTCAGTAATCCACAAAAGCTTTTCAAATGGCTCAAAACAGAAGTTGCAGCAGTTTGTTCTTTAAATCAATTCTCTTCTTAACTATCCACTAGATGTTCCAGCACAGAGAAAGAACAGTCCTTCTCCCTTCTAATTCAAAAATCCATACTGCCATTGCCCTTGCAAACTGCTAAACAAGCAGTATTGGCAATTCACTTGTGTTCAGTAATATATTTACTGCAAATCCCAATGGCTTGTCTCTTAATGCAGTTTTTTTCCTATTGTGTATGTTCTTGTCAATACACTGACTGGTCACCTTATTCCATAAGCTACTTTGACCACTTGTTTACACAAGATATCAAAAGACCGAAAACAAAGCAGGGGACTTTCCTTGATTTTCTGTCCAACAATTTATGTCACCAGTCCAAAAGCAGCATATTACACAAGAGATCAGGCACCTCCTAACTGGAATCACTTTTAATCAGTTTAATTTGGGAGCTATTCTGATTAACCTGTATAAAACGAAGATAACTATGCTATAGCCAGGCTGACTAGCATATAATAACTATGTTCCAAACTGTGGTTTCAAGAAGCATATCCAACTAAAACAATTTCCTCTTTTCAAACAAAGATGTGTTTCATTTCATTTAGTTTATTTGAAATTTTGTAAGGGGTACTGATAGAAATCTCTGCTATGAATATATAAAAGCTTCAAATGTCGGTGACAAATTAATAGTGTAAAGGGTTGTCTTATTGTGATCTTATAGGCTAAAAATTATACAAAATACTATGAAGAATTAAATATCTAAAAGGCAGGAATTTAAGATAAAAATGTGAAGAAAAATTAGAACTGAAGGAGTAGGATTGTATTTTTCCAACACTAGGCTTCTCTGACCTTTGGGGTGTGGGGCAATGACAAAATTCATTAGTGCTCAAATATGTTCACCTAATATCTTGATGACAGAAAATCAAGATACCGAGAAAGTCAGAAAGCAATAAGTGAAATACAAGCAGCCAAGCAAAAGGAAATCTATTTTTAAAAAGCCAATCTTTTGCTGAGATGGTAATTCTGGGTTAGAGAATATATTGCATCACAATTCAGAAAGATACCTTGATTTATGCTACTCCACATGAAACCATTTCCATGCATTAAAAAGGTAATACTTAAAATTCTATGTGCCTGACATTAACTTGCTATAAAGAAGTTATTAGTTTCACAAATTCATTTGAGTTCCCATTTGCAATCTAAATTAATGAAGCCACATTAAAAAGTACATGGAGGAAGATTAGTCCAATATCATGATCATTCCTATTCAAAGAACTGTGCGAAATCAAGAAAATCTCTGAATTGTCTGAAGCCATCTACTACCTATGACGTCACGAGCATCCATCAGGAGATACGGCTGTTGAACACAGACAGCTTTGTGAGTGGCTCCTTCAAAGAAAAGACTGGCACTGTTAGCACTATGCTCCATTTTTGAAGCTGTAATTATTTGGAAGCGAGAAGGCAGCAAGCCAAACAGAAAACCTCAGCAGGGCAAAGTAACAAGATTGCCTGAAGGCAGGTCAGAGAGATCATAGCTGTCCCCTCAGAGGAGACAAAGGCCCACCTGTCACTTTTAGAATGGCAGGAACTCAAACACTATAGTAGTTTATATAGTCTGTCTGTGGGCTCAGCGGTGATCAATCTTCATTTGGCTGACTGCCACTGAACTAAGGCTAACCTTACCCCTAAACAATTGGGGTTTTAACACACAAGAAGGTTTACTTTCTGGTTTACTCTGAAGGCCATCAGACAGGAATGATGAGAATGACACAGAGAAAACATTTCCCATGCAGCTACTAATATCCAAGAAACCCTGTATCTTGGCAGCAAATTTACCACAGTAATCATTGCTAACCCTAACTGCCATAATGAGTAAGTATTTTTAAAAATGAAACTCATAACCTTTAAGCAATTCCCTAGAAAGATCTATATCAGCCCTAGACTGACTAACAGCATAGTTTTTGAAATGCAATTAGAGAAACAAAAGGAAGAAAGTACTATGATAAGCTAGCAAAAGGCTTAAAATCATATAAACATAAGCAAAATATGCAATCTAAAGGGAAAAAACACTTGCTACAATTGTTTGTCAGATCAAGGATTAAGCTTACTATTGGTTAAATTAAAGCAATGCTTCATTTCTTGCACTACCCCAGGTTCTCTATTTTTGTCCTTAAAAAAAAAAAGATGAATCCAGGGATCCCACATGTAGTAAAGAATTCCCAGGACAAACCCATTGATGAAGAGGGTAGAGGAATTTTTTTCCTATTCCCTTAGTCTTACCAAAGCAAAGATACCCTTGCAAGGCACTCAACTCTTGATGGCTATATTCACACAGTACTTTTGGAAAATAACAGAAGTGGTTTGCAAGTGGAATGCATTTTTAAAAACTAAGTGTTTTCAGAGCTTAGTTGTTTGCTTGCAGATGGTTTGTTGCCCAAGTAGTCAGTATTTTCAAGTGTTAGAAGGAAGTGAGGAAATCACACTCTCTTCTAGCACTAAATATGTTACCTAGCCAGGTAAGGAAATATCTGCAAGCAAATAAGCAATGATACAACCATCAATAACATGATGCTCAGAGAGCATCAAGGACTCCATAGTTCAACCCTAAGCTATAGATATTCTCTTCTGTTGTTTTATTTTAACTTCCTAATATATTCAAAAAGATTTGGAATTACAACATTCTCTCATCCAAGAACTAACTAGGGCTGACCCCTTTTAGACTGAGATCAGATAAAGGTAGTTACATGTTGACACCTGTTCCAGCACATTTGTTTCATTCCCTAAATAATCCATTCCAAAAGATTGCAGAGGAACTTTTCCACACATAAGAGTAACTACAAGGGAAGATCAGTGAGATTTACTCTTCTCCTTGCTGGATTCTGCAAACAGAATTTCTACTGTATCAAAGGCCTAATAAAATTGTGTATTAATCAACCCAATAAATAATTGTGATAAGTAGAAAGTACTATTTTACAGGTAGCAGCTTTTTGTCTGAGATGTTATGCTGGTCCTTAGCTCATTGCTCTAACAAGTCTAAATGCAAAGAATTTTTTTTAAAAAAAATTGTAATGTTTCTGGAAATCTTGCTAACGTGGATATCTAGCTCATTTTATTCCCCCAGCAATCCTTTGAGGGAGGTGACATGACAGACAATGATTGATCCAAAGCTATCCAGTAACTCTGAGGTTGAGTGGGGTCTTGCCCAGCCCATTACACTAGATAAATGCAAATAACTAATGGCATATTAAATAAAGAATGAAATAAAATATGAGTAGAGAATCATCGTAATTTTACAAAAGATGGCCAGAATCCGAAACATAATTTCCTGGATGCCTCCACTTTGCTTAAAGGCAAAAGACATGCAAAGAGGGAATAGAAAGAGCTTGCCTACATCAAATTATGTTCCTATCAAGCAGGTAGAAGCCTTTTCAACCAATGTTGATTTTCACTTTTGGAAAATACTGCCAACATGAAATAACAGCCATAGAAATAAGGACAAAATAATCCCACAGATTAACACGATTTTTTTCTTGTTATTTTGCCATGCTACTGCAATTTTCTTTGCTAAAGTTTGAAGTGAAGGGGTCATAGATCTCTGAAAGCATCTTTTCACTTTTATAACATTAGATACATGCATCTGTGACATTACAATTGATGAGAAAAAAAATTCCCATCGTTACATTTTGTATTTTAAAAAAGTCAGTTATGACGACTTTTATGTCTCCTGATGGTGCCTTGCTAAGCATTTGGTTATAAGCCATAAAACAGGAATAATTTCAGCCTGTCAGGAGTCTAGCTAATGCCCAGTTTCCCCCTAGAGAGAATTCCTGTCAAATGTAATGAGAGCTCTGAAGACCCTCTCTACAACATAATGAGCACTTAGGCCAGGCTGGTGATCAGCCAGCAAAAAGCATCAATTGGAGTCTAGCTACTCCCTGGGGGATACACATCAACAGTTTTAATAAGAATTATGATTACTCTCCAGCAAATGCCTAAGAACATACTGTTCATGTTTAAATCATGAAATTCTCACATACATACATGCTTTTTTCCAAGATGAATTCATTTTTTTTCAACAACATGGTTAAGATAGAGAAATAGTTAACTGTGCCGTATATGAAAAGTATATGGTAACATCATTGCTACTTCTGTTGTATACTATATAAAAAATAACAAATTTCTACCAAAAATAAATATTATTTTGGCAATTTCCTTTTACAGAAATAATATAGGCAATGCTTATTGTATCTGAAAATGTTATTTATAAATTTTATATTCAGACTAAATAAAATTTGGTACACGAATGCACAGACTAAAATAATATTCTCAGTTCCAAAGCTCTTTCAGTTTTGTTTGTTTAATCTTTAAATAAATCCAGTTCTCAATTTTAGTTTCCAATTTACACATTTGGTTTGCTGTTAAAGAAGAAATTTTTAAAGCTAGTCACAATGTTGGACAAAAGTATGACCAATTAAGCTCATAAAAACCCGTGATCTGGAACAGGCTATTAGTAAGTTTTAAGCAAATGGCAGCCTACACATTTTAAGGCGAGGGGGAATGGAAAAACATCAGTTTTTAGTGAAATGTAATAGTACTCTTTTCAAAGCAAATAGAGAAAATTATGAAAGGAAAAATGAGAATTCTTAATACCCAAATTTCAACAATTTAGCTGAGGCCTGAAAGCTGCCATTAATATATGTGACCAAATGTTTAATATGTAAATGTCAAATGCACTACCTATACATCTAAAAAGCGTCTACTTTTGAGAGAATCTGTAATTCTGGATTACCAAAGGTTCTTGCATCTGATAGATTTTACACATACTCCCCCCAAATCAAAGAGCTCAGAATTACAAAAGCAGAATTCAGCATTCAAGCACACTTGCTTAATGGGAGCCTTTGAATACACTGAAGATGTGAAACCTGAACGAATCAATTTCTTCACTTTGCCTTAGCTGGTCAGCCATGCTCCTTAATTTAATGAAACAAGAGTTTCAGATAAAATAGCACATATACATCAAGAAGGAATTGTATTGTTGCACTTTGAAATGTATCCAACTGTGCAACTTCATCTAATGATAATTTTTTTTAAGAGGCCATCGATTTCTGAAAGACTTATTGTACCAGCATCTTGATGAAAAAGTGGATGTCAGCATATCTACAGAATATTTACACCCTGCCATTAATGCTTTCTTTGGCAGACAATAACTACTCAATTGAAGGTCCTTTGGGCTGAGCAATCATTTAGCTTTCTTTCTCTTATGAGGTCCTTAGTGCCTTGTTCCAGTTCAATACTCTTTTTATTCACCATTATAGTAGCCATAAGTGTGAATTTTATGGGAACTTGCAAACTCAGTCATAAGGAATGCTTTCCAAGTCACTAATCTTTTCATGCTTTTTAAATGGCTTGGATTTGAGCAACCATCAACATATGCTGCCTAGACATAAAATACTGGTTAGGCAAATTCAAGGAGTGCTGACCCCAAATTTCCTTCTAGAAAACTATTTCCTTGAAAATATTTCATTTTAAGCATCTGTCATATATAATGGCAAAGGCTAAGATAGTATTTATAAAACTAAATGGAAATTTATAGGGAAATTTTCTCTATAATTCTCCAACCTTTTAGATATTCATGTAATGTAATTTTGTATTAACACAGAATTCAATAACAACAATTTCTTACCTGTTTGTGCATTTCAATATTTAATCCGTATGACATTTCATAATACTGTGAACAAAGCAGAGAAAAGTTTATTTAAAACATAGATAACACACAGACAGCGGTTCTATCATGTCCAGAATTTTCATTTTCTCTTGTTCCAAACAAGCAGGAATAAACCAATATTTTAAAACTGTAGTAAAGCTGATTTTAATGAACAACAGTAAATGTCCTAAAATATATTCAGCAATGGAGCAAGCTACTAAGGGAGATCCTGAGTCTTTTACTGGAGGAAGTTAAACAGAAGCTGGACTGCCAGCTGTCAGGGATACTATGGTGGGTCTTGCCTTACCAGGGGTCTAAATTAGACTATTTTTCATGTTTTCTTCCAACTCTGATTTTACATTTTAATAAAGCATATAAACAAGACTGTACTTACCATAACGTAGTGCCTTTGCATTTCTGTCTTTTCACTTGCAAGCTTCTCACATTCCAACTTAAGGCTACGAAGATAAAGGTGTGTATTTGTTTTAAATATATGAATTTAAGATATGATTTTTATTTACATTCTGAAAAGATGCTTGTTATGGAAACTGTTCTGGGGTCTCAAAGTAGAAATACAGAGATGTTTAGCAACCCACTTTATTAGATGACAACATTTGAATATGCGGAGGAGATCAAACAGATAAGAGTGTTCCTACGTAATATAGAAATAATTTAATATAGTGGGAAAATATTTTTATAGAGGTACTAACATAGAATTCCAGCATTCCTTTGAAAGATTTAGAAAATACATTTCTATAGAAATCCATGTGAATTATACTTCAGTTTGCATTTTCCCAAAATCAATTTTTCAAATATAACCAAACAAAATAGCTTTTGCCCATCATGTAAACTACTTGGTGATAATGCAGCACTGTAATTTATAGTAGTTTACATAAAATTTTAATTAGACCCAAACATAATTTATAGCTTTCAGTTGAAGTAAAATAACTTAAATCAAGCTGCCAAGCTTCAAATTCATTTACAAATTATTTCCAATGGAAATTTACTTCTAGGATTGGGATTGTAATTCTATTAACTAAAAATAAAAGCCTGAAGGTCATCAAGCCAAATCCTTTAGATAATTAAAGCCTTTCAGTTTTACTGCTATGATTAAAGGGTATTTGTAGGTGTGTACCATAATTCCTGCTCCCTCACACTATTGTAAAAACTTTACTGTTTGAATACTACTTATTTGAACAGGCTTGATCTTTGCAGTGTACACAGTGTGCTTGAGCTATATAACAGCTGAGCTCAGTTTTATATATGTATGTATGTTTGTTCAAACCAAACCAAGATAATATACTAACCGTCTGGCCCTGGAACATGTTTACTTTAAAGATGTGTTCCTTAGATTTTTATTAGACATGTATTTTACTTACATGTACGTACAAGTTAACGTTTCAGTAAATAATCCTAACTTGATTTCTTGTTTGCAAATTGTGCTTTTGAAAACTTTGCTGAACTTTTATGCATGCTATCTTGGGAATATTTTTCACTGAACTAAATAAAACACAGTTCTAAGTAGACCACACACACAGGATCAAACAATAGCCAAAATAAGCATGCAAACACTTTATATTGTAAAAATGTTTTACTTAGCATGCTCTATTCTCTCAGGAGCTGTGGTGACACAGTTAAATAAGGGTTTATTTTATTTTATTTTTTATTATTTTTTTTCATTGGCATGCTGGAATATGAAGACAGGAACCCTGGTTGACCAAATGTCAACTCGGTCTCTTAAAACTTTCCAGAGCAAATATTGACAGTTCCTGTAAAGCTCTGAAAGCACATAGGAAGATGGAGGTAGCAAGAGAGCAGCTCATACACCTAAACTGTATTAACCTAACACAAATAAAAACAATAGCTGGATCCACCAGCCTGCTTGCACACTCACCTTCAGTGGGTGAGTGACAGACTTTTCACTGCCTCCTCACGCCACCACCTGGGCATAAATACTAAGTACATTTGGAAGAAGCAAAACACACCCTATATACACTAAGGAGCACATTATGGAGCATTGAAAATCTCAGCCCAGAAGAAACTTTCCTCCTTTCCCCAAGCACAATGGGGGGGGGGGGGGGGAGGCGACGCCTTTCTAAACTGACCAGAGCCATTCTCACCTGTGATACTGAGCTTGGAGAAACTGGAACTCCTCTTTGATTCGGTCTAGAGACTCCGGGATTGTGAACTTGAAGGGCTGTCCTGCAGCTTGGTGTGGCGTCTGAAGAGGAAGGAAGGAAAGGAAGAAAGAAAGGAAGAAAGGAGGAAGGGGGCACAGGAAGAAAAGGAAGGGGGGGTTGTGAGGAAACTGTTGAGACGGTAGGCGAACTTGCAGCCACCGCTACCGAGGGAACAATGCCACCTGGCTCAGAAAGAGCACGTGGCAAGGGCAAAGACAGAATACCCCCCCCCCCGAAACCGCCTTTGTAGAGATGCCCCATCCAGAACTCGCTGCTATATTCTTCATTTAAAAAGCACCGCCACGCCACTGGCGGGCAAGAGAGCGCTCCCTCCAACGTTCTCTCTCTTCCAGGAAATGGCAGCAGCGGCGTCTCGCATTCGGGCTTTGAGGGGAAAGTACCCGCCGCTCTTCGACTTTACAGGCTGGGTCCTGAACCGGGGAAAAGGAAGCGAAGCGGCCCCCGCCAGGGCTACGAGTAAACAAAAGGGGAAGCCGCACGCGCCGCCGCTCCCCCCCCCCGCCCCCCCCCCCCGAAGCCAAGCGAGGCTTTTCAAATCAACCCCGGCCAGGCCAGCTGACGAGGCAGAAGTTTCCCAGGCCTTTCCCCGCCTGCCCGCCCACACACAGACACACCACTTCCCAAAAAAAGCTGTTTTCGGCCCTCCAAGAGTTCACAGAGGGCCAACCGAAGTAACCGGTTACACTTTCGGACTTCCTGCGTTTAGCCAAGAACCCCGCGCGTTACTTTTTTGCCCGGGAAAAGGGAACCGGGTGGGGGGGTTGACGGGGGGTAGGGTGGAAGAGTTGAGGAAGCTTACGGGAAGGCCACTTACGGGATGCCGGCTCTGAGGAAACATGGCTCTGGCCGCCGCTTTCCTCCTTCGCAGGTCTCGCCTCGCCTCGACCCCCTGAACTTTAGATTCCGCGGAAGCTCCAGAGCAAACGCCAGGTGGGAGGAAAGCGGGGAAGGGCGCTTACTCCGCTTCTTGGCTCAGCTGCAGGCTCATCCTCCCCCCACCCCCACCCCCACGCGGCTTCCCTCCAGCCCCAGCCCAGCCGCTTCCTTTGTTGTTAGCTCGAGAGAGCGAGGAAAGAAAAAGTCACCGGGGATCTGCCCGAGCAAGCGCAAGAGATGGCCAGTCCGGGATGGGTCCTTCCTCGCCGCGCCGTCGTTGTTGTTGTCGCCGCTCCTTGGGCTTCCTGGGGGGGTTTCTTTTCTTCTTTTTTTTTCTTCCAGGAAATAACAACCTTCCTTTCCTCGGCCGCCAAACGCACTTAGTAAAGACCCAAACAAACAAACCAACCAACCACCCGAAAGATCGGTGGCTTTGGAGTCGATCGGAGGAGAAAATCCAAACAAGTCAAGGGGCTCTTTTCCGACGATCGGGGTGCGGGGCTAAGAGCCGAGGAGCGCCCCTGCGAAAGGCCGCGCTCTCCTCGCCTCGGGAGAACGATTCAGGCCAGATCGGGCGCGGGACTCGAGGAAGGAAATCGAGGGAGTGGGAGGGTTACGAGACAGGAGCCGGACTGAAGAAAGAGTCCTGAGACTTACACGGAAAAAACACCCCACCCCCACACTTCAGCCGCTCTTCTCCCTCCTGGTACCCACTCTTCCCACCGCAGTCGGTCTCCAAATCAAGAGCCGCTTCTCCCTCGGAGTCGTGCCGAGGCTGTCTTCCTAGGCCCGGCAGCGCCTCGACCAGGATCCCCACGTTAGAATCCCGAAACGACACCCCCCATTTGGAGCAGAAGCATCCCGGGCAGACTTCTCGCGGCGGCCTCTGGTTTCCCTTCCGCTGCTTTTCTTTCTCTCTTGCTCAACCCCGGGCCAAAGTTCTTCTTTGCAAGATCCCTCGAGGAACCATCCAGGCAGGGGTGGGGAGAAGGCGAGACCTTCTCCTCCCCCCTCCCCAAAATTATCGCAAGGATTTTTCTTCCATGGAGACAAAACCGGCACGTAATAAGAAAACTCCGCAGGACACCCAGCCCAGCTCGGCGGCGGCGGCGGCAGCAGGATCTCAATAAACGGGACACAATGTATCCGCCCGCGCTGGTTACATTAACACGCGGTTTCACACTCCTCGAGCTAACCAGCCTCTTGGCTCCGCCCCGAGCGAGAGGGAGGAGAGCGTAGGGCCAATCATCTGCTTAGGAACCAACGTGGGGCAATGACATCAGACCAATGGCAGGCGACTCTGGTAAGCGTCACCTCCCCTTCTGTCTCCCTCCCCCTTTCCTAGGAAGCCTTTCTAGTTGAGCTGCAGGACCCCTCTGAGCGAGCCAATGGGAGGCAGCGAAACGTTCAGGCAGGCAGGGAGAATAGGAAGGTCGGGGAGAAGGAGAGTGGAGAGGCTGGGCTGTCAATCAAAGTAACGTGGGGTAGAATATGCGAGTGAGCAAGAGAGAGAGAGAAATAACTGCTAGTCTCTCTCTCTCTCTCTCTCTCTCTCTCTCTCTCTCTCTCTCTCTCTCTCTCATATTCTTCCTTTACGTTGCCCCACTCTCTCCAGAAATCTGTGAAAATAACGCGGAGAGATAAATAATGCATCCCTCATTCAGGACAAGCAGTACCTACAGTTAGATGGATGCTTCCCTGTTTAAGCTAATGGAGGGATCGAGAGGCATTGGTGTCGCCTTGGAGGATGAAGTGTTCACAGCGATCTGTATCAAAAGTTTCCTCGGAACAAGCCTCCTTGTAGTGCTTCCGGAAATGCAGCCTCTTCTCACAACACTTTTCTCTTTAATTTTGTCAGATCGGGGAGAGTGTAGGCTGAAGTACCCCAGGTAGCCACAAAGACTTAAGAAGCATGCTGGTATCTATCCATAGATTTAAATATATTCAGCAAATATCTCAGATGTGAAGTGGCCGTCTTGTTTCTTAGGGCCTTGTTGGAGGTCGTCTTATCAGGTGATTTTAACTGCTGTTTCAGCTCAGGCTGATGCCCAGTTCTTTGAAAGTTTCCAAGTGACAGCTATTGTGATAACTCCTCTTAGGAAACTCTAGCGTGTTTTGTTAAAGATAGCCTGTAACAAGAGGCTGAGGCTCCATTCCAGTTTGGCAAAAGAAATCCCTCCATTATTGAAACTTTGGCAAGACAGGTCCCCAGCAAAGTACTTGAGCTTTTGCAAACATCTTTGGTGGGCTTCTATTGTCTTCTTTTAGAGTTTCACCCGTGATGATTATGCTAAGGAATTTCCTTATTCATTCCTGTCCCTTCAGTTGAGGAAGGAGAAAGAAGCAGCATAATACTTTCTTTCTGATACTTTATTGATGGTTCTTCAAGTGAATTTGGAACATCCTGAAGTGAGGATTTTGTTTTCTTTTTAATTTGCTAAATTTCCTGGTAAAAGGGTTGAAAAGGCCCTCGTTGGTTCAAGTTTGGGAGCAGAACAAGGACTCCTACTGTTTCTTCAGAAGAAGTTCAGCCAAGCTAATCCTCCAGTGCGGGGGTCTCCAACCTTGGCAACTTTAAACCTGTTGGACTTCAACTCCCAGAATGGTTGGGAGTTGGCTGGGGAATTCCCCAGCCCCAAGCTGGCTGGGGAATTCTGGGAGTTGAGGTCCTTGAGGCTTAAAGTTGCCAAGGTTGGAGACCCTTGCTCCAGTGCACCCAAGCCAACAGACAAGGACAAGTTTACTTTTGTACATTCTTCATTTTGTTCCCTGGACCATCCAACATCTAATTGCTTTCACTTTTTTCTTAAATTTTCACTATGAAACTAACGTCTGCATACTCTCTTTAAAGTCTGCGGCTGTCAGGTCCTTAACTCCTCCTTGTATGAGTTGTTTCCATTTCTGGGATTAGATCAATGCTAGGCTTCCTTTTCCCCCTATTTCTCAATCAAACTTACAAATCCTGTTCTTTATGCTTATTGTATGATTCTAAATCCCCTGATTTAGAAACATTCTCAGTTTATGTTGAGTTCTAATCCTCCTGAATTTATTTTACTTTTTCTGAAGGGTTTTTTTTTTCTGTTCTGTTTTTGGCTTTAAGCTTTTATCAGGGTTCACCATGTCACAAGATACTTTATATGTGGGCTCAATTTACATATACTACTGTAGTGAGCATCCGGGCAGGTAAATGAAAGTATTTACAGGCTGATGGAGAACGTCAGGCAGACATGACTCAAAAATCAAGGCAAACCTGAATCATTAAATCTGAGTAGCTCTGGAAAATCAATATCTTGCACTTTCTTTTGTTCTTTGCAAGCTTGCTTTGTATGTTCTGTGATACACTTGTCTCATTGTTTGTGCTCTTGGTGGGGAGAGGTTGAAGTGTTGATTATTGAAAATATTCCTGAATGTGATTTTTGTACTTAAGGATGACAGAGTAGTTGGGAAATAGTTTGTTTGATGGAGAATGCTCCATGGTTTGCTACTTGCTAGGCAGAAAATACATGAGACGTTCCTGAACATGACTCCCACTTTTATCTCACCTCTGGCTTTCCTGAGATTCATTTAAACTGCACTAGACAAATTTACCATAGTTATGTCAGATTAACAGCTGGACAAAGTACCTCTTGGTCTCACCTTGGTTAGAGGGAAAGATCTTTTATCAGACTCCTTTGTCAATTTTGAAATCAGAGCTTAAGTGGCCCTATATTACCAGAAGCTCTAAAAGTGGATTAATTATGTGGGGGACAGAGATTGGAGAGGTTTATCTGGAAACAGGGCAGGCTGCCTTAAGCGACACACCTTCCCCTTCCTTGTTGTTATGGACTTTGGGAAATTTGGTAAGCTATTCCCTTCTGAGAGCATTGCTCACTTCCTCCCTTTCTGTTATTTTGAAGTTAATTGAACTGCACTGGGTAGTATTAAAAGGTTATTCCGGGGCAGGAATCTGGATCTACGGTTGGTTTAGTATCCCTGGATTTGAGTTGGAGAGTTGTAGTGTGAAATCTTCTCTTTGTCCCCCTCCACAGATGGCTTCCAAAGTTCTGGCTTCGCTGCTAAACCATATTGGGCAGCTCCGAGCATAAAGAATCTGGAACATTGTGGCTGCATAGAAGCTGTGGTGCCCTCAGCTTGGCAATAGGCCTTCTGAGCAGCGATCTTCCCCCTTCCCTGTTTGGAGTGGAATTTATGCTTAGTTTGTTTTTGGAAGAGGCAAACTGAGAAAGCATCTTTGGGATTTTTTTTTTCCTGCTTTGCTGCTCAGTTTTGCTTGCTTTAAAGCAGACCAGCAGGATATCTTTTGGATTAAGTGGCATTTGGGTGTTGCACAGGAAAAACAGTACTAATATATTGAAGTAATCTCATTCTTCGCAGTGTACTTTTAGTTGTTGATATTGTTCCTTTGTTGGTGTCCTTCGGGGATTCAGTGTTTGTTTGGTCTGTGCACGTGCATTTCATGTGAATGTATACTTCATTTATCAAGTAGATAAATTTTGTTATTACTTTCACTGTCTATCTCTCTCCTCCTTTCCAAATAAATCTGGCAAGAGGCAAAATATTTCCTGCATCATCCCTCATATTTGTTTTGAATAAACCTAACATTTCTACTGGTGATAAGATAGTAAGATAAGCACTTTGAAACAATTTTTAACAGGCTAATTGGGGGTGGAGGTTATTTTGTTATTGACAAAAGTTCATTGAACCAGAGAATAGGGCATTGGGGTGGATTTGCATAATGTGTTCACTACAAATAAAAAATTGAAGTAAATTGCATTTTCATGACGATATTTCTAAAATGATGCAAACTGCAATGGAAATTGGGTCCACTATAGGCAAAGCCTGTTGCATCAAGATCCACTAAAACAAAAGATCACTTTGAACTGAAAGTTAAAGTTAACTTTCTTATTTCAAAAGGACGGAAACATTTTTCCAAAATTTTTCCAAAGTTTAAAATTCAGTTTAAACTGAATCAGCTTCAAAACCAAAGGATAAACTTCCCAAACTTGAGAAATTTGTAATAAAACAAGGAAACTGTCCCTAGGATCGTTCTGATGCTATAACCACTGCAAAGGAACACTATGTCCAAACCGCCGAAGAATTTAAGCTTGGTAAGAATAAAAACAAATAAATTGTGTCGCATGGATACTTCCAAGTAGACTCTAGAGATTTATTACAAGTCAAGGTCAAGGAACTGAGAGGTAAGAGGAAATAGTAGTGGTGGAGAAATTAAAAAAAAAGAGAGAGAGAAATATTTAAAAAATAATTTCTGGAGTAGGAAAAATCTACTGTTTGTTTGTGTATTAGAGGCATGGAAGAAGCAACAGAGTAATTATCTTATTTCATAAAAGCACAGGTGGGCAGCTTTGTTAGAAGAAATCTAAATAGCCAAAGATCAAACTAGGCAAACAGCCGAATTTGCAAAAAATGAGCTGCTACTCCAAGAATGCTGTTTAGATGACTCAAATGGCAGCTATATTTTTGGCAGGTCAGTATAAATCTGTCAAGTTATCAGGAAGCACATGCATTCAGTAGTTAGAGAACCAAGTTGGTATCTCGGAGAAATACTAACAATAGGCATAGAAAATGTAATTGGATCTCTGGCCAGCACTCGTCCATATAGAGCCTATAGAGGCCACCCCATTGATTTCCTTTAACTCAGAATGGCAAGAACTCAAGGCCCAGAAGCTCATCCTCATCCAGTAGAGACAATAGTCAATGTTGTAAGAAAAAGACAGTAAGACAGAGCCCTTCCCAATAAAATTCATTGTACCCCAATAGGTCTGCTGAGTAAGGCCAGAGTCCATGTTCATCCTTCAGCTGATGGAAGTGATTTATCTCAGTTAGCATTTCTGACTCTGTCCCATTTAGAGTCAGGAATTACCATAATGAACTTATGGACTCTTCCTTCAAAAGAATAAGTGAGAACTGAACCTTATTTAATATGGAGGGAGGGAAAAAACTTTCCATAGTGACAGTGCATGGCAATGAGATGTTGGCAATCCTTAACCCTTTTTTGGTGGCACTTTGAATAATAAATCTGAGGAACCCAAAGCTTCCTTGCTTTGACATATAATGAGCTTACTTTAAATGAGGCTGAGATTATAAACAGTGTAGGCAAAGTAGAGATTCTGAATAGTGACTAGAGCAGGGGTGTCAAACTTGATTTCACTGAGGACCATATCAGGGTTGTGTTTGATCTCAGGGGACCAGAGTGGGCATGGCCAGCTTGACGTCATTTGTGGTGGCCCAAGGGCTTTACCAGTGAAAATGGGCTCCCAAGCTCCATTTTCAGCTGGGACAGCCTCATGCAACCCTCTGCCAGCAAAAACAGAGCATGCGGCCCTCCCAAGTTCCATTTTTGCTGACAGAGGCACTGTGGACCACTCTTTCACTGTTTCCAGGGTGTCCCTGTGGGCCAGATCTAAGCACCCCATGGGCTGGATCTGTCCCCCGGGCCTTGAGTTTGACACCCCTGGACTAGAGACTAGAGAAATAGTGCAGGCAAAGATCTTCCTTGAATTAAATCTTTTCATACATTTTTGCTTAGATGGTGACTACCAGTTGCAATCTGGGAAGAGCAGGGATGGGAATGGCAACAAGTTTCCTAAAGCGCTGGAAAGTGCTGGAAAGCACCGGAAAGCACATTGTATAGATTAGAGTTAGCTGTTAAAAAAAACAATAGCCAAATTCTACAGGTACTAACCAGGTTTGTTTGGAACTTGCTTTCTTCAGAACTGCCTTAAGGATCCAATGGTTACGCTGTACTGTATCTTGTTAAAACACACAAGAAGTGCAGTATTGACATCAATTCCATGAATCTCAGCAGGCAATTGTCCTTTGGAACATTTGTCAAAATTAAACTGAATTTCTTGGAATTCAGTTTCAGCTATTCCAACCTGCATCTAATTGTTATAAAAAAAATCCAAAGCCAAACTAATGAACTACTATACTAAATGTATATGTGTCCGTGTGTGTGCAATCTTCTCTTTATTTATTTTTTTATAATAAGAGTTTGTGGTAAGATGTAATTGTTTTATAAATGCTGATTTACACAACAAAATATGCCTTTCCCTTTCCTTTAAATATCTTTTATCCAGTGTCCATTGGATTTGATCTCTTTCCCTTTAAATCAGGGGTGGGGAACTATGGCCCTTTTATGACCTGTGGACCTCAATTCCAAGAATCCTGGGAGTTAAAGTCCACAAGTCATAAAGAGAGCATAGTTTCCCACCTCTGCTTTAAATAAATCATTTTCATCCTTTCTTACAGTAAAAGCTATGAATGTGAGAATTAGAAATTGTTATAGTCTCAGAAGATGCTGCTGCTAATTAATGTATCAATCATATTCTATCCAAAGTAGAAGTAGCTGATGGTCTTTCTTGGTGGAAGATACACCTTGGCTGGAGCTCTACCACATATAGATTTTTTCTCTATTGCACTTCAATCCACAGCTCTGAGCAGCAGTGCTATTTCTAAACTGCCTGAGGATTGTAAGTGGTACAGTCCAAATACTCTAGCATGACATTAGATTAGAGAAAGTTTCTCTTGGGTTACCTGAGATCATAGATGTCAATGGGACTTACTTCTAAGAGGACATAAATATGTATACATGATATTAGAATCACTGGAATTATGAAACACCAGGTTAGGCTTTATGATTAAGACACTGATAGAAACTGGTAATATAGCTCAATTTAATTGAAACCATGTATTCTGTAAAATGAGAAAGAGCTTTGTTACCTTCCTGCTATAGACACCTACTCATGCTCAGAACATTGATCAAGCTTAATTTTTGGAAGACATGTTTTGACATATTCTGAAGGTACACTCTGTTATTTATATTTTGCTGAACAAGCAATTATCATTAAGCCAACTGAGTTTTTACTTTTGATACTAGGAAACATTTCCCCCTCTAATCTCTGCTGTTGAAATGATGCTGGTAAATACTATTTAAGGCAATAAATGCTGGCTTGTTTCCATATTTAACAATTATTTTGTTCATTTGATGGTTGGTTGATAAAATCTATTCTTTGGTATGCTGATTTACAAATTAAATTGAAGAGATCATCTTTGTAATTGCTTAAATACATCTACTGGATATCTTTTTAAAAGTATTCCTTCTGGGAAGATTTAAATAATTATCTGCGTGGCTTGCAATTTTCCTACACACAAATGTGGAACAACTTGTTCATATAATTCCACATACATCTGACCACGGTGTCTATTTCAAACTAAGCCATTCACATGCCACTTCTAGAAGAATTCTATTGCTTTCTAACTGGGGTAGGGTAGGGGTAGGAGAACAACTGAAATATTTTCAACAGTTTAGGAGCTACATATAAATTTTCAGGTTCTAATATGTCCATATTATGTCAAATCTTCCAGCTGGAGGAACAGAGTCATGATCAGAGCCCCATATCTTTTTATGTATGTAAAAAAGGAGTGAGGTTTTCCTGATAAAACTGTGCCTGCCATCTTGCCAATTTATATTCCCATCCCCCAACAAACATTACCATGTAGGTTGAACAATTGTGACAGCACCAAATATTAAAGCTTAAATTAATATTGTCTTTAATATTATGGAAATAAGGCTATGGCACTGAAGATGAGTTTTTTCGTTAGCAAATAAATGATTAGCATCAAATTAGCTTCATTAAGATTTTGAAGTATGTATGACCAGAAATTGCCACCATTATAACAATATATTCATTACATAATCTATTTATATTACAATATTAATAATGAAAAGTGGCTCAATAAGAAATGGGTTTCATTAAATTAGAGAAAAATATTCATAGGTACATCTTCAAAGGACAGCAATATATATTAACAATATTGAATCTTATATGAGATTTATATATGTTTTTCAGTTGCTGAAATTTATAGCTACATTTCTAAAGGCAGCATCCCATTTAGTCTATAATTTATTTTAATTAATTAACATTTTTATCAGTATTTTCCACTTAAAAATGTGTGTAGTGCCTCATTGTTACTAAACTTTCTTACTAATTAAAAGGACCATGAAAAGTTCATATTCAAATAATGTAGTTTAGATTTTAAAGTATATAAATATTTGACCAACAGCAAAACATGTTGCATTGACATATGGACAAACAAGTTATGCAGTCTTTGGAAATATTTCAGAAAAAATGCTTGAAACCTTGTGACTGCGAATATACTACCAACTTTTTAAAGCAATCATGCAATATACTTATTGTAGTAAGATGTAATTTATACAATAGTATATATACAATAAGTATATATACACTTATTGTAGTAAGATGTAATTTTTGATCCTGGTTCTAAGTTTCTCCAAGAATCTTTAGTCTATTATTTGTTTCCAGCAATATAAATATATATATATCCATTAATTCATTATGAATAAAGTCACATTTCTAAGGTCTCACATGCAATTTCCTTTATTGAAAAAACACTGTATTGATAAATAATTTAAAAAAAAACCCTTTATGTAGATTCTTTTATGGTCACGTAAAACTCCTTGCTTTTTGATGTTGGTCAATTACTTCCAACGTTGGTCACTTTAAGACCTGTGGACTTCAACTCCCAGAATTCCTCAACCAGCCATACTGGCTGGGAAATTCTGGGAGTTGAAGTCCACACGTCTTAAAGTTGCTAAAGTTGGACATCCCTGATCGAGAGTGACCTTTTAACATAAATTAAAAGTTACTAGTACTAGTACTATACAAAGTTTGCCATCACAAAGTTTGAAATCTCGCCCTTGATGGTTTTGTGGTGCTTGGATGTAATCTAATAGAGAACATAATGTGAGTTTTAAGTTACCGGGTTTAATATAGTGCTTCACAGCATCATCATACCTGCAGGCCCAGTGGTACTTTTGATGGTTTTCTTCAGGCCCTTACCTAAAGTCTCTATCATTCATCCATATTATTTATTTTCCTTCCATTTTATCCTTACACTAATCTGTAAAGTAGATTAGACTGCCCAGCATTATCCAACAAGTGATCAGCTCTGTACATCCACTTTCTGCAAGTCCCTATGCAAAATATCGACAGTGGTGTGCTGCTAAATGTTTAAGAACCAGCTCTGCTAGCTCCATTGCTACAGCTTGCAAACATCTAGAAAAATTTAATGATCTACACTGGCAAGTCGGTGCAAGCCAATTCTAGCACACCAGAGGTGGCGGTAGTGAGTATTACTTGTTTATCTGCTTGACTTTTTGTTTAAACCCTATATAATAGTTCTAGATTGTTTTATACTCTTGGCTATTCTGAAGAGCAGGCTGAGATGAAGGAGGAATAAATAAGGCAACACTGTCCCTAGAAATAACTGTTATAGAAAGCCAAATGGTAGCATTCCTTAAGAATCTTTCTCCATTCCTATTATAAAGTACTCTGTTAGGTCATCCATTGGAGGAAATGCTTTCTAAATACAGCCCAATGTTTTAAACTGAAAAGAACAAACAAAAATCAGTAGCAGAGTTGGTGAGTATTTAAAGCATAAATCCAAAGAATGTCTTCTGGTTTTACACAATAGAGTTAAATTAAAGATTTCAGGAACCCAACTGAATTAAAGTGGGAGCAAAACTGGTATTAAACTGAAGAAAAATGACCAGGTTTTAAGAAGATGACACATTCACTGGCCAGTGTGCTATTTTTTTATATAAATATAAAAAAGACCAATAATTTCTTTGTTGAGGCACAGATCAAAAGAACCTGCATATGTTTTCATTTTGTTCTAAACCAAACTGGAAAATTGCATCCAGATGTTTAATAGGCATTCTGTTGGGGGGTTCTTTCTTCCTCTCTAATTCCCTCCCTTTCTCCTTTTCTCTTTGCATTGATTAGGTATGTTGCTGTTGTTTACTTACAAGTGTATGTGGATTGTTAGCTAATACAAAAAATATTTGTGAGGAGTTGCTAATTAGCCATGCGAAAGCCCTCCATGCTTGTGAGCAATTTATACCCTGGACTAAAAGTTGTAACGCCTGAGAAGTTGCTTTCCTTTCTGTTACTGGGGAAATGTTTTCCAGTCTTCCTTTGCCTACAGGGATTAATACTTGATCCTAATAGGTTGAAGTGAAAATAAATTAGACCACACATACTGAGAGAGAAAAAGAGCCCTTTTAGCAATAATATAAAAAGATAACATGCTTCTTGCATGGCAAAGAAAATGTGGCAAATATGGTAAACTTTGAACCATAATATTATCACACTCTCATAATTTTTGGAGCATACTTCAGAGACAGATGGAGAAGTCATTTAAGATAAATTAGTGCACTTGAATTCGTTACAGCAGTGCTTATAATTAAACCAGCTCTTTTAAAACTTCAGTACCTTTGCAGGGTACTTAAAAGACCGAAAAGCATTTATTATTGGAAGTGATTTTACAGATCGAAGGAAAGGAAGACTGAGATTTACAGAGAATCTGGAAATGAAGTTGATGTTAGCTATTTTCAGAGTGCCTCTCATACCACACAAACATTTGCTGTAATAAAGCGAGTTTTAATGCCAGAAAATAAAAATAACCTGAGAAAGTTGACAAGACATAATAATTTTGTAAAAGAGATTATTTTATAACCTGTGGGACTAAACTGATAACCTTTTATTGTGCCATGTCTAGGCTGCTTGACATGATAAATCACTTGTAATAATAAAGGGCACCTGTCAGTAGAGGTTTCTTCCCTCCCACCCCCCCACCCCCCAGTGGCTTGCTATTCATGTCAAACATGCAACATTTACTTTCTTATGCCACCAACGTTTGTCCTATTTCCTCCCATTTTTAATTCTGATTTTATGCCTAATATCCAACCTGGAAGAACACCTGCACAATTGGAAAGTATGCACATTATTATGCAATATGTTTAACATTATTTACTATTATTTAAAGGTAAACAAAGATGAATGAATGGGATAGTAATATCCTGAGAGACAGACATAAAATTAAGAACAGTCTTGATAGATTAGAAAAAATAACAAAAAATGAAAACAAAGTCACTTTGGAGAGTTAGATGGCATATAAATTTAATAAATAAAAAAATAAAATTGGTCTAACAATATCAGAATGAAGAGCGTGAAGAATACTTAGTTTAGCAAGGCAGCCTATAGTAATAGTAGTATTTGACTTAACATTGGAGAGAAACTTGGCTTCTGGTGAGGATTCATGGTAAATTAAATGAAAGAGTGGGGATGGCATTCATATTGCAGTGGAGGTTAACAACCAGTCCATGCAATCTCTCTGGGAAAAGGAAAGATTGTGAGATTCCCCACTTTTCTCCACACAGCTATTCCTCATGAATAAATTGTAGGAACTGAGGTTTTTGCAGTAAATTCATAAGTTGAATGTCTGGAAGCTGAGGGATTTCCATCAAGCTCGCAGCCATAATGCAGCTTATAGAGACTAAAGGTTCACATGAGTCTCATTTCTTAAGCACATTGAAATGTAACTAATGTACAGCTAAAGAGATTTTTTGAGCAGCAGCATAAGAATATTCCACTTGGAGAGTTAACATTCTTTTTTGGACTACAAAGGAAAGAAAATGTTTTAAAGATTTAAAAACTTTTGGCAACTGCTTAACATGGAGCTAATGCAAGAAAGTTTAAAGATAAAGGGGATAGTTATTTTTCAAAATTATTTTCAGTGAAAAGACTCTTGAACAAATTGGAATTAAAATATATAAATGAAACCAGGACTTCATGGAAATGGTTTACATTAAAGAGTGCAGATATTTGATAGATTTTACAAAACAAAAGATAAAGGTAATTTGAGCCAGAATGATATTGACTGTAACCATGGAGATGCTGACTCAAACTATGGAGTGCCATTTGAGAGGAAAGTATTAAGGGCACAGGAAAATGAAATTAAAAAGGTGAGAAGTTTGCATTTTCTCTTTGTCTTGTGCATACTTTTTCATTTTTGCAGCATAATATTGTAATGGCAACAGCCAGAAAAACAAAAGCAGAAAAATAGTAAAAGGAGGGGATCACTAGAACACCATGCAAAGAGAGGAAATCTCTGATTTGCTGCAGAAAAAAATTGAGCAGCAGTCTAGTAATTTAGTTGAATCACTTGATACTAAATTGACTAAATCACCTGATACTAAGTTGCCAGCTTTTAAAAAAATGATTGCAAAACCTGTAAAGGTGAAAGAGAAAGTGAAAGAAGTAGTTAAGAACATAGAAATCTGTGTAAAATAAGTGTCTGTCTGGAAAGCAAAACAAATTACCGTAGTTTTTGGACTATAAGACGCTCCGAAGTATAAGACTCATCTAGCTTTTGGGGAGAAAAATAAGGAAAATGATGTTGATAAAATATTTAGAATAAATACAGGATTTGCAAGAATAAGGAATGCTACAATCAATGTTTTAATATATTTTATCAGGAACAAAACGAAGGTTACAGTTGCAGCAATATTTTAATTTAAGACTGAAGATTGATAGTATAGAAGTAATTCTTCTTAAATAAATTTAAGAACCTAGTCAATGATTAGAACCTTCTGAAAGAGAAAAGAGTTTTTGACTGAGAATTTAAAGCAGAAAAAGTTTCTGTTTTGATGGTACAAATTGGAAGGCATGATTTATACTTTTAAACAGCAGATGTTTTGATCACATTCTGTTCAGAAAGTGAGAATTTTCTAGAAACATAAAGAGGAATTGGAAAAGATTTAAATGCAGGTATCGGACTACACAAAACCTACAATAGGTTCAATAGGAAACTGAAATAAATGATAGTGTATTAAGTTCTAGAAGCATCATTTTTTTAAAAAAATGTTTGGTTTGATTGTGGATTACAAATTCTTAATGCAGAATGTAAGTAGAATATGAGCTTCGCAAAAGAGAAAAATTATTTTTTCTGAAAAAAATTAAAACAAGATATAAGAGTCATATTAGCACTGAGTAGAAAAAACTGATAAGCATATAAATAGCATCTTTCAAATTTTTAATTTCTTTAATTTTAATTTTAAGAGACTGGACAGCCACTTATCTGAAATAGCATAGGTTCTCCTGCTTGAGCAAGGGCCTAGACTAGAAGATCTCAAAGATCCTTTCCAACTCAACTCTACTCTAAATACATAAAAAAACCTCAAATAGAAAAAGATTAACACCTATTGTTTAACTCACTGGAGTGTAGAACTCAAAATAATACATAAAAGTGATAATGATCCTCCTCCTAACAGTAAGAGTGGTTGGCCAATGAAACTAGTTACCCTGAATGTGTAGGCTGACAACCTGCTAGGGATGGTTTAATTTGGCTTACCACACAAGGAAATTGGACTTGATAATCTAAATTGTCTTTTTCAACTCTAGGATTTTATTATTCATTTAGTCTTCTCAACAGAAGGCTCATGAAGAATAGCCAGTGACCATAAACTTGGTATCAGGGTGGACCTTCATGAGCATTTGCCAGATCTCATGAACTGATGCTCTCCTGCTGACATCAGTTCTCTCTTTTTTCCTTGTTTGCCTCTTCTTTTTAATATATATACCAATACTTGAGAGGCCAACCCCCTTATATATTTTTGAACTGTGGGTATCACTTGGCTTTTGAATAGTATGTAATGGGCCCCTGCTAAAAAGTGGGCAGGACTAGATCAAGCATCTGATTTGAGTAAATTTGAATTGAATCTGATTACTTTCCATGTAATTATGCCCTTCCCCAGTCTCTCTTACGTACACCCAATGGGTGGGCAACTTAGACAAGCTCTTGGGTCTGTACTCTAGACATCAAAGCCTGAGGTTAGCATAGGTCCTGAATCATGCATTCACTTGCCACCTAAATATATAAATTCAAATGAAACTTTTTTTTTTAATGAGAGGAATGAAACATACTGCTTAACATTTTGCCTGCAAATTTTCTTGAGAAAAAAATCCAGCTAGAATCTATCATGGAAAATCACCAAGACCAAAAGAACCATGAACCTGGTCACTCAGGTCACTGAACATGGTCACTCAGTCTTGTCAGGGTTAAATTTGTTCCTTCCCATCCAGATCTGAACAGCCTCCAGGCAATGGAACATGACCTCAACATTATTACTTGTCAACTAGGGATCCAGAAATACAACTGAGTATCATTATTATATCTGACCCAATGTCAAAGAATGACCTCATCCAGTAGTTTCAGTAGATTTTAAACAGGAGAAGCAAGCCCATCAAGTTCTGAGGCATCCTGCAAACCAGGAGCTTTGGCTTCAACTCCTTGTCACCTGTCAACATTGATTGAAGCAGGCTAAGGAGAAAAACCATGCTTCCCACGGTCCAGAAAAGTACCATGATCAATTATATCAAATCTGCTGAGATCAAAAAGAACTAGGGATAGCCACACCACACCCTTCTGACTCTACCAGAGTTATCGACAAATATGATCAACGCTGTCTCCATACTGTGTCTCAGCCTGAAACCTGCCTGAAGTGGGTCAATCCATTTTCTCAGGTCTTTTGAGACAATCTCCTTTACAATCTTACCCAAAAAGAGAAGGTGAAATATTGGATACGTCCATAACCATTATATTTAGTGATGCCTTCTTGAACAGGTAGAATTACCCCTTTCCATGGATGAATTCACTATCTTGTTCATCCAACCACATGTCAATTTTCAGGTGGCTCTAACTGACCAGGAGGAATTTCAGTCTAATAAACAAGTGGCTGGACTAATGGTAAAGAGAATTCTGCCCACTTCCTCAGGAATTACAGGATCAAACCGTGGTGATTGCCACTCATTACCCTAAATTGATACGTCCTGTTCATCGTGTTTGAAAGTTAAATGTGGCAAAAGATTCCCTCCCTCATCCCTAACCTTCTCCTTATAGTCCCTCAGCCAAATAAGGTCATCTTATTTGTGTGCACAGTTGTCCAAGTCTGAACAGAACTTAATTTCTTCTCACATTCTCTTCTCACATTCCTGAGTCTTTTTTCATGATGTAGAACCTTGAGATATTACAGCCCAGGGTTATTGCTTCTGCTTTTAATAATGAAGAAGGCAATTACCATCTGCATTTCACATATCGTGATGTCTACCCTGGGTAGATTAATGTAATCCTTTTATACACAAACAAAATTTACAATAATGCTTTCAACTATCTACATGCACATTTACTTTATGGAGAAGTTGTCACACTTTAATATGCTGCTGATGAGTGCTCAACATATAATTACCATGGGTGTGGCCCAAGAATCCGAATAGTAGAGATCAAAAGAAGATTGAAATTTTCATTTACTGCCTCTCGTTGCAGATGTCAGCACACATCTTTTATGAAGCAAATTTAGAAAATGAATCACAAACATGTTTAAGATGTACCAATTCAGCCACCACCAGGTAGGTCTAGAGATCAAAGGGCTTAAGGTTATGGGAAAGATCATTAAAAGAAACATTATTTATGTATTTAAAAACCACCATAATCCTAGAACATGAAAGGCATCCATCTGACCTGGGGTAGCCTGTTGACTTACACTGGCAATAGTTCCTAGATTGCCATCATTCACCTGCTCCTTTCTTAAGCGGAAATGTCATATAGAAAAAGTATATGTTGTATTATACTGTGTTAGATGCCCACTTTTGTCTTAATGATACTAGACATACTACATGAAAATATGCAAACCTTCTATGTCTAGTTTACATTTTAAGATGCATGGGAACAATATGAAATATAAGTATGAGAAGTTCTGATGTTGGTTTTATTGATAAATGCCAAAATCAATACATAATCAAAAGCTAATGGAAAGGGTTTTTTTTTCACTAGTTATCTTACATGTTCTTTTTCATCAAAAGACCACTTCTGAAAATTAGGTTCAGGCTGTAATTCAAAGTATACTCACAAGGGTGTAAGATCCGTTAGGCAAGTAGAATCTATTTTTGTGTAGGACTTTACTAAGGGTTTCCAAAAAAGCAGGAAATTAAAAAAAAAAAGCTTGTAAAATTGATTGCGACTCACTTAACAACCACCTTACTTAGTAAAGGAAATTCTGGAGTATTCTGAATTCAGAATTTAGGATTCTGAAATACTAAATTCTTAGTAAAGGAAAGGAAATCCCAATTGTGGTCATAAGTTGAGGACTACCTATATTCATATTTTAGACCATCAGTTTTTTGTAGTGGTGCAGTGTGGAGCTGTGGTTAGAAGGCAGTATTGCAGGGCTAACTCTGTCCTCAGCTAGCAGTTCAATTCTCACCAGCTCAAGGTTGACTCAGCATTCCATCTTTCCAAGGTAACAAAATGAATGCCCAGGTTGTTGGGGGCAATATGATGACATTTGTAAACTAGTCAGAGAGTGCTGTAAACCACTATGGAGCAGTATATAAGTCTAAGCGCTATTGCTATTAGAACTGCCATAATAGGGTGTTCCATGAACATACGGTAAATACACATAAATGACAAAATATTCATGCTATCTGCAGGATTCCTGCATATATGTATTCATGTGTTCCTGTTTCATGAAATAATGTTTGGCTAGAAATAACATTTTGGAGCCAGGGTCAGTATGAAGATTTTAAGCTAGGCTATATCCAGAATGAGTCAATTGAATTTAAAATATACTGGTAAATGACACAATTGTAGTAATAATACTGTACTGCATGAGATAGGCCAACAACCCTGGCCTGCCAAGTAATTTTGCTAACTGAAACCGAGTTAAAATATTACTCCATCAGATTTAGATCAACTAATCTGCCCTATTCAAGCATTAATTCTGTCTTCATCTGTCCCCTCTAATCAGGCTGCTGTCTAAAACAAGCTAATCTGCACAAGTGTTTTATCCCATAATTATGATCTCTGACATACTCAGAAACTACATATGGCATATATTGTATTTTCCTTCAATATTTTGTATTTCCCAGAATCTTTTTATGATGGCTCTGGTGAACCACCGCTGGCCTTCTGCATTACTAATTCAAATGTAGCATTATAGCTGTTATTTATTCAAATGGTTTTAAAGACCATCTGTCAGGATGGGTGGTAAGATACAGATTACCTGAAAGTGAATTTACAATTGCTAGAATATCTTTTGAATACCACAGAAATTGTGATCTGATGAAAGAGAAACTAAGCAGCAAAAAAGAAGCAAAGAAAATATGCAGAACTAGGGGTAAACATGGGTTAATTTCCAAAAATAAGATTGGCATTCTATTCCAGGCATGGGGTTAATGGATGAATTTCTGGCAGAAAACTAATGATTTATCCTTAAAAAATTGTTCACTGTGTTATAGAAAAGACCTAAACATTAAGAGACAGCTGACTTTAAATAAACCAAATATGGCAGCAATTGAAATCTACAAATGCAATATTATACAGATAATCTCCTTTCAGTGACTACAACTGTGACCATCAACTTAGTTGTTAAGTCACTAAATGAAACCCTGGTTGTGCTTATGATCTTACTTCAGCTTTCCTTTGCTTTATAAACCTGCAAAGATAAATGCAAAGATTGGTCACAAAGGCATTTTTTCACCACCATTATAACTGTAAATGGACATTAAATGAGGCAGACACTAAATGAAGACTACCAATATAGGTATGCAATGTTTAAGAAAAGTCACATGACTTTCCTGAGGTACTACATTTCTTTCATTTACCATGATAGCTACTGGAGTGTGCACTCAGATCTCTTAATGAAGTGTTGAATTTATTATATATACGATCTTATTGAGTAGTAGTTGGATTTGAAAGATATTTTAAAAAGTTTTAATTTGCACAGTACTTTTAATTTTAAAAAGTTACAAATAGGTTCTGAATAGTCTAGGAATATGAGAGCTATGTAAGTTTATTTGTGCAATCTTATATCTATTCTTAAAGAAGTCATATTGAATTCAGTGAAGTTCACTTCTAGGTCAGGTTTTCAGAATTAATTATCACCGAAGTAGCTTCTGTATTTTAAAAATAAAACTATAAAGACACATTTTTTGTTTGTGCTTTGAGAAATAAATACGAGCTTGTTTTTATTTGCATTTTAAACAGTCTATGAATTTAGGCAGTGGCCTACTTTGAAAAACATGAGTGGGTTAGAATTCATACCTGAAAAACATAATGAGGAAGCTAAGCAGTTCTTTTCTTTAATTGGCCCCTGTTAATTAGGAAATGATTTTTTTTTTCTAATGAAGGAAAAGGAAGAAATTGAAGCAAGCATTATTTTTCAGCTGAAGTACCTTTATTTCAGTCCAACAGAATAAAGTATACAAAAAATAAAAAATGAAAACCTATTTTGTGTTGAGTTTAATCTGGAACACTCCAGTATAGTAGAATATAACCATTTCAACCATAGGAAACAATTGGATTTTATTATGAAGTATCGACTCCCATATTTTGTACCTTAGATTCATTAAATTAGCTGGGAGGGGCAATCCATACTGTCTGGCTGTTATTTATGTCAGATGGAAAAGGAAAAAGGGTTTGTTTTTTTAAAAAAGAAAACTTTAAAGAAAACTTTGATAGCAGCAATGGAAGCAATTTTTGGCTAGGGACTTAAGCAGGATTTAAGCTGGATATACTAATTGTAAAAGAATACTATGTGTACTCATTGTTTAACACAGCCATATCTCAGCAGGGGAAAATGGATGGGTCTACACAGCAAAGCAGGAGAGAGGAAGACATCTCTTTGGCTTCTTCACAACGTAATTTTCCTTCTGCCTGTCAGCTGCTTTTCAAGCTGGCTATGGATCTAGTGCTGTTTTATCTTGGTTACAAATTTTATTGAGATTTAAAATGCAAAGAAAAATAATGGGAAAATAGGGGACAAAAAAAGAAAAAGAAAAAGAAAAAGTGTAGGGTAATAGAAAGAAGGAAAAGAAAAGTCAGCTCTTTTTAGCACAGTAGAATAAAGTAATAACACACAACCTTAATCTTTTACTTTTACATAGTAATATATGCTAGCCATTTCTATAACCACAAACCTCTCTAATCTGCAAAACACAAAATCAATGTTTCATTTTTTTTCCACCCCTGGCACAAAGTCCAGAAATGGTTTCCAGATCTAGTATTATTTTAGAACAGTGTTTCTCAACCTTGGAAGCTTGAAGATGGGGGGACTTCAACTCCCAGAATCCCCCAGCCAGTTGCTGGCTGGGGGATTCTGGGAGTTGAAGTCCCCCCATCTTCAAGCTTCCAAGGTTGAGAAACTCTGTTTTAGAATAACATTAAACCTGTGTTGCAAAGCAGCTGAATTATCAGCTGACAATAGTCTCCCTTTCACTGCAGCTATGCAACATACCTATGTCAGACCAAAAGAAGTTTTATCAAATAACTAAATCTGCTGATTTAGCCATCTGCCAAAACTAATCTTTTACCTCAGTCTTAATGCCAACTGATCTTATAGAGAAGATTATTGGTTGATATTTGGAAGTGGAGAAGGGAGGGAGGAAATAATGCTTGGAGAATACATCAGTCCCTGTAATTTATGCAAAGGTAATGTGATGACTTTCCCTTTTTCTTACAGGGATCCAGCTGCAGTAGAATAGTTGAAATTTCTAAAATCCAGCATGCCTTCATTCCTAAAATCCAGCATGGATTTTGCCTTCATTTCTAAAATCCAGCATGGCTAACCTTTTGCTAGAGATCTGAAGGAGATCTGAAGGAGACAGCTGGCTGAAATACTGGCTAAAACAAATATTTGAAGGCAAGTTCCTAGCTCAGTTCACCATGAATGGAAGTAAAAAACCCCAAAGAATATTGCAGATTCTGTTAGGTGTAAATGCCCTACCTGCTCAGTGTAACTCCCCTAATCTGGCACCCCAGGGGTTAACCCAAGGACACCTGAACTCCCCTTCTGAAGAACGCCCCTTACCTGAGTCCACACCTGGGTTCTTAAGGGCACCACATGTTGATCTTGCAGTCCAGTCCTGTATGTACTGCAAGAAAGAAACATCAGAAATAAAGACATGATCTGATTAATGCCTTGTGTGTCTCTGTACGTTATTGGGCCATCCATCGAGATCACATATAACAGACTCTCAATCCATGACTTATGCTGGGTTTAGTAAATCTGCAGATAAAATAAGCAGTTTTTGTTTTACAGATGTTAGGGCCAAACCATCATTTCATCATTATCATGTCCTTATCAGTGCTCCTTATGTTATTACCAAATATGCTTACAATAGTTTGTCAGACACACACCAAAAGACATTTACTTAGTTGTGATTTGATGGCCTATTCCTGAAGGTGATGGAGAAGAAAGTTTACAGCATTCATTATCAAGAACACTTCTGCCTGTGTTTAGACACAAAGGTTGAGTCATTCACAGATGTTCTTTTGAGGTGCCCCTGGATCACACCTCATGTCTTGTGTCAATCTTCCCATTTATGAGAAGATGCTCAGGCTGGTGTCAGTCAGAAGTTGTGCTTCTAAGAAAACAGTCTAGAGACAATTTTATGAAACTTACAAAATGGTATGCCTCAGCAATCATTTGTTGTATAGACTGGACTGGTCTATAATCATCATCATCATCATCATCTCCTCCTCCTCCTCCTCCTCCTCCCATCATTTTTCCATCATACATTGTCAGGGGAATGGACAGAGCCACGTGGTGAAGGGTGAGTGGCAGCGGCTCTGCGACAAGGCCGGCGTTGGGAAATGGTGCATTCCCTGACTCCTACTGTTCACCTTTCTCCCACGGCTGGCTGTCAGGGAAAGCAAGCACCTGAAAGGTACCGGAGTCACTCTCCTTCTTGAATGAGCCCCTCTGGTCCATGTGCTGGCTGCACAAGCGCACATCCAACCTGCCACTGAATTAAATAAACTGTGCACTTGCGCAGCCAGCGCGTGGACTAGAGCAGCTCATTCAAGAAGTAGAGTGAGTGACTCCAGTACCCTTCGGGTGCTTGCCTTCCCTGACAGCCAGCCACGGGAGAAAGGTGGGCAGTAGGAGTAGGGGAATGGGTGGGTGGGCAGAGACGCAGGAGAAAAGTAAGGACACACCGGCAGAATAGAAATTTAAAAAGTTTTCCTACTGGGTTCTGTGGGCGTGGCTTGGTGGGAGGGGGTCTTGTGACTGAGTGGGCGTGGCTATGAGTGACTTTGAGTTGGCCACACCCATTCAGTCACAGGACACCTGCCCCCCCCCCCAAAGCCATGCCCACAGAACCGGTAGGGAAAAAATTTAGATTTCACCCCTGGATCAAAACCTGAAGAGGCAACTAATTGTGAAGCCTGAGCTATCGTTCCAAGAAGCATTAGATGAAGCATGCACTGCAGAGCTCACTATACTATCCATAGCTGACCTTCCCCAGGGCCAAAGCACAGAGAAGCCTAAGGGGGAGTCCATAAGTTCCAGCTCAGTTGACTACAGCGATGAGGACGAGCTGGATGAAACTGGTGACATAAACCGCATTCAAGGTCCGCAGAGACTGCCCTGGCCAAAAAAGTTGATGAACTCAGAGTGCAGGGGATGCGGGGGTTTCAACTGCGGTCCGCCTGCTGGTTCAAGGAGGCAGTTTGCCACCGTTGTGGTCGATGGGGCCACATCACCCGAGTTTGCCAGTTGACTCACTTGAACTCTCTCTAATATATGACATAATATGGTTTAATTAGAATGAAACTAGACCAAACAGTTAATTGTCTTCTGTTAGCCTGAGGGGGGGTGGAGTTCTCCACTTATATCCATACAAGTTCCAACACTTGCTTCTTCTTCTCCACTTTTCTATGTTTTAATGGATTCTTGCCTGCCTTCATGGTCTTTGAAGCTGAGCTGTTGGTTGTTGACTTAGTTGACAACTTTGCCCTGGGAACTGCATCCAGTTTTGGTCACCATGATATAAAAAAAGAAGTTGAGACTCTAGAAAGAGTGCAGAGAAGAGCAACAAAGATGATTAAGGTTGCAGGAATTGGGTATGTCTAGTTTAATGAAAAGAAGGACTAGATGTAATGTGATAACAGTGTTATCACGTGATAGCAGCAAGTTGAAGGTGCTCCAATAATGGAAGTTTTTAAGAAGAAATTGGACAACCATTTGTCTGAAATAGTATAGGGTTTCCTGCTTGAGCAGGGGGTTGGTCTAGAACACGGGTGTCAAACTCAAAGCCTGGGGACCAGATTCAGCCCTGGATTGCTTAGCTCTGAGGGGACACCCTGGAAACAGTAAGGACTGGCCCCACTGTGGAAGTTGTCAGGACTGTGGGCAGCCCTCCCAAGCTCTGTTTTCGCTGGCGGAGGCAGGAGGCCCATTGCAGGTGAAAATGGAGCTTGGGAGCCTGTTTTTGCTGGCAGGGTGCTTGGGCCTCCACAGGAGTCCCTAACACAACTGATATTGAGCTGGCCACATCCACCCTGGCCACACCCACCCCAGCCCTCCGAGGTCAAACACAACCTGATGCAACTCTCAATGAAATCGAGTTTGACACCACTGGTCTAGAAGATTTCCAAGGTCCCTTCCAACTCTGTTATCCAGCTTCCCTCTCTATCCAACCCAGAGTGTTGTTTAGACACCCAATATCACTGTCCCAACTTAAAAGTGATCAGACATTCCCAGTTAACCCAGAGCTGATCATCATTAATAATACTTATTTTGAAATTAAATATCTATTCAAAGCTTATTATAGATATTGTTCTTCACTATTATTAATTATAACTAAGATATTTTTTTTTATTTTGCACTGTATATTTTCTATTACTTATCTGATGTACTACACTGCATCAATAAGCATGTATAATGATAAATAATCTGATCATTCATTCATTCATTCATTATCAGCCCAAATAGTTCCCAAACAGCATCTTTGAAATGTATGGCCTTCTACTTCTAGAATTCTGAGCAATGACGAAATTGGCTGGGGAATTCTTAAAACCCACAAACTGCTGAGGGTTGGGAAATATTAGACTAAATCAATCCATTGCAGGCTTCTTCAGCTGCTTCCAACTGCTTTGATTTTTTTGTATGTGTGTTTAACACCCAAGTTTTCCAATCTTATGTCACCATAGATAGTATACTTACTGAACTATTTCCTGAATAAATAACCCGCTTTTTGGCACAGAAATCAGCTGGATGACTTGGGCCAGTCAATCAGACTCTCAGTCCTGGACAGGGAAGTTGAAAAGCAACTATTTAACAACCCTCACTGGATCAATGTGGTAGATTACCCCAACCTTAATGAAGGGGCTTTTATCCAGCAGTAATTGATTCAAGTTGATTTTATATAGATAGACATATAGATATCAGATATAGATAAGATCCCCAATCTAGATACTCTTCTTTTTGGGAAAGTTCAAATAATAATCCTATGTTAATAATGTCAATATCCCCCTTTCTCTTACTAGTAAATTAGTGTCAAGGACGTATAGTGTTCCTGACATTGGAAAACCTTCATAGTGCTGATTCAGAGATGAAGAAGATTTTGCAAGGTGTTAACCTGTTAACTTTCTTCCACTGGCCTCTTGCATAGCATGAGTCCATGTATGGACCTCAAATCTGCTGAAACAGCATCTAATTCCACTCTTAATTTTAAACCTAATCATGCATTCTAAGTATCTTAGGTGATGGAATAGGGAAGCAAGTGTACTAACTCCATACGTCCATCACTGCCATACAAATTGAAGGTGACTTTTGGTCATAGAAATATGTATACATTAATTATACTATTCTAAACCATGCTGGCCACCTAATGAGAAGGAAGGACTCACTGGAGAAGAGCCTAATGCTGGGAACGATTGAGGGCAAAAGAAGAAAGGTTTGACAGAGAATGAGGTGGCTGGATGGAGTCAATGAAGCAGTCGGCATAAGCTTAAATGGACTCCAGGGGATGGTAGAGGACAAGAAGGCCTGGAGGAACGTTGTCCATGGGGTTGCGATGGGTCAGACACAACTTCGCAACAAACAACAACAACAAAACCATGCTGAGAGCTTTTTCAAGGAGCCCAGACTTCTTCCCAGCAACTAACCATCCTCCCTATCCTAAGGAAGATATGAATAGTAACGGTGAAGATAGAACTCTTCTGGAATTTGCCCTATTTGTGGTTTTAATTGTAATAAGCACATCTGGGATAAAAAGTAACTGTTTTAAATTTTTATTTTTTAATAAAAGTATTTGATATTTTTTAAAATCTCTCTTACAATTGCTTGACTCTGTCTTGGCATTTTGACCTTTCAAAATTATGCATTAATGTGGGGATAATTAGAATGATTCATACTGTTCAGATTCCACAGCCTTTGTGACTGTCCAAATTAGTCTCTCTCTCTCTCCTTCCTTCCTTCCTTCCTTCCTTCCTTCCTTCCTTCCTTCCTTCCTTCCTTCCTTCCTTCCTTCCTTCCTCCTTCCCTCCTTTCCTCGTTCTTCCTTCCTACCTTTCTACTTTCCTTCCCTTTTTTCTTGATACTCATTGAGTGCAGTGTTGACAGGTGTGCTATAATGCTTTTTAATTCTCGTATGTTATCTTTATACATTATGAAAATTATTATGTTTTATAGATCTTACACTAATCACTTGATTCTATTTTTCACATGCTTTCATAAATTAGCTGTAAAACCAACACTATAATGTTTTTATCATTCCAATTTTGGACCTCTCCCAAATACTATTCTGTTTTTACAAAGTGTATGAAGTACATGCCCATTTGGCAACAAGGTAGTAATTTATCCTGTGTCTTATGAACAAGAGCTCATCCATAACTTTCAGCAACTCCTTTAAGGAGCACATTTGTTGTACAAAATATGTTTGATACAAGAAAACACCTGAAGTCAGGGAACTTATGAACAGTGCTCCTTTTGACAAACTGTACTTTCAAAATAGAGTATTTGACCTCTGTGGGATTATCTTCATAGCTGGAAATAGCTTTCTTGAAAAAGCTTCATAGCTTTCTTGAAGTCTGGTAGACTATAAACCAGTGTTGACCAAACAAAATCATGTTGGATCAACAAGAGTACACCCATTTAGGATTACAGTAAATCCTCCTTGGGAATCCTAAAGTTCAAAATACCAAGAATTGTATTATGTTGAATTTTAAGTGAATCCAGAAGAGATTGTTTCATGAAGAAGAAAAAAAGCCCTTAGGAATTTCTTATCAATGTTGCTATATTTTAAATCAGGAAGCAGAGGACCCAGCTTATGGGCAACGCAGACATAATTTGTTTATTTTTGTTCCTTTATCAGAGCAAAACTACAATAAAATTACAAGAGCCAGGGTGGCATATGGTTAGAATGCAGTATTGCAGGCTAATTCTGCTCACTACCAGGAATTGGATCCTGATGGCCTCAAGGTTGACTCAGCCTTCCATCCTTTCGAGGTCGGTAAAATGAGGACCCAGATTGTTGGGGGAAATATGCTGACTCTGTAAACCATTTAGAAAGTGCTTTAAAGCACTATGAAGTGGCATATAAATCTAAGTGCTATTGCTATTAATCATTCAATCAGCTGAAATGACTCAAGTATTCTTTCCTAGCCTAAATTTGTGACACCTAAATCTGAACTTGTTGTTTGAAATCATGAAACTCTACTAAATTGTTGCTGTGGTTGGCAAATCACAAGTTTCAATTTCTATTCCAGTGTGTAGTTTCTGAAGCTAAAGCAACGTTTATGATATGAAACATTTTATGTTATTGGAGAGTGGACTCCAACTTATGGAAAGACTCCTGAAGCAGCTTGTGTAACTCAGTAGAAGAAGAGCTATTGGATAAAAGAGAATATTTCTAGCTCAGGGTTGAACTGTGGGTTCTTGGTGCTCTCTAAGCTTGGTGGGGTTTTTGCAGCCATTTCATTACGAAACTAGATAACAGCAGCAGTGATGATGTTACCTAGTTTGGTAATGAAATGTCTGCAAGAGAAACACCAAGCTCAGAGAGCAAGGATCTCACAGAAGATTTATTGACGGAAAATACATATGTAGCTCCTACATCCTACATCCTACCATGCCTCCATTGCATTTCTGCCTGCCTAGAGAACAGAGATGGGAAGGAAGATTGTGAGATTAGCAATCACATAAACAAAGAGTAAATAGACTAAGAGATAAAGAGAAATACTGGGAAATTTGTAACCATGTACACCTCCTTGAACCTTGTCGGGATTATGTGATTCTGAGAAACAGTACAACAGAAGTACATTTTCAACAGAAACCAAATTTCTCTGCTTCTGAATTGATGCTTGAGACATGAAACACAAATAAAGGCAAGGTTTATGATATGACATCACATATTTTTCCCAGTAAATCTATTTTAGCTATATGAAATCAAAAGTCTCTGGAAACTAAACCAACATTTATGATATGAAATCAGAATGCTACCACTAAATCAGTGTCACCTCTGTGAGCTAACATTGTGTTTGTGATTTGAAATCATAAGTCCCCAAGAGCTAAACAAACCAGTGGGTTGAAATCACAAGTCTATGCTACCAAGTCAGTATTTTAGAAAACTCTACACTTTTGAAATGCCTACTCAAATATCAAATCATGGCTTCTTGTGGACAGCAGCATCTTAGATACTTGCACACCTCTCCATCATACTTCACCTCTCCATCATACTTCAATCTGGAAACAGCAAATGTGACACTCTATTCTTGAGATTTCTGTGAGAAACTCTGACCTTCTGGCTACTTGGTATTGCTTGCCCTGCTGTCATTGGCCTCTGGCACTCCAGTTCAAATGTTTGGGGTATTTCTTCCTGACCCTTTCACTTTACAAGATGTAATATAACTAGAATGAATGGCAATCCAAATATGCAATTACCCCATGTCTCCTACTGTTTCAACTAGACATGTCTTTTTCTTTATGTCTACCAGTTGAAAATCAATTTAAAATTGGAGGCAAATGAGCAGAAGAAAAGGAGACCTAGATGTGTCCCTCCAAACTTTTCTTTACAGTTGCGTAGACTGGCAATGTTACTCTTCCAGAAATAAGTGAAATGCTAACATCAGCACTGAATTGCTCCTGATAGCAGTTTCTTATGGGCTGATGGGTTTTGAATGGGTTGATGGATGGTTCTTTCAACTTAAAAGAGCATCTTAAAAATGTTCATTGTTTATTCATGGCTTCCTGTTCTTTACAGTCTCTACTGTGAAACATTTATCAATAAGTTCCTGAAAATGGAAAAAAATAAGAATGGTTTTTACATATTACAATTAGTAAGTGAAAGGCTTTTCTAAAAAAAATATTACAGTTATGCAGCATCAAGGTTGACAGATGCAGCTTTTTTGTACTGATTTACAGTGTTGTATTTTAATCTGTGGTGATAGCTTGGTATGTTTCCTAAAATAAGTAAGAGGAAGGAAACAATGGTGTAGATAAAGGGAGAAAAGTCAGAATGACTGTAAAAAATCTGTGTTAATATGTTTTTGGAAGTAACATGCTTATTATGCTTATTTTAAAAACTGCATATAGAATGGAATGGAATGGAATGGAATGGAATAGAATAGAATAGAATAGAATAGAATAGAATAGAATAGAGTAGAATAGAATAGAATAGAATAGAATAGAATAGAATAGAATAGAATAGAATAGAATAGAATAGAATAGAATAGAATTCTTTATTGGCCAAGGGTGATTGGACACACAAGGAATTTGTATTTGATGCATATGCTCTTAGTGTACATAAAAAGAAAAGATACATTCGTCAAGAATCATAAGGTACAACACTTAATGATAGTCATAGGGAAGATACGGATGATCCCTGACCTACACACCTTTTGTGTGTAAAGACGCTATTATTCCAACAAGCTAGGCTGGCCTAAACAGGAATTTTAATTGGGGTTTACTTTTAATGATTAGGGCCAAATTGTTTAATATGTTTTTAAACTGTTTTTAAATTTTGTATTTGGGTTTGTTTTACTGTTGGCTGTGCACCGCCCTGAGTCCTCTGGGCGGTATAAAAATTAAATAAATAAATAAATAGGGTACAAATAAGCAATCAAATTATATTAGGAAACAAATCAATAATAGAAATCCTAAAGATACAAGCAACAAGTCATAAATGGGAGGAGACAGGTAATAGGAAGGATGAGAAAAATAATAGTAATAGTTTGACAGTCTTAATAAGTAGTTTGACAGTGTTGTGGGAATTAGTTGTTTAACAAAGTGATGACATTCGGGGGGAAATATACATAGAGATGCAGGCTTAATATGAATGCAAAACATGCAAATGCTGTATAAAGAAGTTGGTTAGTAATGTGGTCTGTTTGAGAAATGAATATTTCTCAATACAAACCACTTTACTATATGGAAGTAGGATTAAGATGTATCAGGAAAAGTATAAAAGTAAATTGGCCTCCATTGTTCTGGGTACTTAAGCAATTTGTGCGTGCAGAAGCAACTAGGAAAAATCGGATGGATAGATGTTATGAGATATGTCATTTAACTATATCAACTCTAATTTGTTGCTTTTCAGATCTACTATACCTATAGACTATTGTGACCGATTAGGATTTACAATTTGTACAGGCTTCATAAAATATTTGGGTTTAAATCTGTCTTGAAATTTATCACAATTTTAAAAATTAAATATAGATGGGTACTTTTAGTACATAGGGTACAAATACATAGATGGGTACTTTTAGTACATAGAACTCCATGGTTAAGCTTCCATTACACTTTGGAGGCATGATTAATATTATCAAAATGAATATTACATTGAGATTGATATACATTTTAAGAAAGATGTCCCTAATAGATATTTTACACAGCTAGATTAGTTAATGATAACATCTTTATGGTGAGCTGTAACTTTGGCCAAGTTGAAATTACTCTATAATGATAGTAGCTTCATCCTACCAGATTTTAAAATTATATTATTGGGTTTTAAAACTATGTAATCATCTATATTGTTCTGAACAATATTTCCTCTGTAGGCCTATTTAGACAACAAACATGTAACAGCTCCGAAACCTTGGCAAGTCTTAGCATCCAGGTATATTAAACAAGGATCTTTGTTCCAGCTTTGAACAGCCATAATATTTTGATCCCAATTCTCTTGAGAAAATCACATTGTGGCATAACCCAGATTTCAAAATAGTGAAGAAGATGCTTCACTGGAATCTTGAACAAATAAAGGATCAACCTCTTAAATCAGTTTATTTCTAATATTTGTTTTAAAGACTTGGAGAGCTTGCATCTTAAATATGATTTACTTACAACATTGGCCTAGCAAAATATACAATTCAAACCTGTATTAATTAAACTGTATGTCCTAGATGTTCCAGCAGCTTCTAAGACACCAGCAATTTTAGGGCCTTTAAGAATTGTGGCACTTGAATGGAAATCAATCATTTAATTTAAAAAGAAACTATTACTAATATATATAAATTCTACAATGAAGAATTGAAATATCCAGTTTTGAAGAATTATTGGATGCAGTTATTAAAAAACATAAAATATACTTCTTATAATTTATAAAATGAAATAATCAGAAAATATTATTTCATGTTTATTAGTTCCCACAACAAATTAATAGACATTAGAGTCTTTTAAGGCAATTTGGAGGTTCTTTAACTCATACCTGATTTTGTTCAGTTATACACATGTTTAACTTCAGATCACTACATATATAAACACAATCTTGTCAAGGAATATTATAGTTAAGGATCTTAATGTGATGTTGAACTATATTCCAAAAACATGGGAATTTGTCATTGCATGAAGAACATTAGCTTTCTCATGTTTCAGGTTCTGCAAATGGTTCCTTAACATAATTAGAATACCTGTCTAATTTTAAGGAATGGCTTAGGACAGTGATGGCTAACCTTTTTGCCGTTGTGTGCCAAAAGTGGAGGGAGCGCGGAGGGGTCATGCTTGTGCATTCCCACACCCATAATTCAATCTCTTCTGCCCCCGTGCATGCGCACACGTGCAAACCCCCTGCTTTTGATATGTGATGGCATGGTGGGCCCAGTAGGCCCATTTTTGCCCTCCCCAGGCTCCAGAGGCTTTCTAGCAGCCTGGGGAGGGCGAAAATGCCGCCCCCCGAAGCCCTCCAGAGGCTGGAAACTGCCCGTTTCCGACTTCCGGTGGGCCTGGAAGTCCCAAAAATCAGTTGGCTGGCACGCTGGAGCTGAGCTAGGGCAACGCTCACGTGCCCATAGATATAGCTCCATGTGCCATCTGTGGCACGGTTCTCCATCACGGGTTTAGGATATGAATATCAGTCTATTTTTTAAAAGATCTCTGTGTTAAAAATGGAAAAAAAAATAATATGTTTCTTAGTGGTCTAGATTTAATGATAATGCTAAGGATTGAATTAACTTTAAATCACTTTTTATAATTATTAAATGGATCTCCCCTTTTTTTCTGTTTTTTTTTTGTATGTTTAATTTATTTTAATAATCATAATATGTCTTATGTTTCCTATATTATTATATAATCCCTATTGAGTGATGTACTTGTGTTTTGTACATTTTAAATAAAAATTCTGAAATGCTGTACTTATGTCAGTACTTTTCATACTTTCATTATTATACTTAAGACATTTGTTTAAGTACAATAGTGTACATATTATGTTTGCCTCCTTCTCTTTCTCTAGCTGATCAATGTTCAATGTTAAATAACAACCACTGGTTAATATTGTTTCCTAAAACCCAAGTGATCTCCTTTCCCATCAGTGAGATTGCTATAATTGCCACCAAGTCTCTAGGTCCTTCCAGGTCCCATTGCTATGACCCAATTCTTCCTCCAGGTTCTTCTTACCAGCCATAATTGCTTGTGTATTGGAACTTCTTTTGCAGTCTAACCTGCTGCCAATGTTAACCTGTCAACCACTGTTAAGTGTGAACAATGACAAGTTAACCAGTCTTTCTCGGTCCGAGGATGTATGTTGAATGCCTTTTTGGTTTTGAAGGGAAAAAAGAAAAGAAAAGAATGATCTACAGAAGAATGTCTCCATAGTAGCATCTTGAGGAAAAACAGGATTTTCTTCCAGTTTTCTGAAGGTAATTGAGATAAATGTGCATCAGAGTGCTATAGGCCTACTGTAGGAGCACATTGTTTCTAAATTATGAGTGCTATATTTGCATTATAACAACTTTCAGTTTAATATGACATGTTTCTAAGACAGTCCCTGGTTCCCTTCCTTGTTCAGTTTGCGGTCACCTCATTAAATTCCCCGTATTATTTGAAAGCCAGGCTGCAGATGCTCTCATTAAGGTGTGCTTTGTGATCATCGCAATGGAGTGTAATTGTTGCTTTATTTATGAAAAGGTTAACGTATCCTGGAGGTGCTGTTAAAGAATAATTCACACACACAATCATGCCAGCATAGTGATAACCATTATTAGCCATTCGTCATTCCTCATTCTGTTTTAAAAGTTCTCTTCGACTGCTTAGGGAATTGTCATGCATGGAGACTAGTGGCTTTCTGGGCGTTTAAATATGAAAATATATGCACTCTGTATTTACTGACTGGCATTCATGATGCATGTCTACTGATTGGCAATTATAACATATTATATTTAGGACTGGCTCTCAGATTACATTGTCCATATGAATAATATAAAAATCAGATGTTGTCCTAAACAGTGCCCTGGCTTGCATATGTATCATATTAACTGAAGTAAATTGAATCAATCACAGTTGGCTGGATTGTTTGAAATGAGCTATAAACCATGATTTACAAACTTCAATAGCCAAATCCACACAATAAGATAAACCAAAGTCAGATAAACCATTTTATGGCCTCACAGTTGAGGCGGGAACCCAACTATTGTGTAAAAATATACTCCCATTCTTTTCCAAGACATACATACATACATACATACATACATACATACATACATACATGACCTTCATTTTTATATATAAGCCATGAAAGTTTATGAAACTGCAGGATATGGAAACAGAAATGATTCTTTCCTTTCATGAGATTTTCAAACCTTTCTCCTCAATCTATATTTGCTTTTGAGGTACCATTTTTTTCTAACAGTGGGACAGCTTGATGTAAGTTTCTCAGTCAGAAGCTCAACTGGAATCAAATAGGCAGAACACTTGATATCTCCATAGTAGAAATTCAATCAAATGATTCAGCTCTTGTATATAGTAAAATAATTCATCATAGAAAATACTTTATGCATTCTTCTGATAGTTCTGCATGGAGCTAGAAACCATAGCATGATATTATTTTTTTCTCGCCAATCTGAGTAAGATTGTATCTAAAGATATAGAAGCTTCAGAGGACAAATTTAGATAGACATGGGGATATCATGATAACCAAAGTATGTCATTTGGTTTTCAGTTCTTATGATTAGTTTTCTTCAGGGTATCTGAAGACCTGTACCATCATTCATCTAGATTTTTCCCACACTGAAAAATAATCAGTCTTTTTATAGTAATTACTTTTCAAATTACATCTTGATAAATAATATTTATGGTAGGCTTCCTGATAGACTTAATAAAATGATAGACTTGCAATATTTACTTTGGAAATTATATACCACAATTGTAGAAGTCTGCAATATTTGGGTCCAAAACAGACAATTTTCTACCTGTCAGCTGCTTGTTAAAGGAGCTGTGCCTTTTTTTTTTTTTAATCCTCTAAATGATAGTATAATCATAATCACTAGTGCTATTTGATTTGTGTTTCCTTGTTTCCTCATGTGATGTTGTATACTTGCGCATTGAAGACATATATGGAGGTAGATGAAAGATAAAATATGCAAAACCTACATACAGCAGGCCAAAGAGGCAGAAATGTTTGTTCGGGCATTTCTCAGCTTAAGTAGTATACAAAGATGATGTTTAAGAAGACTCAAGATATGATTCTTAAAACAAGAGGTTGTTCTCAAATGAATTGGGTACGACAATGATACTCCAGTGAAAAATACCAAGAGGTATGATAAAAGTATTAAGTTAGGACTGGTCAAGGTTTGTTGGGAGTTTAAAAAAATGGATGGGAATACTAGTAGGGTCATAATATGTACTGAGATGGTGAGCATGGTAGGCTTCATATCTCAATTCTTCTAAAATTTAAACATCATTTGCCAGCTAGACTTTGAATTGGGTGTATATCGATGCATATTAAATTAAGGGATTTAGAGCTTTTAGTTTAAGTACTGATTATATTTTTGTGTGATATGAATCTCTGAATATGTTAAAAAAAACAACAAAGGAAGTTACTAATAGCGCAATGGTGTCCAAAGGAACCAGATTAATTATCTCCCATTCAGCCTTCTTCAACTTGGGCACTGTCCAGATTTTGAGTCTCCACTCTGCATCCTTAGTACTGGTCATGCTGGCTATGGAATTCTAGAGGTTACAAGTCCATACATGTGGAGGACATCCAGAATGGATAAGACTGGGGGTGGGTTCTACTTACCTTTACTACTGGTTCGCAATGGGGCTGTGTGTGCGCTCTTCTGCGCATGTGCAGAAGCATTTTGATGACATTGGGGTTGGTGGGCAGAGCCACCAACCAGTTTTACTACTGGTTCTATAAAACCAGTGTGAACTGGGGGCAACCTACCACTGGATAAGACCCTATTTACATAAGCATATGTAAAATATGCTTTATATATTTATACTGGGAACTAGAACTCTGTTTTTTTCTTTATGATCGCCATGCTTGGGATATTTGGTAGTCAATTCTACATTCTTTACCAATGACTATTTAAACGCAGATGCATAGGACCAACTTCTACGTATCTTCATGGTGATTTGGACAAATATGTTAGAACAGGGGTGTCAAACTTACATCACGACGGTGTCACGTGATGTATCGGGAATTTTCCCCTTTGCTACCGGCTGTCAAACTTCCGGCTCACAGGCCAGATGCCTCAAATGCTGGCCACGCGTATGCCCGGTGGGAATACCACGCGTATTCCCACCGGGCATACGCGTGGCCAGCATTTGAGGCATCTGGCCTGTGAGCCGGAAGTTTGACAGCCCCGTGTTAGAATAAGATAATTCAAATTGGTCTTGTCCCAGTCCTATCCCAGATGGCTGGACTAAATAACCCTGGCTACCTTAAAAAGTTAATCAGGGTCTGATGTGGTAGTATTTATATGGAGAACATTAGGAAATCCTGGCACTATAGGCTAAGATAGAAAGTTGGAAAAACATCCTGGAATAAGGAAATGGCAAACTTTTCCAATACTGTTGACAGGAAAACTGTACAATGAATCCATAAAGTTGGCAAGACTTGAGCTGGACTGAAATGAAACTTTATCTTTTGCCAATGCGGAAGGAATATAACATCAGGGCTTAATTCTGTAACCCCCAAGGGTTCAATGAATCGCATTTTGATTATAAAAAGTATGATGGTGGAATTGGGGGGGGGGGGGTTGGTTGTTGTTGTTTTGGTGGGGTTTTTTTTTTGTCATTTTACTTCTCTTTTGATGCATGTGTTGATTGAGATGTCAACAACCTGCCAAATACTGACAACTTGGCCAAGGCAACTTTGCTTAGTTAATTGGCCAGTATGTTTCCCAATATGTGTACTAGTGACTTAATTAGATAATTTAATAAATGTTTGTATGTATTGTACGGGACAGTGGCTATCCACTGAAGTTTTATTTACTGGCAACATATGGCAGCCTGATAGATTATTGCCAAAATGACATTAGCATTACAAGACTGTATTATTTTTAATTTCTGCTATTCTTCTTATCTTCATTTCCAAATTGCTAAGAAGCAGATTGGAATAAAAAGCTTATTCCCCCCCCCTCCCCAAGTCCACCCAATTTGCTTTATGTCAGAGGGCAAAATATCCAGATGGGCTACCCAAGTAGCAGGACAGCATGCTGATGAGAAGACCTATAAAGCTCAATGGAAGAATTTTGCATGGAATTTTTCAGTCCCAGATAAAACAATCTCATTTTTAATAGCAAGGAAAAAAAACTGTGGCTTTGGAGAGCCATCGTAGCTAGAAACAACAATGCTGGACCAGAGAGTTGTTACAGTCTAAATGATAAGAATGTTTTTCCATAGGGTGTCAGGTTTTTGTGAGTGTGCACTTGTGTGTTTGAAAGAAGAAAAGCCACTGTCAGAGTCCCCCATTTTTGTTTTTCTCTTGAATTCTTTTCAGAGAAGTTGTCATGTCGAGTGGCAGCTCCCTTCTACACCAAAGAAAATCATCTTTCTGGTTGTGATATGCATGCGGATAAGAGCCCTTTTGTGCAGCTATACAATGAACAAAATATAGAAGGAATGCACTGTATTACTGGAGAGACTAGAAGTTAATATATTGCATGCTTGACTGGAGGCATTCCTTCTCAAGAACAACCTTAAAAGGCAACACTGTAATTTAGCTGGGAAGGGAAAAAAGGACGAGGTAGGTCCTTAAAATAGTGATATGATTGGTATGCAGTCGATTAGAACAGACCATCCTCTTTCAATCTAACCTGATAGAATCTAAGAAGTCATGGCGAGGCAGAATTCTATTAGGATACCATCCTGGTGCACTATTGATAATAGAAATACTGGAATAAATGGAAGAATTGAGCCTCAAAGCATTTTTCTTTTGAGATAAGAGCAGCATTGTTATTCTAACAAGGACGCTATTCTTAAAATATAATGTTTCAAAGCCAATACTTTTAAAATTCTGCTCATTTGGAATGAACAGATGCAAGGTTTGTAACCTATATCACTCTCTAAATCCCATTCAGGTTGCTAGTCAGCCACACCTTCCTTTACAATATTGACCTTTAGTTTACACATTCCAGTTTTCTGATATTTTTTCCCTTGCATAACTGCCAGGGTAATTCTAAGGCTATTTGTGCTGTCCCACTCACACACACACACTCACACACACACACACACACACAGACACCATGGGTATAAGGAGTCTTTATTAAGGCTTCAAGCATGAATTGGTATTCCCCAGCAATTCCCTGTGTGCTGGCACCAGCTCAAACCCAATGAGTTCCAAGGCTATTCAAATAAAACCAACTTTAGTCCTCAAGGCAAAGGTGAATCCAGTGCACTAGACCAAAGCAAGTTCTCAAGGCATAAGCAAATTCCAAGACAAATCCAAATCCACAGGTAAAAGCAAGGCAACACAAGGCAAAGGAACAATTGAAGAGACACGACCCAAAATTTAAGGCAAGAACACACAGCAAAAAAACAAATTTATTGTTCCCAGCATCATCTCCATCTGTCTGCTGTGCTAAATATTTATTTATTTATTTATTTATTTATTTATTTATTTATTTATTTATTTATTTATTTTTTCAACAAATACAAGGAAACCATATCAGTATAGACATAGAGATTGACACATGAAAAAAATGGCACAAATAAAAGGATATAAATAAGCAAAACATAGCCATAAACACATAAAATGAGTCCATATAAATGGGGACAGTAGGACAGGGACGGTAGGCACGCTGGTGCTCTTATGCACACCCCCTTAGGGACCTCTTAAGAAACGTGTAAGGTCCAGAGTAGACAGTTTAAGGTAAAAGGTATGGGGGTTAGAGAAACTAACAAGATCAGGTAGAGTGTTCCAGACATTTACTACTCTTTTACTAAAATCGTATTTTCTACAATCAAGATTAGAGCGGATTACATTTAGTTTGTATCCATTGATAGCCCTTGTGTTATTGCGGTTGAAGTTAAAATAGTCATTAACAGAAAGGACATTATGGTAGATAATCTTGTGTACTAAATTTAGGTCGTAATGTAGACATCATAGTTCAAGATTATCCAGGCCTAAAATTTCAAGCCTGGTGATATATAAGGAAATTTATTGCGAGCAGAGGAGTTGAGTACTCTTCTTGTAAAATACCTCTGGACCCCCTCTAATGTATTAATGTCCAAAATATGGTGTGGGTTCCAGGCAGGTGATAGCCAGATTCTGTGCAGCCTATCAAAAAGGGTGAGGCTGCCTCCCTGTGAATAATCTGGCTGACCTTCTCTGCTCCTGCCTTTTCTCTTCCCTACATGTTCTTGAATCAGGTGCCGAAGGCACTTACTCTTCCTCATTGCTGACTGGCTGCAGCTGCCTGCTTTCCTCAGGGCTCTCCTACTGGAGCTGGGCTTCAGCAGCAGCAGAAATTGAAGCACCATTGACCAACTTCCCTCCTGACGTGCCCGGAACTGGCACGTCAGGAGGAGAGTTGGTCCAATGGTGCTTCATCCTCCTCCGAGCTGACATCTGGAAAGGAATCTGGGGAAGCATCTGGGGGAGTCATCACATTACTGAACATGCTGAGTTCCCCTAGGATTTTTCAAGTTTGTTCTGTTTTATAATTAAGCAGATCTGCAGGCTCAAGTTCACTCTCCATTGAACAGTGTTATCTGATGAGATGTAGGGTGCATGACTTCTTCTCTTGTTGCACTTGCCCTCTGGAATATCATTCCTCCTGAGGTTGTTTGGCCCCTTTCCTATGCATACAAGAACACTGAAAATTTTACTGTTCCTTCAGGCCTTGGGTTGGCCTGAGTGCATTGTATCAGTTTAGAATAGCTATTGCTTTTTCTGGATGTTTGGGTTTTTTACTTTTATTTTAGTAATAATGTTATTGTTCCCTGCCAGAATTACACATTTTATTTTATTTTATTTTATTTTATTTTATTTTATTTTATTTTATTTTATTTTATTTTATTTTATTTTATTTTATTTTATTTTATTTTATTTTATTTTATTTTATTTTATTTTATTATTTTATTTTATTTTATTTATTATTTTATTTTATTTTATGAAAATATTTTCTTTCTCAGGAACTCCATTTGGTTCTGTTTTTAGTCATCACTTAACTCAGTTTGCTATATGAAGAATGATAGTATATTCCAATCCAAACTTAGAGGAAATTACACTTCTGTGTAGTCCTAATATAAGCAATCTTTATTCTGTCTTTTGAGATAAAGTGAATGTTATTCAAAAAATGTTTCAGGTTTCTTACTGAGATCGAAGTTGGTTATGTGAACAGCATGAACTAACTTTTTATGCTAATCCCTGTACAATGTTTTTCTTCAAGAAAGAGAAAGGAAAAGAGAAAGGAGAAGGAAAAGAAAGGAAAAGAGAAAGGAGAAGGAACAGAAAGGAAAAGGAAAAGAAATATCTAGTTCCTTATCAAGGTGGTTCTGGATTTCAAAGCTATTCCTGATGTTCTCATAGGCCTATTTTGAAATTTATAATGTAGAAATTGCTTGTCCTATTTTCCTGCTTAATTTAATCTGGTACTTGCACATGACCAGTTCATGATCTATTTCACTGTCAGTTCTTGGCTTCATCTTTAATGTTACAACACAGCTCTGCCACCTCCTTGTTTTGATAATATAGTTAATTTTATATCTATGGGCTTCATCTGGAGACATCCACTTATATAGGCATTGTCTTGGTTGTTTGAAGAATGTGTCAATAATAAAGGAATCATTGGATTGGTAGCAACTAATAAGTAATTCTTCCACTCCATTTCTCTTTCCTAGGCCAAACACTCCAGCAATGTTTTCCTTTTTACTATTTCCAAATTTGCCTTTCTAATCTCATCTTGCTTTTATGTTTTGTTGGTTTTAGATTGAATTTGAGCATGAAATTCATCAGCCTCCTTTTCTTAACCATCCTATTAAAGACATGTTCACATGTTGAATTTATATTATTCAGTTTTATATTATTCAATCATTGACTGCACTACACTGTACCTAAACACTGTCTTTGCTGCATCCATTCTGAATGCTTCACTCCTTCATCTTTCATGTCATGAACAATAAACAGTATCATATAACCCCCTGATTAAAAGTGTCCAATTCTAATCCATTTCAATTTGTTGATGTCTAAGATGTCAATGTATAGAAGATTCCATTTATCTTCCACTCTGCTGAGTTTCTTCGTGTTCATGCTTCTTATGTTCCAGGTTGTCATTGCAATTATATCTTTGCAGTTTCACATTTAATTTTCCTGAAACATCAGCAACTCAATCTCCTAAAGGCTTTAATTTAGCCACATAATAAACGGTACTCTGAAATATCCTTAACTCTTCCTTATTAGCATATTGAGTAGCATCAGACCTAAAGGGCCAGTAACTTTATATTGTCTATCAGTGTAGCTTTCTTAGTAAAATATACGCGTGGCTTACCATTGCCTTCTTCTGTACAGTATGGAATGTTGCCTTTGTCACTGATTCAACTTTGGCTTCTTCCTGTATCATTGCTGCCATTATAATAAATATTCCTGCTCAATTTAACTGAGCAATGTAAAAGAATTTAGAGCTGACCTTGAGGAAATGAAGAGCAAGCTGTTAAGCTGTTATTTTTATTTACCATATTTTGGAGTATAAGACGCACCTTTCCCCCCACCCCCAAAAGAGGCTGAAAATTTGGGTGTGTCTTATACTCCGAATGTAGCTTTTTTGAAGCTTTTTTTCAGCCCTAACGAGGCGCTAACGAGGCACTAGCGAGCGATCTTTCCAGCTTTGCCTGCTCCCTCGACTCTCAGCTGTGCTTTAACGAGGCTCTAGTGAGTGAAGTGATCTCCATGCTTTCTTCCAACTCTTAGCTGTTCTTTAGAAGCTTTTTTTTAGCCCTAACTAGGTGCTAGCTGAATGAAGCAATCTCCCCCCATGCTTTGCCTGCTTTTCTCATTGCTGCTTCCCCTTAGAAGCTGTTTTTCATCCCCAAGGAGGGGATAAAAAACCAGCAAACTAATGTGCTGAAGCTGACCAGACTAAGGACGCTAGCCAAATGAATACCCGGTAGGCAGATTTTTTTTCTGTTTTCCTCCCCAAAAACTAAGCTGCGTCTTATGCTCCAAAAATACAGTATTTATTTGTCAAACATGTATAAGATAACAGATATAAGTATAAACATGATTATGAATACAGGATAAGGATACAAATAAATGGGGACAGTAGGACAAGGACAGTAGGCACGATGGTGTGCTTATGCACGCCCCTTACAGAGCTCTTAGGAATGGGGTGAGGTCAACATTAGACAGTCTAAGATTAAAGTTATGGGGGTTTGGGGAAGAAACCACAGAGTCAGGTAGTGCATTCCAGGCACTGATCACTATGTTGCTGAAGTTGTATTTTCTGCAATCAAGTTTTGAGCGGTTTAAGTTAAGTTTGTATCTATTGTGTGATGATGATGATGATAATAATAATAATTATTATTATTGGTTAATCTGTAGTGAAATTCACAGTCTTTGAGGCTGGTTAATAGCTCAGCAGCTTGAGTCCTAACCAAGGACCTAGGAACTGTTAAGGTATCGTCGGAGGATGTAAGCTGTTCTGAGTAAGGTGGTTTTTTGTAGAGTCAAAATATTCAAGTCCGGTAAATTTAGAATTTCTAAATAGCGGGGTAGCCCTTTGGATATTGCTCCAAGGGCTCCAATTACAATCGGAACAACACATGATTTCTTTTTCCATAGTCGCTCAACTTCGATTTGCAAGTCCAGGTACTTTGTGATTTTTTCTTGCTGCTTATCTTCAATCCGTGCATCTCCAGGTATTGCAATGTCAATGAACCATACTTTTTTCTCTTCAACTACCATTATGTCAGGTGTGTTGTGGACCAAGTGCCTGTCAGTCTGAATCCTAAAGTCCCACAAGATCTTGAGTTTCTCATTCTCTAGAACTTTCTCAACCTGATGTTCCCAGTGGTTTTTGCTGTACTCAGATCCAAACTTCTGGCACAATTTCCAGTGAATGATCTTAGTAAGGCGGTCATGGCGTTGTAGGTAGTTGGTTTGTGAAATTTTGCTGCATCCACTGATCAGGTGGCCGATTTATTTATTATTATTATTATTATTATTATTATTATTATTATTATTATTATTATCATCATCATCATCATCATCATCTATTGTGTGGAGAAGCGATTAGACAACTCAAAAACAGAAAAAAACTCAAAATAGGTACACCTTGATTTTGTTTAATATAAGTTGAAAAAAACTTGGAGACACTCTCAAGATTCAATTAATATATCTTTACAGCAATAAAGCAGCATTTTCTATGAAATACATGTAGTATCTTATTATATATTTGTACCCATTGGAAGAAAATCAGGACAGGACCCATTCTTTTTCTATTTGTTTTTTCTTTCTTTTCACTTTTTAACTTTCTCCCCTTTGATCCTGTTTGGGAGGGGGCTCATGGGCTATAGCAGATCTTCAAACTATAAGCTGCCAATAGCTAGAGCCAATGTAATTCTAAGATTTATTCAATTGATTTTTTTATTGCTAGATATATTCCTGTTTTAAAGGTAGAGATTGCACCCTGTGATATGCACATAGCAGGGTAGCACAATGAATATCAAGCAGTAACTTTAACTGGATGGTAAGTACTATAAGAGGCACTCAAAAATGGTATGGTAATAATAATCACCTTACATATTTGGTTTTCCTTTTTGCACAAAATACTGCTTAATTGAAATAAGCATGGCAGTCTCAGAATATTGTACTCACCTGAGAGCAGTTATTTTTTTTTTCCATTTTAAAAAATAATTAATTGAAAGAGGCAAATGCATGGCTATTTATGTGCAAGTGTGTGTATCCATATTCCAACACATCTTTATGATTTTATTTAATAGTATTTACAATGTTACAGTAGTGTCCAAAATTGTGGAAACAGTTTTGAAAAAGTGTATTTTTTAAAACTAGCTAATAACACCCCTTTTTTTGGAGTAGTACCACAAAATTATATATCAATGGGAAGATAATTTAATCAAGAATGTAATGCAATAACTTTTATGAAGGATTTGCTATTAGAATAGCAGTTGCAGTATAAAGAAGAAAAGTGAAACACGTAGAAAAAATGAGATATACAAAAATTATCACCATAGAAAAAACGAGATATACAAAAATTATAACATCAGTAAATACTTAGTTGGGTAACCTTTAGCATGAATTACAGCCTTACAATGTCTTCCCATGGAGTGAACCAAGTCTTTTAGTTCTGCAGCTGTTATAGTGTGAAACCAAGATTGAATGATTGTTTCTATTAACTGGATTTTATTGCTGGGTCGCTTCTGACTAACAAGTTTCTTTAATCGGCTCCATAGATTTTCAGCTGGGTTAAGGTCTGGGCTATTCCCAGGCCATTCCAGCAGTGGAATATGATTATCTTGAAATGCAAAAAAAAAAAAAAAAGTGGTGTTATTAGCCATCAAACCTCAAAAATACACTTTTCCCAAAAGGTTTCCACAATTTTGGCCACTACTGTATAATATATTTTTTTGTTAAAAGGATATCTTTAAATAATTGCAATTAAGCTATTTTTATTGATGCAGTATCAATTGAAAAAAATATGCATTTTTCAGTTTACAATTACAAAACTGAAATTATCCGTGGCAGATATCAGTAACTGTGGGATTTCAAGTAGAACAATTTCACAGTGGAATAATGAAAGGCAAATTAGAATTTAAAACTTGTATGGTTGGGAACAATTATCTATCTATAAAATCCTACATTATGCAACTCAGGTTAAGCAAGGGTAGCCTCATTTCCTATCAGCAACCATTTGTGCTGGTGGGAAGCTGGTTTTTCACACTAGCGACACAGAATGATATGGCCAAGCCAAAATAATGCTCAGGGCCTTCAAATCATTAACGCTCCTAGTGTCTGAAAGAGAGGTTGAGGAAAAACTAGTGAGCAGTTAATTGGGATTAAAAGAAGAAAAGAACCAGGGCTGATAAAACATGGGAGGGTGTGAATAAATAATTTAAGATAAAACTGAAAAACAATTAACAGAGGACAATGAGATCCAATTATTAGATGACCTTCATGTCTTAAAACCTCTCTCTGGCAATACAGTCTTATTCTTGGAAGCAATTAGGCTTCTGTCATTGACTGGCAGAACAACTGCATGTTGTTAGCTAGGCTGGCAGAAGACTACACTGCCTCTTTTTTTGTCAAGTTAAGTACTGCCTACAATAAATGGATCCTAGACTGAATGACAACTCTCAGAAAATTATTGAAAACGGGGGGAAAAGCTTTAGCTAAAAAAACCCCATAATATGTGATACAGAACAATAACAGCAACATAGAGCTAAATAAATTAATCGTCTAACACGGGGTGTCCAATCTTGTCAACTTTAAGACCTGTAGGCTTCAACTCTTAGAATTCCCCAGCCAAGGTTGGACCTCCTTGGTCTAACAGAATCCAAATCAACAGTTGTTCTTTGCCAAAAAGAAACATGTAACTTGCCATGCTGCTTTGGTTCATTAGACAATGGTCATTCCATTATTCTTTGGTAGACAACTCTAGGTATAAACAATAGGAAAAAGACCTTAACTGGTAAGTTAAGTAAGTCGTTGTTTTTTAATAACAACTCCCCTCCCCAAATGCTAAAGGTGATTCCCCATTGCAATTAAATCATAAATAATGTAATAAGAATCCATAATGATTCATATTTTACTCCTGACCGAAGTAACCAATCCTTGCTTCCTACTGAATAAGCACATCATTTTTTTTCCAGGTAACCCTATGTCAGGTGTCAGCAACCTGCAACTCTGAAGCCGCATGCGATTCTTTGGCTCCCTATCAGGGGATCCCACCACTGGCTGATCCCACCCCTTGCCCTCCCCTCCCAGTCACTCCTCACCTGGCCTGAGAAGGTAAGGGCAACGGCAGGGGATGGAGAAGTGGCCAGGGCAGAGACAGAGAGATACAGATTTTTTAACAACCGGTTCTCTGCCCTAATGACCAGCTGGGTAGGCGTGGCTAGAGAGGGGTCATGTTAGAGTTAGAGAGTTAGAGTTTATTGCATTTATATACCGCCCTTCTCCCCGAGGGGACTCAGGGCGGTTTACAGCCATATTAAAAACAGTCACATACACATGTGACTGGTAGAAATGAGTGACATCGAGTTGGCCATGCCTACCCAGGGTTTGTGGCTCCCGGTGTTTTCTTTTCTGTGGAAAACAGGTCCAAATGGTTCCTTGAGTGTTTAAGGTTGCAGACCCCTGCCCTATGTAATTATTGAGGGTTACAGTTTTGCTTCATTTTTTTTAGGAGATTCCTTTCTAAAGAACTGCCTTCTATATCTGTTCTTCTCTTGTTCTCAACCCCTGACACTCCTTTGTAGAACTTATTCAGACTTTAAGGAAATCACATTTAGGGGAATGCAGATGAATACATTCACTCTTCTCTCTTGCTTCTTTGACAATGCATAGAAGGCAAACAACTTGGTAGAGAACTTCCTCCAGCTATAGAGGCTCCCTGTACAATTGGGCATTTGATTTTCCATTGTGCTGAGTTCTGTGAAGACTTTCCCTAAATAAAAGAGGCCTTCCACTCTAGATGATAATGGGCTCTTTGCAAGGCAAGAAATAGGACTAGTGAGCTTGTTTCCTCTTTCCATGTAAGCTGTCAACAGATTTTCCTAATGCCTGAATATAGCTTCTCTGCCTTTGATTTAAAGAAGCTTCATAGCTGAAAAGGTCTGTGTTCTCTGCTCTACAGGATTTTTTGCTTGTCAAATTCTATCATAGATGAACAAAGGTGTTTTCTAAACATGTGTTAATGGAAGTGAATGAAAATAACAGAACTCTTTGGAAAAATGTATCATTAGCTTATCTTCTTGACACATCACTTCAGACCACACATCCACCTGGCACAAAGATTGTTGAGTTTTCTCTTCAAAATATTTATTGACAAATAGCAATGCATGCAAAGGTGATTGTTTACCCTAATCCTGCACAACTCTCAGCCCTGCTGAGAATAGCTTACCTTTTCCCTGCCTTTAAGACAGTGGTGGCTTTCAAATTTTTTTACTACCGGTTCTGTGGATGTGGCTTGGTGGGTGTGGCATGGCTTGATGGGCATGGCTTGGTGGGCATGGCAGGGGAAGGATACTGTAAAATCTCCATTCCCATCCCAATCCAGGGGAAAGTTACTCCCTATTTCCTCCCGATCAGTTGGGACTTGGGAGGCAGAGAATAGATGGGGGCAGGGCCAGTCAGAATTTTTACTATCAGTTCTCCAAACTACTCAAAATTTCCACTACCGGTTCTCCAGAACTGGTCAGAACCTGCTAAAACCCACCTCTGCTTTAAGATATATTACTATTCCAAGGCCAGTACTGGCCTTGACATACAGCTGTGATCCTGTTAGTTTTCTTATAGAGTGTGTTTTCAATTGTGGGAAACAGAGAATTGCTATAGAAGGTTCTCTTCTTCTCATGTTTCTTCCACTTTTAGCGAAGTAATTAATTATGCCTACTTAGGGTGATAAAAACATATGCAGTTATTTTCCGCTCAAAAGTCACCAGTGTAAATACTGTATGATAGTGCATGCTTGCTATTTCACATCAAGACAATTTTAGAAGAACCAACACTAGGCTGGAGCAGAATTCCCCACTGAAAGTAGAGAATAAATGGATAAGCATGTTAAGTAAGTGGAATGGGATAGAAGAAGCTTGAAAACATGTATGGGAATGTGTTAGGTTACTTATAGCTCTGGTGGTGCAGTGGTTAGAGTACAGTACTGCAGGCTACTTCTGCTGATCACCGGCTGTCAGCAATTTGGCAGATCGGATCTCACCAGGCTCAAGGTTGACTCAGCCTTCCATCTTTCCGAGGTGAGGACCTAGATTGTTGGAGGCAATATGCCGACTCTGTAAAGCACTTAGAGAGGGCTGTAAAGCACAGTGAAGCGGTATATAAGTCTAAGTGCTATTGCTGCTATTGCTACTTACTAATTAGCCCATAGCATAAAAACTCAAAGGGGTTTATTGCTTGATTGGACTTTGAAGAAACAGGTTAGAAAATAGGAGAAACTGTAAAGACAGAAGATTGATACTTTTGAACTTTAGTATTGGAGAATGATTCACTTAACCATCATACTACTGACTTAATAATTGTAATGATTCATTTAACAGCCGTGGCAAGAAAGGTAATAAAATAAGGCAAAATTGACAACTGTCCTGTTTAGAAACAGAACTGCTGGGTTTAATTGTGATCATGAATCATAATTCTTCATTTTCTAGCACCTCTGATATTCTGTCCCATTCCACTCTAATTTACCTTGGCAGGAAATAAATAGATCCAAGGAAACACTTAAGCGAATCTCCTCAATGTTTTGGGAGAACTGGCAAAATACTGCAGTTCAATTGAATGTAGATCTGAACACTGACAACAAACTAAGAGCTATAAAAATCACTTAGAGCTTTATTGAAATCAGTCTTCCTAAAATGCAAGCAAAACATGAATACATGAATAAATAAATAAACTGGAGAGCAATATTTAATGATGTAATCATGATTAATCTGGACAGAAATACAGCTGAAGAATTTTAAACATTCAAACATTCAAACTCCATTCCCAGCTTTTCCACCCAGGACATCAGTCAACACTGCTCCTAAAGTTACACAGCTGAAATTTTTTATTTTAATAATAATTTCTGGCCATTTCTCTCAAAACAATTCAGTATTTGAACAGGAGGAAGGGGACAAGAAGGAGAAGGATACATAACATAACATGTATTAGAACCAGTTTATAGAATATAACATATTCAACAAAACACAGGTCAATCTCACTAAAGTATTTTACATTAGTGAAAAAAACAAATCTTTACTCAATATAATCCAAGACCTCTTGATTTTCTCTGCTTTAGCTTGATGATGATGATGATGAATCGCACAGTCATCCAGATGTTCAAACTGGGTTAGATAGGCAGATGTAGATGTCTGATGATGTTACAGATATCATCACAGGATGGAAGCTGTTGCCACCTTTTGCAATTGACTATGGCAAATTTGTCAGTGCCAATGGTGTTCAAGTGGTACGCCAGTTGTTTTGGGATTACACCCAAGGCGCCTATTACTATTGGTATTACCCTTGCTTGCCTTTGCCACAGTTGTTCTATTTCTATTTTGTTAACTTCTCCAGTTCTTTCTCTTCTATTTTCCTGTCTCCAGGCACTGCCACATCCACTATCCAGACTTCTTTGTCTTTCTTATAGACTATTGTTAAGTCCAGGGTGTTATGTGGCAGGTGCCTGTCTGTTTGAATTCTAAAGTCCCAGAGCAATTTGACGTCTTCATTTTCCATGACTTTCTCTGTTTTATGGTCCCACCAGTTCTTGCTTGCAAGCAAACAATATTTCTTGCAGTTTTTTCAATGTACCATTGTTGCTACTTTGTCATATGGTCATACTTGATCACTGGCAATCCATTTCCCTCTGTTTTTTTGGATGCCACTGAATATTTATTTGTATTTGTTGCTGCTATACCAGCTTTCCTATTATGTGGCAATATCCATGCCTAAACCTTTGACCCCAAGCTAGTTGATGGGAATCCAGATGAAGAGAACAGAACTGAGTAATTGTGGGCATCTTGTCCACACAAAACTAGAGAATTTCTATCTTTAGTCATGAATGGGGTTGCATTTCCATAACTGATGTATTTTTTGGGGAAGGCCTTTATCCATATTCATTTTGTGTACCAGTTGTAACCATTTCTAGACCAAGAAGTCAGACAGTCACCCATGGTTTAATCACCTTCATTGCTGACTATTACATGCTGTATAACGGTCGTCCCTTGAAGACCACTCAGAAGCTGTACCATGCAATTATGGGCATTTGTGTCCATGTTGCAGCTCTGCTTTATGAGCTGTACTAGTTACCAGTAGTTTCCCTGATGCAACTCAAAATGCTGGTTATCACCTATAAAGTACTTCGTGGCATAGGGTTTGGCCATCTGGGAAACTGTCTGTCTCCTAAAATGTCTGCCCATTCTGTTTGATCAGAGTTGGCACTTCCTGTTTCCTTTAATTAAACTGTGTCATCTAATGAGATCCAGCAAGTAACTTTTTCATTCACAGTGCCTGCCATATAGAACACCACCCCCTAGCAATCTCTATGGTCCCTACCCTGCCCTTGTTCAAACATGCTCGTAAAATCTGCTCCTCCTACCCCAGACCTTAGACTAAGATAGGTGTCAGGCCCCTTGGAGGAGTTTTGGTTAAAAGAATGTGCTACTTTGCTCTTCTTGGATTCTTGTTATAGGGGTTTTCTGGGTTTTTTCCAGTGGTGGGTTTCAAATTTTTTTATTACCAGTTCTGTGGGTGTGGCTTGGCTTGGTGGGCGTGACTTGGTGGGTGTGGCAGGGGGAGGATACTGTAAAATCTCCATTCCCACCCCAATCCAGGGGAAGATTACTGCAAAATCCCCATTTCCTCTCGATCACTTGGGAGGCAGAGAATAGATGGGGGTGGGGTGGGGCCAGTTAGAATTTTTACTACTCAAAATTTCCACTACCGGTTCTCCAGAACTGGTCAGAACCTGCTGAAATCCACCTCTGGTTTTTTCCTACCTGTAATCTGATTTTATTTGACACCCCGTCAGACAGCTTTACAAATTTGGTAAATGAATAAACTTATGATAAAGATGAAAATATTGAATGGAATGTGCTTTTCTCTCATGGTGAATCATGTTAAGAATCATATGATCTTACCTGCCCTGTATATATAACTCCTGTTGAGCTAGTTTCAGACATGAAGTGTTTCAGTCTGGTGAATTAGGATTTATCAGACAGAGAATGTTGAAAATCCATATTCACACAATTGCTTAAAACAACATCTCTGATCATGATGCCAGCTGAACATTAAAAGATCTAGTGATAAAGATTCAAAATATGAAATCAGTGAGAAATCACTATTTGGATTATGCCTCAGATTATTGCTTGATCCTGACTAAACTGGAGCTATTTGCAATGAGACAGCACAGCATGGCGACGAAACGGTTTGTATGGAGGGGTGCTTAATGCATGAAAGCCAGCACGTTTTATAAAGCAATATTCTTGATTTATAATCCATCAAGTTATTATTAGGCATGAGATGAAACATAAAGCTGCAGCTAATCAAAAATCTGAACCAACTCTCTGCCATTGATTACAGTAACAGCGAACAGCTTTCCAAAGAGGATAAGACTTAACAGAGTAATTCCCTTCTCTTCCAGCCATTCTGTTAACCGATTTTGCACACTCCAGCCTCTCATCAGGCTTTGCCCATATATCTAAGATGAGTATGTCGGGGAGTTTGCATGAGCATTTCATCCCAGTAGAATTGGGATGTAGTGAATAGGTCACTCTATAATGGAATAGAGATTAGAATGTAGGAAGCGTCCCATATAAATGACATATACTTAGAAATCAGGATTCAAGGTGAAGTGTTTGCCTGAATAAATTGAAATATGATCATTCCCCATTCCATTCCCCAAATCTTTGTATTTCAAAATTGAAAGGAGATAGAGCTTCACCAGGATTTTGACATTTTTAGCGTATCGAGAAGGGAATGTTGCTTTATCTGTGGGTCTGCTGTTAGCAAAGAATGAACAGCTACTGCAACTCAGCCTTCCTGATCATGGATGAGTATGAAGATAGCTAATCAATGCTCATCTGTCAACTGGCAAGGTGAACTTCTTCCCATCTACTTTGTTTTGCATGGGGGTGGGGGGGGGGGACTCCAATGGCTAATGCATCTCATTCTAGGAAAATGCCACTGCTTTTACAGCAATATTTTTGCTTACAAATAGGAATTCCCCATGCACCTATGATCTATCTATAACATTGAAAAAGAAGGAAGCCAGGACTGGCATGTTTGATGAGTAGAATGGTGGAAGATTGTCAGATTGATCCATGATTAGATTTGCATCCTTGTCTGGATCTGTCCATAAGGAAGCTGAAAAATGAACATACAAATAACTAACAAAGATCAAGAAACAAATAAGCAATATAGGGAACCTGCAGCCAGGACACATCCCTCCCTTAGTTCAGCATCACAGAACCTAAGTTAGATCCTACCTCCTGCCCACTCTCCTCTTTTAAAAGCTTTTGTATTAGACAAAATGAACCCAAAGGGATCACTGTTTACTACAGGTAAATGGGGAACTAGGAAGCAGAGACAAAAAGAAAAAGTGGCAGAAGAGTAAAACTAGAAGTGGTGCACCAAGGAACCTACTGGTGGAGGATCCCTTAAAGGGCCTTTGCAAGAGCCCCTCTTAAGCACTGAAGTTCAAGGTCTAATCAGCAAAGAAGGAACTATCTGAATGAGACAGGAACCTGATTTTAAGTTGGCAAAAGGGTCCAAAGTTGATCTGGAAGTAATTAGACCCCACTCAAGAGTTAATGGACTGCAACAGAAGTCTAGCTATGCTCTCCCTTCAGGATTATAGAACAGTGGGCCTATCAAAACTAAAAGTGAGTCTGCAATATGATATTGCTCGTTTTTACTATTTCTCTGGCTCATCTTGTCCTACTTTTTTCTCTGCCTCTGGACTATTCCAGTTCTGAATACTGAATCATGTGAAACTATGCTTCCTTCCAGTGGGATCTAAAATACTGGTCAAGTCTAAAATGTTCCTTAATCAGTGTCGTAATTCAGTTTCCCAGGTATCCTTATTTCATTGAATGGTTCCCCATTAACATTAGATTACCTCATTAACATTGACTTATTTAATAAAGAGTTGCTAATTGAAATAAAGATCAGAACTGATGAGCATAGCTGAACTACAAATTAAAAAAAAATAATTGGGAGTTTGTAACACTCGTTTCAATGACAGCACAACTAGAAGGGTTGGTCATCACCTTAATCTTTCTCTTCAAGGAAAAACAATGGCCTGTGATCATTCATGATAGGAGAATCAAATCAAATGATACCTACAATTGTCGCAACGAAATATATAACAATTTTTAAAATTAAAAATCAGTTTTGACTTAAAAATAGATTCCTAGGAAAAAGCAAAGAATATATATATATAAATTAGATTTATATGCCGCCCTTCTCTGGAGACTCAGGACGGCTTACAATGCGTTAAACAATAGCCTTCATACTTTTGTATATTTTATACAAAGTCAGCTTATTGCCCCCACAAACTGGGTCCTCAATTTACCTACCTTAGAAAGGATGGAAGACTGAGTCAACCTTGAACCTGGTGAGATTCGAACTTGCAATAATTGCAGACAGCTGAATGTTAATAACAGGCTTTTAGTCTGTTGAGTTGTCCAGTCTCAGAATATTATATTTCATTCTGCTCAAAGTGTAGTCAAAAGTGCCTTTATGAAAATGTTTAACCACATTAATGATTTGTTATAAATAATGATTTATAACATTATTATAACATTTATAACAGTTCAGTTTATTTGCTTAAGATCTCAAGACATTCTAGTGAACAGGAAAAAGCATTTGGAAATTAGAAAAATATCACATAACGGTTAAAAAAAATATTGTGGTACCATAATGTAGATATTGTTATGGCATGACAGTCAACCCTGGGATACATGATTAGCTTTGCCCCAAACCTAACCTAATCCTATTGCATTCAAACCAAATAATTAACAGAAGCCTAAGCTTCGCTGAATTTGGGAAACCTATGTTGTGCATTGCAAGATAAATGATGTTCTAATGATGTTTTTAATTTGGTGGTAATTTTAAAAATCAGTACCTTGAATGCTGGAAATGCATTTGAATCTCTAAAATGCAATCACTGGGTGAAATGCCCTTTTCCTTTTCCTAAAGTGAATCTAGTTCCTATACACTCTTTGGGAGTCTGCTTCAGGGGTGGGTTCTACTTACTTTTACTATCGGTTCTCAGCGGGGCCATGTGCATGCTCTTCTGCACATGCACAGAAGCATTTTTATGATATCGGGGTTCGTAGGCGGAGCCTCCCCCAGTTTTACTACCGTTTCTATAGAACCGGTGCGAACCAGGGGCAACCCACCATTGGTCTGCTTGCTCTAGGACTGGGACAAGCAGGGATAGATTCTGAAAAATCATTCCCCACCCCCAGTTCTCTACTCTAAGAAATGCATTTGCTTCCAGCTCCTCCCTACTAGTTGCTAGCAATTTCTCAGTCCCCAGTAATCTGGTCCTGCTTACTGTCAAAATAATCATCACAAGTTTTGTGTAGATGACTAGGCAGAGACAGAGAGAGAGGTCAAGTGTATCAGCAGTCTCAATTCCCACAAGAGATCTAAATCCAGCACACCTTGAATTCCATGAACCTTATCTATCACCAATTTGCTTTGATAGTTAGTAGTTCAGATTCTTCTATTAATGTACAATAAACTTATATTCATTTGAACTGCCTGGACTCCTGTTTTCTTGCACTTGACAGGTTGTTTATTTTTCTTTGTTTATTAAATTTATATGCCAACCATTTCACTGGCAAGCAACTCTAGTTTTCCTGGCAGCATGGTCTACTTGTATTCCCCTACCTATATGCTCTTCTATCTAAATCTGCTCCTTTGTTTGGAAAAAGGGAACTGGGTTGTTCTCTAATTGCTTCTGTCTCATGTGTCCTTGTGCCTTGCAGTTCGTTGCTGCAGACTTAATTAGTATATGGTGCAGTTTCATTTTTTTTCCTCTGAATTAAGCAGGCAAATTACTCCACAACCTGATATGATAGGGTCTCTTTTAATTTCCTCCTTACATCCCTATGAATCAATTTCTTCAAGACTTGGCCAATCAAAGTTCTATTTTTCAGGGACAATGTAGCATAAGTAAACTCATAGATACCGAGGGTAGTACATATTATGAAAAGGAAGGGGGTCTTTGCCACAACCTAAAGCCCTTATGACCAGAGAAATATTACCCTAAAACAGAGATCTCCAACTGTTTTGGCTTGGTGGACCAGTGGAGGCAGTGGTGGTGGTTGTGGGGTGGGGTGGAATGGTAGGGGGGATGATTACGTGTGTACACTGCTTTCACAAATGCAGCTTTGCATGCATGTGCACATCCACCCACCACTTCTGTGGCCCAGTTCCAAACCCAGCCCTGGGTTGCAGCCGGGGGTTGGGGACCCCTGCCCTACAGGATAGGCAACTAGCTGCTAAACATCTGCAACTGAGAGAGAGGTAGAAAGTATCTTTGATAGAGATAGGCCAGATCTGTTACCAACAAAACAAAATGTAAAATTCTTTTAACTTTTGTATGGGATATTGTTGCATTGTTTTATTCTCTGTTGTAAGCTGCCCAGAGTCCCTTGGGAGTGGGGCGGCATAGAAATGTGACAAAATAAATAAAATAAATAAATAAAACATCATAAAATGTCATGCAAAGGGGTGATTATGCAACCCTAACGGATGTTTATTTCAAAGTCAAAACAGAACTTAGTAAAATCTAACCATAGCTTCAAAGTTTCTTATAATGAAAAAGTTCTTTTGCCTATATAATTGCACAAGACCAGGCCCTCTTTTTACAAAAAGATCTTTCAAGAGTTTATTCATGAAGATGAATGTGGATTTTCACCTTAAAAACAAAAGGCAATGTGAGAATTGTATTGGATGTAATAGAATATTTATAACAACATAACAGAAAAAAGCCACATTAATCTTTTTAGGTGCAGAGAAATTTTTTGATAATTTGAGTTGGCCTTTTTTGTCTAAGGTGCTGGCCTTTGGCAGGAATTTTACTCAAGAAATTATATCTATATCTATATCTATATATCAGAAGGCTCTAATTATGATTAATGGTGACCTAACTAAACCATGTGATTTCCAGAAGGGGACAAGACAAAATTATCCTTTGTCCCCCTAGTTTTGGTTTCTTAAGGGTTTGAATAGAGACATCAGACAAGATAAGATAATAGAACCAACAATATAGGGATAGAGTTTTTGATGAAAAAATTAAAAGACTTTGCCATACTAGCAGGTTTTAAGATGAATAAATAAAAAACAAAGTTGTTGGTAAAAAATTCACACGATCAAGAAGATCTGATGAAAAACTATCTGATGAAAAAGAAAAGCAAAGATGAAGACTTTTCTAATTCAGAAAAGAGTTAAATATTTGTGTGTTATCTTGACTAATATAAATTGTATGTTGTTTGATAATAGGCATGGAATGAAGTTAATAAAAATATGCTGAGATGAGAAAAATTTCAATTGTCTTTATTAGGAAGAAGTTCTGTAATCAAGATGAAAGTTTACTTAGAATGCTATTTCTATTTCAAACAATATCTAAATTGCTTAATACACCATTTGAGCAATGGCAAAAAGATACCTCCAAATCAAGTCACGAAACAGAGAAGTAAATATAAATTGCTGCAGGATGAGAAAAAGAGAGGAGGGTTAGGATTACCAGATGTGAAATTGAATTTTGCAGCTTATTGTTTTGTATGGATGAAAAGACTGGATGACTTTGATAAATAGGAGATTATTAGAACTAGAAGAATATGATTTAAGATTTGGGCAGTGTGGATAAAGTTAAGGTTGATGCAGATTTAAAAAATCATTTTATTAGATATACCATATTGAGGATCTGGAAAAAGTTGTCTCCTAAAATTCTTTTATATTGTCACTCCAAAAGGGAGGGATTTTTTTTTCCAGAAGAGAAATGAGAGTTAAACAAAAATGACTAAATTATCATAATGCACTGGGGTTTCTTTCTCTCAAGGAGAATTTCAGTTAAAAACAAGAGAAGAGTTGGAATTCGAAGGGGACACAAACACACAAACACACACAATTGGCTTGCCTTTGTTCAGCTAATGGACAAATTTTATTAATTAGATTTGTATTTAATTTTAAATTTAGATTTAAATTTAAATCTGATAAGAATAATACTCTGAAATAGTACAACTGAATTTGATGTGGAATTGTGTGCAAATGATGATCATATTATTGTTGAGATGTATGAATTTTTACTGAAAATGGAACAGAGGATGAATAAGTGAGAGTAAATGGGCAAAAATTGGATATAATGTACAGTTAGAGCAATGGGACAATTTGTGGACAAAGAGTTGAATTTTACACTGAATTATAACCTTAAAGAGAACATTTATAAAAAGATGTATTGCTGATATTTAACTCTGGATAAACTTAAATATGTTTACAGGATTTTATAAAAACATTTGCTGGAAATGTAATCAAACTGAGGGTACATTTTTAAAAAAATCTTTGGTGGTTAAAAAAAAGCTAGAACATATAGGGATCAAATATGTATTTTGATTCAGAAGATTTCAAAAGAAAATTTGCAATTTAAGTCATAGATTTTTAATTTGGGGTTAAGAGAAAAACATACTGAAATATTTTATGGAACTTTATATATGATAACAGCTTTTATCAATTTACACAAAGGTGAAAGGATTTGCAAATACCTATATTGGAAGAATGGAAGGTGAAGTTGACTGAATTTATAGAGATGGCAAAATTAACAGCTTTGATTAAGAAAATTTTTTTGACCAATCTTATTTCACTATTATTAAACAAGTCAATCTGTTCTTTCTCCAATACAAAGAAATGTGCCTATATATTAGTGCTGTTGTTGGTCTATGATTTCACTGCACGCAGTATGACATATTTTCATGGGGTGGTTATAGGAATGAGCATTTGCCACAGCACTAAGGCAGTGCTACTGGATTACACAATAGTGTGTGATGGAAGAATAATCTGATCTGGCACCAAGTAAATTTGTTATTTACTTTTTTTGTTTCACAAACTAGGAAGTCACATTGCAATGTACCGTGAATTTCAGGAGTAATTTAGCGTGTTTCATTTCTTATCTGAACAACAACCACAAAGAGTCTGGCAACCATCTGCTGAGGCATTTCACTTCACCATCTATAACCTCAGAAGTGTCTTTTTGGGAACTGCCAAAGGGAGTTTTTGAGCTTCTGATTAGTAGTTTCTAGGAACAGATCCAGGAGATCACCTCAGCAAATAAATTGTGCAGACCAAAAAAACAAAAACAAAAAGAAAGCCACAAGTTTGTGAAACCACACATGCTTTCTGTCACCTAAGCAGGAGGGTAAAATAAGATCAGTACTGTTTTGTAGGCCTGTTACGATTTAGCCTGCCTATGGTGTTTGTGAAAATAAGATGACAAAATGTAGATTACATGCACCTTTTTTTTTTTTGCATCCTTACATTTCATTCAGTAGGCGAATTTTCTCCCCCTCTTGTCTTCTCACTCTCTTGCCTCCTCCTCCTCTTTCAATTTGTTGAGATGCTGAAATCTGCTTTGTGTGATTTATGAAGGAACTTGAAGCGATTAGTTTCACAGTGCATGAAAATTCCTAGGTTCAGAGGGATGTCCAATCTGTTACACTATGAGCTGTTGACTAGATGAGAACTTGAGCAGCACAGAGCCATAAGGAGATTGTGTTGGGTTATTAAACACTTGTGGTAAAGCTGCTTATTCTTAATTCCCCAGTGTCCTGCCAAAGTGGTTGGATAAGATCAGATCAGATTAGATCAAAAAGCCTGGGAACTGGTCTTTTGAACAGATTCATTTAATCAATAAGAGAGAGGGAGGGAGGGAGGGAAGGAGTGAGTGAGTGAGTGAGAGAGAGAGAGAGAGAGCACGTAGTGGTACCAAGATCACAAGAGATTAGGGGGAAAAAAATTAGAAAGAGCATATTTTTTCTCTCTTCTGTTCTTTAAAAAAAATCGAATTCTTAATACCAAGGGATGGAGTTATTTTTTTTCTTTCCATTCCTTTTCCCCCTTCAATTTCTATAATGTATCACTTTAACAGTGGTATTTTTAAAGCTTCATTATTGAGCAGACAATGTGATGTCAAACATTTCCTAATACGGTAATACTTAATAAGTCAAGAGGTTGTGAAAGTACCATAAAAGCAATTGATGCTCTAAACGACCTCCTGTGAAAAATGTATCAAGAAGCAGTTTTTGCTTTAACTATTCCATGATGATTGTCATGATGATAATGATCATGAAGATGGTTTTGGGCTAGGTTAATATGCAAAAAATTATGATTTTTTTTCTTTTACATTATAGGAGGGCAAAGAGGAGGAAGACAAATAGCTAACTTGTTTTCTATATGCTTGTTCAGAACCATAGAGCTTTAGAAATAGAAATGTATGCAGATTGGATTACATTTCAAGATATATAAATTAAACGCAAGTTATTCATAAATCATATTCCTATTTCCTGTTGGATTATGAATCATTATACAGAATGTAATTAAACAAAAATGGTAACTCAACATGCTAATTCATATATCAGAGCAATTTTATAAGCAGTTTTAAAACCGGTAAAATGCAACAGTCATATTAATAAAAATAGAAAATGTTGAGGAATTCCAGATGTAACTACTCTTTCTGGCAATGGCGGGAAAATTCTCTTTGATGATGCACGGTGAAATTGGACTCCAAATGAATTAGCAGTGCAGGTGCCTAGAGAAAAATGATTGGTCTTAATAGTATTATTAAAATTAAGCCCGCTTTAACAGAATACAATTTACATTCAGAATTAAATACGGATATGTATTTATAAATCCATTCTATAAAACTTAATTTTCCATCCAGATATGCTGATTATTTCAGGCCTTCCATACCTTTACCAATAGTTAATTACTTTGGAACGCTTTAACTCTATTTTCCAAATCAGCATGCATGCATAAAATGACTGCAATCTAATTTGACGTATTATTAGTGATGATTATTGTCATAGATAAATTAGATTGAACAGAAAATAACCTTCATCCTTAGCATGTTTTAGCTCTCAGAATTAATGTGATTTGGTGAATACACATAAATAAAAGTCTGATGAGTCCCTGCTGACTAGGAAGCCTGCTGGTGCTGAAGTGTATCAATTTCATGCAGATGATGAATTCCTTAAGCATTCAGTGATAATCATGCTTGATTTGACAAGCCTTTCTCATGCTATTTTAGGGCCTTAATTTTCTGTGAAGTTCTGTCAAGTGCTCATCAAGCACTCACTTATCTCCCTATCTTAACCTGGCAGCCAATCACAAGGTTGCCTAACACTGCCGCTACCAAGTGCTGAGCTATTAATATGCTGGTCATGTGACTGTCCAAGGAGAGAAGCCAATCAATGACTGATTAACATTCAGGTCATGTGACTCCCAAGGAGAGTAAATGAGTTACACAGTAAGACATCAAACAAATTTTCATCTTGAAAGAGTGATTGCTTTTTCTGCTGCTGTGATGTTTGTCAAATTCACTCTAGCCTTGTCCAATTAAGCTCCATGAGATGAATTAATAATGAAGAGATGTAAGCACTCTGCCAGCATGATATCTACAAGTAGAACCAGGGAATGGAGGCTGGTGGAAAAGGGGAACCAATTGGAAAATGCCCAATCGAGCTGGTGAGAAAATAATGCTTCCCAAAAGTTGAGACTGTTTTGTTTGCACTGGCATCCCATTTAAAGGAAATATTTGGGAAACCTTCAGACAGCTGTTTATTTATTTATAAAAATTATTGCCCCCCCCCCATTTTACCATAGGATACCTCTGAGCAGCTTACAGTTATACATTTTCAGTTAAAACATAAGACATTAAAACGAAGAACAGGTGCGGAGGGTGGGGCCAGAGTGGGAGGGGAGGTGAGAACTGTTATTACTCAATCAACCTCCTCCCTTGCACTGTTCTCCCACTGGGGCCCTAAGCCAACCAGCAAAGCCAGGTCTTTAGACCTTTACAAAAAGATAGGAGGGTTGGGTCCAACCTTACATGGAGGGGGCAAGATGTTCCAGAGGCCAGGAGCAACAGCAAAGAAGGCCCTCCCCCTGGACCAGTGGTGGGTTGCTTCCGGTTTGCACAGACTCTAAAGGTCACAAATCATGATCATGTGACCACAGGATCATACAAATTTATATGGTCACAAATATGAGCTAGTTGCAAGTGCCTGAATTGTGATCCTGTGGAGTGATAGTCCTAAGTGCAAGGATAGATCATACATCCCTGTTGCCAAGGCCATCATAACTTTAAAGTGTCATTAAATTAACAGTCATAAGTTAAGGATTCCTTGTAGAGATTCTTTAATTCAACAGAAAGAAATCTGTTCTTCACAGAGGTGTGTTCTGAAAGAGTTCTCACCATTTGATAATGTCATCAGACGAATGATGATTAATTACTATCTGTTCTGCCCCAGCTAAGGATCCCAAAGAATGTAGCACACACAAATTCCGAACAAAACTCAAGTTACTTAAAAACACAGTCTTTTGCAAATGCAGGCTGTTAATAAAAACGTTCTTAACAACCTGCCAGAAATTCCACAGATAAGATAGTCTTACTAGAGTTGGCAGAAAGCCCAGAAGCCAGGTTTGCAGAGAAAATTCAAACTCAATGATCAGTGAATGAAAGGACGAACACATATTGTTTCCTGCAGTTTTTTACAAACTGTGTGCAAACTTAAATAGGCTAAGGGAGTGGCCAATTAGCCCCAAGTCTTACTCTTGAGGAGACCTACTCCTGAGTAACCACTCCTGCCTTTTGGCAGCTTTGCGTGCTCATGCATTGAGAAGAGGCTCCTCCATTTCATCCTCTTCACTTAAAGGAGCCTCTGGAGGTTCTGAAGGCCCTGGCTGAATCTCTGCCTCTGGCACCACATCTTCTTCAGCCTCCTCGCTGTCCGACTCGAGCGCTGGCTGCACAGGCTGCTGGCGTGATACCACACCAGCCTCCTTGTCATTGGGATCAGTAACAATCCGCACAGGCCGCTAGCGGGCCACAACACTATAAATGAATATGAACCATTTGCTTAACGCATTGTAAGCCGCCCTGAGTCTCCGGAGAAGGGCGGCATATAAATCAAATTAAAAAATAAAAAAAAAAAAATTTACAAAACCATATTTTTCATTGGGTGATATGATTGTACTTCATCAGTGGATCATTTCAAATTTCTGTCACACACTGGTTCTGGGTCCATATTTGTGGCAATGGTAATGCTGTTCTTGAAATAGATTTTTTCCCCCATTATTATATAAAAACTATTATGAGAGAAGAGAACAAATCTATATTATAGACTAAGCATCGCCTTGCACAAATACAAAACAAACTTACATTAAATCTCCTACAAAGCTCTCCACAAAACAGGTGCTCTTGCGGGCAATCTGAAAGAATATATCTTGGTTCTTCAGCTGAAATCCAATAACTAAAAGGAAGTCTCAATCAACTTTAGAGGATACTAGACAACCTATGATTCACTGGGTCACTGTTTCAGAGATACTTCCTTATCAGATTTCTCAATGCCTTCAACCATGGTGGAGCTTCTAGTGTACTAGAAAAGTTGTTTAAAAATGCAGAGAGATATTAAGAGATGTATCTATCTGGAAAGTAGTCAATGTTGAACTGCACAGCCTAGTCAAACCACAAAAGTTGACCACAGGAAATTTTTATGACATTTTGTGGTATGTCATAAAATGCTTTACAACATTTTTATGTCATAAAATGTTTTTATAAAGTTCCACATTTCAATTCCATGGGATTTATGGGTCCCAGATTTTGGACATATTCCGTAAATTAGCCCATTTGAAGTACCTTGGTTAAAAACATTTTGTCCTATGATACACCGTTTCACCCATGGAAAAGTTACAGACATGAGAACTTCAGTAGTACATACATGATGGTCACAATAAAACAATGTGTTACATCTGCAAAGCCTAAAACTATAAATTTATAGATTTATAAACCAACCAAAGCATTAAATATCTATATCAAGAGCTACTTTAGCCAAACATTGACTAAATGTTTTTTCTTAAAAACTTGGATGCAAGCTTTCTTGAAATGGGATGCTAAAATCTATAATGCAGTTACTCAGTCAATTACTCTATAAGCAATTGTATGAAGAATATTGCACACATATACTTTCATTTAATTAGGAAAGCTATAATAATAAACTTAATTTGTAACTAACTGCTATGTTCAGAAAACACATTTTTAAAGAAGGGAAATAACTTAAAATAGTCTATGAATCAACTGCAGAGTCACATAAGAAAAATGCCAAAGTGAGTCAGGAGTAACAATTTATTAATTGTACTTGTTGCATTTGTTCTAATTAGCCCACTTCTTTTGGCTTGTCATTAAATGCCATTCATAGACAGAACCAGAAATGTACAATTAAATACAATTAAAAGCTCATTTAGCATGGGTACGCTTAAAATGGATTTCCAACCTCTGAAAACATCCCTGCAATTTTTCTTCAGCTAGAAAATAAATTGCATTTCACTGCCGAATCCTATGTAAAATTCTGATGACATGCTTAGCAGAGAGACCCTATGACTAATAAAGCTTTCATCCGCTCACTGAAAAGAGTTAGTCAACTAATGGATTTCTAGTGATATGAAAAAAAAATTGTTGGATCTTACTTATTAAGTTCTAGCATGAAATTAGATAAATTCCCAAGGCATCCCCACGCAATATATTCTGGTCGGTTTAACAAGGGTGTTAGAGCATGCCAATTAGCTAGCAATCTGAAATAAACAGTAGTTACACACACAGAGAGAGCTTATAACTGCAAAGTTAATAACATTCTTAATGGAACTTCTTGGTATGGTAGTTCACTACACTGTGAGGAAGCAAGATGTGGAACATACTATATTCAAAAAGATTGTAAGTCAATTCCCAAAAGTAAAAGATTAAAACATTTTCAAATAGTGAAGCAGAAGTTATTTTTTCTGGATCTTGATAGGAGAAGGAGGGGGAGACAGTAGAGAATTAAGTCTTCTGACATGGAGGGGGTGGAGAAGAGAGACATCAAGGATATGTTTAAATATCAAGTGAGCCATATAGAAATTCTCTCTTGTTGCAATCGTCTATCAACTCAGCTTTAAACAGAGGCCCTGCTGTGACCTATAATGTGGAGCACTTGGAACAAGCAGGCCAATGATACTTAAGGCAATGTATTTTGAGGTATCACTCTGCAGAAGCAGAAACTGATCTAAAATTAGTAGCCTATTCAAGATTAACATGACCCAGTGATTTCAATAGCTTCTAATAATAAGGAAACTTAGACCAACTTGGATAGTCCATTTAGCTCTGTGTTCACTGGACCTGGCAACAGGTCCTTTAGAGAAGATTTTTATATCATTGGTTCCTTGTTCATAAACAAAAGATAACCAGAAATAAATTAATGAAGGTATAAAGAAATCCATTGAGCTGTGGTCCATCCAAACGCACAATTTCAGTGGCAAGGATGTAAATAGAGGGAGTTTTTTTAGCCATATATTATTATATATATTAATATATATATACTAGTCATATATATATTGTCCAGCAACATTGAACTGAAAACTAGGGCATACAAAACTTTTACCAGACCAATTCTTGAATATAGTTCATCTGTCTAGAACCTGCATTGCATATCGGACATTAATACAATCGAACGAGTCCAGAGATATTTCACAAGAAGAGTCCTCCACTCCTCGACTTGCAACAAAATACCTTATGCCACCAGACTCGAAATTTTGGGCTTAGAAGTTTGCCATCTTTGGTCTGTATGTACTAAGCATAGTACATAAAATCATCTGCTACAATGTCCTACCAGCAAATGAATACTTCAGCTTCAACCAAAACAATACAAGAGCACACAATAGACACAAACTCATGGTAAACTGATCCAGACTAGACTGCCGAAAATATGACTTCATTAACAGAATTGTCAATGCCTGAAACTACCTGATTCTGTGGTTTCTTCCCCAAAACTTTAACCTTAGACTGTTTACAGTAGATCTCACCCCATTCCTAAGAGGTCTGTAAGGGGTGTGCATAAGCGCACCAGAGTGCCTACCGTTCCTGTCCTAATGGTTTTTTTTTTATTCGTATCCTTTTCATTGTATTTATAATTATGTTTACACTTGTCATAAAATACATACTTGATGAAATAAATAAATAAATAAGTAAATAAATAAATAAATATTAGATGGGGAAAAAACTTGTTTATACTTGCCAAAGTTTGTATGTTAGAGCAGGATGCAAGGCAGAGCTTACTTTTTGCAGGTGTTATTAACATTTCTCCACTATAATCTAGCCGCTCTCAAATTTCACGACTTTCCTCCTTCTCTTTGGATTTATTTTATGTTTGCCAAATACTTAGAAAATCTGGGAGGTTTTCACAGTTGAGTAACTTGTAGAAATAATCACTATATTCCAGTTATAGAATTTAGGTTCTCTACTTGAGAAGAATTTAAATTGTTTGGGGCAACAGTTTAAATCTCCAAGAAACGGGCTTTGCACTGCAAAAATTTTTATAGACCAGAAAGCAAGAGATCACAAATAAGTTTCATTTAGAGTTAAGCATACAAATGTTAATATTGTATGTTACATTTCCAAGGCTGTAATTCATTTTGACTTCCTATAACTTCCTTCAGAATTTAGCATTTTCTCCAAGTGAAACACCACTTATTAAGCTGTGGTTTTACTTACTAGTAGTGCCACTGTGCCAAGGAGAACACAAGCGCTTAAAATGCTTAGCTGATTCAACATTTAAAAAACCAAACAGAAATGCCCAATATTATTACAAGCATCATCAGGTAATGCAGCTTTTAAATCCAGTTTGAAAACTGGCCTGTCTTTTTTTGAAGCAGTTAGGAAAAGAAAGTAAGTTCTACCTTTTCTGTATCGGTAGTCCTCAATTTACAACAGTTCATTTAGTGATTGTTCAAAGATACAACAGCACTGAAAAAAAGTAATGCTTGGCAACTGACTGATATGTATGACTGTTGCAGTGTCCCAGGCTTATGTGATCCCCTTTTGTAAACTTCTGACAAGCAAAGACAATGAGGAAGCCAGATTCACTTAACATTGTTACTAACCTAACCTTTGGGTTCAATTGTGTCGTGATTCACTTAACAACTGGGAAAAAAATCATTAAATTGGGCAAAATTTGCTTAAGAAATTTCTCACTTAGCAACAGAAATTTTGGGTTCAATTGTGATCAGGCATTCAAGATTACCTGTACAAGTCTGCATAATTAATATTTCTTTTTCATTCCTATGCTATCTATTGTTTACAATACTTTCATTTTTTTTCTTTTTCTTTTTTTGTATCCATAGCCGTTTTCATGAATTGTGAAGTCCTTTGTATCTAATCCTTTGAACTACGTTATTGAGAAGAAGAATGCTCTGCAGCTAGTTGGAGAGGAAACGAGTCCCTGCCAAGCTGGAAAGCAATCATAAAGCTACTGGAGAAATAAGGCCTACTGTGGTAGTGGCTGTGTAGCTAATCCATTCGTCTTTTATAAGGACCCTGCTCTGCACTCTGAGGCCTAAATTGACCCAACAACCAATCAATGTCTTTATTTGCTGCATGTCTGTCCCTGAGAGGTTTTATTGCCGGATCCAACCAGTAATCAAAGCTTCCATCAGTATTAGGGCGCTGATGACTGAAATGACCAAACTTTCAATGAGGTTGGCTCGATTCCAATCATACCATTTTGAAGATACAAAGAGTCTGTGTTGTGCTGTGGAATTCATTTTCTTGTTTACTTCCTACCGAAACAAGAGCATAATCAGCACTCAGTGCATCGGATCAGACCGCTGAGTTGTTGACAGAAGCTCGGAGAAGCTTGCCAGCTTTCCACATGAAACACAGGCTTTCTTCTAATACACCCCCTACTGTCTGTCTCGCTGCCAATTGTAGCACATCAGAGCTGGCCATTGAGATAATGACCGTGAAGTCTCATGATACACTTTGATGAAGTGTAACATTTTTTGAGGGATCCTTGTCTGTGCCAAAGTGATAGAGACAGCTGACTCAAAATCACCTCATCAAATTCAAGGCTGATGAAGAGCAGGCACCTACACATGCTTCCACAGAGAAGAAGGGGAACAGCTTGCCATCAAAGATTTCCCCGCTTGTGACTATTGTATCACCAAATCTTTTAACATTTTTTAACGGAAAAATATTTCACAGATTCAAAGGTATGCCTCATACTTGGTGATACAGATTTATACAATAAGAACCTCGTTCCTCATTAAAAAAGATTCTTGGTGGGCTATCTGCTCTTTACTTACATATTACAAATGCAAATTTATATTTTGTTTTTCTTTAATTTAGGCAAGAGATAGACATGGTTATAATTTATTGGATGTTAGCCTATTTCAAATGCCATTTAGTAGGTAGAGGGTACAAAATAGAGAAGGGCATATCTATTTTTATTTCATGTTTCTTTTTTTTCCACAGTTATTTTTTATTTATTCTGTTTCTATTCCAGCTTGAATTGTTTTTTATACTGAGTATGTGCATATTTCTAATGTACTCTTTTCAATATTATTTATTATTTTATTTATTTATCAAATTTATATAGCCACTATCCATCTCATGAAAATATACAAGGTTTATATGCGTTTTTCCCATGCAAATTTGTATATTCTGTTTTATAATATATACATTTTTGTATAGACTTTGTCTTTACAGTATTCTCTTTAAATAAGTAAATGCTTTACAGTATTTTCTTTTAAAATTGCATTGTAAAATGGGAAGAAAGCAAATGTAGAATGATGAAAACCTTTCATTTGCATACTGAGAGAAAAAAAAGAAAACTTCCCAGCAAATTGAACAAATTTCTTCTCCATTCAATGTGAAGGAAGAGACTACTATATTAACCACTCTTCCTGTGAGCCATTCAACATGAACCATTCACATTGTAAATGTTCAATCACAGTTACTAAAGACCTTTAGAATATTCACGTGACTATATATTTGGATAATCCTTTTTTCAGCTGACAGATGCCTAGTGACACATGTACATGTACATGTACATACACACACACACACACACACACACACACACACACACACATATGTATAGGTCTTTGGTTATTCAGGTCTTCTCCCATGTAAAATTGGAAGTGTCTTGGCGACACTTGCTCCTGGAAGCACGAAGCCGAGAACACCAGCCTGAAGATGACGAATGAGACTTCATCGAAACGTTGCCAAGACACTTCCAATTTTACGTGGGAGAAGACCTGAATAAGCAAAGACCTACATACAAACACCTGCGAAAACCTCAGAAAACAGATATATATATATATACATACATACATACATACATACATACATACATACATACATACATATATATATATATATATATATATATATATATATATATATATATATATATAACCTTTCCTCTACTCTGATATTAAGCACAGGAGCCCCAGGGTTGTGTGCATGACTGCACCCCGCTGTATAACACCAACACAATTATTAAATTTTTGGATGACACAAGAGTGGTGGGGCTCATTAATAAGAACAATGATTCTGCTTACAGGAAGGAGGTACAAGGGCTGACATTGTGGTGTAATGAAAATAATCTCACACTTAACACCACAAAAACTAAAGAACTTATAATTGACTTCAGGAGGAAGAGAGATGTACATCTACCACTGTACATAAATGGTGAGGAGGTGGAGAGGGTGGGTAGTTTTAAATTTCTGGGCACTTATATCTCGGAGGACCTCTCATGGACTATGAATGCTAACATGCTTGTGAAGAAGGCACAGAAGAGGCTGTACTTCCTGAGAATGCTCAGGAAGATAAACCTATCTCAGCATCTACTTCTGTCCTACTATCGCAGCACCATTGAGAGTGTCCTGACATACGGCATTCTTGCATGGTATGGGAGTAGTTCTGTAGCGGACAAAAAAGCTCTACAGAGAATCATTAAAACTGCCCAGAATATTATCAGACTCCAGCTACCAGCCCTGGACAACATCTTCGAATCTCACTGTTTGAGGAAGTTGCATAACATTCTCAGATACTCTTCCCATCCTGCTTACAATCTTTTTGGACTGTTGCCTCCTGGCAGAAGATACAGAACAATTAAAACTTGGACCACACGTTTTCTGTTGTTTTTAGTTTTTATCCCAGAGCTATAATTGCACTCAACAATGAACTAAAGGGCCACCATCAGTGAACTGTTGGATAGTATTATTTGGTCTGTTGTGTAGATGTTTGGGTGGTTTTAGGGGTGGGGAATTGTGGTGGGTGGGAGTGTGCTGGGGATTATGTATGTGGGACCTGGTCTTTGGGTGTCAAGTAAATTTCGTTGTATGTGTATACTGTGTATACATATACATTATTAACTACCCTAGAAATACAAATTCCAGGTGTAGCTATAAAAGAATGGCTAGATTGATCAATGACACATAAAGGCAAATATCTCTTCAATGGTAGTTTTTACACTCTGACAAAGTTAGCAGAGGCTAACAGAAGCTAAATGGATAATATTTTAAGGTTTTTTTTATTTTTAGTTCCGGAGATCATGATGTCTGTCTCTTGACCACGAACACAAAGCCAAACAACAGCAATGCAGCTCACCAGCTCAAATCCCCCTGCAACTCAGACTAACTTGAGCACAACCAAACCCACACCCAAACAGAACACACCCCCAGCCAATCATAGCACAGCCAATTCCCCCATCCAATCAGAGTATAGTCAAGCCCCCAACCAATCAGAACACACCTCCAACCAATCAGAACACAGCCAAGCTCCCACCGAATCAGTTCAGACCGCCACTAGCAGTTAAAAGGAAGAAACAGCTGTGATCACACATTGTCCTAGAAGCACAAAGCCGAAAACACCAGCCTGAAGATGACGAATGAGACTTCGTCGGAACGTTGCCAAGACACTTCCAATTTTATGCAGGAGAAAACCCTGCGTACACACACATACACACACATATGCGCAAGTGTAAGATTGAGAGTATCTTGGTGACATTTCGATGTCACCAAGATACTCTCAATCTTAAATGGGAAAAGACCCGAATACACCAAAACTTGCATACCTCTACCCGTGAAAATCTATAAAAAGAAATATATATACATACATACACACACACACACACACACACGTTTTCTGAGGTTTTTGTGGGTGTTTGTATGTAAGTCTTTGGTTATTGGGGTTTTCTCCTGCGTAAAATTGGAAGTGTCTTGGGGACGTTTCGATGAAGTCTCATTTGTCATTTTCAGGCTGGTGTTTTCAGCTTCGTGCTTCTAGGAGCAATTGCATAGTTCAGCTGAGCCGGTAGCAGTGATGATGTGACATCACTGAACTGGTTCTCTGTGACTGGGAGCTGCCTGCCCCCACTTTATTCCTACCTTTATCTCTTGGTTTTTAGCCCAACTGACAGGCGCGGCAGAGTGGATTCCTGCACCTCAGCTGGCCAGAAACCCAACACACTTGCATGGAGCAATCATGCGAAAAGCATGTGCGCGAAGAGGACTGGTAGTAACACCACTTGGAACCCACCATTGGGCAGAACCACATGGTTTCTAACAGCTATAGCTATGAGTAAGAATTTTCCAACCTGCTTAGGAGCTTCTGAAGAGTTGTCACACAAGTCATCCTAGTTGTAATGGCAATTAGAGTTACAGGGAGTCCTCAAGTTAAAACAGTTTGTTTAGTGACTGTTCAAAGTTACAACAGCACCGCAAAAAGTGACTGACAACCAGTTCTCACACTTACAACTGTTGTAGCATCCCCTTGGTCATGTGATCAAACTTCACGCAATTGACTCATATTTATGACAGTTGCAGTGTCACAAGGTCATGGAATTCCCTTTTGCAGCTTTCTGATAAGCAAAGCCGATGGGGAAGCCAGATTCACTTAACAACAATTTGATTAATTTAACAACTACAGCCATTCACTTAATAACTGTGGCAAGAAAAGTCATAAAATGGGGCAAACTCCTTTAACAAATGTTTCACTTAGCAATAGAAATTTTGGGCTCAATTGTGGTTGTAAATTGAGGAGGACTATCTGTGTTAATAATTGGATGAATTAAACTTGATTACCATTGGGTGTACAATGGACATTTTAATAACACATGTGAGAAAGATTCTACCTGGAAATCTGAATAGAAATAAAATTGGCTTGGGTATGAGTGTCTTAGCTAACAGTTGCTGTCCTAAGAACAATTTAAGCTAAAATGAATAGTCTTCTACATGGATATAAGATGTGAAAGAATTTTCTAAGGACATAACAGAGAAGACGAACAATAGTGATATAAAAAGGATGGGTAACTTTGGAGGTGTCATTTTTTATATCTAGAACCCAAATCCTTTGCTTTAGTTCAGTCAGAGTTATATTGAGTTATCAAGTCCCAAGGCAAGTCGAGGTTTAACAGAGTAAGACCACAATATGCCAAATTGTCATTGATTTCTCTTCTAAGGTTGGAAGAAAACATATCCAGCTAGTGAGACAAACTAAGGAAGCATCCAGACATCCAGAAACTAAGATGACAGAGTCTTAATCAGGCCCTAAGGGAAATGCTTAATTCTAATCACGTTAAAGCACTGGAAGTTGAATGACGAATTCCTAGTAAGATTTTCAAGCATTTTTGACTGGATTGTTTCTAAATTAGGAGACTCCCTATAAATACAAAGCCAAGCTCCATTAGCATCAAATCCATAACTTTGGCTTTATATAGTGCATTAGCTGGTGAGACATAACTTTTTATTAAATTGAGCTGCAAATTTAACAATTACAAAGGATGCTGTGGAGGCCTTTACTAAAAGCTCTCTTGTTTGAGAAGGTCAGCAGGTGGAAGCTTGAAGGTTAAGAACTAGTCATTTAAAGGATTTTACCTGCTTAATGCATTTGCTGCTAATTATCCATCTAATTGGGGCCTTAAAGCATTTCCTAGAGAATACAAGTACTTTTGTTTTGGAGTAGTTTAATTCAAGATGCTCTCTAGAACAGTAAGGTGGTAGAGCTTTAAGGCACCTTTAGAGTCATATTTGTATTATACACATCATGGTTGAATCATTAGCCCAAAGGAAAATAAAGATGAAGCAACTTCAACTTTTACAAGTGCTTATCCTATTGCTGAAGGCAAATGCTATAATGGGGATGCAATATGTAACATTTTTATTATGAATACATTGACAATTCTGTATAGTCATGATTTTAAACTACATAGTGGTATACTATGTAGCCCGATCGAGAGATTAGGAACAGGAAGCAGAATTGTTCAATCTTTTCAAAATCTCATAAGCCAGTGTTTCACATTAAATTATTGAGAGTCATTCAGTAGTAGCATAAACCATGGCTGCAATTATTAATTAATTTATTCATTTAAACAAAAAGCAGTAGCAATATTTGCTGGCAACTCTACTATGTATTTTTCAGGATGGAAGTGCAATGGTTAGACTGCAGTACTGCAAACTTCTTCTGCTGACTGCTGGCTGCCTGCTATTTGGCAGTTCTAATCTCACCAGGCCCGAGGTTGACTCAGCCTTCCATCCTTCCTAGGTGGGTAAAATGCAGACCCAGATTTTGGGGGGCAATATGCTGACTATGTCAATCATTTAGAGAGGGCTGTAAAAGCATTGTGAAGTGGTATCAGTGGTGGGTTGCCCCTGGTTTGCACTGGTTCTATAGAACCAGTAGTAAAACCGGTGGGAGCTCCGCCCACTGACCCTCACATCATCAGAATGCTTTTTCGCATGCACAGAAGAGTGTGCGCATGTCCGAGCGAAGCGCGCACACATGTGTGGTCCTGTTGTGAACCAGTAGTAAAGATAAGTAGAACTCACCCCTAAGCGGTATATAAGTCTAAGTACTATTGCTATTGCTATGGATTACAAGATCAAATTCAGTAACTCTTACAATAGCAGTAACAGTCAAAAGATTGTAAAAAATATCTTCTCTGTATATTCAGATCAAACTTGCCAGAAGAATGCATTTACAGCAGCCATCATTAAGAAGAGGACAGTGTCCTTCACTGTCACTGTTATACTTCTCTGGGCAAATATGCTTGGAGAAGAATTTCTGAAAATCTGAACATCTGGAATAGTCTTTGCAATAGTTTTATTTCAAGACTACATAAAATCTTGAACTGGATCTATAAACAGACCCGGAGCCACCAATCTTGGTACAACACTTCAAAGCAGTGTTCTCTTGTATCAATCTCCAATTAGCAGGTTCATAGCAAATACTGCACTAACCAAAGTTACTTTTGGCCAAAGTCATTCTCAATAAATAATCTGCAGGGGGAAAAAAATAAACTTAATTGACTACTGTTGAGGCCAGTGTTGATGTATTTCTTAGAGGCATTATCGTGCATCAAATTCCAGAACTCTTAACTACTGTATAATACTAATAAAAAGAAACATCTGCACTTGCTAACCCCACAAAGAACTTTTAAAATAATCTAAGTGCCAAATTTGTCAACATTTTTGTAATAAAGAAGAGCCTTTGTCTGATGTATGAATGTGACAACTACACAGACAATGAAGGTGAAAGTCCTTTCTAACAACTTGTCGTCTTTTATATTTGGGGCATCCTTAGTAAATAAGGTGCTAAGGGCAACTGGAGGTAGTTTGGTCTAGTGCAGGGGTCGGCAACATGTAGCTCTGGAGCCATAAGCCATAAGCCATAAGAGGGCTCTTTGGGCCCTCTTCCGTGGCTCCCTGGTACACCATGCCCCTCTTATTTCTTTTTTGGATTCCAGCCCAAAGCGGCGAGAAACGAAGGCTGCCTTATGCGTAAATGTGGCATGAAAGCAGGTACAAGGAACCTTTGCTCCTGCACTCTCCTTCCCTCCCTCCTCTCATAACCCACTGGCCAGCTATGGCTGAGGCACAGCTGTCCTGGGCATCCTGAGAGGAGGAGGAAGGAGCAAAGCTTCCCTGTAGGGTGGGTGAGAGAGGAGAAGAGAGGGAGAGGGACAGACACAGAGATACAGAAAGAGCAGAGGAGAGAGGGAAAGGGAGACAGAGACATAGAGAATAGTTTTGTGGCTCGGTAGGCGTGGCTAGGTGGTCATGTGACTGGGTGGCAGTGAATAACTCCAAGTTGGCCATGCTCACCCAGGTTTTGTGGCTCCCTGTGTGGTTTTTTTTCTGTAGGAAATGGCTCCAAGTGGCTCTTTGAGTGTTTAAGGTTGCTGACCCCTGGTCTAGTGTTAGGGAACCAGGGGAATCCCTAACCACTGGAAATTCCCCATTTCCAGGGGAATTCCTGGAAAGCAGGAAACCATGTGTTCAAATTCTGCTTTAGCCATGAAAGCCAAATTTCGCTTTAACTATGAAAGCCAGTAACTTTGGGACAGTCACTCTGTCTCTCTCAGCCCAACGGACCTTGTTGTTGTTGTTGTAGGAAAAATAGGAGGAAGATGAAGAAGATGTGTTGGATATATTCACCACTTTGAACAGTTTGTAAAAATAATAAAGGCAGGAAATAGATAAATAAATGAAACTATCTACGTGTTAAGTGAAGAAATTATGCATTTGTCCTCACCAATTCTTATCCAGGTGAATGGAAGTGAATTTGCTTTTGAAAAGCTTTCAAAGGGGGAATTCCTATCCTTAAGAGTAGTCCTGCACTGCAGTGTAGCCACTTGGAGCTGGGACTGTTCCCAGAATACAATAAATTGTTAGAGTAGGTCCCAAACCCCAGATCATGGAATGATACTGATTTGTGGCCCATTGGGAACTGCCCCATGCAAGCAGTGAGGAAGCATACAAAGCTTCATTTGTGCATGCGGGATTAGGTTGCACACACAAAACCATCCCTCCATCATCACCACTGCTGCTGGTCCATGGACCCAAACCATCCCTCCATCATCACCACTGCTGCTGGTCCATGGACCCAAAAAGGTTGAGGACTACTGTGCTAGAGAATGGCCATTTTGATGGGCTTAATAGAGCTCCAGTTTTGAATCAAAATTGAGAAACTCTGGCAAAGATGGATTTGCAAATAAGCTCCAATTGGGAGTAGGAACAGAATGTTGTACATTCCTCCACACAGGAAACAATGAATGACCTATATTGATAATAGGCCAAATACAAAGCCTAAATCCATGATAGCAAATCTAGCTCAGCTCCAGCGCTCATGTGCACTCCGGACAGCTGATTTTTGGGCCTTTCCCACCCCTCCTAGAAATCCTCTGGAGCCTGGGGAGGGTGAAAAACAGGCCTTCTGGTCCCACCAGAAATTGGGAAACAGGCCATTTCTGTCCTCCGGAGGGCCTCCAGAGGAGTGGGGAAGTCCGTTTTCACCTCCCCAGGCTCCAAGAAAGCCTCTAAGGGATGATATAGACCAGTGATGGCTAACTTTTTGCCGTCACGTGCCAAAAGCAGGGATAGCGGGGGTGGGTCGCACGTGCATGCACGAGGGGCACATTGAATGATGGGTGTGGACACACACACCCTTTTTGGCACGTGACAGCAAAAAAGTTAGCCATCACTGGTCTATATTGTCCCTTAGTTTCGAGATGGCCAAGGTGTGTATGTGAATATCCTGTCTCTCCACTCATTGGGTGTCAAAGTCTTCAACATTCCTGGCTTCCCATGCTTCAATCAAATTTTAGGGGAAGCTACTGTCAGTAATAAAGGAGAAGCTTGTTCTTGAAAACTGAGCCTGAATATACAACACCCATAAGGAATGTAACAGTTGTACTTGTATCTGGAGCAGCGCACTTCTTATGGGCTTTCTTAAGCTGTGAAGTTATTTTGAACAACAAAGAAGCCATAACATTTTCTTAGAAGAGTATCAGATACTGCTAATTCATTTGTGTTAATTATGTTAGTTATGTTCATAATTTAAAATGTGTGCTGCTTGGAAGTTATTCAGGCACAGCTATAAAAAATCCTCAGATAACTGAACATAATGAAAACTGGCTAAAATGGTCAAAAACTAAAAATAACTAAAAATGATAAAGGAAATGGCAGAAGGAAAACGCAATGCAGTGTCTGTGTACCTATACTTCAACTCTCCTGTAGCTCATATTATATATCCTATTTCTTAAAATAAGCTGTCTACTATTGAATAAGAGTAAGCATCTTGTAATTTCCTTTTTACATTTATCCATTAAAATTTGTAGCCTGAACTTGGATTTATGTACTACAGAATACAGAGTAAGCAATGTTTAAACACAGCTGAGGCCAAATAATTCAATATTTCCCTAGCTTAGTGGTTAATGAGGTAATAATTTCCAAATATTCAAGTTGATTTTAGTTAAGTAACTCCTTTAATTTCACTCAGGAATACGAAGCTATAAATTATTACCAGCAGAAATGCACATTTTAAAACGTTCCTAAGTTAGCAATGGGTGAAATAACTTTGAATCCCATTGTAGTCTTGCATATTTTGAATTTCACATCTCTACTTAGGGAATTCCATGCACGTGGAAAATAAGTACACTAGAATGTTGACTCAATCGTTAAAGTTGTAATTATTGATTACTGCAATGTCTTCTAAATGGGTCTGTCTGTAAAAAACACTTGGATTTAATTGATAAAAGAGTTTTCTTGATGTCTAGTTCTTTCTTTTCAACCATCAGATGCATATTTGTTGGGAGCCAATTTAAAATATTAACCAGTAATGCTATAAAAGATCAGGGACAGCCTTCTCCAAGTTTGTGATACCCAGAGGTGTTTGTCCAGATGTGTTTGTCTTTAATTGCAGCTCGGATATTTGGGAGCTGTAATTTAATATACCTTCAGGTTGGGAAAAGTTACTCTCATTTATGATTACTTAAAATTAATCACTCCAATAGAGATGTGCCCAAGATGGGAAAAAGTCCTGCACATTATATTTTCATTTCAGACAATAAGCAAGCATGGCAATAAGCACTTCTAAAGCAGTGATTTTTAAAGTGTGGTCCTGGGACCGCTGAAGAATCCCCATGACCCTCTAAGCAGTCCATAAAATCAAAATTTTTTGCCACCTGATGTTGAAAAACAATACAATTTTAAAATCCTATCAAACAATTATGAGTAGTAATGGCAGCAATTGTATTAGTTTTAATTTTTAATATGGTAGATACCAATAATCCACACAAACAAGTTCTTTTTGAAACTGAGAAGTGTTTTTGAGGTGGAAAAAAACTAGTTTAAGAAACTGTGGGGTCTGCTGTGCTCTCCCAGTTTGGTTGATTTCTTGCATCAGTGCAGTGATGATGTTACCTAGTTTGCCTCACTGTATATAAGACCAGGAAGGAAAGATTGGAAAATCTTCCTAAATCTGTGGAAAACCCCTGCCAGTCACCACAGCTTCCTATATTTGTTTTTCCAATACAGTTGCTTCATATCAAGTTCTGCTCAGGCCCCACCTTCTGGGTATATTTATAGACAACATACAGCTATGGTATTCTAATAACCATCTGCCACTGCCAGAGTGATTCATTCAGTTCCATGAGGCAGGGGCTATGACCAGAACATTTATTATGGGTGGTCTATGATCTATCAATGCTATACTGACACCCACGATTATGCCATCTCCCCTCCCTTCCCTCTCCTCTGACAGCTGAGAAGAAAGAACATGATGTCATGATCTAGCAATAAGATTATGGTTAATACACCTTATAAAGCTTATAAAATATTACTGTGAAAGAAATGTTAACTCCCTGGTGGCTTTAGCAGTGGTCTTTAGATGTAGTAGTAAAGATATACTTGTTTATTTCTTTCTCAGACAGTAAGTGCTTTAGGCATTGTCTGTTTTTTTAATAATCAGGAGATATGTTTTGAAAAATATCACCAGCTGCTAGACTATTCAGCTACTAATCATTATTTTGTGCTTGAAATATATTAAAACATTAAAGTTTAATAATGATTTTTTTCATTTGGAAATTTCAAGTTAAAAAATACGATATTAGATAATAGATGGATGGATGAATATATTTTCTCAAATCCAAGCCTGATATTTATTTCAGCTATTACTTCTTTACCTACTCCAGAGCTATTAGAAAGTGTTATTCTAGTCCCAGGCCATTTTCATTTCAGAGAATTGAGTTAGGCCCAGATTTTTTATTTTATTTTTTTAATTTTGGCAATGGAACAAATAGTTTCTTTAGTAGTTTCTTTCTTTTATTCCTTCTGAATGGTGCCTTCTCAAAATCTCCAACCTATTTTAGAAACAAAAAGTCTGATATCCAAGTTTTTAAATTTTTATTTTCACATGTAAAAATTCTTGTTTCTTTAGTTAAACCTCTAAAACAGAGGTCCCCAACCCCTGGTCCATGCACTGGCACCACTCAAAAACCAGGCTCTCAAACAAGCAAAGCGCCATCTTCAGGATGCAGGCAGCACGTGAGACCACGCCCCCTCCTGTCCACAGAAAAATCTTTCTCCACAGAACTGGTCCCTGTTGTCCAAAAGATTAGGAGCCACTATTCTAAAATGTTTTATTTTCTATTGGAAAGTCTTCATTGGCCACCACTTCATTAAGTGGTGCTTAAACAATTTTTAAAATATTGTTTTGTTTAAATGAGAAACATGCTCAGCAGAGATATTTTAAAGGTAAACTGATAAACCAAGATGTTCTCCTTCTATCTGAATCAGTGGATCTACTTTCCTATCCTTCACAGGAGAAAACCATGTAGCCAAGATATTCTTAAAGAACACAACCAGGCCAGTGAAGCTCTTCCATTTATAATTATTTCAGTGTCTTACTCTGCAGGCAGCCTAAGAAGACCACCTCCCTGAAGGTTCTAAGAGTCAGCATTAGAGGTGGGTTTCAACAGGTTCTGACCAGTTCTGGAGAACTGGTAGTGGAAATTTTGAGTAGTTTAGAGAACCGGTAAAAACCACCTATGACTGGTCCCTCCTCCATCTATTCTCTGCCTCCCAAATCCCAGCTGATCAGGAGGAAATGGAGATTTTGCAGTAACCTTCCCCTGGAATGGGGAGGGAATGGAAATTTTACAGTATCCTTCCTCTGCCACACCCACCAAGCCATGCCATGCCTTGCCATGCCATGCCCACAAAGCCACGCCCACAGAACTGGTAGCAAAAAAATTTGAATCCCATCACTGGTCAGCATATGTGTTTGGGACATCTGTCCACATTTCAAGATTTGGTAGGCATTTCAAAGAGCTGAGAGAGATGGAAAGCGAAAGGAGTGGAGTAGTGGAACTCAAAATGGATAAAGCCTAATTCTATCTCAGATTTCAAAATGTGGAGGAAGAGAAAGGAGAAAATCTTGTGGATGTCATGATTTCTATGCTTGCTGATGTCTTGGAGATATCTAGAGAGGAAATGACATATGGAGTGGACAAGATTTATCAAGTTTACACTAGATACATAATAAATTACCAAGAGAAGTCCACATAAGATTTACTAAGAAAAAGATTAAAGCACAAATTCTTCAAGTGGCGAGAGAAAAAACATTGAAATTTAAGAAGAAAGATGTGGTGGTCTTGAAACAAATACCAAGGAAAGTGAGAGATATAAGAAAAGAGTATAAAATTCAGACCAAGATATTAATTCAAAAGAGTGTTAATTTTTGATAGCTGATACCAGAAGGATTGATCTTAACATGGCAGTTTCAAAGATACAGGCTAGATACAATTGAAAAACTGAGAGGTTTTTATGAAGTTTTTTTAAAGGAAAAGGAAGTGGCAATGGAAACAGAAACACAAGCTACACTGATGTCTACAAAACCTATAGAAGATTTATATTTATTGAGATTAATTTTGTTGCATTCCACAGTCCCGCCCACAGCGCCCTCCATTGGTTCAATGATTGAACCAATGGAGGGCGCTGTTGGCGGGACTGTGGAATTCAAAGTACAATGGGAAATAAGATCAACTAAAGCAATAAAACCCACATATAAAATATGAATATGGATGCAACAAAATTAATCTCAATAAATATAAATGGACTTAATTCGATTGTGAAAAGAAGAAAGGTTTTTCATAAATTAGAGAAGCTAAAATTTGATATAATTTGTTTGCAAGAAGTTCATATTAAAAAGCAACATGAACAATTGTGGACACAACCTAAACTTAGAAGAATTTTTTCATCATTATCACAAAATAAAGAGAGGTGTTGTTCTATACATCAAAAATTCAATAAAAGTGGAACAAATATATGCAGATTTAGAAGGCAGAGTTTTAATGGTGGAGATAATTGATAATAATATGAAGATACTACTAGTTGCAATATATGCGCCAAATAATAATCAAAGTGATTTTTATCGAAAAACTCCAGGATCTTATTACCATATGTGGTGGACATGCGTGGAAGCAAGGAGATTTTGGACTAAGATACATACCTGGTTAGAAAAAATGACAAAGAGACATATTGACTTTAAACCAGAGATATTTTTATTAGGGATTCTACCAGAGACATTTAATAAAGAATTACAATACTTAATTGTGAACATTTTAATAGCAGCCAGAATTGTATTTGCCAAAAACTAGAAAGGAGAGAAGATAATTACTGATGAAGAAATTATTAAGAAAATGTTGGACTGTGGTGAAATGAGTAGATTGACATTTGAAATAAGAGAACAGGAAGATAAACAATATTATTTGATATGGGAGATATTTTATCAATGGTTTGACAAAAAAGTATGGAGATGAGGTAGCATATATGAAATGAAATTTCGATGAAATGTTTAAATATTTATCTTCTGTTCAAGTAAAGAATAATTGTTATATGATGAGATTTGGAAAATTGTAAGCACGAAATGATTTTAACCGATCGAGATGCTGTCTATAATTGTTGGTAAGGATGATATTTTAAAATTGTTTTTTATTTTAATTTTAATTTAAAATAAAATTTATTTTATTTTAATTTAAAATAAAACTTTTTTCAAAAAAAAGAGCTACACTGGATCCTTTCCTTTTTCCAATATTATTCCTTTGGGGACGGGAAATCAATGGACCTGGGTGCAGTGGTGAACTGGACCTCTCTTCCAGTTTTATTCTATTTTATTATTTATTTTATTATTAAAATTTATATGCCGCCCTTCTCCTTGTGTGGGCAGCTCACACAATAAAAAGAAGAATAGTGATGACGACAATAAGATTAAAATCTAATATAAAAATTAAAATCCCCAATTAAAAGCCCATAATCGGTCAGGGAATTTGATGGAAAAGCCATGTCTTAAGGCCGGTGCGGAATGTACGGAGATCGGGAGCCGTCTGGAGCTCGGTGGGTAACCCATTCCAGAGGGTCGGTGCAGCCACAGAGAACGCCCTCAGTCTGGGGGCCACCAGCCGATATTGTCTAGCCAATGGCATCCGGAGGAGGGCAGCTCTATGAGAGCGCACAGGGTGGTGGGAGGCCGGTAGGAGGTGGTCCTGAAAGTACCTCAGGCCCATGCCATGTAGGGCTTTATAGGTGAGTACCAGCACCTTTAAGCGGATCTGGAAGGCCACTGGCAGCCAGTGCAGCTCGTGCAGGAGAGATGTTACCTGGGAGTAATGGGAGGTCCCTGAAACAAACTGCACGGCTGCACTTTGGACCAGCTAGAGCCTCCGGGTGCACCCCAAGGGCAGTCCCATGTAGTCAGCAACTCCCCTCCCATCATAACTGATGGGGTGGCTAGATCAGGGGATGCCAGAATCTGCAGCCACTCGGTCTTGGAGGGGTTGAGTCGGAGCCTGTTTCTACTCATCCAGACCCACACCTCCTCCAGGCACTTCAACATCATGGAAAGGGCATCCCTGGGTTGCTCTGGGGTGGAGATCTACAGTTGGGTATCATCAGCATATTGATGATACCTGACCCTGAAGGACAAATGATCTCACCCAGTGGCTTCATGTAGATGTTAAAGAGCAGGGGAGAGAGAACCGACCCCTGTGGCACCCCACCTACAGGGGTCGGTTCTTGAGGGTGGCCTTGGGGAGGACTTCTGACCCCCCCCACCCAAACAACCTGCGTATGGCCTGAGAGATAGACAGTTATAAAAGGGATTGACATGTGATCCAACCCTTCTCAACAACATCTGAGGCAATAGTACAATCCTAAATATAGAAAGGCCAGTCCTTCTTCCTCCTAACCTGAGCAGGTAAGAGGAGCATGATGTGCAACTTGAAGGAAGAACAGTTTCAATATCTACTCCCTATTTCAGTTTTCGCTTTGGAAATAGCTATACAGTTTTCACTTTGGAAATAGCTATATAATGTAATGATAAATTATTGTTGTGAGTCATCAGTTTGAGCATTCATTTGCTTCTAGACTGAACTATCTCATTCAAATGATGAAAAGACAGAGATGGCTGCCAAGGGGAAAAAAAACAACAACCCATAGATACTCTTTCATTCTCATTTAAACATGTAGTCATACATTTGCTATTTCTTCGGAAGGCTGCTAAATACACGTGACACGAAATCAGCCCAACAGGATGGCCCGATTTTAACTTGTTAAAACTGTTTAAAAAAAAAAAAAAAAACCAGAATGTTTTCTTTGGCCTACCCAGGAATGACTCAAGTTTGTTTTCATATTGGAAGGGATTTCTCTTTGCATTGAGAAAATGGAGCAAAATGGCAGAAGTACCCATGTTTGGTTTTTTTTTACCCTGTGGATTGGAGTACAGAAATACTAAGATTGCAATCTTATATTTAAGTTTAAGTTTAAGTTTTATTAGATTTATATACCGCCCTTCTCCTTACAGACTCAGGGCGGTGCACAGCCAAATTAAAAAACAAGTACACAAAAGTTAAAAGTTAAAATTTCATAAAAAGAATTTTCATGAAATTCACAGGATTTCATGAAAAAATTTCATAAAAATTTATTATTAGAAGTAAATTCCACTAAATTTCTAATCAGTAGAGGACTTAAGTGTTGTTGGGTTTTTGTTTTGTTTTTTGGTTGATTTTTTTTTTTTTTTTACATTTGCCAAAGATTTCCATTTTTTCACATTTGAAGAATGTCATAATTCATATCACCTTGTTTCTTTGAAATATGTCATTCGGGCTCTGACCAAACATCCAGATTTCGTTTCTCTTCAAATATTCTCTCAAGAAGCACACACTTCATTCAAGGGAGGTTCTGAGCATTGGAAGAATTTTGTGGGAGATTTATTGGAAAAGATTAGGTGGCAGCCTGCATCTGTGAATAATGATTTAGCACAGAGCAGTTCCTTATATACCACCGGGCTTTAAGTATTCCTGCTGCCATTTTAAATTTAGTGCGTCAGTGGGAGATGCTTGAAGCAACAAGGCAAATGGAGTGGCTGTATTTTATCGCAAGGGACCTCATTTCCAAATAATTCTTATGTGCTGTAAATGAAATTGTTATTCTGAGAATTCAATTAGACTTGACATAAGCCTGAAAAACTCAATACCTCTCAGCAAGTTTTCTTCAAGTCCAACTCCTTGAGAAAAAGTACAGGGTTCATGTAAAATTCACACATGGCTCCGAAAAAGGAATAAAGTTATTCAAAAGCCAAAGCAAACCATTTCTGTCAAGATTAAATTAATCACAGGGACTTTCACATTTATTTTGTTATTTTATTCACTGCCACAACAGGCTGTTCACAACAAACAAGCATTACATAAGAACCAACAAAAACTCTCTGCAATAAAAGAACTCATTGTTGAGCTATGTTACATTTAAACTTTCCAAAAGAAAAATACACCACAGGGAGGAAAAATTACAAAATGAAAACATTTAAATCAGAAAACTCTAGCTAGAATAACGACTGGAACTTTGAAATAAATTTCTATTCTAAGTCAGAGATCTCCTAAATTAGAAGACCAAACTCTTCTTCTAAATCTAAGAACGCTTGCCTTGAACTAGATTTTGACTGGATGTCAGAAGTGCATAACCTAATATCTCCAGAATACACACAGAGACACAAAAACATACAAACACTCTCTGATCCAAGAGAGGACATTTTGGAGGAAAATTAGAGGTATGTTTACCAAAGTCAGTCATGACATTTGTATTTATGCATCTGCTTCCACCAGCAGATCATTCTATGGATAATTGGAATTAAACATCCATTGTACCCAGCCAACATAACTGTTGTAACATTGGAAGTATCTGCATAAAACTATATGGTGCCAAGTTAGGAATAGGTATGGATAATATGCGGACCAAATACTATGACCAAGACAGAGGTTTTTTTGAAATCACTGAGCTGCACCAATTAAACTAGAAAAAAGACAACATGGAGCTATTCCATCATCATTATGTGAAGATACAAACGTGTCTTTTGCAGCTGTTGCTTGAGCAGCCTGTACAAGAAATTATGGGACTTAGAAAAATGAGGAATGAAAATGGCTATTATATGTGAACTTGAGCCATATCTTCATCTCCCACAAAGCATCTACAATCTAGCAGTAACCTTCCCCCCACCCCCAGTACAGGAGTCAAAAAGAGAAGAAGTGGGCAAGTAAAGGCAAGTAAATTTCCATCCTCTCTCCATTTCATTCATTTCTACTTAAACATAAATAATTCTGGAGACGATCTGGAGATAGCAAGGGTGAAAAAGCTGAAATTTAATCAAAAGAGCAGAACTAGAGGTAAGGAAATCTATCACATTTGTACTCGTAACCAAGAAAACGTGTTATCAGCTAAAGCCACCAGATTAGCTGTGACCTTACCTACAGAGGACGTGACCTTATTTGAGTGTGCCCTATTAGTGACATTCAAGTTAGATTACAGTAATGTGCTAGACATGGTGGGGCAGCTTTTAAAATTGGTTCTTAGATTTTTATCAATAGAAAATATGGCCACCTCTCTAGAAAGAATTATTGGTTGATGTGACTGATTTGGGCTCTTTATTTTATTGGATTTCTGGCAGCCCCCATTAAACAGGCCTTAATAACACAGCTGTTTGGCCAGGTCTATAACTGAGTGAGGACTCTACTAGGGCCTTTGTGCATATATCTTTTGTGTTATTGTATTGATGAATTCTCTTTGTGTTCTTTTTCATTGTTTATTTTATTGTGGCTCTATTATTTTACTTCCGTTTTATTTATACACTTCGTTTCCTCCTTTTTATTGTTGTAAGCCTCTTAGAGTAACCCTACAATGAGATAAGCAGCAAATAAATTTAACAAACAAACAAACAAATGGAACAACGTGGCTTTGACCAATCATTTTTATTTTCTTTTTGTAATAATGGTTTTTATCACCTAAAGTTTAACAGGCTCATATAAGGCAGTATGCCCTGTAACTAAAAACAATAGGAAAAAACAGAAGAGAAAGGATAGTCAACCCTAAATAATACCTATGTTAACACTGCTTCAAATTTGTACTTTAAATCTATGGGTGCAAGATCTCTGTTGTGAATGAGTGCCGTATATATTGCATCAGTGGTGGGTTGCCTTCGGTTCAGACCGGTTCTATAGAAGAAGTAGTAAAATTGGCAGAAGGCTCCACTCAGTGACCCCGACGTCACGTGCAAAGCCCCATTATAAACCGGTAGTAAAGGTAAGTAGTAGAACTCACCCCTGTATTGCATATTACATAGCTAGGCAAACACAAACACAGAAAATATGGTTTCTAAAATTTATACATTCAAATACTGCAAATCAGGGAAAAGTCAGAGATCAAATATTAATCTCTTGGTTTGGACGCTTACCTTTTTAAATATCCTTTTCTATGTTTATAAACATAGAAAATGTTGCATTTATAAACAATAATAAAAGTGGAAATTTTGCTATTCTCAAAAATTCGTATTTCTTTTATTTATTTTATGGCAGCTTGATGCACTCCATTTTGTGTCTCTTATTACCGTTCTACTGAGCATTAATTGCTTGACCTCAGTAACTACCTCTCTCCCTATAGAAATTATCTTTTTTGGAAATGTATTGCTGTTTTTAATGAAATAAAATTACAGGTAGCCTTTGACTTATGACCAGTCACTTAGCAAACATTTCAAATTACAACGGACCTACCTTGGTGCTACTTATGACTCTGATTTGAAGTTCCAACATTCATTCCTCCCTCTCCCCGCAGTCACGTGAACAAAATTCTGGAACTCATTAACCAGGCTGCATTTAAAGCCATTTGCAGTATCCCACTGTCATGGGATGGCATTTGATGACTTTTTTTAAAAAAACAGACATTTACTTCAGCAAAGCCACACCTATAGCAAGCCATTGGTTTACTTTACAGCCCTGACATTTGTTTAATGACCGCTGCGTTCACTTAACAACTGCCACAAAAAGTTTGCAAAATCAGGTCGGTCACATGACAAGACCCATTTTACAACTATCACGACATACCACGATAGTCAGGCTCCATTACGGTTGTAATGGAGCCTGGTAGGTAGGTCAAGGACTACCTATAAAAGACATATGTTTTAAGTGACTCACACAATGTTTCCTCCCTTCCTGCAACAGCTACAGTTTAAGGAACCTTGGAGCATTTAAATGTATTTAAATCTAGACGCAAATTCATTTTGTTAGACTGTGCCACTGTCTGTTGTACTTCAAAGCCATGAAGTCATTTAGTAGCTTATAGGGGAAAAGAAATGCTCATTTCCTGAGCATTTTCACTTCCCTTCATTATTCTATTTCTCTGGATAAATTTCTTGCTCAACTTTATGAGATCATTTTTCATCAAAGGCATGCTGTTCTGTATAAAATATGCCAGTATCGATAGCAACTGAGGAGAAAATAAGAATTAAACAAGTGAGGAGGGCCCAAAGGAGTAATTTCTATCTAATTTATTTCTGCCCAGCACAATGATTTGGGAAGTAAATTTCTAAGTTTTGCAAGAATCTGTTTGTTCCTTGGGCCATTAAAAAGCAAACTTTTTTTTCTTTTACTAAACTGTGGATAAAACCATACAGATTTATAAAAGTTTGCCTTTTGAATATTAGAGGACCAAATGGCTCTCAAAGAAGTTTAATTCCACAATGCACTGGGCAGAAATAAGTTGGGTAACAACACATCTTTGGGAGCATTATTTTTTCTTGTTTAGTCTCACATATATTAAATGCATGTCTGTGAAAGTTGGACCATAAGAAAGGCTAAGTGCCAAAGAACTGAGGCCTTTGAACTATGATGCTGGAGAAGATTCCTGCGAGTACCTTGGACTGCAAGGCAATCAAACCGGTCAGTCCTAGAGGAGATCAACCCTGGCTGCTCTTTAGAAGGCCAGATCCTGAAGATGAAACTCAAATACTTTGGCCACTTAATGAGAAGGAAGGACTCACTGGAGAAGAGCCTAATGCTGGGAAAGATTGAGGGCAAAAGAAGAAGGGGACGACAGAGAACGAGGTGGCTGGATGGAATCACTGAAGCAGTAGGTGTGAGCTTAAATGGACTCCAGAAGATAGTAGAGGACAGGAAGGCCTGGAGGAACGTTGTCCATGGGTTGCGATGGGTCGGGCACGACTTTGCAACTAACATCAACAACAAATATTAAATCCAACTGCATACCGAGATAGTTTGAAGGATAATTATAACACTGAAGTGTAACTGACTACGCCTGAAATATCTATTATTCCATAATTTTGAAAATGTTTCTTGTTTGCATCTTTTTTCTCTCCTTCTCTTTCCCCTACTGCAAATAGCTTTTAAATCTCAATACCACTTAAATATTTCAACATCATGAAGTTAGATTTCTGCCAGTCATATGTGTAATAGGCATTAGCTCAGGGAACTCATTATATCCCCAAGTTAAGCATATTTAAATAAAGAGAACTGCTCCATCTAGAGTTCCATTTTGGACGCAAAAACCTACTTCAGCATCAAAAACCTACCTACTAGATTTCGGTCTTCAATCTGGTCTATATATTAGCTTTGCTATTCATAAAACACAGGAATAAAGAATGGAGGGTTGTTGGGGTTTTCTTTGCTTTAATGTTTATATGAATTAAATCAATAATAAAGACTGTGCAACTGTTTTTTAAAAAAATAGTGAGGACATAAAACAATATTTTTATTGAAGGCAATTTGCTATTATTTGTAGAGAAATTTGTTCATTGGTAAAACTCTCTTAGCTATCATTACAGGTAGTCCTTGATTTACAACCACAATTGAGCCAAAAATATCTGTTGCTAAACAAGACAGTTGCTAAATGAGTTTTGCTCCATTTGAGAACCTTTCTTGACACAATTGTTAAGTGAATCACTGCAGGTGTTAGGTTAGTAACATGGTTGTTAAATGAATCTGGCTTCCCCATTGACTTTGCTTGCAAGAAGATTGCACAAGGTGTTCACATGACACCAGGATACTGCTATCGTCATAAATATGAGTCAATTGCCAAGCTCCTGAATTTTGACCATGTGACCATGGGGATGCAGTAATGGTCGTAAGTATGAAAAATGGTCATAGGTCACTCTTTACAGTGCAATTATAACTTTGAATCAGTGGTGGGTTGCCCCCGGTAGTATTGGGGGCAACCCACCACTATCGAACTGGTAGTAAAACTGGTGGGAGACTCCGCCCACTGACCCCGATGTCATCAAAACGCTTCTGTGCATGTGCAGAAGAGCGAGCGTGGCCCTGCTGCGAAACCGTAGTAAAGGTAAGTAGAACCCACCCTTGCTTTGAATGGTCACTAAACAAACAGTTATAAGTTAAGGACTACCTATACTGATTTTGCCATCAAGCTTGGTGCACTGGTAGTCCTGCAGAGCCTGTTTCCTGGGTGGGTTGATTGTGGGATACTGTGAGTGTTCTTAACTGCTATTTTTTGTTATATATAATATTGGTTATTGTTTTTATTCCATGTTTATTGTTAGCCATCCAGAGCCACCATGTATATGGGACAGACAACCATATCAGTTTATTTAATAAAGGATCAACAAATACTATAATTACTATTTAATAGGGCTCTGTATACTTAAAAATGGTTTGGAAGAAATGCTTTGGACACTTCTAAGCACAGAACATCTATGGCAGAACAGAATCCACTTTAAGGAGTCATTATTTAAAGCAACCACAACTTTTGTTCAGTTGTGTATGAAAACTTATTATTTTATTGAAGACATAGAAGTTTATTTATTTATTTATTTTTATTATTCATATTTCTATGCTGCCCACTCTCCAAGGACTCTGGGCAGTTTACAACAATTGACAGTATATTAAATAGCATATTGCCCCCAACAATTACTTCAATAAGAGAATAATCATGGAAGCTTTGAAATACAGAAACACTCCCATGAATAAACACGATGATAGCTCCTGCCTACCGGACTTCTGGAAACTAGCCCTAGTCAACAGAAGAGTCCCAACCATGAAGATTAACACCAGACCCAAGATAACACATGACACCACCACCAATCATGATTACCAGATTCAAACCCAAACCCATCCCATAGACAAAATACAACCAACATCCAGAAGCCAGAACATGGCAGCATCTCCGGCTGCTGAACCCCCCTCCGATCCCCACACAAAGCTAACTGACACACACCATGAACACATGGAAAGGCCTCAAACTCAGAGCCAAACCAAAGCCCAGGATGTGGCATCACAGCCATTTGCTCAGGACATTACATCAAAAAATTTAGGATATCACAACAACAGAACTCAGGATGTTAACACACAGCCCATTACCCAGGTCGTTAAAACACAAAAGACTAATGGGCACACATCAAGGACCTCACCCACACAGGATGCTATGAAACAGCTACTAATCTGCAAACATTAACTCCATCAACCAATCAAGATGTAACAACACAGGAAACCAACCTGCTCACAGCAACAAAGCCAGTACCCACACCTCCCCTCCAGTATTTATAGAGAGACAGCAGCTCCGATCACGTTTTCCTTGCACAAGCACGAAGCTGAAGACACCAGCCTGAAGATGACGAGTGAGACTTCATTGAAACGTCGCCAAGGTACTCTCAATCTTACATGGGAAAAATCCTGAATACACCAAAACTTGCATGCATATAGACAGGCAGGCAGGCAGGCAGGCAGGCAGACAGACAGACAGACAGACAGACAGACAGACAGACAGACATATATAAAGTATAAATGGTTAGAGCACTGCCATTTGTTGTGGAAAACGAGGCTTTGAATCCCACCTGATACTTCCCTTACCACTAGGATGTCCTTGGATAAAGCTCCCATCCACAACACTTCACTTGCTTACCTTGGATATAAGAATGACATGAACTAAGAGGCATGACCCAGATCAACATGGTTCACACCAACAAGATTCAGTATTGGGGCACTATCATAGCGAAGCTACTTTCACTAGACCCGGGGTGAAATGCTCCCGGTTCAGACCGGATCGGTAGTGATGGTGGCGGGTGGTTGGGAGAACCAATAGCAAAAATCCCTGCTCCCCCCCCCCCCAACATGCCCAGCTGAGCTGCATGATCAGCAGAGGCTTTATTTTTTACTTTTGAAAGCATTTTTCTAAAACCTCTTCGGCTGAAGAGATTGTAGAAAAAATGCTTTTAAAAATAGAAAAAAAGGCCTCTGATGATCGCGTGGCTCTGCTGGGATCGTCAGAGCCTTTTAAAAGCATTTTTTCTACAACCTCTTCAGCCGAAGAGGTTTTAGAAAATTGCTTTCAAAAGTAAAAAATAAAGCCTCTGCTGATCAGCGAAGACGTAAAAAAATGCTTTTAAAAGGCTCTGACGATCCCAGCTGAGTTCTCTGATCATCAGAGCCTTTTAAAAGCATTTTTTTCTATACAACCTCTTCGGCTGAAGAAGTTGTAGAAAAAATACTTTTAAAAGAAAAAAAAGTTGGCCATGCCCACCCAGTCATATTACCCCCACCACCAGCCATACCCACAGAACTGATAACAAATCTTACATTTCACCACAAACTAGACCAATTACACATTACATCCCAGACTCAAGAAGGCCTGGAAGATAGTTTATCATTTTTATTTAAAAGTTTATCACTTTTAAATTTTAAAACTAGGTGGATTTAATCAAAGGGTATATCCACCTGCTTTGCAACTATGGTTTGTTTTCCAGAATTAAGATCAATCAAAAATATGCCAGTACAAGTTTACGTTGCTACCCATTATGAGATCACATTTCTTAAGAGGGCTAAGCAATCTGGCAGCTCCTGGAGGTATGCAACATAACTTACTATCCTTGCAATTGGTTTTCTTGCCTGGGGATGATAGGTGTGGAAGTCCAGCATGTCTAGACAGCATTGGGTTGCCCAATCATTTTTCTGTTCTAGAGCCAATAACAAAACCAGCTGCAGCAATTTATATTATGTTTCTTGGACCAGCTCAAATTCCCACATCGCTATGAAAGAGTCTATCACTTGGACATTTTGCTAGTTATGATTCACTAGCCTATACCAATTAAAATATTTCTTTTCTTAAGGACAACACTGGGTGTCTAAATATACAGTTTTGAGCTCTAGCAAAAAAGATAGGTTATAATTATGATAAAGAACACCATATTTAACCCCAACCCTCCACCCACAAAATATCTCCAAATATACAAAACTGTTGTATACAAAAGAGGTGGGGCAACAGTTTATCCAAAGGTAGTTGTATAAAACAAACTTTCTCTTTTGGGATTTGCACGCTGTTTAGAAAGCTAATGGAGCCTTCTGCCAGGATTAGATCACTGTACTTTCCCTTATATGTTTTACTGCAATGCCAGTGACAACCCATTCACCCCAGGGGCGGGTTTCAAAACCCGTCACTACCGGTTTTCTTGTGGGTATGCTCATGCTCACACACTATGCTTCTGCGCAAGCACAGAAGCATCCGTGCAGGTGGGTGGAGCCTCCCACTGCCGCCCCTACCAGTTCACTTGAACCGGAGTAAACTGGTAGCAACCCACCACTGATTCACCCATGAATAATCTGGTCAACACAGTGATCTGAAATAATCTGTCGCATATAGCAGGGGACCCCAATCTGTTTGATTCGGCGATTCAGCAGCAATGGTGGCAGCTTTGGCAGTTTCAGCAGCAGTGGTAGGAGGAATGGTTTCACACATGCACGTGGACAAGTGAAGCTTCACATGCTTGCCTGCTGCTTCGGTGGCCTGATTTCCAATGGCCCGTGGCCTTGTAGCGGTCCATGACCCAGGGATTGGGGACTCCTGGCATAAACCCTTATAATACAGAACAAAGTTCAAAATCATGCAGAAGCTTTCATATATTGGATTCTCCACGAAAACACTTCATGGTTACGGACAGGTGGCCTGGAGTTATGGACCACTGATGGTTCATTGACATCACAGTGCAGCTCAGAGGAGAAAGGGGCTGCTCATCCCAGCTTTGCACTTGTTTCTATTGCCTGAATGAGTCCACAAGAGACAGAGACATATTCAAATGTATTCCTTGTTGCCTTGGAAGGGAGCATATGCATGCAATAATTGGATCTACACATCTGCTTTTCTATTCACACTGCAGCAGGCTGCTACTTGTTCAGCTAGTGTCGTTTGGATATCAGGTCTCTAGTACATGAGAAACTAGTTCACATTGTGAACAAAAGCTACTGCTTCTTCTAAGGAATCAGCAAAGGTTTTGTAACACTGTTCAAGTACTAATTGTACTTCCATTGTCTGGTATTAATCTCCCCTCCCTTATTTTCCCTGAAAATTGTTCAGTACGTATTGATGAAAGAGAGAATGAAGGGTTGCTAGAAAAAAAGATAAGGACTTCAGAACAGGAAACAACTTGCTATTAGGTTCTGCTTCAACAGGATTTTTTTAAAAAATTCAGTAGCCCCTCTTTGTCATGTTTTCTTCAATTGCTTTACTTTCCATTGAAAGCTGTCTATTAAGTCGTTAATAAATTTTGCAGTGATATTTAGTGTAATTTATTTCAGATGTTGGCTTTGCTTACTATGAAGTAATTATATTTTTGGATCTTTAGTATTCTTGTATTATTATTTTTTAAAGCGTCCAATCATAGTTTGTTTATAGGACCAGAAGGCTTTACAAAGGCCTTAGCTCAGCTTTTTTTCTTACTTAATGCTTGCATCAGTCATGGAGTTCCTTAGAATAGTTGACCAACCTATTGGCATTCTCATCATCAAATTATTTAACTTCTGGGAATTTGCAGCCAAACATCTTGATTCCTACTTGAGGAGCTAGTAGTCACCAAAGAGGAAAGAAAAATGCTTCCTCTTCTTGTGAAAAGTAGTGAACTAACTCCCATGAGTAACCAAGGAGGGGTTGTATGTGCACTGTCAGCAGTGACACTATCTGAAAGGGGAGTAAAGAGTATAGTGATTGCTCAGTCTTACAACCATTGGGCCTTAGGAGTTATTTTTATAACCTTGGCAGAGGCATCAAAAGCTTCTGTGCAAGTCAACGGTGTGTAAAATTCTAGACTTAAATAAATGTCATACTTTCCACTGACGATAAATCACTCTACACATATATTTTCAGTAATGCATTTCAGCAGGGAGCCAAAAGTATACATAAAGCCCTTCCATATTTTATTAGTCATATGTCATATATTTAGTAGACACTTGTGAGTTTGAAGTTTTGCCATAATCAGCTCATATGAAATACTTGCGCTCAGGAGAATGAATCCCAAAGTAAATGGGTCGTATACTAATACAGTATGTTTAGTCTGACTAGACTAGAGATTCCCAAATGGGGTGTTGGAGCTCACTGCTATGCTGGAAATTGAGCTGGATTGAAAAATTAACCTACCCTAGCACTCTGCCCTTATTAGAACAGAGAGGACCCTTGTCAAATTGGCAGATCTTCTGCCAAAATGGCATCAACAAGGGAGACAGTAACTTTGGACCAGAGGAACTTTGGATCTGAGGAAGTTCAAGACATGTTGCTCAGAATTATCATGCTATCATTGATTCCTGTCTGGCTAGCAAAAGGGCAAAGAGGTTGGTAAATGTCAGAATGCCGTATATGGAACTCACCAAGAATGCATATAGTCTTTCTAGACCAGACATGAAGTTTCAGATTTTATGGAACATCCGGCTATTGAGAATTCATGGACTATAAACAAATAATAAACTATTGCTATATTGAAATGAGAAGGAAATGAGCTTAAAGACATCTCCAGATGTGAAAGGATAAAATAGTCTTCAATTCCCATTGTAAGGTGATTTCTTTTTGGAGGGAGACAAATGCAGCAGCAATTCAAGATTATCGGTAGCCGCCATTTTTTTTTTTTTGAAAAAGTTTTACAATACAAATTTTTTTCCATTTTCTCCCCCCCCCAATCCCCCTCCCCTACCCCTCCCATCATCCCTCCCCAACCCTGTCCCTCCTTATCCCCCCCCCCTGACTTCCGCTACAAGTTTAAAAAAAACAAAATTTAGAACAAGGGAAAAAGAAAAAGATTATTAAATATTCAAATTCTAAATTAAACAAATTTCGAAAGAGGAAAAGAAAGAGAAGGAAGGAAAGAGGGCAAAAAAGTAAAAAACAAAGAACAAACATTAATATATTTAAACAATATTATAATAAAAAAAATAGTTATAGTTAAAAACAGCATTATAGTTCTATCCTAACTGCACCCTTAACTAAAGAGAAAAAAAAAACCCCAAAAACATAAAACACAAAAAATATATATGCATATGTAGTTATAATCATACAGTTATATCATAAAGAAGATTATCTTTTATTTAATTCATTTCTCAGTCTATATAATCCAAATTTCGATCTTCTCTTCAAATTGATTGATGTCAAATATATTTCCTCTCATAAATCCGCTTCAATAATCTTCATCTTGCCGCTGCCCCCATCAGCAAAGTAAAACATTTCTCCACACAACCCCCCGAGTGACTTTATATAAGTAAAATCCAACCACGAAGATATTCACTCCTCTAGGAAAAAATCATTCCAACTAGCTTATACTATACCTAAAAATAAGCTTTTGCAGCCTTTCAAACAAAAGCTGCATTCCCAGATGTTCCTTTGAAATTAGTTCAAATCCTGCCACCCTTTGCAATTCAACCCTTCGGGTTATAAGATGTTTTCAAGTTCTTAGTCTTCTCCTAGACGATATGTTCCACCAAAATATATAATTGGGTAACCAATGATTGCTGCTAGTTTTGCAGCAATCTATCAAAACTCAGGATATCATGTCCAATCCAGGATAAACTTCATAGTAAAAGTTTTTATAATCCATTTTAATATGTGAGTTTAAAATTAATCCAATTTAGAATGAACTTTTAACCAGTTATTGTGCTTAATCCATTTTTTCCAAATCTTTCAATGCTTTCAGATTCAGTATCAAGCAATTCACGATGCTCTTTGAATTTATCACCTGTGGTTTCCAGTCGGATTTCTTCGTTGAATTCTAATTCCTGTCGATTAGCATCAACCCCCATGTCTTGAAGAGTATTGGACCTCTGCTGCTGATCCTCTCGATGTAAAACTTTGTTTTTTGAATCTTCCTCCAGCAGTTCAAGGTCTTGTAATCCCCCAGAAACACTGGGGTGCTCAATTTTCTCATCCAAAAAATCCATAATAGAATCCTCTGGACAACCACCAAAATCTCCTTTTACTTTTAACACACTTTGATTTTCTTCTTTCTTTTCACATTTTGCAAACTCTGTTTTTGACTTTTTATTCTTGAGATGTTTCGGTGCTCCCTTAAAAATATTTTGATAAAAATATTCTGCTTTTTCAATAGTATTCAAACAGTGTCTCACACCTTGATATCTAAAAATTATACCAGTTGGAAAGTCCCATCTAAACAGGATATTACTTCTCTTCAATTCCTTGACCAAAAAATCAAAATCTTTCCTGTCTTTTAAAACCTTCGAAGGTAGCTCTTTAAAGACCCTGATTTGTGTGCCAGCTACCTGCAGTCTATCAGAATAAGACTTTTGTAGACTATCATCTCTCAGTCTTTTATCAGTGAAATAGACAACGACATCTCTAGGCAAATTCCTTTGTTTAGCCAAACGTGAGTTAACTCTGTAAACTTTCACAATAGAGCCCAGAATTAGTTCATCTTGTAACTTTAATAATTCTGCAAAGGCCTTTGCACAAGTTGTCCTTAGGTTTTCTCTGTTATCTTCTTTTATCCCTCTCAATCTAATTGCAGATTCCATAGTCTTAATTTGAAGCATAATAACATCATTCTGAATATTATGGTTATTGGCCTCTGCTTCCAGGAGTTTCATTTGTAACTCTTGTATTTGAGATTCAAATTTACTACTCATCTCGATCATTTTCTTCCCCATTGCAGCCAGCGCTGTTGAAAAATCTGAGGCTACTTGAGCAATGATTTGATTTAATTGGTCATATTTCCCAGAAACCAGTTCCTCAAGATCCTTCTGTGAACCTTTTATCTTATCTACCACACTCTCTAAGGACCTTGTAATTAACTCTTTTAACTCCTGTTCTGTAAGTCTCTGCATATGAGACATTTCAACTTTATTCATCTGATTCAAAGGGGAGCCCCCCCTTCCTTTAGGTTTAGGCATCTTTACTTTTTTTTTCTTTTTTTTTAAAAAAAACCAAGAAAAAGAATCCTCCTTACTTCAATAGAGAAAAGAAAAAAAAGGGGGTAGAAAAAATCTGTTTAAATCAGCCTCTATTCCTTTGAATTCTTTGTCTGTAACAGGATATTCCTTTCAAGACTAAGCTCTGCACTCCATTTCCGCTGAAACTTTCCTTTCAGACAGAACCTGTCGCCATCTTAAAAACTTTCAATTTTCTTCCTCTCCTTCCCCCTTCCCCCCCTCCTCTTCCGAAAAAAACTCCGTTAAAGAAAAAATCCATACTTGCTTGAAATTTTCTTTTCTCTTTTCCAGCTTGCTCCAAATGTGATTTCAATCGTGGTGTTGCTCCCACGTCTGGCTCCGCTAATTAAATAATTAGTGGAGGATCCTCTCGGCGTGGAGCATACCCTGGGGGTATGGAGGGAACCATCCATCTGAGCCCTCCCCAGGACATGGAAAATTCCTGGGGGGCTCAAAGAGGTTCTACCTCACCCCCAGAAGCTCTACCTGTTCCTCCCGTCGAGGAACAGGTTTTTCGAGCCGCCTGCCAGCTGTGAGGCGGCTCTAACGCGCCGGGAGACCGGCGGGCATGGAAAGCCCACCGCCAACGAGGAAGGCGCCACCGGAAGTCCGGTAGCCGCCATTTTAAATGCCCTGAAGTTTTCCAACACAGTGCTCCCCCAAAACACTGGGGAAAGGATTAATGGCTTGCACTTCCAACTAATTTCTTAAAGAGGATTGGGGTAGGAGGCTGCCAGTGGGTTGGTGGAAGCTGCCATAGGTTGTTAGGTCTTGGCATCGCTTCTGAATGGATCAATGGGTATGGTGTACAATACAGACTACACCTTTTGCTTGTTTATTTGTTTATGTTTCATTTGTTTGAATCATCCATCTCCCTCAGATTATTATTTTTTTATTGACTCCATTTTTCATGACTTTGTACCTAGAAGGCTGCTAAACCTGGTGTCCCCGTGAAGGTTATCTACAAAGCATTCAGAGCATAATCAAGAATCCCTGGATTTCCATTACTGGGCAACTGCAAAAACCATTATAAAATGAAGAAGGGGAGAAGTGAAGGGGAAAAGAAAAAAGAAAAACCTATTATTTGTGTTGACTCTATGATCCTTATCCAAAGTTGCAAGGAATCCCAGTGTGCATACGAATGTCCCCCCAAAAATTAAATGGGGGAAAAAATCACATTGTTATGGATGGAATTGAGTATATAGTGTTGTGTAAATATTGATTTTAGAAAATCTCCCAATGGTTTCTTTGTCCTTGCAATCATCTGGAACATATTTTAGGAAGCAAAGAATCAAAGAGCTACAAATTCAGATATGCAAACACTGTTGTCAACAAATTGTCAGCTATCCATTTATCCATTTATCCATTGGCCATTATGGCTTTTAATATTCCTTAAAGTTACGTGAAAGAAACTGATGGGTCAATTCTGCTTAACAGCTTAATACTGCGACTTAGTTAAGAGCAGAATAACTAGCCATAGTTAGTTAGCAAATACTGAACTTTATTTCAAATTTATTTATTAACCAATGGGACAATAATAATAAATATTTTTTAATTATATATATATATATATATATATATATATATATATATATGTCTTTGGTTATTCGGGTCTTCTCCTGCGTAAAATTGGAAATGTCTTGGCGATGTTTTGACAAAGTCTCATTTGTCATCTTCAGGCTGGTGTTCTCGGCTTCGAAGCACAAGATATTTGGATAATCCTTTTTTCAGCTGACAGATGCCTAGTGACACATATACATGTACACACACACACACACACATGTATAGGTCTTTGGTTATTTGGGTCTTCTCCCGTGTAAAATTGGAAGTGTCTTGGCGACACTTGCTCCTGGAAGCACGAAGCCGAGAACACCAGCCTGAAGATGACGAATGAGACTTCGTCGAAACGTCGCCAAGACACTTCCAATTTTACGCGGGAGAACACCTGAATAACCAAAGACCTACATACAAACACCCGCGAAAACCTCATTATATATATATATATATATATATATATATATATATATATATATATGTCTGTGTAAGTTTTCACGGGTATATATGTGTGTACAGGTGATATCTCGGGTTTCTTCCCGTGTAATTGCAAACATATCTTTGGAAGTATTGCAGCGACGTTTCGATGAAATCTCATTCATCATCTTCTGGCTGATGTTCTCGGCTTGGTGCCTATGGGCAAACTGTGTGATCTTAACTGATATCCCTCTTTAAAAGGAGGCAGAGGTGTATTCTGATTGGTTGACAGTGCTGCTTTATTCTGATTGGCTGATGATGTAGTTGTATTTTGATTGGGTGGAAGCACTGTTGCTGGGATATGGGTTGATGGATAAGATATGTTGGAAATGGTGGCAACACAGGTCTAGAAGGTTCATCAGGAGACCTGTGTTGCCACCATTTCCAACATATCTTATCCATCAACCCACATCCCAGCAACAGTGCTTCCACCCAATCAAAATACAACTACATCATCAGCCAATCAGAATAAAGCAGCACTGTCAACCAATCAGAATACACCTCTGCCTCCTTTTAAAGAGGGATATCAGTTAAGATCACACAGTTTGCCCATAGGCACCAAGCCGAGAACATCAGCCAGAAGATGATGAATGAGATTTCATCGAAACGTCGCTGCAATACTTCCAAAGATATGTTTGCAATTACACGGGAAGAAACCCGAGATATCACCTGTACACACACACACACACACACACACACACACACACACACACACACACATATGTTGTAGTAGGAGCGGAGAGGAGAAGAGAGGAGAGGAGAGGAGAGGAGAGGAGAGGAGAGGAGAGAAGAGAAGAGAAGAGAAGATTTTGCTATTCAATTTGCAAAGCAAAACACAAGTTTAAAATTCCACACAATATATAGCATTGAGAATAAAACCCCCCAAAATTTAAGTATAGACAGTTATTTTTCTATAATTATATTTTCTCACAAAAATATTAAAACTGGATTATTAGGCATCTCTCTCTCTCTTCCTCTTCCTCTCTATCTATCTCTCCCTCCCTCCCTCCCTCTCATATATTATATATATAATATACTGATTATTTTTGTCAAATTTACAAACAGATATGAAAATTGGCCAAACCCATTTGAAACATAAGTAACTAAACATAATTGAGTATTGATAGATTTGTTCATTATTATCCAAAAGTATATCATTTTTTCCAATTCTGCTTCCAATAAATATTTTGTCTCAGTGAAAAATGTTTCTTTGAAATCCAACTAGCTTTTCCCTATTCCCTTATGCTGAGTGTTCATGTCAAAAGATTATGTTTAGTAGAAAGCAAATGAAGAAAGTGAATATGAATACACAGCAAGTCGTTTGTTTTATATAATCTGTCACTCGTATAAGGTGTCCTTGGCCTTTCTGTGCTAGTCTGTGTGGAAAATATTTAGTAAACTTTGTATAACTTGTTTCCTGTTTAACTTGTCTTGGCCCTGAAATATGACAGCTTTCGGTTTCCTACAGGTTTCTTTTTACATGACAACTTAATAAAGTAAGTGGAATTGCAAGTTGGATTTCCTTTCTGAACTAAATTTACAGAAGGATTTTTTTTTTCAACGCTGCCAATTGAAATGATATATTTTGCCTTCTCTCTCTCTCTCTCTCTCTCTCTCTCTCTCTCTCTCTCTCTCTCTCTCTCTCTCTGTTGCTCTCCTCTTCCCCTTCCTTATACATTACTCATGATGTCTTTTTTTGGATCAAGCTTACCCTAATTCTTATTTGATGGCTCAAAAACAGTGTTTAGACAGGATAAATGATTCAATGGAAATTAAATCTTATTTCATTCCATGCTCTGTAAGAAAAGCCCTGATCTGAACAGCAATCGCAATGTTGGAAATAATGGTTTTTTGCAGCGAAACATTCTTCAGCAGTGCTAAATATCATTACTCATAATGTTTCAAATAACATAGGCGGCTGTTAAGATTCAGGAGTTTCATCAAGTTTATAGTAGATAGATTTTTTTTTTTTTTTGGTAACTTATCCCAGTACAGTTAAATACAGAAACCTGGATCTGGATTTCCAATATGCATCCTCATTACTAATAACAGACAAATGTTATAATTAGATGACTTGAGAACTTACATAAACTCAAATTTAATGTTCTTGGTTTTAATGTTTATGTAACTACTTCTAATGACATTCAGAAGGTGAAAAGCATACAAAATATGTACCTTGTCTCCTTTCTAAGAATGGAGAGGTTAAAAATTAGACAGTATAATAGAAAGTGTATTGAGATCCAAACTACAAGAAAAATCCATCTCGAGAAGCAAAACTGAGAACATAATTGCCACTTGATCATATAAGTATTTGTACTAAAGAGACTTGCAGACTCCCATGTTGCTCAATATCTGTATGAAGCCACACAGTGAGGTTGTTTGGGATTTTGGAAAGATACCCTTATGAGATCCCAATTTATTTCTATTATTGATCCACTCAGAGTTGCTTTATACCATGAGACAAGTGCCAAATAAATTTATTAATAATAATAATTTAAGTAAAGTTCTGGGGATGCTTAGGCATCATAATAGGTGGATAATGGTCAATAAAGTCTGGTAGGAAGAAGACAGATGGATCCATCCAGTTTCCTTCCTTTAAGCCAGGGGTGGGCAACTATGGCTCTCCCTTTATAAACAATGGACTTCAACTCCCAGAATTCCTGAGCCAGGAATTCTTGCTGGTTCAGGAATTCTGGGAGTTGAAGTCCATAGGTTGTAAAGAAACCATAGTTGCCCACCCCTGCTCTAAACTTAGAGAGAAGAAATTATCCAGTGAGACATTATCTCTAAGATCATACGTTTGCAATGTAAAGATGCTGAATTCCAGTTCAACCAATCAGTATTATTATTTTTTAAAGAAGGGTAGGTATTTAAAAAAAAAAGCAATGGAAGAAGCCATGACAGAAAAGCAGGAGTATTAAAATTACAATCCATATGGTTGTCAACTGGATTCCCTGTGCAATTCTATGAATGAAGAGGAATCTAGAAGTATCTCATCTCAATCTATAATCAGAGCATTAACAAGCACCAAGAAATAAGCTTTTCAACTTCTTTTCTTTAAGAACAATGCCTATGTTTCTCCTATGCTTTCAGAGAAAGTAATAGACAATGGATTCTTTCCTCAGTAATGCTTGCCAGATATATTTTAAGACAAAGAGTTGGAAATAGTTGGAAATAAGACATTAAAAGTACTGTAAGTACTTGCTTTTAATTTGCTCGTTTTAATCTTAATGGTTCTTAATCAATTCACCAACTAAAAAGATTGAGGTGATAAAGATTTTTGCCAGCCTTTATCCTATCTAGATACCAGCCACTTGATCTGCTTTGTGAGATAGTTATACAACAGGTAGTCTTTGACTTACAATCACAATTGAGCCCAAATTTTCTGTTGCTAAGTGAGATTTATTTATTTATTATTAGTTCAATTTATATGCCGCCCTTCTCTGGAGACTCAGGGCGGCTTACAATGCATTAAGCAATAGCTGTCATACTTTTGTATATACCTGCGTAGTAGGGCTTTTGCCCCCCCCCCCCAAGCAGTGTTCTTTTTTATACAAAGTCAGATTTTTGCCCCCACAATCCGGGTCCTCATTTTACCTACCTCGAAAGGATGGAAGGCTGAGTCAACCTAGAGCCTGGTGAGATTCGAACTTACAGTAATTGCAGGCAGCAGGTGCTACTTAACAGCACTTTAGTCTGCTGCGCCACCAAGGCTCTTAATGATCGTTGTCGAGTGACTTTTGCCCCATTTCCTGACCTTTCTTGCCACAGTCGTTAAGTGAATTACTGCAGTTGTTAAGTTGATAACACAGTTGTACAGTGAATCTGACTTCCCCGATTGTCAAAAGGTCGCAAAAGCTGTTCGCATGACACCAGGACACTGCAACCATCATGAATATGAGCCAGTTGCCAGCATCCGAATTTTGATCACATGACCATGGGGCTGCAGCAATTCTCATGGGTGTAGAAAATGATCATAAGTTCCTTTTTCCAGTGATGTTGTAACTTTGAAAGTTCACTAAACCAAGGCTTTTAAGTCAAGGACTACTTGTGTAGCAAAGCAGAACAATGATAATTTCTTGGTCTGTTGATTTGCAGCCATGATGAATGCAACTATGCTGGAATTTGGAAGGTCCCTGTCCAGTCAGAACAGAATAACAGAGTTGGAAGGGACCTTGGAGGTCTTCTAGTCCAACCCCCTGCTCAGGCAGAAAACCCTATTACTATTTCAGACAAATATTTATCCAATCTCCTCTTAAAAACATCCACTGTTGGAACACTCACAATTTCTGGAAGCAATTTGTTCCACTGATTAATTGTTCTAATTGTCAAGAAATTTTTCTTTAGTTCTCGGTTGTTTCTCTCCTTGATTAATTTCCATCCATTGCTTCTTTTCCTGCCTTCAGATGCTTGGAGAATAGGTGAACTCCTCTTCTTTATGGCAATCCCTTCTCTCCCAAAAGTCTTCTCACCCAAAAGTGATTTTGTAGAAGGAAAGGTTCTAGCAAGCACGCTAACCCTTTTCCTGGCATTTAATAACACGCCCTTTAATAACATGTACCTCAAACCTTTCTGTGCTGACAATAGAGTTTTGAAGAACTGCTGTAGCCACCCATTTACGCTAAAACACAATATTGGAAACCTGACCGAGCATGGGAGAAAAATCTGGGGCATTGACAATAATCAGAAAACCCTTAAGGATGTGCCGAAATTTGCACATATATATAAAGATTCCTCTTTTGAAAAAGGAATTAAATTCTTCTATTTCAACCTTGGGTTTTCAGTTAGGTTCACTTTTGGATCGAGAAGACTCAAGACCTTCATTAAATGTCCTCTGGATAATTGTGTGGCCCTTTTGATTGAACCTGTTGGCTTCATAATATTCTGTCTATTTGAAACTGTGGTCTGGCATCTCAGCTTTCGGCTTTCACTGCACCTTTGATGAAGGAGGATTGTAGGTTGTTAAAGGGTACTTTCCTTGCACAAGGAGGAGAGAAAAGACATGGGAATTCGATCCACTTTTGTGTCAACTGCCAGCACATTCTGTGGATTGATTCCCACTAAGCCTAATTGTTGGGCTGTCTCAAACTCATCTAGTCCCATTCACACAAAGTACAATGCAAGAGCTGGTGCCAAAAGCTTTTCAAATTTGGGTAATTCCCCAAAATATGTATTGTGGTGCCTTGGAAAGCAAAGTATATTCAACATTAATCCCCTTCAGCAATTTTGGCTTATTTTGTTTGGCTTGGCAATGGGAAAGTATAAATCATGAATCTTGAGAAAACGTGCCAATCTGTATTTAGAGGAGACTGTAGTGGTAGGCAGTAAAGCTTGTTGTTTGTCATTGCTCGTTCGTTGCAAATGAATTTGTTCCTATGGTAACTGGCATTCCCATGTCCAAAAGGATTAAGGTGCTGATGTAACATGACACTTGAGGCTTTAAACAATGTTAAGAGCATAAAATCAAGCATGGGCTTTACTGGATTGGGACATCAAAAAGATACTATTGCAATAATAGAAATAATGAAAATGACTCAATTTTTGTAGACCACAGCATAAAATGGCACACCCAATATTTGTCTTCCAAAGAGGATGCAGTTTTCCTGGCTTCTCTATTTTAAAAGTATGGCTTCTGAGTGGCCAGCAGCATCCTGTAATGAAAATCAAATCTTCTAGAGCCTTGGCAATTTTAGGATGGGTGGACTTCAACTCCCAGAATTCCCCAGCCAAGAGCAACAAAGATTATTAGGGGACTGAAAGAACGGTTTCAGGAGCTGGGTATGTCTAGTCTAATGAAAAGAAGGACTAGGGGTGATGTGATAGCAGTGGTCCAATATCTAAGGGACTGCTACAAAGAAGAATGGGTCAACCTATTTTCCAAAGCACCAGAAGCCAACACAAGAAGCAATGGATGGAAGCTAATAAAGCAGAGATCCAATCTACAACTAAGGGGAAATTTCCTTACAGTGAAAACAACCAGTGAAATGGCTTGCCTCCAGAAGTTGTGGCTGCTCCATCATTGGAGATTTTTTAAGAAAAGATTGGGCAGCCATTTGTCTGAAATGGTATATAGTCTCCTGCTTGAATGGGGACCTCAACGATTCCTTCCAACTCTGTTATTCTATAACTCTGATGTACAGAACCTTCTTTAACTTTTCGATGTATTTATTTGCAGCTACATGTAACATGAGTAATGTTGTTTGTAATATACAGTTGGCATCTCAAGTCCTTTTCAAGTGCTTTATGCATGTCAGGAACTAATACTTTCATGGTCCAAGTCTTTAGGCCTGTCTCCCTTTCATTTGAGTCAACACTATAGAGGACACTCAAGCAAGTTATTACTGATTTATTTACAGGTTGTCTAAAGCTATTAGGGAAGAAACAACACCCTAATACTGAGATGATGACATGTTTATTTATATTTTTAGAACAAGCAGGTAGCAAATACTGCCCTTTACCACATGTAATGTCATCATATATAGCAGGGCTCCACCAGCCCTGGTGACTCAGGAATGCTGGGACTTGAAGTCCAGAAGTCTTAAATTTGCCAAGGCTGTCGACCCCTGATATATAGGAAGAACTTTTGAGGTAGTACACCATAAAGAATAATTCTTTCTCCTCACATGTAGATAAAAGCTTTGCTTCCTTTTCAGTACACAAACTGAAAGATTCATTTTTCTTTCATGATTCATACCCGACCTGATTCAGATATATTTTATATTCAGATATATTTTATACCTGGGTATCTTGTAGCGTGCAAAGCTGCCCACAGTCTCTAGCATCTGGAAAACTCATTAAAACTCTTGTTTATGTTTCTCCCCAACTAAAAGGAAAATGTTGAACAGTGCCAGGATTTAGTTGTTATAAATTTCAGGGGATTTCTCTCTTTTTTTTTTCTTCCCTTCCTTTTGATTACTTCTGCGTTTCTGTAATGGGAAAGAAAATTGAAGCCACGGTATAAATTTGAGAAGCTTTTCGTCTGTTGCACTGAAATTTTATCACCAGCCTTGTACCAGCCTATCATCATTCCTGTATATGGAAATAGTTGAAAAAGATACAGAATGTTGTGCATTCTGCCAACTCTCAGCTCTTGTCTTTGTTTGTCCCAAACCTCTCTATGCCAGCTTCACAATTGCCTCCTGCCAGATTTGAGCTTTGAAAATTAACATATTTTGTGTATGACATATGTTTGAAATTAGCAGGAAATGAAGCCAAGGACTAGAAATTAACCGGGAAAAAGTTTTTATCAAACATTTGGGAAGCAAAAAAGACTTCTGTTGGCTTCAAACATTAGGATAAGCTATTGTCTCTTAAATTAATTCAATATGAATCACTTAGAAATTGACAGCATAAAACTGCCTGTCGGTCTGTATACATCTGCTCTTCCATTTCAGCTAAATTGCACATTTGTTTGAAAGCGAGCTCTCCATGCCTATGCTGTGGGCACACATTGTTCTTGGTGTATCTTATTTTTACCCTAAATAGTTTAATACAGTTGCTTCTAGCATATCTTGAGATCTATTCTTTCTTATTTGAGTCTGCTCACCAACCAAGGTTCTCAGTTTAATATAGTAAATTCAGTAAATTTATTTACTGAAAGTATTTTTAGTTCCCAAATGACTTGTATATGATCAGTAAATAATAATAATAATAATAATAATAATAATAATAATAATAATAATAATAATAATAATAATAATAGAACTTCCCTGCAGGTCTAAAAGAAACAAGAGACAAAAGGAAGACCAATCTGGAAGTGAGTGCTCAAAGACCTGACAGCTTCAGCAGTTGTTCCCATCCTTCAGAATCTATGCTTACAATAATTAGCTCAAAAATGCAACAAAAGATGTTGGTAAGATTGAGTGAGACCAAAGACTGGCAAAAAAAATTATATGGTGCAAGGTTTATGGGACCAAACATATCAGGAGAGATTGGAGGAACTGAATATGTATAGCTTGAAGGACAGAAGGGAAAGGGGAGACATGATTGACACATGAAGGGTAGGAATAAGATTCTAGAAAGTAATATTTTCTAGAATATTTGACTTAGCCTTCCATCCTTCTGAGGTCAGTAAAATGAGGACCCAGATTGTTGGGGCCAATAGGTCGACTCTGTAAACCACCTAGAGAGAGCTGTAAAGCACCGTGATGCGGTATATATGTCTAAGCGCTATTGCTATTGCTATTTTGAGTATTAATCAAAAATAAAAAACAGAGGAGCATAACCTCAAACTGACAGGAGTGAAGTTCAAAAGCAATGTTAGAAAGAGTAATGGAAGCTCTGAGCCAGCTTCCAGCAGGGATAGTGGGTCAATCATCAGTAACGTACTTGGGATAACATGCTTGCTTTTTCTACCTGTAGGGGAGATGAAATTTAATAAATAGAAATGTATTAAGACATGCCTACCATCTGACCAAAACTAAATAAATAGCAATTAAAATAATAATAAAATAAAAAGAATTAAAAAGAATAAATTAAAAAGAAAACACAAAAACAAACACAAAAAAAACTCAAAGGGCAGATACGATGGCCCCCGGGTTTGTTTCTGCCATCAGTTTTCTCTGTTTCTAACTATTTGAATGGAAGATTTAAATGCTTATAGTTTCTGTTTTTTTGTTAACACCCAGCCATATTTTTTCTTCTTTTATAGACACCATTTTTAACTACCAGGATAGTACTCTGGTACACCAATAACAGCACTATGATCAACAAATGTTAGATGTCACAGTCTTTTTAGTATGTATTCATAAAATATATGCCAAATAGATTGCAATTGCTTTCTGGACTTCCTTTAAATTTACAGGTAAATACTGCAATAGATATATAGCTCCCATCAGATTGATGATCACCCAAAAATACTATTCTTCAAATTCACTGTGAATCGTTCCTTAGTAAGTGTGTTCAAGCCAGCCTACTACTGGCTGGTAGCTTCTCTGTCCATTCACCAACCTATCTAGGACAGAGGTGTGAGTAGAGTGACATCGAAAATGTCAAGGTAGTAGTCATGACTATGTAATTAAAAGTTTATTTATTCCTTTACCTGCATCACATAAAAACCAAGATGGTTCCCATCTTGAATTTTTCTAACCACATCCTACATAGAACCATGATGGAGAAGTTTTGATTCAGCAACTTTGGAGAATCACACTGACTCATACTGGCATCAATTGCTTTCTTTACATTGACTGGAGAGGGAAAGGGAAGAGAGTTGACATTTAGTCTATCTATAGATAAGCCAAAATCAATATGCTGGCTTAGTGGGAAAACAGCAGACTTTTAACAATTCAGAGAACTGGCAACAGGCAACAATCATTAGCATCATTAAAAGAAAAAAAGGTAAAGGAAACTGTCACTTGAGCCATCAATATCTGGAAATCTTATGCCTTCCAGTCATATCCAACCTAGCTTAATTTTTGAGATCACCTTGAGCTGTCTGGGTACCACCAAGTATCATGCAGTGCTTGCAAAGTTTCTTGGGATATTCAATAATGTTGAAAAAATTCTGCTACGCAGTCCAGTCCATTTGGTTGAATGAATTGTTATCACTGAACCAAATATTAAAGCCCCTCAGAACCTCTTGTCACAGTGCTTTCCTTCAGGCTGCCTTACCTACCGGTAGTTCATTTTAATATGATGCTGAATGGTTTTGTTTTGGATTACAGTAGTCCTCAACCCCTCCTGCGCAAGCTGCACTGGCTCCCAGTGGTTTTCCAGGTGCATTTCAAGGTTTTTGTTACCACATTTAGAACGCTCCATGGCTTAGGACCAGGGTACTTACGAGACCCCCTTCTGCCACCAGTAGCTTCTCACCGACCAGTATGCTCCCATAGAGAGGGGCTTCTCAGGGTGCTGCCGGTCAAACAGTGTTGACTGGCGACCCCCAGGGGGAGAGCCTTCTCTGTGGGGGCACCTGCCATCTGGAACGAGCTCCCCCCTGAGATACGGAGGATCCCAGATTTGCGCACTTTCCGCCGCGCCCTCAAAACATTTCTATTCCAGCAGGCTGGTCTGGCCTAACTTTCCCTTTTAAATTGTCATTTTAAATTTTGTTTTACAAATTGGGGTATTTTAAATTTGTCTTGGGCCAAAATATTTAATATATTTTAAATAGCTTTTTAATGTTCGTATTATGTATTTTTATCTTGTGGCTGTTCACCACCCTGAGTCCTTCGGGAGTAGGGCGGTATATAAATTTAATTAATAAAATAATAAATAAATAAAATAAACTAACGATCACAATTGGGGCCAGAATTTCTGTTAGTAACCAAGGTGGTTGTTAAGCGAGTTGCATCCAGTTTTATGTCCTTTTGCCATGGATGTTCAGTGAATCACTGTGATTGTTAAGTGAACCACACACAGTCGTTAAACTAATCCAAATTCTCCTATTGACTTTGCTTGTCGGCTGGGAAGATTTGCAAATGGTGATCACATGACCTCAAAAGCCACAGCCTTTGTAAATACATGCTAGTTGCCAAGTGCACAAATTTTGATCACGTGATGGTCACAAGTGTGAGGACTCATCCTCAGTCATTTTTTTTCTGTGTGGTTGTAACTTTGAACGCATGCTAAATGAATGGCTGTAAGTCAAGGGTTACACCTGTATCTTAGAATGATAAAGGTCTGATGAAGTAAAAAAACCTCCTTTTTTCCAAAGGAAGAAAAAAAGTCTGAAGCATCATTTTTATAAAAAAGAATGGTTTGGCATTTTAGGAGTATCCTCTCACTATACAATCATCCTGCCATAGCCTACAGCCTCTTTGCCTTCCTTCTCACCAATTAAATTTCATCATGTAAGAACTTTATCCATGGGGCTTTGACCGAAACCAGTGCAGGGATAAATATAACTTTGGGGGGAAAAATAACACCACCACTCTTTGCCACTTTCTAACAATAAACTTAAAATCAGTATCAAAATAAGCTCTCAATAAATTTGGAAGTAGTCAGGTAGCCCAATGTGTAGACCGAAATTCTTTTTCAGGGCCTGCAATTTCTCAAGCAGCTGAAATATTGATAAACGGCTTTGCTACTGCACTCCTGTATAGTTTGTCATTTTTCTCAAACCATATTAAATATGTAATTATTGACAGAATTTCTTGACTGTCTCCAAAGGCTCCCAGGGAAAATGAAAATTTAAAATGAAGTCTCATTTTAATTTCATAAAACAAAATGAAACAAAACAAAAAGAACTGTAACACCTTCAAAATCAATACCGCTAATCCATTAGAATAATGTAAAGCACAGGAATGTGTACAATTCAAAACCCCGCTTCGTAATTCTTAAATAAAGATCTACTGCCTCTTGTGCAGTGCTGACAGACCATTTTAGAATGACTCAATATTTTAAGGCAACTGTAATAAAGGTAACAAGCAAGAGCATTCCCCTTCAAAAGATTCCTGTCAGCTTTATCATTCTGACATTAATTCCTGACAGTTATTCAGAATTTTTATTGAATGTATTATATTGGAAGAACATGAAGTATTGGCTTCGGTAGGATAAGGAACTCAAGAAGGAACTTCATTGGTATTTTTCAAGTATGGGTATGCATATTGTCACATTTAAAAAACAAATGTTGGACCCAATAAACTAAGAAGAAATCTTCTTGGACCAATCAGAATTATTGACATTATTTGATCTCTTGATTGTCGCGCTTCAGGAAAAGACAGGGGCAACTTCAGTTTTTGTTTTTGTTTTAATTTGTAAATTGATTTATAGTGTGTCTTCAAGATTTTTCAAACATTCTGATAAATTTTGGCAGCATGATTACCAAAAATGGCCAGGACAAGGCCAGGTGAAGCAGGAAATCTGCAAACATTGGGTGGCTATATAAATTTAATAAAATAAGAAAATAAACAAATAAATATGAATATAAATATAAATAAATACAATATTATATAATATTTATTATACAAATGAAATAAATAGGACAAAAAATGGAAAATGAAGGCCTGGTTATACCACACCTCACCTACATGAATTCAGTTCCTAATTACCCAAAAGTATCTCTGCCTATTTTGTGAATCACTTGGGACACATTTTCTGCAAAATGTCACATATAAATAGCTTCAGTTAGTGTATGAAGAGTGTATGGAGACAATGGCAAGCAACATTTTCCTAACCTAGCTGCTAACTAAGTGAAGTGGCATTCTATTGAAACATCTAATTGCTTACCTGCACTTATACCTTGCATTCTAAGAATCAAATCTGCAGCACATACAGTTACTTTCCTTCGTAGAAAATATAAAGTGATCATTCATTCTTATTCCATACATTATGCTGGCTTTCAGGATGTAGCCATGTGCTGTGATCAGATCCTAGCTGGGGAGGAATAATCCCATTGATTGGTATACTGCAGGGGTGTCATACTCAATTTCATTGAGGGCCGCATCAGGGTTGTGTTTGACCTTGGGGGGAGTGAGGGTGAGAGTGGCCATGATGGGCGTGGCCAGCTTAACATCCATTTTCACCCACAATGGCCTCCTGCAGCCCTCTGCCATCAAAAATGGAGCTTAGGGGGCCCACATACGCCACCCCACCCCCGAGCTCCATTTTTGCTGGTAGAGGCACCACAGGCTGGTCCTTCACTGTTTTCAGGGCAGTCCCATGGGCCAGATCTAAACACCCCATGGGCCGGGTCCAGCCCACAGGCCTTGAGTTTGAGGCTCCTGGTCTACTGAAATATGACCAATTTCTCTTAGACAAAGATCTCCAACCAGATGTCCTGCAAATGGGCTGGATCTCAATCCCTGGTGACCTGCTGATGGGCTGAAAATTGTTGGAGAAGAAGCCTAACCCACTTACATTTTTGCTATTGAAGAGTATAATAAAAATCTGTGTATCTTTTAAATAAAAATGAACTATAGGTGACATGAACTGATGAAGACCAATAAAACAGTTTCAGGCTCCAGTAACTGGAAAAAGCAGCATTTTTTTCTTTTTCTTTTTTTTAAAAAAAGGTCATAGCTTATTACTTATCTCTGCCACCACTTTAAAAGCTTGCTGCAACTTATTATGTAAACTTTTCATTTTGTGGGGTTTGTGCACCAACAGCCCCAGGCTTCAATTTATAATTTAATGTTCAGAAGCATGCTGATGTATGTTTGCAAAATTACTCTTGTCGGAGGAGGAAAGTCAATTATCAACTTTTTGAAAAGAAAAAAGAAAAGAAATATAACTTCAATGCCTCTCTAATAATATGTGGGGTGGGAGGGGGACTTCAGAATCTTCCCAAAATTAGGAAATGAAGAAAGAGCAAAGCAGATTATATACAGTTGACAAAGGAACTTTTTTCCACGTTTCTAATTTAATCAGTATGATTAATAACAGATACCTCCCCCCTCCCTTTCTCTCCCTCTCTTTTTCAGAAACACATTGACACTCTCCAGTGCATTTTTGCTAACGTATCACAGTGATTGTCAGTACATTTTGCAATCACACAGTTTATTACATTTCCTGAGATGGTAAGTTGATGGTTGGTTTCTATTCATTCCTTTCCTATTCTGGAAGATGTATCTTTGCACATGAAGCCGCAATCCCAAACCAGGCCTCCCACATTATGGTTGCAAACAGGCCTATGTTACATGAGTCATTTATCACCTCCTTAAGCGGTTATAATTTTGACCTTACATCATACTTGTTGTTCAGACGTTATCTCCAAAGCCTGTCCTACTTTCTGGTTCTCCCTGTTTTTAACCCACTACTAGCCTCTGAAAACAAATAGAATTGTATGCACCTGTTTAGACGGTCTGATTCCTGTTTGACTTGCTATGCTGGTTTTGTGTATGCATTACAGTGAATTCAGGAAACTGTCTTGGGCAAGATATGAAAACCAAAATACCATTATGGGAAATGATCCGCCAGATTAATAAACAAAAATATTATCTGCTCATGTCCCAATGTACTCCATGTTGAATTTATTTAAATGGGTGATTCAGATTTTTTGATACAGTCCTGAGTTTGTTGACAAGAAATTGTGGATGCTCTTTCATTACCAATCTCTGAAAATACTGGCTTCCAATAAGATCCAACAAAATCTATGGAACAGGAAGGTCTACAGACAGTTTCAAACAAGAAAAGAAACTCAGTTTCCAATAGAACCAGGGGTGGGCTCCCGGAAGTCCACAGGGGTTTGGGAGAACCTCTAGCTAAGATTCTGTGCAGTTCAGAGAACCCCAAATCCCACTCCTGGCTGGCCTTGTCCAACCCTTCCTGCTCCTCCCGGGAGTCCCCACACGGCCCATTTTCGATGCAGGTAAGTGCAGGGTGCACGCAGAGGCTTGGGGAGGGCAAAAAATGGTCCTACTGGAAGTTCAGGAAGGCTGGAAATGGGCCGTTCTCGCCCTACCAGAGGCTCAAGGAAAGCTTCCCGAACTTGGAGAGGGCAAAAAGCCCCCCACACACACCATGGTGCAGGAGGCTGACTAGGCCATGTGCACCATGGCCACACCCACCCAGCAACTGGGCAGAGAACCCCTTGCTAAAATTTTTGAAGCTCACCCCTCATTAGAACTGTGAGCTGAACTGAGGGGTGGGAGTGGTAGTCTGATTTAGATAAGATTTTAAGGCAATGTCTTTCCATGTTTCCTCCTCTTAAATTTGTAAGGAAGACACTTGGTTGTTGTTTTTTTACTGCTGTCTCAAAACCTAGGAGCTAAATAGCCTCTGCTATGTTTCTCTACATTTTAGGAAAACATGACAGTGTTGTAACCATGGTTTGAGATTGGTTGATGTTTTGTTAAGCACTGTTTCTTTGAGCACAGGTGTCATGTACTTCAAGAAAAATTTACAAGCAAATATATCATCTCCTTATGTTACCGTCATAATTTAGTGTTATGTTCACAATGAAGCATTGTGATTTCCGTGGTCTTAAGTGGTTTTTGATGGCTACATCTCATGGGGCCCATTAGTGAGACTCATTTGTTGCAATAAAGGTGGACAGATATTAGCAGAGATTTTCAGCAAATGTCACTGTAAAGTCTCACCCTTGAGTATAATTAAAGTTAAATTGCAAAACACTGTGTACTTTAAGATAACTGAGCCATGACGACACAAATAGCTATCATATTAACAGAGAACAAATAGTGGTCTTATATCTATCTCATATATAAATTATATGAGATAGATAAAGTTAAAAGGATTCTCTCTTTCTGTGGCTTAAAAAATATAATTTTAATAAATTAAAACATGTATTTTTACCATGCCCCAAGTCAAAAGCTGAAGTGGCATCCCAAACTGTCTACATAGCTTCTGCAAGTAAAATCTAAAGTCTTGGTCAAGTAAACCTCAAATCCTGATAACTTCATGGATATGTGTATGGTCTTGGCAGCAATACAGAAATGTTTTGCCACAGTCTTTTTCTAGATGCTTGCACTCAGATACTCATAAGGTGCAACTCTCAGCCTCTCTGTAAACATAGACAGTGATCAGGGGTGGGTTCTACTTACCTTTATTACCGGTTCGCAACGGGGTCACGTCTAGTGACGTCAGGGTCAGTGGGCGGAGCCTCCCATCAGTTTTACTACTGGTTCTATAGAACCTGTCCAAACTGGGGGCAACCCATCACTGACAGTGATGAAGAATGATGTTTAGCACATCTGGAGTATGATATGTTACCTACCTTTGATATAAGTATCCAAATCAGACCTATATCTTTTGCTTAGTGGTGGAACTCTGAGTGAAAAGGGAATTCAGATTGCAATTTAAGCATAAGGAGAGTTGATGTCTATTCTTCTCTCATACTGTGTCTACCTGATGAACTACACGCTTATATAGGAATTTTTTTTAATGAAGCAGGAGGCCACTTATGCTCATTCAGCATTTACCTCTAGTTTAATCTTTCATGGTCCCAATTATCACATTTCATCTTAAAGTTTGAAATAGAAGAAAGGCCATTTTTGTTACCATTCACTCTTAGAAAACGTAGGAGTGGGATTTTAGACCATAAAATGGAACAAGAAATACCTTTCACCACTTATCATTGCCAGCAGAAAAATAGCACTCCTTGGAGAGCCTTGGTTATGGATTTTCCACCATATAGACTGTCCATTTGGGACCTTCTCATAAGAAAAGGGCATTACTCAGGCTGAGCAATAGCTTGTCCTAGAATGTCTTGGCTGAGGGACAAATGCTAATTAGAAAGTTTTTGTGGTGTAGAGATGGTGCAAGCTTATACAAGAGAACTATAGGCAAGTGCTTAGAACTAAATGCATTGTGGTCAAGGAAAGTTGAAAACCAGAGGAATAAAAGGAAGGTAGGATGAAGCAGCTTAGCTGAAGACGTCAAAGGAATGATGAATCTAAGCACTTTTGGAACAGGAGTGGCCTTTTACCAGGAAGAGCATTTGGAATAGACATGCTCTCTAGCAGCAATAGGTTCTCACTAGAAGTAATTTTCCTCCAATAAGGATAGTTCTTGGAATAATTTCAAAATGTGATGGATCAACACATGGGCAGATGTAATAAGGCTTGCTAGCATTTAATGGTTCCAGAGATTTGTTTTAGTGCCATCACTTTGCTGGCCAGAAAAATCCTTTAGCCTGAGTGGGTCCTAATAAAATTAAGTTACAGAAAGCTTGCCTGCAGAGGTCTCTTTTCTTTTATACACCACTGACATTTCTGCCCTCTCATCTGGCGTTTCTCCCAGTTCAAAAGCTGCTAATAGCACATTATTTCTTTTGCAATTTCATTTTCTCCATATTATCCACAACACTGGCAAGTGGGAGAAAACATTGTTCTAATAAAAATGTCCTGATCCTATTTATTTAATAAGTTAAAACTTGGGGTCACTGTGAGAATGCCATGTTTAATAGAGGTCTTTAAAGCATGAAACTAAATAAATATCTTTCATCTTGAAAACTCTATGCCCTAAATTTTTAATTGCTGGAACAAGCTGCTTCTAAATGGATTTAGTAGAGACAGAATTATTGCTAGGATTATAATTTAAAACAAATGCTAGCTGACGTTCAACATGAAGATCCCATGCCACATGTAATCAATAACACAACTGCCCTTAATCACTTAATTACCATTGACACATTTAAGATTTTTTAAATCAATAAAAGGAGTACAATTTGTCAAAATCGGACAAAAGGCATCATTTACTATTAAACCATTTGTTCAGTTTTGTCCAGCTGCTTTAATAGTCTTTGAAAATCCAATAATTTTAACAGCACTAGATAAGGTGTCCTCTCTCCCTCCCTGCCCCACCCCAACTAAATCAGCAATTCAAAGCTGTCATACAAAAATATATTGGAAACTCTACAAGAAATATGGGAAAGAAAATTGGAGCAGCCAATGCTGACAAATCATGGTCTCAGGTTTTAAGAAACTTTTTCTTAAACTTGTGATTTAAAATCTAGGTTAACCTAGCACAAAATTCTTTTTGAATGATTACTGAATTCATAACAAATATTTTGAAAGGTTGGTTATATTTCTTCCTATGTTGGAAATGTAATAAATCTGAAAAGGCATTAATTCATGTGGCTTGGTAAGTCTTTTTGTTTAGATATTATTATTATTACAGTGAGCTAGGAACTTGGGAGGAAATTAAGGTTGAAATATGGGTTTAAATAATATCCTTCAAAACTGGAATATGTGTATATATGAAAAGTTTTAGACATATCATACTACAATTGGATATAGTTTGGAAAAAGGGTCATTATATACTTATGAAATGATTAATTGAATTCTAAAAAGTAGTTTGTTGAAATTTGGTACTTCTAGATCCTCAAATGACTTTATATTGACCAAAAGTCCAGGTAATACGATTCCGTCTTATTCAGGTTTAATTTGTTTTAAAATACATATTAATTTTCATGTATCACAGAAAAGTAAGAAAAATAACATGTCTTTTTTCCACTCTTGATTCTTTTTTTAATCTTATTTTCTTATATCTGTACTGCTTTTTAGATTCATATGTTTAGTTTGCAATGCATGAGTTTTGTTAAAATAGTTTGAACCTTTAATGAGTATTAAAATACTCATTAATTTTGAATTTTAATTTTTAGTTCTCAAGGGACTCAGTAAAATAATGCAACTCATGATATCATGAAACAAATGTAGGCCTTTAGATATGTGCTTAGATCAGAACATTGCAACACATATACAAGCTTGTGCCATGATGGCATGATGCTTGTTTTGCCAATGGCTGGATGCCTCTGGTCAACAGCCTGCCTTTCCTAAACTGGCACCCAACAGAAAGGATAATTTCAGTGCTCCCAAATTCCACAAACCTTGGAAATCTAGTCTCAGCCTAAAATAACATAGCCTGAATCTGTATAGGGTTGTATTTTATGGCATTTGATATCTGGGCATTACAGAGGAGACTATATACTTCTAATTCTTCTCTATCTTCTCAATATCAGGACAGTTCCTTGTAACCTCTGAATTCTTCACTGATATATAGCATGCAAAAACTGCTTTGTGAAACAGAAAGATAAATTCTTCTAATTAGAGTTATAGGATGTTTAACCAACAGCATTACCAAACTAGCAATAAAGTGTGTTGAGCTTCTAGATTTTATTCACGCATGCCAGTCTCCTACAAATATAGCAGAAAAAGAATATAAAAAGAAGTTAACACTCAAAGCCAAACCTGATAAAATTAGTTAATCAAATTACATTAAACCCTCCATCTGTTTGTTACATTATCCTGACAATGACAGCGGTAAAGCAAATTTGCTGACTGGTTTATTGAGTGTGCTACTTGTTCAAAAGAGAAAATTAAAATTAAGTCCCCCCCTGCAGTATATATTATTTGTACTTTAATTTTAAATTTACACAGATTGTGAGGTTTGTGGGAAGTATGGCAAAGGGGGAGGGAGAGAATGGCTGCATATTTATTCTTTATTTTTTCTTCACAGACTGACTTCTAAAGCATATCTTTCTCCATAGTAACACAGCAATTATCGTTTTAATCATAATCATTAATGCTGTTCACAGTGAGCAGTTTTACCATACAATTTTCCTTCTGGTTACCTAAGGCCATTGCAATTGATGCTGAGGAATTTTGATTCCCAGTTTGCATAGGTGATCGTGTAGCAAAGGCATCTCAAAAGCTGTAAGGAAGTTCTGCCCCTTTGTGCATGTATGAACATATGAAAGTGGGGAAGCCTCATCTGGAAACGCCCCATCTGGAAACGACTAGGGGGGAAGCCTCATCTGCAAATGCCCCATCTGGAAATGACTAAGGTCACTAAGATGTGGAGTGGCAGTAGCAACAGCACCATGAGTCAGGTGGTGAGTACCAATAGTGGTGAGGAGCACTTGCGTTGAGTTGGAGATGCCACTAATTAGTTGGTGGAGTTTAGCTAAGTGTAGATTGCAATGGAGCTGTTGGACATTTTCAATTTGTCAACAGTAGAAAATCTGGCCGCAACTCAGTGACTATGTTTCTACTCAATGGCAGAAATGGTAGTGACCCAGGGAATCCAAGCTTTAATGTTTTGGATGGCCTGGGTACTTGGCTGCTGGCATTGACTAGCAAAGAGATCAGTGTGAGTTCTGTGGTTGTTGGGGAGATTGTAGCTCTAGGTAGAGATTATCATTGCATCTTTTGGGAATAGCACTGAATGAGAGGATCCTATGCTATCTATGCTGCCTCTTTGCAGTATCCAATTAGAAAGGAAAGAACTTTCAATATGTATTGTGAATGGATAGTATTGGATGATGCTGATGGGCCCACGATGATAAAGAAAGCAGACACTGATGTTCTATCTGGATAAGAAATAAACAAGAGACAATGGCAACTTTCCAGATTATTCCAATTAGAAGGATTATGGGATTGTTTTTGTCATTGTAGTCCCTGTTGAGAACAGGTTGGATATGGGGGTGTGGTGAGAGGGCAGTGGCTGACAAGCCTAAAACTAGGACAAGTTAGGAATAGCCAGTAATGGCTGGTGTCAGTTTCTAGGTTTGGATGGGGCTCTTTGAGCCATGGGAGGGCTGGAGCAGATAATAATACCTCACTTGTGATTTGGAGATTTGAAGGGGGACTGATTTGTGATATGGAGATTTGAAGCCAGGGTGCTCATTTTGATAATTTGATGGACTTGGTAGTCCCCAAGCCCTGGCCTCTGGTTGTTACTACTGAATGCCATGTCACTGTGTAATAAGACCGCTCTATCCATGGCCAGATTGTGCATGAATGGGCTGGGCTGGCACGCATAATTATGAACTGATTGAATGTGCCAGGAGGGAAGTCTTCAGATACTTTATGATGACCTCAGGGAGAACCTTTGATTTTGCAGTGGCTTTCAAAACATAGCACTCTACTGGACAAACTCAGGAGATTGGGAGCATGGGGTCATGGTGTTCCAATGGTTCTCTTCCTTCTTCCAGGGTTGATTCCTATCTGCATTGGCAAGCGGGTAGGTCTAGCCCTCTGCATCTGCTTTATGGGGTTCCACAGAGCTCATTCTTTCCCCACTTCTATTTAATAGCCACATACTGTAAGGTGCTGGGTGAGGTCCTGTGACAGCACAGGGTTGGGTATCGTAAGTATGCCAATGATAACAAATTATATATCTCTTTCCTGACTTTCTAAATCAGATCATCAATGTTTCCAGTGACTGAAGGTTGCAGGGACCTGTCTGGGGAGGAAATACAGCCAATTTGGTCTCGTGGTTAAGGCACAAGGCTAGAAACCAGGAGACCTAGGCATGAAAAACCAGTTGGGTGACTTTGGGCTAGTCTCCCCCTCTCAGCCCAACTCACCACACAGAGGTTGTTGTTATAGGGAAAATAGGAAGAGGGAGAAATATTAGGTATGTTCACCACTTCGAGCTTTTTATAAAAAATAATATAGGTGGGATATTGAACAAATAAATGAATAGGATCAAGTTCAACTTTAGTAAGACTGAATGGCTGCAATGTTGGGAGCATCTATGCAGTGGTGGGATTCAAATACTTTAACAACAGGTTCTCTGCCCTAATGATTTCTTCCAACAACCAGTTCACCAAACTGCTCAGAAAGTTAACAACCGGCTCTCCCGAAGTGATGCAAACTGGCTGAATTCCTCCACTGGATCTGTGGATTTGCCATCTTTGGGTTTGAATGGGGTAGCATTTTCCCCGACAAAGCTGGTGGGGCACTATGTCAGATTTTCCCTAGACTTATGGCTTTGCTTGAAGAGTAGCTGACAACTACATTCGGGGCGGGGGGGGGGGGATAGGCTTTGCAAAAATACATCTTGCATGCCAATTATATCTATTTCTAAACCACAGGTCCTTCTTATAGACACTCATGCTTTGATCATCTGCTGCCTGCATTATTGCAATGAGTTTACATTGCTTTGTTTTTGAAGTTCACTTGGAAGCTACAACTGGTCCAGAAAGGAGGAGTTAAGGGGACGCCTCCGTATGTCCATGTAATGCTTTAATTTTATGAATTGTGCAAGCTTCCGGTGGATGTCTGGATGCAATTCAAGATGCTGACTATCACCTGAAGAACTTCATGGCACAGGGCTGGCTTATTTGTGAGACATCCTGTGTCCAATTATTTCTGCCTATCCTTTGAGATTGCTCTAGATCCCTTCTATTGAATAATGCCATATAAGGGGAACTCAGAAAGCATTTCTTTTCTATCATGGTGTCAGTGGTATGAAACAGCAGATTCTCTGCAATTCAGATGGCCCTGACCTTCTGAATCAGGATGCTGCTGGCCTTTTACAAGGCTTTGAAGATGTGGTAGTTCTCCCAGGTAGTAGGGCAGGCTATTGAGCAAATCTATGATATTATTATTGTTTGCCTTGTGTTTATTTGTTTATTCTTATTTATCACATTTCTACACCGCCCATTTCACTTAATGGCGGTTTGCAACAAAAACATAAAAAGTGATATAAAAGCACAAATGAAAACAAAGGCAAAGCAAAGTTAAGAACAAGGTTAATATTAAAGTATTATAGAATTAAAAAGAGAGAGGGAGTGCTGTCACATCACCAACCATCTTCTATGTCACATATCACTCTTTGGCCCCCATGCCAATTGGCAGAGCCAGGTCTTAACATTCTTTTGAAATGTCAGATGGCCAGAAATCTTATCTGTAGGAGTAACATGTTACAAAGAGTGGGGGTAACAGCACAGAAGGGTCTCTTCTGAGATCCTGCTGGTCAAAATTCTTTAACCAATGGGCTCTACAACATATCTTCCCTGCCTGACAAGATGGATGATGTAATTGGAAGGAGACAGTTTGTCGCATAACTTGGTCCCATGCCATGAAGGACTTTAAAAGTGATAACCAACACCTTGAATTGAACATGAAAGCAAAATGTCAACCAATGTAGCTTACATAATAGAGATGTTATACATCAGAGTTCCCCAACCTTTTTGGCTTTGCGGACTGACAGGGAGTGAAAGGGGATGGTTCCATGTGTGCAGCGGGCAAAGGCATGCATGCACGCCGCTACATTTGCTCACTCAACACTTCTACGGCCCAGTTCAGAAAGACTCAAGGCCTTGTAGTTCGGGACTCCTGTTATATGCATAACTCAAATGGTGCCCAAAACTTCTGTCATTGCCAGATTCTCCACCAGTTCCAACCTCCGATTTCTCTTCATGTACAGTACATATCTGTAGTCCATATTGGACAGTGATGGTGAATTTTTTCATCACTGAAAGCCCAAACCAGAATGCGCACGCTGGAGCCCCAGAAACCCGAAGATCAGCTGGCCGCCACGTGCCAGCTGGTCTTCGGGTTTCTGGCGCTCCGGCATGTGTGAAGACCAGATGGCTGGCACACATGCACGTGCAGAAACCGGAAGAGCAGCTGGCGATGGCACGCATGCCCACAGAGACGGCTCTGTGTGTCACCTCTGGCATACGTGCCATAGGTTTGCCATCACAGATATAAGAGATGACCAGGGTATAAGTGACTGAAAAATGGTCTTTGAGGGTTTTGGTTTTGTTTATGCTTTGTACTGAATTGTTAGCTATCAGAGTCTCATGACAAGTGGACAGCCATATAAAGAGGGAAGGCAAGGGAAGGCAAGGGAAAACTCTAGGATGTGGGAAAACCCTGTGCATATGTCTAATTTCAAAAAACAAAAAATGGCTATGTGGAATTTTTGCAGGCCAGATACAATCGTCATACTGATATGTGACAGCAACTGGAGCCATGTGTTCATTTCTAAATCCAGGGGGAGATTGAAGTCAACCTTTCCATGAGTTGACAATGACCTTGCTGACAAACAGATATTTGCATGAGATCACACAGGTGTTGTAATGTTTTGGAGTATTGTAAGGCGCCCCGGTTGTCAATGCAACAGAATGTTTCTGATGTTTTCCAATGATGGAAAATTCTTCCCATGAACCCAGGCTGATGCCAAGAGTGGATTTGTTTTGATGCCAAATAAAGATTTGTCTATTCCAAAGTTTTAAGAGTTGGTAGCTACAGTTTGAGAGTTTTTAAATTTTAAATAATAATGTATGGTAGCTTTAACATAGTATCCATCAGGTGTTAGCATTCCTGAACGTTTGTTTCAGTGATGCGTTGCGCCCGGTTTGCACCCGTTTTATAGAATCAGTAGTAAAACTGGCAGGAGGCTCCGCCCACTGACCCCGACGTCAACAGAATGCTTCTGCACATGCACGCGGCCCCATTGTGAACCGGTAGTAAAGGTAAGTAGAACCCACCCCTGGTTTGTACTATTTGCACTGAATAAATCCTATTCTAAGGTATACTGATATCAATCAGGTTCCAAATAATTTATTGAACATTTATTAAATATTGATTTAATAGCAAATTTCATCATTATGCACACTGGCTGTGATTCCTGCAAGCTCAACATTCACAAATGTGAATGGGTTAGGGTTCTGAATTCACCCACTTCTTTGAGTAACAGATTATATTTATATTCTGCTTTTATATCCAGTAGGAAATCAAAGCAAACCATGAAGGTTTTTCCTGGAGTTATGTTTAGGTTACCCTACATTAAATAGTGAACCCATACTTACAAGTTGAATCTTAGTCTCCCCAGTTACAGTCCAACATTTTAATTACTATCTTACACTTACGTATGCATCTTGAATATATTGTTGACCAGGAAAAGAGTCACAACTTTGCAATCCATTGTTATGCTAAATAGTCTGTTTACTGAATCAAAATGTATCAGTGCTGTCAGTATACTATATTTCCTAGGGAATAATTTCTAGACAGCTAATTTCCCCTCTTTATTTCATTAACTGAATTATCATTGTAAATTATCTTCTATAATTTAGATGCCAAACAATTATGCCTGTATAATAGGTCCTGCGGGTGCTTTGGTTATTGGTTATTGTTGTTTTATTAGCACGGAAATATAGATATCCTGTTCCATTGGTCTAAGCTTAAAGGATGATGAACCAAGAGTGTGAAGTTAATATTAAGCAATGTATATCAATTGCACTCCAAGAATCTTAATGAAAAGTATCGCTTTGGAGAAAGAACAAATTCTGAGATAACAATATATAATGATCTAGATCAGGGATGCCCAACCTTGGCAATGTTAAGACTTGTGGACTTCAACTCCCAGAATTCCCACCCAGTCAGATAATATCTCTATTTACTATCACAACTTTGCTCTTCTACTTTCCACCCCAACATCTTGAAGTACACTATTGTAAGTGTTCCTCAAAGGAATCGGATTTACTTACTTCATTACTACGTTTGTGCTGTTAACAATAAAATGCATTCACTAAGAGTTGAACTCAGTTCAAAGAAGAGTAAATAGCAATTTTTACTATTCTGCTAATAAAGTAGCTTAAGGAAATAAATAAATAATGTCCAAGAGATAGTAGATTATGTATTGTATTCGCTGCAATCATCCTATAATGTTCCATGGTATTATCTTATAATAAAAATTATAATAATTATCATATAGTATAGAATAGAATTCTATTCTATAGTACTATACATTAAACATACTACACACACACATACTTTAATACATTACCTACCTACTGGGGTGATTTTGGGCCAGTCACTAGTTCACAATGTCAAATTCAGGCAATAAGCTGGTCAGACAATTTCTATCACAACCAATAGATCACCATTCAGTTGACACGCCCCCTCTCCCCCCCCCCTGCAAAAAAACAGCAGAACGTGCACTTGTGGGGAAATGCTAGTAAGAATTTTTCCCCCCTTATTGACAATATCTATAAGTCTTTTAGTTTATGTTAGTTATGTATCAAAATTACTGCATTTTGAATTACTCTATAATTACACCATATAATATCGTAATCCAAATTATTGTATTTCATTGGCTATAGGTGTACGTTTCATTTGGCCACCAGAACTTAGATCATAAAGTAAGGTAAAGGTTGCCCCTGTCCAGTTGTATGCAACTCTAGGGAGCAGTGCTCATCTTTGTTTCTTAGATGAACGAGCCAGCATTGTCTGAAGATGCTTCCATTTTCATGTGGCCAGCCTGACTATACGCCGAGGCACATGGAGCTATATTGTAGGAAATATCAGAGCACTTAACAAAAGTCAGCTAACCTTGATGGGTACTATATTAAAGGTACCATAGTTTATTATTTGAAATAAAGAATAAATTAGAATTGCAGTTAGGTCATCGGTTCACACAAAAAATAATAAAAATACACAGTTTTCATTTTTCTCCTGGGTGTCAGAAAATATATACATGCTGGTTTTAGAAATCTACTCCCATAGATTATGTTGGCAAATAAGCAAATAAATATTGCCCATAGCCAAAGTTTGACCCTTTCCACGGTTTGACCCAATCACAAGACAAGTTCAGCATATCCAAGTTGGGTTAGGTTTCTTGAAGAATATAAACACCATATGCGTTCAAGTGTTCTTGAAAGAATGAAAATTAAAATGATAATCTATAAAATAACACATGGAGAACAGCATTAAAAGAAGAAATATGCTATCAGTTCACCCTATTTCATTAGGCTTTTCATAATCCTATCATTGGCTAGAATCTAAGATACATTTAGGAATGCCTAAATTCAAAAATATCAATGCACTTGGCAAATCAAACTGTGATTTGGACTTGGAATTATTAAATGCAGTTGAACAGCCAAAAGACTTCCATCTCCCAAAAGCCACTGAAAAGCCTACTTGGTTTTTCAAAAGTTTGCACAAACAAGCTCTACATATTAACAAGGGTTGAGCAAAAGAGAGAAGAAAATGTGTTGGCCCCATACTGTTTTCCATTTCAGTTGCTAATTTAGTTGCATGGGAATGCAAAACTGGCATATATTCTTCCCTTATCTCCCCTTATCTCATTTCTGTTCATTTGGATTATTAATTTCAGTTAAATGTATTGCCATGTAGTTGTGCTCAAGGAGTATCATTTTGCTTCTCTCCCTCAGATGTAGTTTTTTCTGAATGAGTTTGTGGCAAAGCATATAGAATCGGTATCACAACATCTGTAGAACAAGCATTAATTCATTCAGTTTGTTCTTCACAGTCTTTTCCAGGCTCTCTTTTGTTGCAGTTTCCTTTCTAACACAACTGAAGCTAATGTTTGGCTAGGATGTCAGCATCAACGTGATGGTTTAACTTACTAAGTTATTGAAGGTAGATTTTTTTTTAAAGAAAAGGAATTTGTGGAAGATTGTTCAGAACTATAACAAAAAAGCTATTGTTAAAAACTTTCATTTTGGGTTATAACAGGTTATTCTCAAAGAAAAAGTGATCGGGATATCTGCAGAGGGACTACAAAACATCAAAAGGGCAGCTATTACCACGCCATCAAAGACAACATCTCAACTTTTATGACTTTGCTGCAGATGTCCCAAAAGTGGTAATTCTGAAAGGGAAGGAGAAAAAGATCATTATATTTTTAATACCATAATGATTAAGCCATAATCATGTTCCCTGTTCCATTGTTCAGCCAGAAAAGTAAGACTGTTTATAGTGTGGAAAAAAAATTGTTCCATGGTATTATATGTCGAACTTTCACATGTACTTCTTCAATATCTGGAGCTGAACCTTTCAGCAATTTGGGGTACTTATCATGAATCTGTTTCACATTGAATTCTATTATTTATTTATTTAAACTTATTGGCTATCCAGCTAGAGGTTTTTTTTAAAAAAAAAACCCTTATGAACCATTAGCTGGACACCCGTGCTTCGCTATAAAACAATGTGATTGGGCGTGATAAATTGATACTTAAAGCCTGAAACTTAATGCAGAATGTGTAGCATCAGAGCATGTTAATATAAGGCAACTGGCAGTTGGAACAGAAGGGGAAGGGGAGTACAATGTCCCAGCCTGCAGGTCGGATGAGTCATGTGCTGGTGGCACCTACACCTGGTTTAACAAAGGGGTAGCATCAGAGCATGTTAATATACGGCAACTTTCAGTTGGGACAGAGTTCCTTTCAGGTGGGGAGGAAGAGTGGAACATCTAACTCCTTAGTATCAGATATATAATACTTTATATGAAATACTAATGATCTGATGGTCATTTCAAAAAATCCTTTCTTAGCGAGCAACTAGAACCCAAGAGAAACATACGTGGTAAATTTCAAGTTTGTAGGCTGTACCGTTCTGCAGATTTCATGATGAGTGAGTGGTATTTGGCTTTTATATATATAGATTACAGATCAGTCCTTAGCTAAATGGATTTGCTAACTAATAATATCTTTTTGCGAGCAGGACCCATAAACAGTATCTGATTTTTCTCCTATAAAAGAAGAAAATATAAGACTATAGGCTAAATGTTTGATATGTTACAATAAAACTCAATTTGTCCTTCCAATATCAGTGTTAAATTATATGGCCATATTATAAAACATTTCAGTATGGAAGGGAAGATGCCCACAGACAGTCTGTTGCTTTATCATTTTAACAGTTATTCCAGACAATGTAGTTGTAGTGAACTGATTGATAGAAAATATATATCATGACTTTTTTTCCCCTGAGTAATTATAAGGCAATCAGACCATGATAAGTTCCCTTGTGATTATCTCTTTATAGCTCATTCATTTAAAATTAATAGGTCAAAGTTATGCTGTTCTAAATTAGAAATGCTGGCTGACAAATTCCTAGAAATCAGCCTTCCATTTAAGCCACATAGTAATTCTTTGCTCAGATTTGAGATACACTGCTACTTAAAATGAACGGGAACAGAACTACAAATGGTTGAGGATTTAAAACATCATCCATATCTGCATTTATTCTACAGGCACTGAATTTTCCTTTCTGCTGTAATCTTGCCCTAGACATCTCGTTCCATAAATCATACAGCTACTGTGAAAACATACCTCTTTTCTTTTGTTAATTGAAGATTAACTCTGCAATGTTTTGAATTCAAGAGATAAGGAGGCTGTGGAGGGGGGCAGGAGCACATTTAGTCCCTGGCAATGACTCACTAAATCAAACATTTCCCCACACCCACCCACCCCAGGTTCTTGCTCCAGCTGCAGAGGAAAGCCATAGGATCCCGGGGAAAGAGGCAGTTGTTTTAAGGAGTTGCAGAGTGGTGCTATCATGAGTATGTTCCTGCTATTCGATGTACCTTTTCCTCCTTAAAATTAATACACTACACAGGCCCTTTGAAGACTGAGCGGTCCACCAAGATTAACTCTGAAATAAGACCAACTGATTTCAACAGTAAGTCAATATGTAGCTGTTCTTCCAATAGACTGCAGTTTACCAATAAATAACATCTCTGTAGAGTGAGGCTTGAGGTAGATGGCCCTGATTTTCTGCCAGGTTGTGGAAATGCCCAATAAATCAACCCTATCCTGGAAGCTCAACGTTGTTGTTTTAGAGCAGGGCTGTCAAACTTACTGCCCACAAGCCAGATGTGACACGTGCTGGCCATGCCCATGCCCAGTTTAGCAAAGGGGGAAAAAGTCACGATAGGTCACAAGATGGTGCCATGACAACATAAGTTTGACATCCCTGTTTTAGAGAAACCTGCAAATTTAATTGTTTTCTGGATGCTTCCTTTTGTCTTTATTTTCCTTGCATATTATATAGGACTAGCTGAAGGCATTTAGCTATCTACTGCAAAAGACAATATGATATACTTATGCTCCATTCCAAGCAGACCAGTTCCTGATGTTCTGAGCACTATGTAGAGTCAGTGTTTTCAAATTAAAAAAAAAAAGATGTTGAGATTCTAGAAAGAGTGGAGAGACTAACAACAAAGATAATTAGAAAACTGGAGCCTAAACCATACAAAAAACACTTGCGGGAATTGAATATGTCTACTTTAATGAAAAGAAGGACTAGGGGCGACATGATAGCAGTGTTCCAATATCTAAGGGGCTGCCCGAAAGAAGAGGGGGTCAGTCCATTCTCCAAAGCACCAGAAGGCAGGATCAGAAGCAATGGATGGAAACTAATCAAGGAGAGAACTAACTTAGAACTAAGGAGAAATTTCCTGATGATTAGAACAATTAGTCAGTGGCTCAGAAGTTATGGGTGCTCCATCATTTAAGATTTTTAAGAAGAGATTGGACATCCATTTGTCTGTAATACTACAGGATTTCCTGCTTGAGTAGGGGTTGGATTAGCAGACCTCCATGGTCCTTTCCAACTTTGTTATTCAGTTATTCAATTGCCTCTTTGTGTCTCAGCATATCTTAGAATGCAAAGGGAAAGTTAGATAGATAGCTTTTATTGCGGTCGGAGACCAAATTAAATACACATAAAAGGGGGGGGGTAGATTTTACAATTGTAAATAGATCATGCGACAATACACCATCTACTATCTCAGATACAATCTGTACTATCAATGCTAGTGATCCTCTGCCATAGGGAAAGTTATACAGTGTATGATTTGCCTAGCCATCATTACTTATTGCCTAATGGTGGGACCTATGATTATTGTTTGGATGGCTAAATCTATGCATGTCAGTTGTATATATGGATGCATGTCACAAAAAGACAAATAGACAGCCTTCCACTCAAAACCAAATGAAGGAGTTAAAAAAACCCACACAATCAATATTTAACAACCATCACAATCTGTGTGATTCTGCCTTTTCTAATATCTTATATGGGTTCCAAATCACTACAGCTATTCTCGTGAACTAAAACTGAGATATTTTATTCATCTGACTAGAATAGAAGATCAGTTCTAGCAGCTGCGCAATTGACAGAACTTTGTTTTGCAGCTAACCTGATTACTGGATTGCACCTGCTTTCAGATACAAATATTCCCAGTATCACCATTGGTTTTGGTCCTCAGATTTATCATTCCGTCTCATTACAAACAACTATAATGGTTTTTATACATGTCACTTGTGGTTTTGTTTGGTTTGTTGTGGTTGTGTTTAATTCATAAGGTGGAAGATAGAAAAAAAAATACCCACTATATTCCTCTTTTGCCAGCTCCATTTATAAGGAAACAGACCAATGAAAGAATATTGCTATCATGACAGGGTAGAGCATTTCATGTTACCAGCTTTCAACCAGCAGGCATCTAGTAGGATTTTATGCCACATAAAAGAACAGAGAAACTGGCTTTTGGCCTTGCCCATTGAAAATCACAGTGATCATTCTAAGGAAAGATGGAGGGTTCCGACCTTCTAGCAAACTGATCTTTGCCTACTTTAACTTGAATTAAATGGTTCCCAACTTTTCCAGCTCCATGGACCAGCAGTGGTGGCAGGGAGAGGAAGGAGGGGATGGTTTCATGTGCTCAAATGGAACTTCATGTACTTGCCTGCCACTTGTGCAGCTCAGTTCCCAACAGACTGTGGACCAGCGGTTTGGGATCCCTGTTATAAACAAACCCAAATGTTAGCAGCCTCAGTGTATATTGGGACCAAACCATTTCTAATGGTTCAAGAGCATCTATCGGGAATGGCATGGCAGGCTGAAGCCACCATACAAAAATGTATAAGGCCAGGATCTCAGTTTTCAAAGTATTTCATTGTTCTCATGCGATGAAATAGTCTTTCACCCATTTGTGCCTTAACCACCAAATAAAAATAGAAGAGTCCAAGTGTTAGAAGAACACTTCTAACACTTTGATGGATTGAAGAGTCCATTTTATTGGACCTTTAAGAGAATTAAAGACCAGGCCTTTCACAATCTGAACCTATGAGGTTTTCATGGGGGTTCTTTAGAAGAAAGAAAAGGTAGAGCTAAAATGTCTGTAGAGATTCTCAGTCATCCAGGTCATGGTTGTCCCAAAGATGATTTTTTAGGAGGCAACTTTCTTGTTTTTCCTTTTGAAGACTTTTCACCTTTGGGACAACCATGGCCTGGATGATTGAGAATCTCTACAGACATTTTAGCTACACAATTTGGGATGAACACCCTTTGAATGGTGTTGGGAGTAGGAATGGATTTCCAGAGGAAAAATTGCAGACTGCAGGAACCAGGAGCACTACTCAGGTGACTCTGAGGACACAGATAAACCTCCAAGTGGCCTCAATGACTCTCTAAAAAGAATGAAAATGACTATCTGTCTGCAAGGAATAAAGATCCTTCCATTCCCCACTATCCTGTCAAAGCTGAAGAAGCTTCTTAGATGAGAAGCGAAATGGCTTCAAAAGAAAAAAACAAGGAAGTCCAAGTGCCTCCTGAAAAAAGGATCTTTGGGATATTGCTGGATGAAAAGAGGAGGATTCCATTTTCCTAAGCAGTGCCTGGAAACAAAATCATAATCTAATTTGACAACAACTTCAAATGTATACAAATTAAATGGAAATTCATGATACAGCTAATGATACTCCTTATAACTAAATAGGTAACTAAATGAATTGTAAATCAAGTATCTACATTTGGCAAGGGCAATTAAATAAGAGAATTAATCAGAATTCAAATTTATAATTAGTAAACAATCTGAAATTTTGACATCAAAATATGGAAAACAGAAATTCATAGAGTAGTTGATGGTACTACATCCTCGAGTTATACTTCAAAATGTATTATAATTAGAGGAGAGTTGATTAAATTATGAATCACATGTATGAATAAATCAGTCAATCTTGTACTCTAAGTAATTTGAGGCAGATAATTGATGGCACCATTTATCATGGACAGGATCCAAATAATATATGCTAAAATTGTTTTTTGAAGAATGTATTTTTTTTCTTTCCTCTTTGAATGTGAGACCATTATGATATAGCATATACAATTCCTAATAGTAATCTAGTTTCTAGCATAGCTTGTCAATAACTTAGAGATTCCCTTTATGAAATATATGTATTGATCTATTCATTTATTTATATCCTGCCTTTATTATTTTCACAGATAACTCAAAGCGGCAAACATATCCAACATTTTCCTCCTATTTTCCCCACAAGAACAACCCTGCAGTTGGGTTTTGGAATCTGGCTGTACACAACACACCCCAACAATGCAATTTGTTTTGACTAGTTTGGATCAACTTCAACTCAGACATGGAAATGCTTAGCATGAGATTCCTGGGTTTTTTTCCTTATTGATTTAATTCCCTTCATCTGCATCTCATTCCAATTCCTCAACAGCAGAGAGTTGCTGTGAAAGGAAGGTGCAAATAAGTAAACCCCGCTCCCCATTCCAATAAACTTGACTCATCCACTAGGTAGGCAGAGGTATTTATCATTCTTCTGACTCCAGTGAGATGACTGCTAAATGAGGTTAGGAACAGCTATGGTGTTTCCTGTAGAGGTGGACATAAAGTGGCATTGTAACATCTAATGAAGCTTCTTCCATTCCTGAATGTTTTGCTTTTTATGAGGGCCTAGAGTTGCACCACTTTAATATTACATGATCAGTAGGTTGAGCAATCAATATGAAAACAACAGCAAGGTGATATACCAAACATTGGTGTTGGCATAGAATTTACATTTTTATGATAATAACAGATATAATTACTTAATTCACCAAACTAAGAAAGAAGAATGGGGTAAGTCTGTCTCCAATACATTGCGGAAGAAGGATGCATCCATTTCTCAAGAGCATAAGACAAGACTCCATAAGTAAAAGCACCAGACAAGATATTACAGTGTTGGCCGTATTCCAGACTCCATCTGTATGCACAGTCTGAAGAATGGATTGTAAACTTATGTATCACATTCGATTAGATAAAGAACCTTGGGCGTTTTATAGTCGTAAAATGGAGAGGTAGATTGTACTCTTCCTTTTGGTTGGGAGCCAGATGTAGATTCTGTCTTGATTATATGTTCTGCCAACAACAAACACATGAGCCATAAATGGCTTACCTAAGCAATTTGGTAGTCCCATTAATATGATAATTAATCTACTTCTTTTTCTTTTTTAAAAAAATGTAAGCTATATGGACAGCTCCAGGAAATGTTTGAGGAAAAACAGCATGCTTGAGAGTAAAGAAAATTCATTCCTAATTTGTATGTGTAGTTTCCAGTCCAACAAAGAAAATATATGATTTAGGGCTAATATTTGCTACTAGGTTAGCAATAGGATACAAAGAGAAACTTTAGATAATTTGACTTAAGCAGTTTATAAAATGTGATTCTGAAGAGCAACCTGACCTAAGGAGTGCATGCTACAAAGGAGATTGGTTTATATTCTCAAACTGTGGAATATTTTTTTTAAAAAAAAATCCCTAAATCATTGAATCCCATAGCTAGATTCAAAAATACAGATATTAAGATATGCTGTCTGCTGCCTTTTTACTATGTCCACTCAACCTCCAACTAAGGAATTAAATTGATCTTGCTTTGCTTTTTCCCAGTTCTGGGGAAATGACTGATATTATCTCACATACATTTGTACATACAGTAATATACACAATGGATTGTGATATACACATCATAATTTATATGGAAGACACACACATATAGACAAATACACACACACAATTGAGCATCAATGAGTTCAGAATATAAATTATAACAGTGGCCTTTAAACCTGCTTTTTTATGGAGTAAAACTGATACCTCAAAGGAATCACAATCCACTTTGAATAAATCAATATTATTGGTGTTCTCTTGGCAACTCTGTTTGTGGGCATATCTCTTTTTTAGATTTCCAAGTGACAATTTGTGGATCTGTAGAGCTAATTCCTGCCTACCTTATGGACAAAGTAGATTTCTATTGTTTTGAAGTTTCCCTTTTGCAGTTCCATGTGAGTTTCAGAGCCCTCCCAGAACAAAGTATGAGTTTAGGTTGCTGTATAGATGAAGCGTCCCTGAACTTAATTGTTGTCTTAATTGTGAAGAGACTATAGTTCCAAGAATTCACAGCTAGGAATTTTCCCCAATATCTTTGAATGGCACTCACTTGTAGAAGACTGATAAACAGACCCTTTTTGAAGCACTTCTGTCTAAAAAGCTTCAGGCAAGTGGTTCTCCTATTCCTTTCTCCCTCTGATTGGTCCTGGCTACAGATATGAGAGCATCTTTTTCAGATTCAGGCCATGGCACCTTATGTACAGTAGTTGTCTATTTACACTGTATAACTATGTCTACGGAGATTCTCAGTCATGAAAACCACCACTTCATAAACGCATGGCACAGGAGAACATAGGAGAACAAATCCATCAGGACAAGATTCAGCAGTCCATTTGCATTTAAAAGTCAAGTGCCACTCTTTTGAAGACAGCAAAGTCCACATTTTGGACAGAGAGGACCACTGGTTTGAAAGAAGCCACCTATGCCAAAATTGAACTACCCTCTCTCAACAGAGCGGGAGGGATACAACATCATCTATCTCCAGTCTACATCACAGTCCTTTCAGCAGTTCCAAAAAGGCTCCACACCCATTTGTACTGCTCAGGTGATCCTGAGGGCATAGATAAAGTGCCTCCAAGTGGTCTCGACAACTCTCTAAAAGAATGCAAATGACTACCCTCTTTCCCCCAAAATAAGTCCTAACCAGAAAATAAGCCCTAATGCAACTTTTGGAGCAAAAGTTAATATAAGACCCAGTCTTATTTTCAAGGAAACGTGGTAGCTGTCTGCAAGGAATATACAAATCCTTCCATTCCCCACCATCCAGTTCAGAGCAGAAGAAGCTTCTTGGATGAGAAGCAAAACGTCTTCAAAGAAAAAATAAGAAAGTCCAGTTGCTTCTTGAAAAACCACCTTTGGGACTGTTTAAAAGCAACCTTTTGTTTTACAGGAGTATATTGGCTACAATAAACTTCAGGGCTCCAGTAAAATATTTGTATCCCAAATCTCCCCACTGATTGTTGTTGTATTTGGATCAGTCACAATGTGCTGAAAGATAGTTTCGTGAATATACTTCATCACTTGCCATGGCAGCTGCTGGTGTGGTAGCACTCTGCAGCAAATTAGATGGCAGTTAAAGTGAGATTTTCCACAATCAAGAACAAAGCGGGACCGGTTAGTATGAGGACAGCTTGTTCTTGCTGCTAATGTGCTTAAAACTTGCTGTGCATAATTTGAAACAGCTCCTGTGCAAGGATGCTGCTTTTGGTTTCTGCGGTCGAGGGCTAAATCGAAACCAAATGGAAGGGGCTGAAGAAGATGATGACAAATTAGATACTGACATCTTCTGCTTTGCTACAGAGAGATCCTTCTTCTTTCATTCCTAGTATTAGTATTGATTTAAAAGTTAATTTCCCACAATATTAAAGCACTTAATGGAAGACAGATGACTGAAAGCTTGAATTTCCAGCCAGCTATTTGCTGAAGGAAAATTCACTAAACAAAAAACCCTATCTTGCTCATCCAATGCAAATTATTTAAAGGTGTAGAAAGCTGAAACAGGAAAAAAAAAGTTGTTTAGTGCTTCCTTAATGGTTGGCTCGGCTATTTCACAAGAAAAACATCTCTCTCCCTTTCCTTCTCTTGGATATTATTCTCCAGGATAATATCAAGTCCTTTGATAGAAAAACAAGGTGGATAGAGTAATCAATACAATACAGTACAGTTCTTTATTGGCCAAGTGTGATTGGGCACACAAGGAATTTGTCTTTGGTGCATATGTTCTTGTGTACATAAAAAGACAAGATACATTCATTAAGAATCATAAGGTACAACACTTAATGATAGTCTTAATGATATGGATACTTTTGGTGAGTGAGTGACTGTTGCTTAAGACACAATGTGTTGCTTCAGATAAGATACAATCTAGAGCCGTGATGGTGAACTTATGGCACCTATCCCAACCTATGGTGGGACTGGAAGTTGGCAAATGGGCTGTTTTCAGCCTCTGGAGGACCTCCGGGGGTGGGGAAGGCTGTTTATGCCCTCCCCAGACTCCTAGAGAGGCTCTGGAGGCTGGGGACAGCAAAAAAATGGGCCTTCCAATCCCACTGGAAGTTGACAAACAGGCCGTTTCTGGCCTCTGGAGGACCTCGGGGGGGGGGGTAGGGAAGGCCGTTTTCACCCTCCCCAGACTGCTGGTAAGGCTCTGGAGCCAGATAAGAGAGAAAAACAGACCTACTGGGCCATAATGTGCCAGGAGCGGAGTGAACAGGGGAGAGCATGTGCATGCACGGAGGCGGGGCACATAGAATTATGGTGTGGGCACACATGCACATGACCCCGCCCCACCCCTTCCTGGCACACGATGGCAAAAAGCTTAGTCATCACTGAAGTGTGTGTTATGGACAGGGAAGAGGACAAAAAAAAAATAAAAAAGATTTTTAATCCCATTTTTATTATTTTTATAAATAACTCAAGGCAACGGATAAACCTAATGCTCTTTCCTCCTATTTTCTCCTGCATAACCATTCTGTCAGGTGAGTTTGGGCTGAGAAAGAGTGACTGGGCCAAAGTCACTCATCCGGTTTTCATGCCAAGGGCAGAATTGGACCACAATTTCCCGGTTTCTACATGGTGCTTTAACCAATTTGCATCTACCATATTTATGAGACAAATTAAATGAGTTTCTTTAAAAAGTTAGGGTTAGGCCTCAGTCCATCATGCTTACCATCCTTTTATCCACCCGTCTCAACAAGAGCTCCTCCTATGATTGCTGAGCTGCTCACCACATGTTGATCAGAATTATTTCTTAGAATCCCTGTTAGATTTTCTATTAAAGTTTTCTTGTACCTCCGTTAGCCTTGTGTTTTCCCAGGTTTATGAATATTTCTCCTATGCTTCTTCATTGAAATCATCTTTTAACTCTGTTTTGCTGGCAGACATGAATCTTAGCACTAACTTCTTTGGTAATTTGCTTCTTCCTGTGCATTGCTTTTGTGTGTGTATTGTTTTGTTTTCTTTTGGATCTCTTCCCACCAATTAATAATATACAGTCTAGTTTGCGGCCTTGTTGGAGATGGCAGGAGATGGCTCCGCTGGTGGTAGTGATGTTTTCTGTTATACATCATTCCACCATTCTGAAGCTTTTCTAGCCGCCTGCAGTTCTCAATCTGAAAAAAGTCCCTTGGGAGAAGTTCCCCCTCCATCACATAATCAAAGCAGGGGACGCCTTCCGTTCCACACATGAAAACTTCACTAAAACACTCTTCTTTGAAAGGCATTTCAAAAGCAAATTCCCTTCCGTCAGATTGACTGAGAGCTGGTAGGGGGAAAAAATGCAGGACTAATGTTCCCCAGGCCTTGAATCAAAAGGATTCTTTCGCAGTCTTGGTCCAGATCCTGAAAACTGTTTTCATGCTATGAAGGGAGCATTGATTTTTAGAATTCTCAAAAAAGAAAGAAAGAAAGGAAGGAAGGAAGGAAGGAAGGAAGGAAGGAAGGAAGGAAGGAAGGAAGGAAGGAAGGAAGGAAGGAAGGAAGGAAGGAAAGAAAGCAATCTCCATGTCACAAAAGATGCCATTATACTTCAATAATAAAGTCAAGCAATCTATCAAAAAATATCTGTTCTTCGAAGAATTGTAAGCTATTCTCATTGGAGGCAGACAAGATTTTGGGGGTATCGGAATCAACTTTTTTATATCCTGATATTTATGATCAGTACAGCTAGAAATTCTTACAAAATGGTAAGGATTAAGAAAAAAAAAACCTTAAAACCAAGGCACTGTGGAAAAGGCTGTTTTACGAATGGAAAAGGAAACATAATTTATATCCCTCTTGTGTAGTTGTGCACCAGTTATTAGTGCTGTATTCCGACCAAGGGTGAATGCAATGCACGCCAGCCAGTAGAAGTTTCTACAAAAAGGCATTTCATCTGGGATTCATTGGGAAAAAAATTGTTGACATTCATCTCTTTGCTTTTCAAGTAAAGATGTAAGAAAATAAGATTAATTGGAGTGATCAATCTGGCAATGAAAAATCCAAAGTTGTGCCATTAACAGCTCTAACCATGGATTTTCACGGCCCTGTCTGGCCTTTTCTCTGTTTAATCCATGCTGCTTTTGATTTGTAGCTGCAAATTATATGAATCAAAAGAGTGTGGTGAACTGGTTTCACTAAGTGAGTGAGTATTTACTGCACCTTTCAAGCAGAGAATGTAGGCACTTTGGTTGTTCCCACTTGCTGAGATAAATACCTATACCCTAGGACAGAAGCCAAATATTACTGAAAACCTGCAAAGAGGGAAGAAACTGTTGAACTTTTGAGTGGGATCTAAAGGGCACCCCAGCAACCTCTTACATCACCAGACAGACCTTTGAATCACCCCCACTTGGATTGGACCTTCAGTCCATGGTTTTACTTATTGGAGGCACAATATAACTAAGCGGCACTGAATGGTTCAACTGTAAATAACTGGTTTGAAATCAAGAGCCAAAGAGATGATGAGATTCATTCCACTGCATATTGTTACTCAGTAAATTCAGCTTGTGAGCTCCAGAGTTTGTCTTTGTACTTGTGGGCCTGCCATATGCAAAATCAGATGCTTCCAATTTGTACCCTTTTCTATAACAGATGATAATCCTAAGAACTAAACTCAAACAAGTTAAATGAAAGTTTTAAAAAAAAGCTTTCTTTTTTGGGGGGTGCATGTGTGTGTATTTTGATTTTTTTAAAAAAAAACTATCATCAAACCATTTCCTGAGGTACAGAACTGACAGGATTTTTTGTTTTGTTTTGTTTTTTGTGGGAATGAAAGCATTCTGAAAAGCACAATGTCTGCTTGTCTTTTCCTTAAGTCAAAGAATTATTGCCTCTTTCTGCTACAAAGCAGAGCCATATAATTAATGTGGATGCTTTTTTTAAATGCAATGTTTCAAGTGCAACTGATGTGGTTTTCATTAAAGGGATATGCAATAACACAAAAGATGAAGGACTTGCAGGAGAGTTGGGAACGACTATGCTATCCAGCTAATGAATCTCTGGATTTTCTTGAAAAGAATAATTGATTTGTGATTTACTACAGTTTAATAACTTACTGTCATAATTAAATCACTTTGATATCCCACTTATTACCTTAATTCCCATTTAACCTGAGCACTGCAGTTTCGTTTACTCTTTCGACAATTAGCACGTTATACCACAGTTCTTTTCAAGGGTTGGAATGAGCAATGGCCCTGAGCTAGCAGTGACTGCAAGTAAATCAACTGCATTGGCCTCAGATCAGATCAAAGGAAGCTGCTCACAGAGCATTTTTACCCAGAACTGGAAAATGACTTAGATCTTTAGTCCTAAATGAAACAGTCCTTACCATTCTGTTTCAAGGAATTCCATTTTGCTGGCATTCTTTCCTGATAAAATCATTCTCTGAGCAAAACAGTGGTAAGTGCCACTATGGGATACGATCCAATGAAGTGGTCTACAAAGGATTAAGAAAGTAAAGGCATTCACTTTATTTGTTTATTTATATATATCCCATCTTTATTATTTTTACAAATAACTCAATGTGGCAGAGATATCAATCAGAATAGAGCTGGGAGGGACTTTGTAAGTCTCCTAGTTCAACCCCTGCTACCTAGCAGGAGATCCTATATCAGTGATGGCTAACCTTTTTGCCATCACATGCCAAAAGTGGGGGTTGTGTAGTGGGGTCGCGCACATGCGTGCCCACACCCATAATTCAATGCCACCCACGCCCCTCGCTTTTGGCACGCAACGGCAAAAAAGGCTACCAGTGGGCCTGGTAGGCCTGTTTTTCACCCTCCCCAGGCTCCAGAAGCTTTCCCCACCCCCCTGAGGCCCTCTGGAGGAAATGGCCCATTTCCCGACTTCCGGGGGGCCCAGAAGGCCTGAAAATCAGCTGACTGGCATGCGCATGCACGCTGGAGCTGAGCTAGGGCAACGCTCGTGTGCCTACCAATATGGCTCCATGTGCCACAGAGTGGCTTATGTGCCATAGATTCGCCATCACTATCCTATACCATTTCAGACAAGTGGCTGTCTGGTCTCTTCTTAAAAACTTCCACAGATGAAGCACCCAGAACTTCGGAAGGCAAGCTGTTCTCACTGTTAGGCTAATTGTTCTTATTGTTAGGAAGTTTCTCCTTAATTCCAGGTTGCTTCTCTCCTTGATTACTTTCCATCCATTGTTTCTTGTCCTGCCCTCTAGTGCTTTGGAAAATAAATTGACCCCCCATCTCTTTGTGGCAGCCTCTCAAATACTGGAATACTGCTATCATATCCCGCCCAGTCCTTCTTTTCTCTAGACTACCAATATCCAATTCCTGCAACCTTTCTTCATATGTTTTAGTCTCCAGCCCTTTAATCATATTAGTTGCCCTTCTCTGCACTTTTTCCAAAGTCTCAATATCTTTTTTTGTAATTTGGTGACTAAAACTGGATGCAGTATTCCAGGTGCGGTCTTATGAAAGCTTTATAAAGTGGCACTAATACTTCATGTGATTTTGATTCTGTCCCTCTGTTTATACAACTAAGGATTGTATTAGTTGTTTTGGCTGCTGCCACACACTGCTAGCTCATGTTTAGGTGATCGTCCACTAGAACTCCAAGGTCCCTCTCACAGTTATTGTTTTTTTGAGCCAGTTTTCGCCTAATCTGTACTTGTACCTTTGGTTTTTTTCTGCCTAAGTGTAAACATTAGTTTTTTTTCTACATTAAATTTCATGTTGTTGGATAGTGCCCATTGTTCAAATCTGTCAAGATCTTTTTGGATCCTGAGCTTATCTTCTGGGGTGATGGCTATTCCTGTCAGTTTAGTGTGATCTGCAAATTTGATGAGTTCCACTTCTATTCCATCACCTAAACGTCAATATCCAGCACATCTTCTTCCTCTCCTGTTTTCCCCATAATAACAACCCTGTGAGGTAGTTTGGGCTTGAGAGAGAATGACTGGCCCAGATCCCCCAGCTGGCTTTCATGGCTAAGGCAGAATTAGCACTCACAGTCTCTTGTTTTCTAACCTGGTGCCTTAATCATTAGATCTTTATTTTACTTTCAGTAGACCTCTCCTGTCCAAATAACGCAGTCTGAAAAGACAGAGTGTAACCTAATAAAGTAAGGTTTATCAAAGTTGCTGTTCTAGTTGATGTAATGGATTAATTCATGATTCTTTTTCCCAGGAATGCCATTGTCTGAAAATACTGGACATTAATAAAAAGATTTTTTTTAAAAAATGAGAATTACATTTCTCCCTCTTGCCCTTAATATGTAAATTATTTTCATATTTTGAATAACTTATGATGGTTACCAAAGATAAGAATAATAAAACTATTTTGCTAATGAAATTCACATGGATAAAGAGATTGTATCAAGCATTAATTTTCTTTTCACATAGCCCTCAATGGTTCTGTCACTGCTGAATATTTAAAACTCTGGGTCAGATTTTAATAAAATAATAATTTAATGTGACACACAAAAGAAATACAAAGGTAATCCAGGGTAGGCAATCTTCAGAGACCAGTCAGTGCATTCAAAATATTGAGAGGAAGCCATGAGTCTTGCCTAGTCACAAAATGGCTGCCATAAGTGGTTATAAGCAGTGCAAAATGAGTCCATTTCCCAAAGGTAACTGCAGGGCATCATACAAAAAAGTTGAGATTGGAGCCACAAGGATTCAGGAAAGGTTCTGCTTGTTTTTTATGATCAATACACTTACCCCAAGGAAAACAAGTAGGGTTGGTTTCCAGAAACTCTCATTATCTCCACCTAGGAAGTTGTCTACATCTCAGCTTATCTTTGTGTCTTTTCCTGAGTAGGTGGGCAAGCTTCCAAGTAAAGTATCTTACTGTAGCCATCTCCTAGTTTAATTTTCTAATAATTCCAATGAATCCTAAAGATGACTTAGAGACTGTACATCTCAGGTTACCACCATACTATTAATTTGGGATTTAGTTAAATCTTTCAGAATTAAAATCAGGTTGAAAAAAAGAAGCCCAACTACCTATCCCTGACAATTGCTATGACCTATGAATATTTATTTATTTGTTAGATTTTTAACACTTCTTTATTACTTGATAAGTAACCACTAGTGCCACAATTTCAAGTAGTTTATGGGGGGAAAATCCAATGCATTTCATAATTCAAGTTTCTGGTAGACCACACTAAAGGAACACAGATAATGATCCACATGGCACTGCCTAAGTTAAACCCAGCATTTTCAAGTGACAGTAACACCAGTGTTATACTGTTGAAGCAGCTCACTCCTGATGGTAGCAGGGCCATTATATTTTAAACCAAGTGCTTTTTGCAAGTAGTCTTCAAAGTCAGGCCCATGTAGAGTGCATCATGGAAGTCTAATTACATGATGATAAGGGAATGAACTGCTGTCATAATAGTTCTTGCTCCAGAAAGTTTGCAGTTGGTGCACCAGCTGAAACTGAGCAAAGGTTTCTGTAGCCATGGATTCTATCTACTGCGTAGAGAGTGGAGTGGAGTGGAGTGGAGTGGAGTGGAGTGGAGTGGAGTGGAATGGAATGGAATGGAATAGAATAGAATAGAATAGAATAGAATAGAATAGAATAGAATAGAATAGAATAGAATAGAATAGAATAGAATAGAATAGAATAGAATAGAATAGAATATTGACCAATTGTCTCTCGTGCATAATCTCTCAATGTACATACAAAACAACAAAGTAATAATAACCGAAACTTTCAAAAGATCTCCTTCAGCATTAACTAACATGGGTAGCAATCCAAGATAGAAGCAACAGCAATAGCACTTAGATTTATATACCACTTCACAGTCCTTTACAGCCCCCTCTAAGCAGTCTACAGAGTCAGCATATTCAGCAGTCAGCAGTCAGCAGTCTACAGAGTCAGCAGAGTTACAGCCCCCAATAATCTGGGTCCTTATTTTACTGACCTCAGAAAGATGGAAGGCTGAGTTAACCTTGAGCTGGTGAGAATTGAACCCGTGGCATTCGGCAGAATTATCTTGCAGTAATGCATTCTAACCATTTCACCACCGTGGCTCTAGGTACTTAATAATGGAGCACTGTGCTATCACAGGATAAGGGACTTCATAATGGAGCAACCACAGGAAACCATTTCTCCCAGACCAGTAACTGGAACCAGCCTTTCAAGGAGGAAAAACACTATGGAACACCACCAACTCTCAGCCCTTGCAGACAGTTCACACTCCTATGTTTTACTATATGAAGTCCCAATTGGTTTGCTAGACATCCTAAATGCAGGTTCAATGAAACTTAGGGATCAAATTCCCAATCATCTTTGGCTACAACCTATATATCCTAAACTAACAGGATAAATGGGAGTGGGCATCACTGGGAGCCAGCAACTCCAATCATAAAGCAAAGGCCTGAGAACCTGTATTTGGAAGCACTGGATTCCGGACATGGAGGCAGGGAGGAAAATCCTTTGTGGTAATACTAAAGCCACTTCAAATGATAGCATGGATATGATGGAGATGCCTCCATGACCAGTTGTTCTCCTAAGAAGGACTGTGTAAGATACTCAGCAATATACCTTCCCTTTCCAATTATCTTGAGGTCTTTTCATAATTCATCTACAGTCACCAGTATAATGTAAGTTCCTCTGAATGCCTCAGTAATTCAGAAACAAATACTATTCTGCCATGGAAATTCTTCCTGAAATATCAGGATATCAGGAATTCAATTGAAGTTTCATTACAGATCTTTACTCCCCCCCCTTCTCTCTCTCTCTCTCTCTCTCTCTCTCTCTCTCTCTCTCTCTCTCTCTCACACACACACACACACACACACACACACACACACAGGGTAAGTCCTAAGAAATTTGAAGTGACAAGAAGCAATAATGCATTCAGTCCTTTTTCCTCATCATTCCAACTGCTCCACTCTCTGTCCGTAGGGTGTTCTTTATTGAATTTGGCCTAATGTTATAGAGGTGTTAGGAATACAGTATAATTTGGTTTGTAAAAACCATGGTAGCCAGGAGTTCTTTGAACACCCTGCTGTGTACTCGAGTGCAGGGCAAGCACAGCCACCAAACCACACTATACTTACAGCAACTGCTGTGATAATCTTTTGAGAGGTAGAATGAATGTGGTGCTATTTTGTGATCTACTCTAAGGTCTCTTTCAATGTTAATAGGCTGATTTTGCTTAGTTTGGCCAGTATGGTTCCTAAGACTCATGCTGGCAAAGTCAATTTTAGTCGGTGAGATATTCAATCCCAAAGCTTCCTCCCTCTCCCTCGGTCTTGGATACACTGCCATCATTCAGTATTCATTCAAAGGGTGTGTTTTTTTTTTCAAATTTGGGGGGAAGGAAGGTTCACTTTTAAATAATTTATAGTGCTATTGCACAATTAATGTTTTATGTCCCAGCACCGCAGTAATAATGTGATGAAAGCACTTTCAACAAGCCTTTAGACGCAGACTAAGAATTCAAAGAGTGAAAAGTTAAGTTGTATCAAATATGCTTAACACTAGACTTCATTGAGATCCAGTCAAATATTCAATGTCCTTTTAAATGCCAAATAATTGTGCCAAAATATTTATGAAGCATTAAGAACAGTATTACCGTGTCACGGTTCTTAAATATCTGTTATGTTTTCTAAGTACATGATTAATAAAAATGTTCTTATGTGTATGGGTATTTTTAAAATATACTTCATACAGTATCTCTTTCTTCCCTTTTAAGCACGAGTTTTAAAAAATGTGCCACTGATGTCAATTAATTTATAAAAATGACAGGTAAGCTCACTTTTGTAAGAAAAGTAATATAGATGCAATACAGGAATCAATGCACTGTAAGTAGAATCCATCAACATCAATGCATAGATGAAGGATATGATTCATACTCATTAATTTTCTGTCTTCCCATCCAGGGCTTCTAGTTCAATTTGAGTCCAGTCCACTATTCCAGATGTGTATTCCAAATGTGTTCCTAGATGTGTATCTAATGAGTGGAATTGCCCAAGTGTTGATTGCCTTGATGGTATTTCCTTCACTGGGTCCCTCATTTCAAAATGAAAACGGTTCAGTGGAGATGCTAACATCTACTACCAACTCCCTCCTGGTTTATCTCTACTGTCTTCTGGCAAGATTTTTTTTTTTTTGCCCTGGATAGACCTTTGCAATTCTTCCAATTCTACTTCCGTAAATGTTTTCTTTCTCATTATAAATCAACGTTGATATGCTAGCCTATTATTTCTGATTTTGAATGTTGCTTTTTTCACAACTGGTACATTCTTTTCAGATATCCTTTTCTCATTGGATTGGATTTGTAATATCAAGTCATTTGTTACCAGTCTTTGTATAGTTGCAATGGGTGAGCAACTTTTCTTCCAGTAATTTTGGTTGCCCAGCCAAAAGTTATGAATCCTGTATGCCACTTGTCCCTAGATGTCCAGAAACTTCAACATCTAGCATGTTTTTTTGTTGATCTGGATGATAACCAATTGGGTGTAGGTTTCTGTAAATTACATCTCACTACATTGTTTATGGGAAAGACACTCTTAATCTAGCTCCTCTAATAAGACCTATCCAGTGAGGTGAAACCTTTGGCATAGCTCTCACCTTCTTCAGAGCCCAGAAGCCCTACAACCACATTATCCCACCCTTTTTTCCCTTCCACCTATTTTGAGTAAATCAGAATGGAATTCCTCCCACCTCAGCTGCCAATTATATTAACATAGCACCTCAAAAGTTGAAGGCGATATAGTTTTGATGTATTTGGGTCTTTTCCCATGTAAGATTGAGAGTATCTTGGTGACGTTTCGACGAGGTCCCACTCATCATTTTCAGGCTGGTGTCTTCGGCTTTGTGCTTGTGTGAGGAAGAAATATATATATTTCTCCAACCGGATGTTTTCCTACATAAACCAAGTTTCTCAAATTGTAGCCCTAATATAGATCTATTTCGGAGTGATTGGTCCTCATCACCTATTAGTCTCCCAATAGGCAGCAAAATGCATGCTTGCTGTCTAAAGAAGTCTAGGATAGTGGATGTGATTCACTGATCTATGGCTGCAATTTGAGAAACTTGGTTATAACTATATAACTATATAACTATATAACTATATAACTATATAACTATATATAACTATATATATATATATATATATATATATATATATATATATATATATATAGAGAGAGAGAGAGAGAGAGAGAGAGAGAGAGAGAGAGAGGGAGAGGGAGAGAGAGTTGTAGCACTGTACTTTGATATTGGAGTGGCTTTGGCAACGCAAAATGCCTTCTATTAACTTTGGCTAATAAACCATTTGTGGGCCCATCAGATAGGGTGGCCACGTTAAAGATCATCTGGCCCTGCCCTATGCTATTCCCAATGAGACCACCATTTATTTTGGTTGGTTTATTTTTATGTAAACCAGCTTTCAAAAAGGTTCAGAAAATATAGATAGGGTAAAATGGTGCATCCCCTTAGTGGCATTGGAGAAGGGAGTCTGACTCAGCTCAACCTTCCTCACAAGTTTCTTTCTGCTAGAAGTTGAGTGCTCCTTCCAAGCTACTTTGGGTCCCCCCAACCCCCCCCCCCATAAGATTTAGATCTAATGTATGAAAAAATAAACACATTTTAAATGCCTTATATAAACACTGTAGCTAAAATTTATTTGTGTACATAACCCCAAGCTCAACCTATTCCATTTTACTGTAAGTGTCCCATCATTAAAAGTATTAATGAATCTTCTGCTAGTTATTTTCAGTAACCAAAACCACATAATTCCTGAACAAGTCTCCAGGAACTTTTACCATCATTTATATCCTTTTTTAAAAAAATTCCTGCCATATTTTGTGGTATAACAAAACTATCCGATCATCAATTGCAATGGATAGTAACTTCGCTTGTGCAGTGTGTGGATCAGATGCTCAATCATGCTAACCAGATCAGGGGTGTAGAAATATTAAAAGAGAAGAAGAGAAACTGATGCTTTCTGGAAACAAACGGCTTTTTCAGAAAAAGGTGGGTTTTATGAAGGCCACAGTAGGAGAAGGGAAAAGATTAAATTCTCTTCCCTGTGGGCTATTACCCTAATCCTGGCTGAGATTTACTTTCATTATTTGTTCAGAAACAGAATATGAGAATTAGACATGAATACATGTTTAACCTTATATATTTTTTTACATAAGTGCAATGCCAGCTAAACAGCAAGTTAATAAAAAAAAAACTTTATTCATAAAATTCTGTGAAACAGAGTGAATCGTTCTCTCCTAGCACTATAGTTCTAATCATCGAAATCTCTAATTTTGGGCCTTTGAAATTGACCAAACTCTACAGGCCTTCAAAATCAATTTGGTATAAAGGTAGTCCTTGATTTACGACCACAATTGACCCCAAAATTTCTGTTGCTAAGTGAAACATTTGTTAAGTGAATTTTGCCCCACTTTATGACCTTTCTTGCCACAGTTGTTAAGTGAATCACTGCAGTTGTTAAGAGTTAGTAACACGGTTGTTAAACGAATCTGGTTTCCCCATTGACTTTGCTTGTGAGAAGGTCACAACAGGGGATCACATGACCACGTGGCCATAGGGATGCTGAATTGGTCATAAGTGTGAAAAATAGTCATAGGTGACTTTTTCCAGGACGGTTATAACTTCGAATGAACTGCTGTAAATCAAGGACTGCCTGTATAGCTCAAGAATCTGCTACTAGGCTCTAAGAGTTTCTAAAATGGTATAGATTCTAAGTATCTAAAATGGTTCTTGGATCTTCTGTCTTGATTATATTGGTAGTCTGTGACTGTAATAACGGTTTGATTTGATTAATTAAATGGTGATAACAAAATATCTCTTTCAATGTCATAAAATACTAGAAACAAAGATAATGATCAATCAATCAATCAACTGTCTCTGAAAATCTTGATAATTTCTAATAAAAGATCCCCATGCATCCCGTACTTGAAAGGAATATTTAAAAGAAAAAATATACCAGGAACATGACTCAATCCATTGTCAGAGGACATTTTGGTTCATACCACTCTTGCCCGGAAGCCTAACTGAATAGCACTGATACAATTAAAAAATATCAACAAATGTTGAAGAATTCTTGAGCTGCCAACTGATCCTAAATCAGAAGGTATTGCTAGAGGATGCATAAAAGTCTTGCAATTAAATCAAATCTTTTGAAGGCACTTGCCTTTTATTAGTCCAGCACTTAAGCTTTTCTTTCAGGAATTAATCCCCTTTTTTCCTCCCACCAACTCCCCTCAGTTGCAGAGGAGCCAAATTAATTATTTTACTGCTTATCTTCAATCTACACCTCAAGGTCAATGTGTGTCTGTCAGTGTTCAGCTGGGTAAATGATCCTTTATTCACTAGACGGCAGCCCCTGCTAAAGTCTTTTCTTAGGATGTCTAGTCTATTAATCCAGTTGCTAATTGACTCTTTAATGATGCAGCGAGAAAACAAAGAAAATTGGAAGTTTTGAAAGAGCACTGAGAAAATCCATGGCGGCTAAGCCAGCCCCCTTTGCACAATGATGAAATGGATTTCTATAAGCAGGAAATCAAAAGGCAAAAAAAAGACATAGAAAGGGAGAAGAAAGTGCCCAAATGGTATTTATCCCTGGCAGGAGAGGTTCGGACCCAGTTTCCGTATTAAGGTTTTGGAAACAGCTACTGGGTTGACAGGGTTAAGTGCATATTGAGCAATATGCTCAAGAGAACCAGGCATTTTAAAATCCAAAATTCCAACCTAGTTAACTGAGTGATTTGCAGCTGCACATTATCAGTTTGTTTAAAATACAAATACAGCAATTTATGCAAAGTCAAGAATAGCATCTCTCCGCAAAACATTCCATGCGATCTAACCCACATCCCACATCTTGGGCACAGAAGCAACAGCTAATAAGATTGCCATTTTTATTTTTTAAAAAAACACTGGAAACCCACATATTACAATATGAAACCCATAAACACACTATATGGAAGGCCCTCACAATCCACAGCTCTATTATCTGTGGCTTCTTGTATCCAAGATTGTTAAAAAAAAAAAACCAGTCATTTTGAAACTTTTCTAGCTAAATTTATCATGTTTGTAAATCCTCCTTTTTACTTATTTTCTGCTCTTGTTGTTGTCTTCTTTATTTTCCCTTTGACTGCACTTTTAAAATTAATATAATATATGGCCAAAAAGGAAAAGACACCAAATGTTTGGGTGCCTTGGTAAAATTTTAGTCTGCTTACAGTTTAAATCTTGTGTTTTGTTATTTTGTGCATCTGCAAAATTGTTGATGTGCTTTTCTTCATGTATACGTATTTTAAGGCCTCGTGGCTACAGTTTTGTTAACAGCAATTGTAAGGCTGTAACCTACAGTCTGTGCAGGTAATACAGATCACTGTACAAGTCATTTTTAAAAAATGCCATTAATATAAACCAATATTAGTGACAATCAAGAAAAAGATGTTGAATTTAAATTATACAGTTACCATCTAATACTTCAAACATGAAAGAGATTTCCTATTTTAAAATCTAAAAACAAAACTAGTTTGAATTTGAATACCCAGAAGGAAGGAACTTTTATAGTCGCAGTAGTACTGATAGTGAAGATGATAATGCAATGTGAGAGTTAGAATACGAAGCGTTTTTTAAAAAAAATCTTGTTAATTTTTTTTTTTCATTACTGCAACCACAGGTCACCTGCTCTAGATGCAATGGCAATCTCAAATATTCTATCTGCATTTTAAAAAAAAAAAAAGCCCTTTCAATGTGTCTTAGTTAAATCTGGGTGTTACTTCTTATCTGACAAAGACTTTCTTTGTATAGACAACCATTCATTTCCTAAAAGCTACGACACACTATTGGGGCTGTGTTCAACACGACGCAGAAGAATCTATGGAAGGATTTTGAAAAAGTTCCTTCCATACCACCCACAGTTTCCACCACTCATTGTTGCCTAGAAGAAAGAGAAAGAAAACCAAGAAAGAGAAAGAAGCCAATTATGTGCTTCAGGCAGATCAAACTAGCAATTCTTTTGAAATGGTCTCTCTAGCTTCTGCTGCCCACTCGTAGATGCTAGGCTCTGTTAAGCGCCATTCTGTTAAACTCTGGCCACACTTCCCCCGCCCATACACTCATTGATTGACAATTGCTTCCGTTTTAAAAGCCATACAGTTGCTTCCCTCCTTTTCGCCAGACACAACGAGGCACTTACACGGTTAAACCACTCACAAACACACCACAAATATTTGGCTCTTGGAAAGTAAAATGTGGAGAGAAAGAGCCCAGCAGAACTACACTGTGACTCATTAATGGGAGAGCTGAAAGTGCCGTGGTTAGAGTCTGGCAAAGACCCCGAATAGTACAAGTGTTTGGGAAGTCATCAACCGGGCCTTTTTAAGATCAAAAACACATGATATAACCACACATAGCACTTTATGACATTTGAAACTGTAGGATGAAGAGAGGCCTAATTTAATCCATGTGGTTCTGGACTTTTGATGTTAATAGACCTATTCTTGCTGTGCGGGGATGCAATACGGTCTTTAATAAAACATGGCACGGCTTGTAAAATCATTTGCCCTTGGAAATTAATTCTGTTCATATTTATGCTCAATAATGCACATGTGCGGGTAAGAGGTTTTGCGTGTGTGCCCTATATATCCTTTGTGAAGGGATAATGAATTTCAGTCTTCAAACACTTCTCCGCCTTTGAGTAAAATGACAAAGTTGAGTGCACATGTTGTGGGCAGCGGGTAGAAAAATATTAGGCATGAAAGTATTAAGCCCATAAAGCCACTTAATGTTTCCATCCACATCAACAAGCTTTGTTTCTTTGGCCAGCTAAACTGCCTTGAATAAAGTGTTTCCAAACTAATTTGAATGAATTATATTCTTTGTTTTTCTCAATGCTTGAAAATCTTATTGTCTATGAGAAATTGGTTACCAGCTTAGTATTTCAACTTTTTGGAAGATTCCCTTAAATCTTAATTGGAATTATGGAGATTCTCAGTTATTCAGGTCATGGTTGTCCCAAAGGTGCTTTTTCAGGAGGCAACTGAACTTTCTTGTTTTTTTCTTTGAAGACGTTTCACTTCTCATCCAAGAAGCTTCTTCAGTCCTGACTGGATGGTGGGGAATGGAAGGATTTATATTCCTTGCAGTCATTTGCATTCTTTTTAGAGAGTCATTGAAGCCACTTGGAGGTTTAGCTGTGTCCTCAGGGTCACCTGAGTAGTGCAAATGGCCGTGGAGCCTTCTTGGAACTGCTGAAAGGACTGTGATGTAGACGGGTGATAGATGATGTTGTATCCCCCCCCCCTCTGTTGAGAGAGGGCAGTTCAATTTTGACATAGGTAGCTTCTTTAAAACCAGTGGTCCTCTCTGTCCAAAATGTGGACTATGTTGTCTTCAAAAGAGTGGCACTTGACTTTTAAATGCAGATGGACTGTTGAATCTTGTCCTGATGGAATGGTTCTCCTATGTTCTCCTGTGCCATGCATTTATGAAGTGGTGGTTTTCACCACTGAGAATTTCCATAGACATAGTTATACAGTGTAAATAGGCAACTATATGAGGTGCTATGGCTTGAATCTGAAAAAGATGCTCTCACATCTGTAGCCGGGACCAATCAGAGGGAGAAAAGAATAGAAGGGTGTGAACCCTTCTTGTCTGCAGGATGTTTTCCCTTCACGGTGTCCCTTTACTGTTGGGAATGAGTCAGGCTGTTGGGGATGAGTCTATGTTGTCTGCATCTCAAACTGAAGTGCAAATGGTTCCTGAAGTCTGTAATTTTTCTGGAAATCCGTTCATATTCCCACATCTTCAAAGGGTGTTCATCCCAAAATGCATAGATAAAGGTCTATGGAGATTCTCAATCATCCAGGTCATGGTTGTCCCAAAGATGCTTTTTCAGGAGGCAACTGGACTTTCCCGTTTTTTCTTTTACTTTGTTAATCGGAATCTTTTTAACAATCCAGATAGTTAACTTCTGCACTGTTTCTCTCCTCTGACTTGAATTATACTTTTCTTAAAATAAACCTGACTTAGAACCCCATATGATTCATCAAGCCAAACTTTGAGGTTTCAACCTTGTATGCTAAGAAGGGATAAGAATGAATCTGTCATAGAATGTTTCTCTCAGCTTTTCTTTTTTTCCAGATACAACTCCTGTAGGAAAGAAAACATGCATAAACATACAAAAGTCTGTGAAAAATGTATACCGGTACTTAATTATTGTGGCATGTTTTCCAAATATATCCATTATGATATGCGTTTTGCTTAATATCTACATTTTTGCATTTTTCTGTAATATAATGTGTTATTGTGCAGTAGTATGACTGTAATTTCCTTGTTGCATGTACTTCCCTAATATACAGATGTGTTGTGTATGAAAACGGCATGCCCAAAATCAAAGAAATACAACTACTGAAAGATAGTTATACAGGTACTCACAATTGAGCCCAAGATTGTTGTTGCTAAGTGAGACAATTGTTAAGTGAATTTTGCCCCATTTTATGACCTTTCTTGCCACGGTTGTCAAATGAATCACTGCAGTTGTTAAGTTAGTAATATGGTTGTTAAGTAAATCTGGCTTCCCCATTGACTTTGTTTGTCAGAAAGTCACAAAAGAGAATCACATGATCCCGGGACACAGCAATCGTCATAAATATGAATCAGTTCTCAAACATCTGAATTTTGATCATGTGACCATGGGGATGCTGCAATGGTCATAATAGTGAAAAATAGTCGTAAGCCACTTTTTTCAGTGATGTAACTTTGAAGGGTCACTAAATGAACTGTTGTAGGTCAAGGATTACCTGTATTACTGCCACCATTGCATGAATTTGGTAAGGTTGGTCCCAAATCCTTTAATATTGGGCTGTTGATTATCTCTTATTTTTCTGACGATGATAGATACACAACATTGTCAAAAGAAACAAGAGAAAAATTTTAAAACTGAACAGCAAAATAGAACTTAACGGAACTAATCAACTAACCTCAAAGTGCCGAAATAAATGTTTTTGGCATCCTCTTTCTGGATCACATGGGTTCTGCACTGGCAATGTTTGAATATCTGTTTTATAAAGAGATGTACACCTTTTACATATACCGCATTTTTCAGAGTATATGACACACTTTTTTCCCTCCTAAAAGAGGCTGAAAATTTGGGTGTGTCTTATACTCTGAATGTATAGAGCCTGGTTTAGCTCTGCAGACTAAAGCACCGTAATTAACATCCAGCTGTCTGCAATTACACCAGTTTGAATCTCCCCAGGCTCAAGGTTGCCTCAGCCTTCCATCCTTTCTAAGGTAGGTAAATTGAGGACCCAGTTTGTGGGGGCAATAAGCTGATTTTGTATAAATATACAAAAGTATGAAGGCTATTGTTTAACGCATTGTAAGCCGCCCTGAGTCTTTGGAGAAGGGCGGCATATAAATCAAATTTTTAAAAATGTAGCTTTTTTGAAGCTTTTTTTCAGCCCTAACGAGGCACTAGCGAGTGAAGCCATCTCTGCTTCCCTGCTTTGCCTGCTCCCCCCGACTCTCAGCTGTGCTTTAGAAGCTTTTTTTCAGCCCTAATGAGGCGCTAGCAAGTGAAGCCATCTCCATGGTTTGCCTGCTTTTCTCATTGCTTCTCTCTCCAAAGATCAATTGTGCTTTAGAAGCTATTTTTTATCCCCAAGCAAGGGATAAAAACCAGCAAACTAATGTGCTGAAGCTGACCAGACTAAGGATGCTAGCCAGATGAATACCTGGTAGGCAGAATTTTTTTCCCCTATTTTCCTCCCCAAAAACTAAGATGAGCCTTATGCTCTGGTGCATCTTATACTCCAAAAAATACAGTGCTGGACATGACAGGTTGATGTCTTGGTAAGAATAGAATAAAAGTATATACTCAAATATATGCTCATATACACTGTAAATAGAAATACATATCTCTTTTCTAATTATTAATGAACCACCATTTATTTTAGGTTACTATATACTTTGGACTAACTGTAAGATATATGGAAATGATTCCATAAGAAATCATTTATGATTAGCAAATCAATCCAGTTGTGGGGCGTGACAACTCTGGCTTTAGAATGTTCTGATATACCATAACTTTTGCTCTGCCATCTGCAGATCAGGTGGTTGGAAAGGATGAAGAGAAGTTTGGATTCTTCCATTCTTTTTTGGGTTCCTTTCCCCCATGTTTGGCAAATTACAAAGGCCTGAAATGTCTAAAATCCCTTTTCAAGCTTTCTAAACTTGGGATTTCCTCATTATGATTCTGCCAACAGTCCTGAAGAATGATGGGGAAACTAGGAGATATGATGTTGAGTCACCTCTTCCCAAAGTCAGAGACTTAAATCTGACCTTAAAGATAACAGAATAGGAGGGAACCTTGGAAGTCTTATCCCTTTCTTATCTGACTTAATTATTGTTTATCTAAAATTTACTTCATTCATCTCTCTTTTGCCCAACATGAGATAATTACCAGTAATGTTTATTTGGTCAATGACTAGCAAAATTTAAAAATGTACAGGAAACTCAAATAGGTGAGGAAAAAATATAACATAATATACGTAATGGAACCTTGCATGTAGAGCTTCAGAAATGGCTGGAATCATTCAGCCTGTGTGTATTTCTGTTCAAAAAGGTGATTCAGCCCTGCCTATGATGGCTGTTGAACAACCTGAAGAAGAAAAAATACCTTTAAAAAGTTGGAGACGAATGTTTTGTTCTCATTCTGACTTGGTGGTGCAACAGACTAAAGTGCTGTTAAAAAGCACTTAGCTACCAGCTGGCTGCAATTACTGCAAGTTCAAATCTCACAAGGCTCAAGGTTGACTCAGCCTTCCATCCTTCCGAGGTACGTAAAATGAGGACCCGGATTTTGGGGGCAATAAGCTGACTTTGTATAAAAAAGAACACCGCTTAGGAGGGGCCAAAAGCCCTACTAAGCAGGTATATACAAAAGTATGAAGGCTATTTCTTAATGCATTGTAAGCCGCCCTGAGTCTCCGGAGAAGGGCAGCATATAAATCGAACCAATAAATAAATAAATAAATAAATAATCACATACCTATTGAGAGTGAAGCACTTTTTTAAAAAAATAGATTCCAAAATACAGCATTTCCCTAGTATTTTGTATAAATGACATTTTTTGTAAAAAAAAAAAATACAGCTGCCACAATATCATGGTTTGCAGTCCTGGTGAAATAGATTGCGCTGGATTGGATTCCAGAATCAAAATAGTGTAGATTCCCAGTATCCATTCTGCTGGAGAGTACCATATTTTTTGGTATATAAGATGCACTCCCCCCCCCTCAAGAGTGGATGGAAATATCTGTGAGCTTTATAGAGCAAATGTTGCCAAAGCCCTACCCACTCAAAGGCCCTCACCCGCTGGCCTCTGCCTCCCAGAAATTTGCCTCCTTATAGCAAACATCTTGATCAGCTTCAGCACAGACTGATTTAGCACGAGCAGCTGATTGGCAGTTGGATCTGCCTCCCAGAATACCCCCTATCACCTTCCAGGCTGCGGGGATCGCCTCCACCCATTGCCGCCACCATCACACCACCCATTTTCAGCTTCTGTATATCCCGTTTTTGGCCTCCACGTACCCTATTTTCGGCCTGTTCCAGGTGGTGGGGGTGATCCCTGTCACCTGGAACAAGGTGAAAACAGGATGCATGGAGGCCAAAAATGGGGCGAGTGGAAGCTGAAAATGGGATGTGCAGAGCTGAAAATGGGATGCGTGCAGGTGGCAATAGGTGGTGGTGTTGGTGAGCAGCAACAGCAGCAATGGACAGTGGTGATTTCCGCAGCCTGGAACAGCTGATAGATGGTCTTCTGGGAGACAGAACCAACCCACCAATCAGCTGCTCATGCTAAATCAGGCTGTGCTGAAGCTGACCAGGCTGTTTGCTGTTTGCTGCAAGGAGGCAAATTGCTGGGAGGCAGAAGCAGATTTTTTTTTTTTTTTTTTGGTTTTACACCCGAAAACTAGGTGCGTCTTAGAGTCCAGAGGGTCTTATAGTCTGAAAAATACGGTAATTAAAATCTCTTTAATTAACCACCTTCTTCTATCTCCGGCTATGTGATTTGGCTGAATTCAATACACAAACTTAACTGGGAGATAAACAATTAATTGTTTACTTCTTCCCAGCCAGCTTTCAGAAAATTCTTGGTGCATTTCAGTGGTTGAAAGGACCTAATTAGTAAATCTTCGGACTTCTTCAGCACTCCTCCTAAAATTGAAATCCAATGAACCAGCTGCAGCTGTATTTTTTCTCCTCCTCCTCCTCCTCCTCTCCGCTCCATCCCCTTCAGTCCCAATTTTAGCTATTTTATCTAACAAAGAGTTAGAATATCCTGAAATATATTTGGCTATTTTGCAAATCTTCACATGCCTATTGCCTTAATAGGGATTTTAGTTTAGTTTTGTTTTTTCCCTTATGAACAACTCAGTTTTTATTTGTGGATAATGACTTTAGATCAAATTAAAGCTCCTTCAAATCTTCTTTTCTGCATTCCTCTCCAAAATTGCCTATAGGATTTCCACTTGTTAATAGAAATTTATTATAAAGAGACCTTTTTTTCTCTCTCTTTCATGAAACTCATAAAAATCTAACAACATTAACATGTTGATAGTAAGGGAGTAGACATCAAATACAAATATTCTTAGTACTCTCCAAACACGCACATTTAAATAAAAAAACCCTTTTCATTTGGGCAATGAGCCGCCCACATATTCCAATAAAATATTGTAATATAGTTTCCTGAGTCAAACTCTACAATTCAAAAATGATTTTGACTTTTAAGAGTTTCCCATTCATCACTTGCATCATTTTGTATTGTTATATAATGCTTGCTCACATAAGACAATTTTACTACCATATGTATTTCTCTATTGGTGGAACTACATATGTATTTATCCATTACATGACTACATTCATATATAATTGCATTTTTTCATTTTAGTATATATTTTACTGTAGGCTCTCCCAGCATTGCTCCCCAGGAAAGTAACCTATATTGGACTCAAAAGGGAAGTGTTTGAAGATCTATTTCTGCATGTTTCATTTGTTGTGTTCTCTCATCTATTGATTCGAAGTTTGTAGTCCAAGATTGGGTAGTGAATCCTCTTTTAGAGTTTCTTTACATTCTCTCTTTGACATTGCTTAGCATGCCTCTAATTGATTAGGTTTATATTCTCTAGGGCTAGGCTATTCAGTTCTTGATTCTTGTTCTTACAAACTTCCTTCCATTTGGTAATGGAGAAGATACCATGTAGTCCAGCAAATCACATGGTATAAAGGTTTCTTATTTTATTTAGACTGCAACCAGAACAGATATTTTGTTTTGTAAATTGCTTTATTCTCTCTCTCTCTTTCTCTCTTTTTCTCTCTCCTTTTTTATCTTTCTCCTTCTCTCTCTCTCTCCATATTCTACTGCAAAAGTGCCTCCCGTCATCATCTAACCTATTTACTTAACTATTATAGTTTCAAAGAGCTACACTCTTTATAAATCCCTTAATGAGTATCGGTAATAAGATGCCAAAATGCGTTTAACCAGAATGATGAGAGTCACGATTTCCATACTTCAGTGCAAAACCACATTGCAAATAGTCCCTTGTGGTCCTCGACATCCTTTGTTCTTCTGTGCTTGATTTTCAATCATGGGACCAGATCAGAAGGACATTCAGGATCAGCAAATGCAACCAAGCTATACACAACAGTACTCAGAAAAGGAAGCTTAGAATGATTCAATTAATAGCATCAGCATTTTCTGATATTGATATGGGGAGAAATATATTTAAGTACTAATTTCAAAGTGCAAGCAAAAATGTGTTTTGTGCATATCGTATTACAGATTCAGAAACTTGAATTTGCAGTTTTAAAATTTTATTAAGCTGGTGGCCATGTTTTAATTTTTAAATGATAATATTTTTTAACATTTACAGAGACAAATAATCAGGCTACGACAGATCCAGAAACATATCCCTTTTTCCACTGAAGTTACATCTGAGTCTGCTTAGTCAAACTGAGTCTGTTTATTAGACCCAGTAAAATTGCCTTCGGGATAAACATGCCTGTAAGTTTTACTGAAAGTAAGAGGACGCTAGTGTTCATCTGAATGCTATCAGTTAACATTATATGCTGTCAAAGGAATTCTGGGAGTTGAAGTCCACAAGTCTTCAAGTTATCAAGTTTAGAGACTCCTGGTTTAGATCCATAGTATGTATTTGAAATACACTGGATTTTTAAGGAGATTGTTCACTGTTTGCCTGTATTTGTGAGGAGGGGGGAGGACATTCTCAGTATCCTCTCTTTGCAAAAATCCAAACACATTCAAGATCTTCCACATCTATATGGTCTCTGATATCATTTGTGTATTGTGTATACAGTTTCTCTCATGCATGGTTGTCAAACTCAGGGCATCACATTGCTGTCACGTGACATATCAAAATGTTTCCCCCCCTCTGCGGTGGGGGGTGGGCGTGGCCTGCATGTGATGCATCCAGCCCATCAGCTGCCAGTTTGGCACCCCTGCTCTAATGCAATAGTCAAGTTATTGTTTGTTCACAATTGGAGCTTTGATATTTTTCTTATTTAACCTTCAGGGGCAGGGACATCTGTAAAAAACTGTGATATCTGGCAACCTGATGAAATGAGTGATGATAAGCATGGTCCCTTAGGTAATTACATATATTTATATGTATTTATATGAAAGCTTGGAACATCAGTAAGAAAGTGGTGGAGTTTGGAGATACCATGACGTGTGGTTTTCGTTTTGTTTTTTTCATTTGCTTTTCTGCCAACACCAGTGTTCAAGGCCAGGATAGAATTAGCTCCTAAAAGTACCATCCACTGGTTGAAGTCTCAGCAACAGGCTTGATTAAGTGGATGCAAAGAAGCTGGGAGATCCAGCTGGGACTTTCTTTAGGGAGCCACATTCTTGAACCAAGGGTAGCTTCTATAAATAACAACTACACAATGGAAGCTTCTCTAAATGATTAACTTCATAACACACATTAAAACCAGGCCAGAATACTGCTAACATAATCTATGTTAAGAGAGCCAATTTGGTGTAGTGTTTAAAGGTGCCATTCTAGAAATCAGTAGATCATGAGTTTTAGTCCTGCCTCAAGCATTAAAGCAGCTGGATGACTATAGGTCAATCATTTTTCTCAGCCTTAGGAAAGAGGTAATGACAAGTCACTTTAAATAATGCTGCCAAGAAAACTGCAGGGAATTGTCCATGAAGTTGCCAAAAATCAAGATTGACTGGAAGGCACAAATAGTGAAAAAAATATTAAAACTATATCTTTAATTTTTAAATCTATTTAGATGTTCTGATAATATATTCATGATGCCCATATTTTTACAACTCTAGAGGTTGCAAAAAAGAATCAGCCAATCTCTCCTCCCCCCACCCCCACTCTCTCTCTCACACACACAAACAAATATATGTCTTAAAAACTCTATTGGAAAAATGACGGTAAACAAAGGCTACCCTTTGCCCCAGTTCCATTGCCATGATGCTGTAACAGTAAACCCCAATGGAAAATGCTTTCCAAAAGACTATAATCATGGTAGTGTGTTTCTTAAATTGGAGGAAGGAGAATAAAGGATGAGATTATAAACAAAATGCAAGCATTAGAACATTTGAAGCTGAGTGAAGCACCTGCATATTCTTATATCAGCCAGAATGAAATAACCAATTATAAGGTACCATTACATTTTTCATTTCTATAACCCAATGAAGCTGAAATTACCATTCATTCGCCACATATATACATCATATATCAAGATCAATCATGCAAAGAATCTACCCATATCCAAGCCAAGAATATTCCATTTAGCACGTACATAAGTCCTGTGTGCAAAGACAAACGGTGTCAATTCTCATAACAGTGATCCCTGTATGTTGACACGGTGTGTGGGTATTTTACACATAACTAATCCATCAAGCTCAGTTTGCTAATAAACTTAAGCTTCACCCTGATTTTTTAAAAAACTAGACCCTCTTAATGCTGTTTCTGTACAATCAGATTACTCTGATTGTAGTTCACAAACTTTTATGAACTTCAGTGTTCATACCTGTCAAATTAATCAGAACTTTAATCAGTAATAATGAGCAGTTGCTAAAGAAGTATGTGCATCCTATAAGACAGCAAATCTACTTCTATAGGTTGAATCTGTCTTAGCTTCCCTCCTAGCAGCTTCCATTCTCAAATATGACCACAACAAGGTGTCTCTTCTCCTTTATCATAGTTCTTTAATCACATTTAGTCTGAACAGGCTTTCAAACAGAGGACTGGGTTTTCTGAAGGAAGACACATGGACAGCTTAAAAGCAACAACCAGTCTGTCTAGGGCAAAAGAAGAGACAAAATCTTCACAAGACAAGTTGCCCAAGGCCGTTTCACAGGAACAAAAACCTGCTAATCTTCTTTTGGTTACTGTATCTTCTCAACCCTCAAACCCACCCAGTATGACAACTTTTCCAACCTTCAGTTCATAGATAGCATTTGATTTCAAAGATATATCTGAGAGCTTATTAAGAGTTCTAGGTTTTCTTCCACTGCCACTCCATTTTGCCATAATGAAGATGGTTCCCTTTGCCTCAGATAATCTCATACTACTATAGTTCAAAGGCTAACTGGCAGGTACAGCCTCTGAATGGGCAGAACCTTTTCCTCATAGTAGCTCCTTCAAGGGTTCAATGCAGTGATAAAATTTACTACCAATTCGCTGGCTGCATATGCACAGTGCACACCACTCACCAAATGCGCACCACGCACCAAATGCGAGATGAGCACCTTTTGGCTCGCAGTGCATGCCAAAGGAGGCATGTGGTAAGTAGTACAGGGGGTGATCAGCTGTGGTGTGCAATCTTTTTTTTTTTTTACTTTTTTTAAAAATTTGATTTATATGCCACCCTTCTCCGAAGACTCAGGGCGGCTTACAATGCGTTAAGTAAGTATTGCTTCTAAAAGTAAAAAAAAAAAGCCTCTGATCACGCTGGTCAGCTGGGATCATCAGAGGCTTTTTTTTACCTTTTGAAAGCATTTTTCTACAACCTCTTCGGTCAAAGAGGTTGTAGAAAAAATGCTTTTAAAAGGCTCTGACCATCCCAGCTGAGTTGCCTGATCGTCAGAGGGTTTTTTTTTTTCTTTTAAAAGCACTTTTTCTACAACCTCTTCAGCCAAAGAGGTTGTAGAAAAAGTGCTTTTAAAAGTTAGAAAAAAGTTTTTTAAAAAAGCCTCTGATGATCGTGCGACTCAGCTGGGCATGTGGGGGCCCAGGAATTTTTGCTACTGGTTCTCTGAACCACCTGCCACCATTGCTACCGGATCGGGCAATCCGGTATGAACTAGGAGCATTTCACCCCTGGTTCAATGACAGCTAGATACAGTATTTCCTTGGCTTTTCTCAACCACTGCTGAAATATCTTCAGAAGACATTCCTCTGTTTAAAGAACGCGATAATAAAGATCTGATTCCAAATCCATTTCTGAATATCGCCATCCTTGCTTTTGTGAGAAAGCAGGAGAAGGAAGGCGCTATTTAAATTCGCACATTATTGCTAAAATTACTTCCAATGTTTTATGAGCAGGCAAGTTATCTGGATTTTGTTCTATATACTGGCTTTAACAATCACTTCTATATTTGAATATTTCCTTTCCTTTCCTTTTTTTTTCTTTTCAATCCAATTTTCATGACTCAAAACCTTGTGTTCAACTAGAATATGGTAATAGAGGCAATTATGTCATTGAGCATGCGGCTCAGCTCTCAGGTTAAGGCTTCACACCTGGGCATCATTATTCTCTTCTATATCAATTCATTATTTAAGGACTTATTATTTGAAAGGTCTCACAGTGCTCCAGCAATTAGAGCCACAGAAATCCTGTCTGCCTCGAATATATTTATTTTGCTTTCCTAGCTTTTTAATGCCAAAATAATTAAAGCCCTTCTAATGTAGCACTCCTTGGTCATTTACAAGTTGTCAGAAATGTCCATTGTCTGTAAAAATGGCCACTTCTTGAAAACTGGAATGTATGAGATTAAATATATACGTGTTTGTTTCTGCATGGATGCATGCTTACAACTGTACAAGGATTGAGTCCAGCTGAAATGCTAAACAGGAACATAAGAAAATCCTGCAAAAGGGTTTTGTTATTGATATACAATCCAGAAATCTAATTATTTTCTCACAATAACAGCACATAACAAAACAAAAAAAGGGAGGGGGGCTTTTGTTATTGCATGGAATACTGGAATAAATTTTCTTCAGCCTAGATATGACGGAAGAAATGAACAAAATGAGACATTTGATGTCTATGATTTCCTATCATTGATCAATCAAGATGTCTATGATTTCCTATCAAACCACATATAGGATTTTTTTTTTTTAATGTTTTATGTATAAGATGGTTGAGGGTTTTCCCTCATATTATTTAACCTTAAAATTTCACCTTTGATCTTCAGAAGACAGGGTTGTTCATTTATTTTTTATTTATTTATTTTATTTTATTACATTTATATACCGCCCTACTCCCGAAGGACTCGGGGAAGTGAACAGCCAAAAGCTAAAATACACATAGTACAAACATTTAAAAAATCAGTTAAAAATACATTAAATAGTTTGGCCCAAAAACAAATTTAAAACACCCCAATTTATAAAACAAATTTAAAAGCAATTTAAAAGGGAGGTTAGGCCAGACCAGCCTGCTAGAATAAGAATGTTTTGAGGGCATGGCGGAAAGTGCGCAAATCTGGGAACCTCCATATCTCCGGGGGGAGCTCGTTCCAGATGGCAGGTGCCCCCACAGAGAAGGCTCTCCCCCTGGGAGCCGCCAGTCGACATTGTCCGACGGCACCCTGAGAAGACCCTCTCTATGGGAGTGTACTGGTCGGTGAGAGGCTACTGGTGGCAGAAGTCGGTCTCGTAGGTACCCTGGTCCTAGGCCATGGACCGCTCTAAAAGTGGTAACCAAAACCATGAAACACACCCAGAAGACCACTGGGAACCAGTGCAGCTCACGCAGGAGTGGAGTCACATGGGAGTGCCACGTTGCTCCCATAACTACCCGCGCGGCCACAATCTGGAGCCTCTGGGTGCTCCTCAAGGGGAGCCCCATGTAGAGAGCTTTGCAGTAGTCCAGGCGAGAAGCGATGAGGGCCTGAGTGACCATACGTAATGAGTCCCGATCCAGAAAGGGATGCAACTGGTGGATCAGGTGAACCCGATAAAAAGTCTTCCCGGCTACAGCCATCAAATGCTCTTCTAAAGACAGCCGTGAGTCCAGGAGGACACCCAAGTTGCAAGCCCTCTCCATGGGGGCCAACAATTCGCCCCCAATAGTCAGTGATGGCAACTGACTATATCGGGACGTTGGAAACCTCAGCCACTCGGACTTGAGCCTGAGTCTGTTTCTCCCCATCCAGATCCGTTCAGCCTCCAGGCACTGGGACATCACTTCAAGGGCATCACTGGGGTGATCCGGGGTGGAGATGTACAGCTGAGTGTCATCAACCTACTGATAGTACTTCACCCCAAAACCACGGATGATCTCACCCAGCAGCTTCACATAAAAGTTGAACAGAAGGGGCGAGAGGACCGACTCCTGTGGCACCCCGCATACAAGGGGCCTCGGGGTCAACCTCTTCCCCCCTCTCAATACAGACTGCGACCAGTCAGAGACAAAGGAGGAGAACCACCGCAACACGGTGCCCCCTAACCCCTAACTCTTCCAACCGGTGCAGCATGATACCATGGTCGATGGTATCAAAAGCCACTGAGAGGTCTAATAGGACCAGGACAGAGGAGCAACGTCTGTCCCAAGCACTCCAGAGATCATCAACCAATGCGACCAATGCCGTTTCCGTGCTGTATCCAGGCCTGAAGCCCGACTGGAACGGATCTAGATAAGCTGATTCATCCAGGTACTGAGGCAGCTGTCATGCTACCACACTCTCAACAACCTTTGCAACAAAGTGAAGGTTGGAGACTGGACGATAATTACACTGCCAGGTCCAGGGAAGGCTTCTTGAGGAGAGGCCAAGACACCCTCATTCAAGGAAGCATTAATAATCCCCTACATAATCCTCATGTAACCTCCCGGGTGGCCAGCACCAACCAGGAGGGACACAGATCCAATAAACATGTGGCTGTGCTCAGTCTGCCCAGTATCCTGTCCACGTCTTCGGGAGTCACAGGATCAAACTCTTCCCAGATAATATTCTCAAGACCTGCCTCCATCATCCCTCCTGAATCTACCCAATCAGAGTACAGGTGTTCCTGAATCTGAGTGATTTTGTCATACAGAAACTGTACAAAGTCCTCGGCTCTACTCTCCAAGGGGTCCCCTCACATTCCCTGCTAGAGCAGGGAGTGGGTCACTCTAAACAGGGCGACCAGGCAATTATCTGATGATGCAAGAAGAGTGGAAAAATAATTACATTTTGCTGCTTTTATCGCCACAAGGTAGGTCTTAATGTGAGATCTTACCAGTGTTCAGTCGGATTCAGGATGGCTGGCCCTCCAACTGGTCTCCAGGCATCTTTTCTGGCGCTTCATCTCCCTCAGCTCCTCGGTGAACCAGGGAGCCAGGTGAGACCGGCACTGGGTCAGAGGCTGCAAAGGCACGACCTGGTCCAAAGCTCCAGCAGCCGCCCTATCCCAGGCGCCACTAGGTCTTCAGTCGAGCCATGAGCCAGAGCCTCAGGGAATGGCCCAAGCTCCATCTGGAACCTATCCAGATCCATCAGGCGCCTGTGGCACAGCCACCTCATTGGTTCCGTCTCTCTGCAGTGGGGTGCGGCAGTTCAAAGGTCAAAGTAAAGGAGGGAGTGATCCGACCATGACAAGGGCTTAATCACTGTATCCCCTATCTCAAGGTCACTCAGACACTGACCAGAGACAAAAACCAAGTTCAGCATGTTTTCCCCTGTGTGAGTAGGGCCACGAACTAACTGGGTCAGGTCCATGGCCGTCATGGAAGCCATGAACTCCTGAGCTTCACCAACAGATAGCAGGTTAAAATCCTCCATGACCATAAGCCAGGGGGTATCAACCGCCACCGCGGCTATAACACTGAGCAGCTCAGGCAGGGCTGCGGCCATGTAGCAGGGAGCCAGGTACATAACCAGCAAGCCCATCTGCACCCCGTGACCCCGCTTCACAAGGAGGGACTCGCATCTGGCCGTCTGAGGAACAGTGACCTCCCTCAGACCAAGATCTTCTTTAATGACAACCACCACCACCCCTCCCCTCCCCTGTGACCTTGGCTGATGTACTGCATGAAAACCGGGTGGGCACATTTCAATGAGGGATACCCCTCCTCCTGGCCCAACCAGGTCTCCGTAATACCCACCAGGTCCGCTCCCCCCTCCTGAACATCGCAAATGAGGGGGGCTTTATTTACCATGGACCTGACATTGCGTAGCATCAGCCAAAGGCCCAGGGCCTGAAGGTCTATGCAACCTAGGGAACGAGAGGAGCATTGGAGGCCAGAGAACGCCACTGCTTGAAGACAGTGAGCGTGAACTCCCACAACATGATATGGCCCCCTGGTCCCACCATGTCTGCCCCACCCACCCACAGTACTGATATAATGTCCATCAACAACACAAGCTCTAACCCCCTCTTTGATCCCGAGTCCCACACCTCCCATGCTGTGCTCCTCAGCCGGACCAGGCCCCCTCCCCCACGGGTTATCCCCCGAACCCACACAACCCACCCCCCCTCCCCGAACCCTTTAAAATCTTATCATCAAGAAACTTCTCTTTCTTCCAGCACTTCCCAGAATAACCAAGGAAATACCTTGGAGTCACTAAGTGATTCCAAGAAGAATTCAAGATTATTGTTAATGCTTCTTCTGTTGCTATATATGTGCAAGGCATTTGTAGTCTTAAAATCATCCTCTATCTTCAATGCAGATATTTGTACTAGAGGAGTAGGGAACTACGGATCTACCAGAAAGTCCAGTCTCAGAAATATAGTTCCACCTTGCAAATGAACATCATGCAACCATGTTGATAGTAGAAGCTCAGATTGCTGGGGATGAGATGCAGGATAGTCACCATACCAGAAGAGTCAGTTTGGGATAATTGATCATGGGATGGAAAAAGCTAGCTATCAATATTATGAAACAGAACTTGTCTTACAACTGCTAAAAAGAAAGAGAAGGGCATGTGAGATAGTTTGCCTCTTCTGTCAAAATAACTTGGTCATCTTCAAACTTATACATTTTGACTTAAGGAAGGGAGGACATTTGTTGCTTTGTCACAGAGAGCAAAATATAATGAATCGGGCCTAGAAAGTAGTCACTGGAGAAAGCTAAGCAAATTAAATTCCATAGATGTTGAGACTAAATTCTATCTACTTATTGCTTCCTTTTAGCACATCAAAAACATGAAATTCAATGTTCTTTGTCCTGACTCCAAGCTTGTAGAATTTACCTCTAAGAAAGCTTATGAAAATCTCACATTGCAAAATTATTGTAGCTGAAGTTTTAAAAGAGCCTAGCCACTTACATTTACATTGGTATTCTCTCAGTATCTCAGTAAGCCACTATAAATGTATACAGGTATCTTAATCAATTGGATAATCCAGCCTTCTGATCTATCATCTCTCATCCCCTGCAATTATTACAAGATCCAAAGTAAAGCCAGAGATTTGTCAAATAATTTTTTGGAATTTATATCCTTTAAACTTTAAGCATTCATCACATATCCTTTCACAGAAATCTTTCTTTGCAATGTTACTAACTGGTGCAGAGAACAAGGCATAAATTGTTATATGAATATGAATACTTTGTACCATTCTCATCTAGTCCCCAGAAAGAAATGAGATAAAGTATATAAATTATCTGAAATCAACAAGGTTTACTAAAAATTTGGGAAGGGGGATTGTTTGAAAGGGATGAAATTTAAGTTGAATTTGAGCATAATCAATTAAAGCAGGGGTGTCAAACTCGAGGCGTCACGTTGTCATCACGTGACGTATCGTGACTTTCCCCCCCTTTGCTAAACCAGGGGTGGGCATAGCCAGCACGTGACGCATCTGGGTCACAGGCCGCAAGTTTGACATCCCTGATTTAAAGCAATTGAAATTAAATTAACCTGGAATAGATGTTACATCATCGAAGGCCAGCATAAAGATGAAATGAAAGAAGAGACAGACTGTTGCATTAGCAAGCCACACCATGCCTAGCAACATGGAAGCTTCTCCCATTGGCTGAGACGTGACAGCTCAGCCAGCGGGAAAAATAAGCACGCGCCATTGGCTATCCATTATATAAATAGCAGCTTGAGAGAAAGTTGCCTGTTGCCGGTTTCCACTGTTCTAGTTTGCCTGTTAGCTGTTACCCTAATAAAGAGGATTATCTTGAACTCGTCTCGCCTCAATTCCGAGCCTCGTTGTCCCAAATAGAACACAGACCACATACTCAGGACAGGAAAAGTACATGCTGCAAAATATAATAAAAACATTGGAAAGCATCTATAAATAATTGACCGTTGTCATCTAGCTATTTCTTAGTTATTTGTTAACTGAGTACTGCTTTTTTGTATTGGTGTTATTTAATCTTGTTATATCAGTTGCCCTTTTCAACTCAAACATTAATATGTCTGTTTCTGATGTGTGATATATCCTGACTTTTCAGAGGCATCACACACTGTGAACTGCACTAGTCAAGAGCAATCCAATTGTCACTGGCGGACAGAAATATTCTAGCCAGATAGAACAGTATAAATAATGAAACGATGAATCTTCAATACAGCACAAAGAAATCGCCATAATTATCGAGATCTTTTCAGTCATACCCAACGTATGTCACTGAATTAGAATAGCAACACATTAAATGGAAAGATTCAATTTATCACGGCAACACCTGCAGATTTTTGATTATACATTACACATCTCCAGAGCAGGTGTGTGAATCACAGAGAAGAAATTTGGTATATTACATGTAAGCGTTTTAGGTTTCTGCCTTTAATGCTAGTTTTAAGCACCTGTACAGGTGGGTGGCATAGCAATTTAGCTGAGAATATACTGTAATACAGTCGTATATAGAAAGACTAAGCACTTCTAATTGCCATATCTTAATGATGTACAGACAATCTCAGGGCACAATTAACCAGCAGGATACATTCATAAAACAGAAAGCCAAAAGAGAGGTGAGGAATTATAAATGCATAAACTTGAAACCTACAATAAAGTTGTGATAAAAAAAAAATGATTGTACCTCTACTGACAACAGAAGATAATGCTAAAAAAACCTTAATAGTAGAGAAATTAAAGCTTCAAATGTTGAATATGTGATACTTTCAAAGCACACAAAAGCAAAAGGATTTTAATTCAGGACCTTTTCTTACTAGCTTTTTGGAGGATGACTATTTTTCTAGATCCAACTTCCAACCTCAAACAGCTAATTGACAGCAAATTTTTTGTATGGTCTACAAACTGGCACGAAATATAAAAGGTACAAATGGAATAGCTTTTTTAAAGAATGGTAAATAATCAAAGAAATGAAGGAAGAAGAATGAGAACTGATATTCGCTTGAGCAGTTCTCATTCTTGCTTTTTAGTTCAGTATGGTTTTCACTCCTGAGAAAGCTCAACTGTTTTAAAGGATTACTTCAAGGAATTACAATTTCATTTTCAACACTAGGATGGAAAATTCCTTGCCTATATACTTAATTGCTGAATGTTTCTCTTATGACAATGCTTTAGGGTCTTTTCTCATTTGAGTCGCCTGATCATTAGAGGCTTTTTTTTTCTTTTAAAAACATTTTTTCTACAACCTCTTCAGCCGAAGAGGTTGTAAAAAAAATGCTTTTAAAAGCGTCTGACAATCAGGCAACTCAGCTGGGATGCTTTTAAAAGCATTTTTTCTACAACCTCTTTGGCCGAAGAGGTTGTGGAAAAAATGCTTTTAAAAGCCTCTGACGATTCCAGCTGAGCCGTGCGATCATCAGGGGCTTTTTTTTTTTTTTTTACTTTTAAAAGCATTTTTTTGGCCGAAGAGGTTGTAGAAAAAATGCTTTTAAATTTTTTTTAAAAAAAGCATCTAATGATTGTGCAGCTCAGCTGGGCATGGGGGGGGGGGGCAGGGATTTTTGCTACTGGTTTTCCAAACCACCCACCACCATCACTACTGGATTGGGCGATCCGGTCTGAACCAGGGGATTTCACCCCTGCCTCATCCCTAGCCCTTTAGCAAGAGGGTCTTCAGTAGTCCTACCTTAGCTGTGTCAGTATTAAAATAGTGAAAATGTTAACTGATTTTTTTCACAGAAATAAAAGGTAAACTTGAAATAATCTAATAAAGAAAAGAAAAAGAAAAATGTGAAAGATAGAAAGATAAAGAAGGTAATTCCAATTTTCTTTAAATAGTTACAAACAATTTTATTCTTATTCCTCCAGCATTAAAATTATAGTGGTACCTTGGTTAATTGGGAGGTGCAATGAGTACCAAACAATTTTTTTTCTATAAGGAACAATGTAGAGAATCACAAGGCAGCTGACACCAACAAGTTCTAGCTTGTGCATTAAGTTCCAAACAAATGATGACTATGGGACAATTTTTTTCATATCAAAATGCATTGAGTACCAAATTCGATGAATTTCAAAGCAGTTGAGTACCAAGGTACCACTGTACATCTGAATTTTATTCTTCCTATATTCAGCACTTTTCAGTCAGCAAATCCACCAATCACCAGTTTATTTTTTCCCCATTTTCCAGCAAAAAGTCGCTAAGGGATTTCCAGTCCCTGCTCTGCTAAAAGTACTTGTTGTCTTATTCATGATCAATCAGGTTAATTTTGCCATTTCTGCCAATCTTTGCAATCTGCTGTTGATTTGCCATGTTTCTTTCTGTGCATGTTTGCCTTTGTTCAGAAAACCTTTTTGTTAACAGAAATTGATGCAACTTATTCTCACTTAACAAATTTCATCCTTCTTTCACTCCATTGCTTCTGACAAATCTATACAGGCTATAGGGCTCCTTCTTTTCTTTAGAAGCATTTAGAATACAATTGAGAGTCCATGACCACTGAACAGGCTTTCTTTCTCAATGATCATTCTCCAGTATATTTAATAGGAAGAGACCTACTACATAATTGGATGCTAAAATTTAATGTATCCCTGAAAAAATCTGTTTGGATACGCTAGGAAATCTTTTACCAGAAATGTTGTTAGTCCTTGCTATGGATGGGGAGATAAGAGGCCAGCCAACTGGAATGTCTCCAATCTAAACTCCTCTTTCTGTATGACCTCTTCTCACCCTATAAATCATTTCAAGGAATTACCTGGGTAAAAATTAGGCCCCTTCCTTTGGGGAAAAAAATCCTTCTGATCTGCAATGTCAAATATTTCCTGGGGCAAAAGAGGACATAAAGTTTTGATACGTCAGTAAGGATATATTAAACCAAAAGATTCATCTTAAGGAGAAGTATTGTTCTGTCACTAAATTGTGTCTGATTCTTCACAATTTCACAGACCATAGCATACTAGGCTCCCCTGATCTCCACTGCCTCCTGGAGTTTGCCCAAATTCAGGTTCACTTCATGATGACACTATCTAACCATCTCATCCTCTGCCGTCCCCTTTTGCCTTTAAACTTTCCCAACATCAGGGTCCTTTCCAATGAGCCCTCTTTTCTCATTAAGTGGCTAAAGTATAATTTTATTTATTCTATCTCACATTATAGATTTTGATATCAGTATGAATGAACTCAATCAGCAGGTTCAAATCTTACCAATCATACCAACTTCTATTGCCTATTGCATAATTAATAGGCTTCAGTCATTGTAATGTAAACAATTAAATAAAAGTATCATCTGCATAAGCCTGTAAAAAGGACTTGTAGTCCCGCCCCTCTTTAGACTTCTACTTTCATGCCTCTGGTCCCGTACCTGTCAATAAACAAATTTATGCTTCAGTATAATTGTATCCTGCTTTCTGGTTCAACATCTCCCCTGGGAAAATTTTCCTTCAATAAGATCCATTTGCAGAACCATTTCACTCTACTTAATGTGAACAGTATATAAATATTTTATCTGTGACTTGTCAGAAACCAAAGAACCCACTAAGATACCCCAGCTAGAAAGAAACAAAGAAAGAGCAGGTACATTCTCCACAAATAAATGCGAGGGACATATGGCTTGGTTAAGCATATATACAACAGCCGCACTTGTACTTTAGCTGCATCAACTGAAGTTTACTGGCATTCCTAAAACAAAATAAGGAATTATGGTAAGAGTGCTGCCATGGAAAATGAGGGATATTCATAGCCTTTTATTTCTTGGTACAGTTTGTTCTTTATTCATAATTCATTATTTTGTCCTATTGTACTTTCTTCAGTATTGGTTGATTCCAGGGGCAGGTTCTAATCCTCGCTGTTGTACAACTCCTACCCATTCACCCCCAATTTTTTCCCCCTACAATCTCATTTAAATTAGCATGTGAAGCATACTGGGATTTTGGTAATAAAAACTGACTAGATTGTGTCCCGTCCGTCCGTCCGTCTCTCTCCCCCCCCCCCCCATATATTAACTGTTAAGGTAGCTTCTCTTTGCAAAATGGGTAGAGATTTCTTGTTCTGTAGTAACTTCAGGGAACTGCTTCCTCTCAAAGTAATTTATTATTGATGTTGATATTGTTATTATTGTTCTTATTTCTTCCTGCATGCAGTCAGCTAGATGTTCAGACTAGATCTACCTATTGAGTCCTTCCCCAGGACCTGGGATAGGCAGATGTGGTTGTTTGGTGATATTAAAGGTATCATTGCAGGATGTAAGCTGTTCAAAGCAAAGCTGTCTTTCACAATTAACTGATGGTGAAGTTGTCAATTCCAATGGTTTTAAGTGGTGTTCCAGTTGGTTTGGGATTGCACCCACGGCACCTATTATTATTGGTATCTTTGCTTACTTTTGCAATAGTCGGCCTACTTCTATTTGCAGGTCTTTGTATTTTGCTATTTGCTCAGTTCTATCTCTTCTTTTCTGCTATCTACAGGTATTGCAATGACCACTATACAGAGGTTGTTTTTGTCTTACTAGCTTCAATGCATCTTCTTCACTGCCCTTTGAATACTCTTCCAATGCTCCTTTTTCTCAATTTCTCTGGTGTACTTGCAACATTCCATGCCCATCTATTTTCCTTGGTAAGTAGAGTCTGTCAATATCTCTCCATAGATGAGGAACCCAATTCATTGCCATAATTTTTCTTGTCTTCCTATCCAAGGCTTTTAGTTCTCCTTGAGTCCAGTCCACATTCCAGCTGTATATCGAATGCCTGGAATTGCACAAGTGTTTATTGACTTGATGGTATTTCCTCCCCTGATGGTATTTCATCTTCTTCACTCTCATGATGTAGTCACTTCTAACCTTCTCCTAGACTTCAGTGAGATTGATGTTGTCAGCTCTAACGATATGCTGGTTTTTGTAGTGATCACCTCATACGGATTCTTGATAGTAATTCCACAGTGCATCTTGAATCCTTCACTTTTCATATTTTTTTCTGGTTGATGGCAAGAGTGTCACATCTGCCCAGGGGTGAAATGCTCCTGGTTCGGACCGGATCACCTGATCCGGTAGCGATGGAGGCAGGTAGTTCGGAGAACCGGTAGCAAAAATCCCTGCTCCCCCCCGCCCCCCCGGTCCATTCCCAGCTGAGCCACGCGATCATCAGAGGATTTTTTTTTTTAATTTTTAAAAGCATTTTTTCTACAATCTTTTTAGTCGAAAAGATCTTCAAGTAAAAGTAAAAAAAAAAGCCTCTGCTGATCGCACAGCTCAGCTGGGATTGTCAGAGGCTTTTAAAAGCACATTTTCTACAACCTCTTCGGCCAAAGAGATTGTAGAAAAAATGCTTTTAAAAGCCTCTGACGATCCCAGTTGAGTTGCCTGTTCAGCAGAGGCTTTTTTTCTTTTAAAAGCCTCTGTGATCAGGCAACTCAGCTGGGATCGTCAGAGGCTTTTTAAAACATTTTTTTTTACAGCCTCTTCGGCTGAGCTGAGTTGCCTAATCACCAGAGCCTTTTAAAAGCATTTTTAATCATGTGTGAAACCACAGGCTTTGGGCTGATTACAATAAAATAATGGCATTATGAGGTCATCAGGATAACGTAGCTTCCATTATCATAATAATAATGGTACAGGAAGAAACAACTGTACTAAATGCATATGAGAATATCTCTGTAGATTGATGACATTAAATTGCATTTGCCACTAAGATTTTCCGGAGAGAGAAGGGAAAAGGAATCTAGAGATCTTGTAAATGAAAACACTTTACAAGTTTGCATGTCCTTCCCTCCCTTCCTCTTCAGCTCATTGAGTTTTCATTTAGCTTCTTGGTTTCCATTTAGTTTTGAGTATTAATGTCCCTGATAGGTCTTTCTACTTAAAGTTGCAAAATATCAGAAAGCTAGCAGCATGGATAAGGATGATGGCTTTCTTGTTTCCTCTCACTTAGCAGCTTTTCAAGAAACACAAACCTGTATTAAGTAAGAGAGATAAGACTAGATCTTCATCACTCAATGAGCTCTATAGATTGGTATGGATTGGAGATAAGAAATTCTTCATCTTGGACTGTTTCCTGGAGCTAGTCACCATACTGTGAGTCAAATGCACATTGTTCATAGAACAGAAAGTTGCACATCAATCTTCAGGTTTGAACTAGCAAGCTAGTTATGTATGGGCTGGATGATATGTTTGTTAGCTAGATTCATGCCTGATTTACAACAGTGTTCCTCAACAGTTCTTTAACAAATAAAATGAGATATCACATGGGATTTCAAGAGTCAGGTGCCTTGGTCCATATATCAAACAAATGACCCATTGGGATCCCCATATCAAAACAACTTACTTTATGTGTGGCCAGAACTTGAAAGTAACATTTAACACAGCACAGTACTTAAACAAAATGGTTCGGTTGAGATCCGCATACGTGGGACTGATTGGGGTAGATTATAAGTGTGACACCGAAATATAATTTTATGTTATTTTACTCTGTTTTATATATTTATGTATTAAATTATATTGTATCTTATCCTATAACTATTGTATTTTACCCTACTTTTATTTTAAACTGTTTGTATAAGATTTTATTGGTGATATGTGTTTGCACCTTGTGCTTTGATATGGCCTATAGGCTAATCAATAAAGCTAACTGAAACTGAAACATGGGGTGCCACTAAACTTGGTCTTCATATCTCTTGGATAAAGAAATGGAAAGAATGTCTTCAGGAACAAAGAATATTTGTCCTAAGTTACAGAAGAAATATCCATCTGAAAGCCATGAAAGATTTCTGAATAACAAAACTAGTTTGATCATGAAATTAATGACCAGAGTAAAAGGTTAGTTCCATTTTGCTGCATGTATTCAAGCACAAACTGGATAGCCTACTATTGAGGATGGTTCCACTGGAATTTCTCTATTGATCAAGAAGTTGGGTTTCAAGGCTGAAATAACCATTATCAAAGTTATAATTTGTTTGAAGATATATATACCATGTTTCCCCAAAAATAAGACATGTCCTGATAATAAACCCAATGGGGCTTTCAAGCGCACATGCTATAATAAGCCCCCCCCAAAAAATAAGCCCTCCCCAAAAAACTTATACATATGCGCAGCTGCTGTGCAAACAACATGAGATGAGGAGGCAAGGCGGCGGGGGGGGGGCAAACAGTGGAGTAACATGCCCCATGCGCACCTGCCATCCACCTGGAACTGCCTTGTGGAGGCCGCTCCTGCAAACCGTAGCTTGCGCGCTCCTTCTCTTAGTGGTGGCTGCAAACAAACTCTTGCCAGCCCTAGCCCTGTTGACCTGGGAGGAGGGATACTGGCACCAGAGCTCCGAGCAGTGACCAGTGTGGACTGACTGCACAGCCATGAACCGGGATTGACGTGGCTGGTTCTTGCCCACAGCATTGTCAGCGAGGATCAGGTCAGAGCCACTGCCACTGCTGCCTGAGATCAAGAGGCCAGATTCAGTGAGCTGGACACACCGCTGCCACTCGGGAGAAGAGAGAGAGGAGGTGCTGCGAGAGAGCCCATTTCTTATGTTCTTCTCTCCTGAGTGGCAGCAGCATGTTCAGCTCCCCGAATCAGGCTTGCCGTTCTCAGACCGCGAGAGGGAGTGGCAGGTGGTGAGGGGTGGTGAGGTGGAGAATCGAGAATTCTGCCCCTCACCCAAACCCCAGATCTCCTGTTTGCCCTGCAGGCTCTTTAAGAGGAAGGCAATTGAGCCAGTCCATAGCTTTTGCAATCCAGGCCAGTGCTTCTTCTCTTGTTCCCCTTTCCTCCTCTCCCCCTCCCCAGTGGTGTGTAACTCTAGAAACAACACCTTGGATTCTCTCTTTTAAACTCTTCCCAGCCATCCTTTTGTTCTCTGCTTTGGCTCCAGTGGGGAGGAAATGGGAGCAAGAGAAGAAGCGCTGGCTTGGATTGCAAAAGCCACGGACTGGCTCGATCGCCTTTCTCTTTCCATTCTGAAAGCTTATTTTCAGAAGGTGACAGGATTGAAAAAATTAGATTAATGGAAAATTTCCTCCTCTAATGGTAGCTCCCCTCACACAATTTCATGGTTTTCAGGAGGGATTCTTGGCTTTTCAGAAAAAGATAATTACAGAAAGGCATCCTTCACACAATCCTGTAGATGCTTGCCTATGAGGAAGTAAGACCTACCTACAGTAAATCAAAGTGGAATAAATTTCACCTCTACACATTTTAAAATTACACAACTTCCTTTGTGATGTGCCAGACAATTTCATAATACATCATTTCCAAATCTATTTCCAATTCTTCATAAAACAATCATTTGTTTATTAATCAGTAAATCTAATTTCAGCATTATTCTGACTAAGGATAAGAAATGGTAAATTTTCTTGCCATACTGTATTTATCTTCATTTGATATAAAAGGCAGAAGAAATCTTAATGAATAAATAGTATTTGGTCTAGTGGGCGGTGCATTTTTAATGTTATTAAATCTCCTTTAGAAAGATATTACAGTAAAGTCACTAGCCATCATATTTATTATATTTTTTTTCATACCCTTAAGCATAAAATGTGTAATATTTTGTGCATACCCTGCCTCTTATGGTTTATGCAAAATAGTTTTTAACACAATTTTACAAATAATCTGTAGCAGCCATAAAATTGACACTGTGCAATCTCAACATAGGCCTTTCCGCTTCATTTCCCAGAACTGATTTTTTCCCTCCTCTCATTCTGTAAATATATCATCATAAAAGCTATGCAGAGCAGTTATACATTTCATCATGTAAGGATGGTCTACGGTTTTGAAAAATCCATTCTTGTATATTATGGCCAGTCAGAGTCAGCTTACCCATTTGATGGATGGAATGTTTGCACTAATATTGTTGAGATTATCCCAGAAGCCTGCTGCTGGCATTTCAGCACCTGGAGCCATTCTGTCAGGCCTAAGAAAGTTCATGAAGAACTAGCAAAGAACTTGAGCCTTTGGTGCAGGCCTCAAAATGCCTACAATGTATACCATGGACTCTTTAAATATTTAAAATATTCACCAATAAAAGAGTACCATGGACTCTTTTAAATATTTAAAATATTCACCAATAAAAGAAATTCAGTACACTGAAGGGCCGTATGTGTGCAGAACATTTATTTACTTATTATTAGATTTATTTGCTGCCATCTCAATGTATAAAGTGATTTTGGAGATTTCATTTCATTTATTTTAATTATAGCAATAGCACTTAGACTTGTGCACTGCTTCACAATGCTTTACAGCCCTCTCCAAGTGGTTTACAGAGTCAGCATACTGCCCCCAACAATCTGGGTCCTCATTTTACCAACCTCAGAAGGATGGAAGGTTGAATCAACCCCGAACCAGTCAGAATCAAACTCCTGGCAGTGAGCAGTGAGTTAGCCTGCAGTATTGCATTCTAACCATTGTGCCACCACAACTGACATTTAATTACATCAATTTCATGCTTGTCCTGGCTTTGATTGTTTGTTTTCTGAAATGTAGTCCTTAATTTGCTAAAGCCAAGAAAGACACCTGGTGTAAAGAGGATTGTATAGTTGTGGCATAAAGTAATTTTATAAGAAAGAATAACTATCTATAAATCCCAAAGTTATTCCATAGTTACTTTCTTGCTTTTATTTCAATCATAGACCAGCATAAAACAAATAGCATAATTATAATTTCAAAACAGGAATATAATACCACATTCGTAAAATAAAATAAAATTTAAAAAATATTAGTACAAAATTACAAAATATAAAACCAGAAAAACTATAAAATTACAATTTGGAGGCTAGCTACTATAAGATCTAGCTAGATACTTGATAACTGTACATAAATATATGAGGAATGCTATAACAATTTAAACTATCAGAATTTGAAATTACTGCAATCCAACCAATTAGAAGTGAGGTAACAATAAACCAAAACATCAGGTAATATATATGCATTTGTCAGGTGCAAGAAATCAGGAAACAAGGGTAGTTCAAATGAATACAGGTTTATTGCTTGCCAACACTCCCTACAAGATCTGAACTACTAACAGTCAAAGCAAATTGATGGAAGATAAGAGTCAACAGAATTAAAGGTGAGCTGGACTTATTTGCCAAAGCACCAGAAGGCAGGACCAGAAGCAATGGGTGGAAACTCATCAAGGAGAGAAGCAACCTGGAAATAAGGAGAAATTTCCTGACAGTTAGAACAATTAATCAGTGGAACAACTTGCCAGAAGTTGTGAATGCTCCAACACTGGAAGTTTTTAAGAAGAAATTGGACAACCATTTGTCTGAAATGATATAGGGCTTCCTGCCTGAGCAGGGATTTTGATTAGAAGATCTCCAAGGTCCTTTCCAACTCTGTTATTCTCTTCTATTCTGACGTATAATAACCTAGATGAGGCTCAATATCACTTCATTTAAAGGAATCAGTTATGTTCAATCACAGCTTGGATAAAGAAGCAGGCTACTCTGTTGTCTGAAGTCCTTGCCTCTTAGTCAACTAATAAGTTGATCAGCTTCTATCCTGTCTGGGCATAGTGGCCTGGTGAGAAAATACACATAAGTTGAAAATTTCTATTTAAAAAAAACCAGTGTAATTATATGACTGAAAAGCTGCATGTGTGCAGAACATTTATTTATTTATTATTAGATACTCAAAGTTTCAATTTTCATCTCACCCCAAGAAAAAAATCACCATTCTTAAGAATATTACAGACACTTCCCTTCAGAAGGGCATAAGAAAGGATGTTGCAAAAGGCAAATAAAAGCTCTTCTAATGTTTTGAGGAGCAATGTTGTGCAACACTTCTGCTTGAGTTCATTGGAATAATATATCATGGCACCTTGTTTTCAAGAGTCATATCTCTGGCACACGGTACTATGCTTTGGCCTGATCAAATTCCATTGACATCAACACATCAGAAGAAAGTTAGCAATACTTTAGGGGAGCAGTCAGGACCGAGGTTACAATCACACAAAGTGCATAACAATTGCATTGGGCTTTGATTTCATGGTCATTTGGACCTATCTGACACCACCATTCCTAACTTTACACTTCACACTTATAAAGGATTGACACTGTTGAGAATATTTTCATATAAATTCATTATTCTGTACAACTGAAGTCTATATACCTTAGCAAAATACACAAGCCCAACCAATATTTATTCACTGAAATGGATTTCAAGGAGAATGCATGTTTTTATAATGCATATTTTGTAAAGTTCATGGCTTCCAAATGTACTGGACTCCAATTTCCATAACTCCAATTTCCAAAACAAGTAGTAGTTTAATAAATAAGGAAGTTAAGCCTGCCATTCTTGAGACAGCAATTCATGGAGATATTGGAAAAGCTAATCTAAACAATTACTCATGTATGTATGTATGTATGTATGTATGTATGTATGTTGGTCTTTGGTTATTCGAGTTTTCTCCAACGTAAAATTGGAAATGTCTTGGCGACGTTTCGATGAAGTCTCTTTCGTCATCTTCAGGCTGGTGTTTTCGGCTTCGTGCTTCTAGGAGCAGCCTGAAGATGACGAATGAGACTTCGTCAAAACGTCGCCAAGACACTTCCAATTTTATGTGGGAGAAAACCCGAATAACCAAAGACCTACATACCATCACCTGCGAAAACCTCAGATACATACACACACACACACACACACACACACACACACACATATATATCACATGGAAAATTAGCATGTGTGAATTGCAAATGTAGTGTCCAGTTCAATGGCTGTGATTTTAGGGGCACCAGGTTCCGTCTTTTAAAAATCAGTCCCACTTACTGAAATCACTAAGGAAATTCTCTGGACTATGGACCAAATCAATACCTTGCCTTGTGTCAGATGATTCACAAGATTTTAATGTGAAGTTTCTCGACGCTTTTATTCTTATACACTAGAACATTACAGCTTTTTTTTAAGAAAAAACTATTTAGAGAAAAAGAACAGCTTGCTCAAAAGCTGCACTGATGACATGCAAATAATATTTTGGGATGCTGGATCTGACAGCCCAATTTGGAAAAATAAGGCTTGTCACAGTCTCTACATATTCAACAAGAGGGCATAAATGCAACATCCTTAGAGCTCTTTCTTGAAGATTTGATTATACCACATTACCAATTATCACAGTCATTACCATGGTGAGCACTGCTTCTCACATGGCTTTTGAAAGAGATAATGGCTTAAAACATATAATTCTATCTTGGAGAAAAGAAGCACTATTTTCAAAAACACAGTTTTGATTTCAGCTGACATCTCTGGGAACACATGTGGTCACAATTCAGCAAACATGGGGATCAACAGATATACACAAAGAAACTTCTTTGTTTTTGAAACCAACTTCTTCCCTTGTACAAAATCCAATTCTACTGTCACAATGATGCTGGTCTGAATGTTAAAACTAATTGCCCTGGCTCAATAGAAAAAGACCAAGAATGCACTTAAGATCAGCCATAACTTTTGTCCAGGATGGTATATGGTCTCCTGCTGGAGCAGGGGGTTGAACTAGAAGACCTCCAAGGTCCCTTCCAACTTTGTTATTCTATATTCTGAAATTAAAAGGAAGCAGCTATCCAGCTAAAATATCATAATTGGAAACTACAGAAAATCTGTAGGCAGAACATGTGTGTTATTACTAAGCTGCAACCTCTCTGATGTAGCACCTACCAGTGGTGGAAAAACATCAGGGAGTACATCAAGAAGTTATGAACGCAATATTTACAACAGACAGAATTGTTCATAGAACTACCCAGCAATTATATTACTTAGAAAAAGCAAACATCCTGTTAAGAACTCCAGCCACATTAACACACAAGTGGCCACAATCTAGGACAACCTTGGTTGCAAATTCAGATTATTTGTCTGCCCTAGTCAGCCTTTATTAATATCTCCACAGTTCCTTGCTTGCACATTATGGGCTTCCAACTACAAGAGATATTTTACGAAGACATCCCAGAAAATAAGAATATAGCATATCTTTCAACACTTTAATATTAAGATAACCACCAACGGATATGAGGCAGACAAAGTAAGACCTAATTACTTTGCACACCAAACTCATGCTTCACGTAGAAAAAAAAGGCTTAAGAAGGTAAGTAGAACAGCAAGGTTGGGGAACAGCTCTGCCGCACAATTTAGATTGACTAGAAAGTAGAATTTCCTGCTTTCTAGCAAATATAAATTGTGCAGCACAATTTATCATCGGAAATACCGGTTCAGACAAACTGGTAGGTTTTTTTTTACTACTTGTTTGCCCAAACTGGTCCGAACCATTAGCATTTTACCCCTGGTCCTGGGAAATGTAACAATTTTTTAAAAACTCATCAGAGTTATATTAAAGTCTTATACTAAACATAACACGATTTCTTCAAAGTCTTAAAATAATTAATTGGTGAGGTGAATTTCACTGGAATTCCTTGTGGTATGGAATTCCTTTTAAATTTGTTTTAGTAAGTCATTAGGAATTGACAGTGATTCATGGGATAGCCTTGTATTATGTTAAAATCACTCTCTATACCTTGTAAACTTTTTGCTGGCAAAGTTGTACACAGCTTACTATATGTTATCTGTTTTGTGGCACTACTCAGTTAGTGATCTACAGGCTGAGAACCTTTAAAGAAAATCAGCCAACTGTCTTTTATGCCAAATCTTGTTGTTGGTTTCTTCTAATTTCCTAAGGCATATAAAATCAATACAACATAAGAAATTGATTAAATTCTTGTTAGCTACAAAGACTTTCATGATTGCAAAACACTGGAAAGTTATAATAGATCTTTTACTGGATCAGGGCTAATTAAAATCATTTTGACTGAAACATTGAGGCAACAAGAAAGAGCTTTGCAAGGTTCTATAATGAATAATAACTTATATATATCTGGTCACTATTTATTAGCTACATTAACAATGTTTTTCTGATAGGTTGCCTTCATCTATTTGAATTGCCTGTTCAACCTAGGACCTTAATTAAAGTGCCATGTAGGACAAGGAATAGGATGGTGGTGTTTGCAACTTGGTTAATCAAGCAGGTTGACTTAGTAGGTGCATGGAAATGCTCTTAAACTGGATCCATGCCTTGTGGCAGGAAGGCTTGAAATCCATCCTTCATAAATGGCTAGGTAAGAACTAAAGAACTCTCCTTTTAGGTGTATATTGTTTCTAAATTACTGGGTTTTTGGTTTTCCAAGACATTTAAAGCTACCCAGTAATCCAGCAGTTTTATGCAACTTGTGGAAAGGCATGGAATCTCCTTAACATTTTCTTTAAAATAATATGTTCAATCTTGACAGCAAAGGGCACAGCATTTTAGAATTAAATGAGAGAGAAGATTGCTTCTCATTTTTTGTCCCTTTACATTGCCTCTCCCCTGCCTTGACCGGCTCTCTTTTCTTATAAAGATCACAGCTCTTGTTGCCTTTTATTGCTTGTGAAACCAATTCTTCCCAATCACTCTACAAAAACCCAAGAGGACAAACACAGTTTGATCCCAGGATCCCAGGTTCCAAGGTTGGATTTCCTGCATCATAGTTAGCATGGTTTTTCAGTTCCAGATTCAAGTAGAGAATACTTTCCCCTTCGATAACCTTGCTTTTGACTTCTGAGAACAAAGGAAAGACAATGGAATGTTTCCTTTGCCCATAATTCTGTCAGAGTTCAATAAGTAAATTCCTTCTGTGAAGGAGGAGGAGGAAGAAGAAGAAAAAAAATCTCCTGAGACAAGGTAGTAGTGGGTGGAGTTTTTTTCAAATAACTGATATATTTTTTGTGCTGGTTTAAGAAAATAAATTTCCTCTAAAGGAATGCCAAGTTTTAAAATGCAGGTTAATGGGTCAAATCAGCTTGTCACCGAGAACCTCGTTAAATGTCATCTTTGCCACTGAAAAAAACATCCAAACACAGCTGAGAGAGGGAAACAGGGAAGATGGCTCCAGCACGAGTAGGCAGACACAGCAACCTACTTTATGTGTTGACTTTCTGTTTGTGAGATATATAGTCAGCATTTCTAATGAATCTGCTGGAAGCGGCTGGAATATTATGATTTATAGCACCTTCCTACTCTCTATCATAGCATTTTATTAGATGGATGGGAAGCTGGTAGTAATGAGGTTAGGAATGAGAAAACATCCATCAAGCTCAGCTAGGACTCCTCTGGAAAGGCAACACGCTATCTCGTATGTCACAGGCAGTGATCTGGGTCACGATGATATAAAATGCATGATTAAAACCAAGCATTTGACACCAGATAATAGGCATCCCCTTAAAAAATAGCTCCAGTGTTCCTAACTTTAATTAAGTCCCACTCGTAAATATGCACCACGGTAAATATACAGCAGAATGGGGCTTGTTTATATTCCCCAACATAACAATTACCTCTAGAACAGACCCTTTATTTCACTACATGATGTTATTAGGCAAGAGAGGGTCGAAAATACAAACCTTAAGTCAGTGATATCAAGCAGTCAGGCCAAATAATACTTCATCCCCCCCCCCTTTCTCCTATGCTCTGTCTTTGCAGTTATCAATCAGGAATAAAACATCCTTAATCATCCTCAATGATTCTTCAGGACAGTTCTGATTGCATCTGCAATAACAAGGCCAGCGATAGGCCTCTTAAAGATATAGCAGGAGAACACTCTGTGTGTTGTGTGTGTGTGTGGTGTTTTGTTTTTGTTTTGTTTTCCTTTTCATGCGGGACTGTGACTTTTAAGAAGCATTCATGTTTAAATGCATGGTGAAAAAGAGGGAGATCTTTATTTACAACAGAACTCTCTTGGTTTCAATAGGAGACTTTTAAAGACTGTAATCAAGCCCTCCTGTGGCTTTCAACTGGTTGCAGACTGGTGGTTAAGAGTATTAGCTGGAAATTGGACAATCTCACGATTCCAATCTCGCCAGTATACATTTTATGGGCAGCCTTAGGCAAGCTATTCTTATCCAGCATTCTTTCCCCTTTTTTTCCTTCAATTACATTTGAGTTTTAATGGCTTTGATAGGGTAGCCCAGAAGGCAGAAGAAGAGAAGATGCAATCTGTATAAAATTTCCATATTCTAAAGACAAGTTTAAATACGATTAGTATCATTTAAAAAGAAATATGCTTTATCTCAAGTAGAAAGGAGACAGTATGAAACCATCCAGGAAGTCATATAGAACAACATCCAAGATATGTAGATATCTCTTCTCTTCAGTAGAGTCAGTTTTCATGACTCCATCATCATGATTCCAGCACTAGGTAAAATTGGGATTCATGGAAAGTTATTGAAGATGAACCTGTTGCTCACTGAACTGATGCTAATCTCAAGTTTATTTTTTTTAAAAAAAGCCTTAGCATGACTCCCAGATCCCTGGACGGAATATATTTCAAACATGTGAATGTTGTTATACCTGGTAAAAGCCAAACACTTCATTGTACAATAAATAATTTATGCAAACCTGTCAGGCCTGAAGGAGATAGTGTCATTGGGGATATTTGCTGCCCTAAAATCAGGATCACTTGCTTCATTAACAGAAGCATGAAGTCTGCTTTATATAAAGCAATTCTACAAAAGAATAACTATTCATCTATTCATCAACTGAAGTACAAATGGATCATACAGCAATAATCCCAAATTTACAAGCAAGGTGTGACCATAGAGAATATGTCTAGCTCAGGATCAACCTCTTGTATTATTAAAATATCCAAAGAACTAGCTGACACACCTAGTAGATGACCACAAACATCCACTCACCTATACAACACCTTGAGAAAATAAATACCTTAAATAAGAAATAAGATGAAAATATGACATATTTTGATGTCCCTATAGTGTTCACATTGATTCATGTGAAACAATGAAACCAGTTAAGAGACAATCACAATGCTACTCCACAACTCAATCAAACTCAATACACAAACAACAAAATACTCAAATTTGTAGAATCATTGAGTACAGCTCAACCCATACTTTTAATTTGTTGGTGAAATCAACAAACAGATCAAAGGGATATCAATGAAATATCCTACTTCTGGATTCATAGTAGAAATAATAATCCAACAACTGGAAATTATAGTTCTTCTATACAAAATATACAAAATATAGAGATGGTATGTAGACAATAATTTTGTCACAATAAGAAAAGAATCATTAAAAATGAGCATATGGAAAGCATACTATTCAACCATGTATTTGATGGAATTAAGTTCCCAAAAGAAGAAAATAACAAACTTGATATCCTCGTTAGAAAAGAAAACAATGCCATATTACAAATCCAAGTTTACAGGAAAGCAAACCATACAATACAAATCTTCAGGTACAACAGCAAGTACGTGGTAACATACCCCTCCAAAAGTGTGTAAAAATCCTATTTAGACAAGCCATAAAGCATTGCAGCACATTATAACTACAAATAGCAGGCATAAACTATTCACAAAACATCCATCAACATAGTTGACACTCATGCAATTTCATCTAAGCAGGCATGCCAACTAAACTGAATATAACATAAATATTACAACCTATTGAAAAGATACTTGTCCCTCATATTAAAGGTTTTTCTACCTTTAACCAGTTCATGATGGTTAAACCCTCAAATATTATTGAATTGAAATATTCTGCCATGGAGAAATTGGCCAGAAATTTTATACAACAATGTGAACAATTCATCACCAATTACAAGAAGCAGATGAGTTCCATTTATTACTGCTAAGGGTTTAGAGGGCAAGATTCCTTTTTGTCATATCAGAACATGGCCTGTGGGATGCTTTTAGTCATGAAACCAGTAGGACCCATCTGAATCTCTAGTATCATTCACTGCTAATCTTTCCATCCCAAAGAAGACAGATATCTTTTGACACAGCTATATACAAAAAATAAATTTACCAGCAAGCACAAACTTGTACTGGTAGCATTACCAGGTGCCAGTTGCAAGTCCTCTAGTGCAAGTATGTATTTAAGTATGTAGATGTAGCTGATGTAGATGATGTAGATGATGTAGACGATGTAGATGATATATATAAATGAGGACCCAGATTGCTGGGGGCAGTATGCTGACTCTATAAATCACTTAGCGTGGGCTGTAAACCACTGTGAAGTGGTATATAAGTCTAAGTGGTTTATGTGTATGTGTATGTGTATGTGTATGTGTATGTGTATGTGTATGTGTATGTGTATTAGATCAGCAGCCCTCAACCTTTTGGCACCAGGGTCTGTTTTCTCCGTGGACCGGAGGGGGCATGGTTTCACATGCTCCCTGCATCCCATGGATAGGGCTTCACTTGCTTGCATGGCCCAGTTTCTGGCATGCCACGGATCGGTGCCAGTCCACAAACCAGGAGTTGGCAACCCCTGTATTAGATTACAGAAATTACTGCCACTGAGAATTGAAAAGTGAACAAGTTACAACGGTGTCTGCCGATATGCTTTCCATTGCTTAGGCAGAAAGCAAAACCAACCACTGGTCTGATGAATATGTTACAATGGGTGAGAGCTTGACCTGGCCTCATTTGTCATTTCCAAGGTAAACTAGGCTCCCTTTATCATGTCTGACTCACGGGGATCATTGTCACTCCCAACTGCCATGCCAAAGGAAATGCTGCTGTCTGGGAAGCCAGACAGAGAAATCAAAAGGAAAATGTCATGTTAGCCATGTACTTGGTTTCCTAAAATAAGATTTATTTTCACTGGATTTTCTAAAGACAAATATTGGAGAGGCCATAGGGAGTTTTCACAAATAACAAGATATTGTTTAATTTTTATTTTTTTTTTAGGCTCCATGTCCTAAACAGACGCGACACAATGAATTTGCTAGCCAATGCTTTGTTTTACTTTAGATTGCACATTGCATAAAATAAGGAAGGAAAAATACCTGGTTAGCAAGTAAAATAGTTTTTAACATTAACACGGGCTACGTGTGATAAAAGCTTTCCATTGAGGCAAGAGTATTTTGCTATTTTATGCAAAAGCTTTTTCAGGAATGCATGTTTTTCAGCAAAGATTTATGGTACACGGTCTGTACAATTCTCGTATAAAATAGTGCCTAGTGGCATAGGCTTTATTCTTCTTCTTGCATTTGAATAATAATTCATACAGGATCTTTTACTCAGTCTTTATATTAAAATACTATTATATTCCCAAAACGGTAACTTATGATCTTCCGAGACACCTTAGTGGAAATGATTTACTGTCTGAACCCAAGACTGAGATTTACATACCAACAACTTCAGAACCTTTTTTAAATCACGCATACTGCTCGGAGACCTTCTCTGCATGTTCCAGCTAGCCAACCTTACATAACTTTACTTCCAAGAAATACACCAGGGCATATCCTAATCATGCCTACTAAGCCATACATCACATTGAGTTCAATGGAACTTGAGTTCAGTGGCAAACAGGGTCAGCTGAGCTGAGGAAAGAGGGAGACGAGAGAAGAGATTGGGAGAAGAAATGGAGTATGCTGGCTAATGGTTGGTCCTGCTAGTTGTTTCCTGATTGTTGCTGATTGTCCATTGGGTATGATTAGACTATGCATGTTCTGCTTCTAGTGGAATATTGGTCGTGGCTAACCAAATAGAGACATTTTCAGGGATAAGTAACTACTCCAGTTCACCAGAGAATGAACTTACTGATCAAGCAAATATGGAGAGCAAACAGGAATTCATTTAGAGGCAGAAAGATTAATACTATTTTTTTTAGAATGTAATGAATAAAGAAATCCTGTAGTATAAACATTGGGGAAGCCACCACCACCCTCCTAGAAGAATGAAATATTTTGAGGAATATTTAAAAAAGGCAGAATATTATATTTCCCAAAAGGAGGAGAAACATGTTTTTTTAGAGGCAGGAAGCAGATTCACTCTTAATAGCTCCCCCCCCCAGCAGATATTTTATGCCCAATAAGAAAGATTGGTCCAGTCTATCTACAAAACAAAAGACCTTCAGTTCAGGGTGATGGGATTAAGAACAGGACATGATCCTTCAGGAAATAATAGGATTAACCCACTACCATTTAGCAGAAGACACAGGGCTCACTACGTTACTGTCTCCTAAGGGTATTTCAGACATTGCACCACCCCGAGAGCAGCCCAAACTTCAACCAAACCTGGGAGCTCAGATAAACACCTAGGAATTGCATTTCCTCGTTTGCATATAGAGCCAGCTATGACCCTTACATAACCCCTATTTGAACCATAGGAATCTGGCAACAGCCAGTAGAATACATGTTCTTGCACAAGAACAAGAAGCTCAAATACAAAGCCCAAAAGAAGGTATAAAAGCCACCAACTCTCAACCCCATTTTGTCAGCTGTGCCAGAATCATAAACCCTGGTGTTTCTGTTCATCATTAAATCATCTTTCCAATCAGCCTCCATATTTCCAGTGTCTTTCTCCCAGCTTGGAACTGAACCAGGAGGATATTTCTTCCAACAGCATTAACAGCTCTTTTCTCTTCACCGCGTTCCCTCTAGTTTTTACTGTCAGATATATATATTGATGGTTGTGCTCATTCGGTTCTATAAGAAGTTATTTGGTCAATACAGCTTCAGGTTCAAAAAAGGTTGTTTTAATATTTACAAAATATATACATGCATGAACAGGGTGTCCTGTTGCATTTACCCTAACTGTATGACTCAGAAGTTGAGAGGAGAGAGAACTTCACTTGTTGTCTTGCTGATAGATGAGAGAGAGAGAGAGAGATGAAGATATCCAAGGGATCTCTGGGTAAGAGTCCAATAAGAGAGTTCATTGGCTGATATAGTCACATGTGATGTCTGTAAAGACTTAACCCCTTCTAGTCTCTGGTGCATTACATACAGGCAATATCTGACATTTACACACACACCCCTCAAGTTATATCCTAAATTACTTTATTCCCCACAAAGTCATTCTTCAGAACAAAATTTATGCCTGGGAAAAGCCAACCAAAAGTCCAAGACATTTTCCATCCTGAAAGCAGAATGAGAACAGGCAAATATAATTGGGTGTTATTATCTGTGTAGAACCAGAAAATAGGTTATGTATTTTGCATGGTGAGGATTTAATTTTAGGCAGCAAGCCTTGTGAGCCGAGACTTGTTAACGGCTGGATATTAAATTATGGTTCTTTTCATCATGCAAAATATATTGAATGCCATGGAGAATTCTTTCACACTTTAATAGGTTCACCTTCGATTGCCTAAAGTTTCTAGTTTTCAGAACTGGGTAAGCTATAAGGGTTTATTATTATTATTATTATTCATGCCTTTTTAACATAACAGGTGAACAGTTTTTTGCAGAAGGTGACTTATTGGCCTTGTGTTTCTTAATACAGAGTCAACATGACAGGATATCCAGGCAGCCGGTTTGGTGTAATGGTAAAGGTATTGGCCTAGAAAACAGAATGTGATATTTAGGCATCCCTAAGCCATCAAAGTTGCCTGAATAATTTGGGCCCATCACTCTCATTGTTGCAGGGAAAATGGGACGCAGGAGTATTAAATATGTTCACTACCTTGAGTAGATTAAATTTTTAAAAAGGGTAGGATAAAAATCTAATGATAGCAATTATGCCAAATTTTACCTAAAGAAAATGTTTTCTATTCTCATATATAACTCTACTTGAATGGGAACAAACCACTTTACAAAACAAGGTTCACCATTTGCAAGAGATGGAGGAACATGGCTAAACTACAACTCTCAGCATTCTTTTTATTTATTTATTTATTTATTTATTTATTTTTTAAAACACAAACATAAAACACATCTTTTCCAAAACAAAGCATTGATCCGGTCACAAATTAGTACAAATCACTAACAATTCTTAACTTCCAATTAACACAACTTAATATTTTACACAGTTATTTCTCTAAATTTTATCAATTATGCCATTACCCCAAAAACCTGTTACTTAAATCTTAGATCCTAGCCAAATATCATTCCATTTTTTTCTTCCTTTTTGCTTAGATGGATATATTTTAACAATCTAAATCATTACAGTTATTATAAACATTTAAAAATATTTTAACTATCACTCCCATTTTATTCATCTTCATTACTTTACAACATAATCATTTTTATTTTTTGGCTGTTAATTCCAACATAATCATTTTATTTTACTGTTAAACTCATCATTATCATCTTTATTTCTGTTTTTAAATCCAATTTATACATTTCATTTTTACTGTTAATCTCAACATATTCCTCTCTATTTTTGCTGTCCTACACAGCATAATAATTTTTATTTTTGGCTGTTAATCCCAGCATAGTCATTTTATTTTTACTATTAAACCTAACATCTTTATCTTTGTTGTTAAATCCAACATAATCATTTCATTTTTACTGTTACTCCCAGCAAAATCCTCTTTGTTTCATTGTCCTACCCAACATAATTATTTTTGTTTATTGGCTGTTAAATACAGCATAATCATTTTTGCTTTTTGGCTGTTGATCACAGCATAATCATAGTTAGCTTTACTATTAATCCCACATCCTTTGTTGTTTCCACCCATCTATACATTGCTTACTTCAGTTAATCATATTTATCATTATCCTTTTTTATGACAATTTTATCATTGAGACATGGTTCTTGCTTAAAACATAACTTTCTATATATTTAAAAATCTCTTTTAACATGCTTAGTTTCTCTTATATTCTAATTTCCATCAATATTTCAATTTTAAATATCAATTTCATATTCTTCTCATATTCTTATACATCCATAATTATCTTAAAAGAGCCTCCTTTTATTATTACCACCACCTATACATTTTTCATTTTTAATCACATTGTTTTAATTCTTCTTTTTTCTTTTTCCAACCATGTCTCATTTCTTCACTTTCTCGCCTGCTAATATATATTTCCTCCCATTTTCAAAGTCTTCAAATTTTGTCTTCCATATGTCATATTAAGTCTTTTTCTTATTTTTAATCTGGATAAAATGCATCAAGTTCCCTTCTCTTAAGCCTGCACTAAATCCTTCTTTTGTTCCTGCGCCAATTTTTTAAATTATTATTATTCCAATTATAGGAGTTCCATTGTAGTTTTCTTTTCTTTTCATCAAAGTCAAGCTGCCTGAAGACGTGGGAAAAAAAACAACCTCCTACGCAAAATCCCATGACTGTTATCTGTAAAGTTCAAATTTTTCCATAACAAAAATAAGTTACAATGTTCCTTTTTAGACCAGAAGGTGTCCCTCTATAATCCACATTTTCCATTAGTCATGCAAGTATCCATTTTGTTACAATTATATAACAGTCCAGTTTGGTTACTTTTCTTCCATTGACTTTAAAAGTATCAAATCTTCTTTTTTTAAAAAAAAAAGATCCAATTCCAATTTTAAAATATCCAGTCTTTTCACCATGTCTCGATATTTAATTCCATTAGTTCTGTTCCAGAATTAGTTGTCTGTCAGGTCTTTGTGTCTTTAAAATTACATTTTAAACTTTCCATAGCCACTTTGTTGTGCAGCCACTGTTTTAAGGCTAGGGGTCTTATAGTGAATAATATTGATTTAAGCGTTGTTGCAAGCCTGGGTTGGTTGTCACTCGCCTGGCTTCAAAATGCTCCATTTCAATCTACTCTCCTCCTGCACATCTCTTAGCCCGGTTGTCCCAGTTTTGTGGCAGCCGCAATGGCTGCCGTCCCCCTCCGCCAACTCACAGAGGGTTCCCTCTGACCTCCGAGGAACTTGCCTGTTCTTCTTGGTCATCCAACGTACCCCTATTTTTCCCCCATCCCTGCAGGACAGTTCTGGTCCGAAGACCCATCGGCGGCAGTTCGGCAGCCGGAATTTTTGCAGCGCTCATCAGACCCCTATATTTCCCTGACTGTCTCGCCACGACGCCAAACCAGAAGTTTTCAACTCCCAGCATTCTTCAACACATTGGTTCGAAATCCTGTGAACAGATTTCAGCTGCCGCTGAAGATTTGCAAAGTCCTCACCCATCTCCATTCAGTTCAAGATTTTTTTTTCATATCCGTAGTAAATATGACTGAAGATTTTATTTATTTATATTTCAGTGGAAACATAAGAATTACACATCTCTGACTAATATGTAGTTAAGAACTCAATTACTTTTCTGATTTTATACCAACCAATTTTAGTTTAGAAATGTATATTCGGTGAGGAAATAGTGCATTTTTAAAATACTTAAATGAAATTTTGAGCAGATAAAAAAATTATCACGCATTTGTGTTGAAACACAATATAAGGACTTATGAATGAATATATTTAATTTTAATTAGTGAATTTTGAAGTATCATATATATCATTTTTTTTTATTGAAAAAGTTTTAGAATACAAGTTTATCACTTCCCCCCCCATTTCCCCCCCAACCCCCCCTCCCTTCCCTCCCTTGGCTTCCCTTACAAAAAAAATATTGTTCTTATATGTCTTTCAACATTAAACAAAAGTATAGGTGAAATCATTTTAAAACAGATCCCATGTTCTAGTTCTGATTACATCAGAAAGATCAGAATCACAAGAAAAAAATACCATTCGTATCTTTAGCTAAGACATTTATTCACACTGCAAGGATCAAGACAAAAGAACAGAACAGTTTCTCAAGGAAACAAAACTTTTTTCTAACCGTTGAGCAACAAGCTAATAACCAGATCTATAAAGCCAATAAATCAGAGGAACGACAGAAGGCATGCCAGGGTTTATTCATTAAATTCATAGATATTATTTTATGTTCTCAGTGAGAGCATTGCCCAAGTACATTTCAACTGCAAAAGCCTAAGAATTTATTAAAACTTCTAAATTCACAAGGCCACAAATACATCTGAAACTGAGTGTTAATATGACATGGAGTCAATTCTTTAAGCACTGGTGAGCCCTCAAATACAAGATTCATTTGGAGAGGCTGTTTCGTTCCTCTTGCCTAACCCTTTCAGATCAATTTTATTCATGCTGAATCAGGGAGATATCAGTGATCACTGGTTTCAAACTGAGAGTGTGACTTTGAGGACCAACGCCCCACCTCTTTTTAATGTGCATCATACCCCATACATGCACATCGTCCAGATCATCTGTCATTAAGCCAGTGAGTCACTGCGTCACTGTAGACATACCTCTGAGTTCAAAACAAATGCAAACAGAACAGAATAACAGAGTTGGAAGGGACTTTGTAGGTCATCTAGTCCAACCACCTGATCAATCAGGAGACCCTACATTATTTCTGACTAGTCTTTTCTTGAAAGCTTCCAGTGATGAGGCTCCCCCAACTTCTGAAGGCAACCTGTTCCATTGGTTGATTATTGTCACTGTCAGAAAATTTCTCCTTATTTCTAGGTGGAATCTCTTCTTGATCAGTTTCCATCCATTATTCTTTGTCTGGCCTTCAGGTGCTTTGGAAAATAGGCTCACGCTCCTCCTCTCTGTGACAGCTCCTCAAATATTGGAACACTGCTATCATGTCTCCTGTGATCCTTCTCTTCACTAGACTAACCATATCTAGTTCCTGCAACAATTCTTCATATGTTTTAGCCTCCAGTTCCCTAATCATCTTTGTTGCTGTTCTCTGCACTCTTTCTAGAATCTCAACATCTTTTTTATACTGTGGTGACCAAAACTGGATGTAGTATTCTAGGTGTGGTCTTCCTAAGGCTTTATAGTGGGGTATTAGTATCTCACATGATCTTGATTGAATCCCTCTGTTAATGCAATTTAGGATTGCATTGACTTTTTTGGCTCCTGCTCTACACTGTTGGCTCATATTGATTGTCCGCTAAGATTCCAAGATCCCTCTCACAGTTAGTGCTATTAAGCCTGGTTTCTCCCCATCTCTATATGTATTTTTGGTTTTTCTTGCTTAAGAGTAAGACTTTACTTTTCTCTACATTGAATTTAATTTTGTTAGTTAGGGCCCAGTGTTCAAGTCTGTCAAGATCCAGCTGGATACATTAGGGTTAGGATTAGGGCTGTGTTACAATGGAACATTAGGATACAATGGAAGAAAAATATGAATTATATTTTCTTCCAGGTACAGGGAGTCCTCAACTTACAACCATTCATTTAGTGACAGTTTGAAGTTACAACCACACTGAAAAAAATGACAATTTTTCACACGTATACCATTGCAACATCCCTATCATCATGTGATCAAAATTTGACTGCTTGGAGCTGGCTCATATTTAAGATGATTGCAGCATCCAAAGATCATGTGATCACCTTTGCAACCTTCTAATGAGCAAAGACAATGGTGAAGCCAGATTCACTTACCAACCATGTTACTGACTTAACAACTGCAGTGATTCACTTAACAATGGTGGCAAGAAAGGTTGTAAAAGGCAGGAAAACTCACTTAACAACTGTCTTGCTTAACAACAGAAATTTTGGGCTCAATTGTGATCGTAAGCATTCTCAATATATGTATTATGCAGTGGTGAAATCTAAAATTTGTTACTACCAGTTCTGTGGGCGTCGCTTGGTGGTGGTGGTGGTGGGGGTAATGTGACTGGATGGGCATGGCATTTTTTTTTTTACTTTTAAAACCATTTTTTTCTACAACCTCTTCAGCAAAGAGGTTGTAAAAAAATGCTTTCAAAAGGCTCTGACGATCCCAGCTGAGTTGCCTGATTGGCAGAGGCTTTTTTAAAAAGCCTCTGCCGATCAGGCAACTCAGCTGGGATCATCAGAGGCATTTAAAAGAAAAAAAAGGGGGGGGGGTTCTTTTAAATGCCTGTGACGATCCAAGCTGAGTTTTTTAAAAAGCCTCTGCCACTCAGGCAACTCAGCTTGGACCGTCAGAGGCATTTAAAAAAAAAATCTTTTTTTCTTTTAAATGCCTCTGACAATCCCAGCTGAGCCACGCAATCATCAGAGGCTTTTTTTTTAACTTTTAAAAGCATTTTTTCTGTGGAAGAGGTTGTAGAAAAAATGCTCTTAAAATAAAAAAAAAGCCTCTGATGATTGTGCGGCTCAGCTGGACATGTGGGGGGAGGCAGGGATTTTTGCTACCAGTTCTCCAAACCACCCACCTCCATCGCTATTGGATCAGGTGATCCGGTCCGAACCGGGAGCATTTCACCCCTGGTATTATGGCATATATTGAGAATTAAGACAGACTGGTTATTAAGTCTGAAGAAAGTTTAAATACCAAGCTCTGCCTCCTTCTATGGAAAAGTCTGGATTTAACTCTTTCAGTCTTTGCTTCCCAACAAAATTGGTTTCTTTAGTGTGAAAGACTTGTAGTATAAGATGATATCTACCTTACTTCACCTTGAAATGAATAATTATTCTGATGGAAACTTCTGTATTATACATCCATTTGCAGAGGAATGAATTACAGGCTTTGGTTGCCCTGTGAATGATGGTAATATGGTTACAGCCACACCTACTTTCCTGAGTATATTTTCTACAATGCTATCAAGCAAGATGGGAGGGATTACAACATAGATACTTTAATGGTCTCAGTAAGGTTGACCCTACCAACAACCATGGACTCTTTGACCTATTGATTTAGTCCTAATGTGGAACTCACTTTCTGCTGGGTGACATAAATATGAAGGCTTCTGAATGAGAACAAGTGCTAGCAGAAGAGATTCATATCAGTTTTCAGATACTATCTAAAATAGCTATCAAGCATGTCCGTGACCTCGTTTCACCAACCTGGTTTGTTTGCCAGGCTTTTCTGGGTGCGAGTCTAATCGACTTATATTTGGATGGCAAAAACTGAAAATAAAACTGACTGGCATCTGGGTGGTGTTAATACTTTGGCATTTAAGTATGGGTAATTTATATCCAACCGTTCTGTCACTCTATGCAGTCTATATTCAGCAAGCAGTTTGCTTTGCTATGATTTTTTTTTTTTTGCAGCCTAGTAAGAAAGTTACTTAAAAATAACATTTTAAAAAAATATGGAGGTGGGAATATAGCGTAATTAAAAAATGTTAAAAGTCAGCCAGTTTGGTGTAGTAGTTAAGGCATCAAGCTAGTCCCATCTTGGACACAAGGCCAGCTGAGTGACCTTGGGCCAATCATTTTCTCTCAGCCCTAAGACTGAGGCAATATCAAATCACTTCTGAAAAACCTTGCCAAGAAAACTTCAAGGTCTTGTCCAGGCAGTCTCTGAATGGAAGAAAAAAAATTGTTAAGAAAGGTTTAAGAAGCGCAAAGTTCAAATTCCCATTTCCCCATGAAGCTCACTAAGCAACTCTGGAGAGTCACTTTTTTTTTTTTTAACCAAAACTACCTCAGAGTGTTATTTTTGTGGAGATAAAAAATCTTACAGTATTTTAAATTCCCAGAAGATACCTGTATTTTTCAGCGTATAAGACACACCTTCCCCCCCCCAAAAGGATGAAAATTTGGGTGCGTCTTATACACCGAATGTAGCCAAAAACACAAGGCACGGAGGTGGCAATGGTCTGTGGCAATCCCTGAAGCCTGGAACAGATGATTGGGGGTATTTTGGGAGGTCTATCTACCCGCCAGTCAGCTGCTCATTCTGAATCAGGCTGCAATAATGTGCTGAAGTTGACTTGGCTGTTCGCTATTTGCTGCAAGGATGTTTTAGAGTTTGCAGCAGCAATCACATCCAGAAAGCACATACAAGTAACTGATTCAGCAGGATTCAATAACTTCTCTTTATATATAATATAATACATGAAGTAAATATACAATACCAAAAGCAAGTTTTCCAATGTGCTAGTAAATACAAGCAAAACACAAGCAGAGGAGAGGAGTTTCAGTTTTAGTTTCAGAGCAGCATGCAGCTTTGTACAGAACAGTTGAGCTAAGCCATGCATAGGCTCCTTGCTGTCTCCTTCCTTGTTGTTCACAGAGCAAGTACTGTTTCAGTTCCAAACAGCCCTCAACTCTCTCACATACTGACAGGTCAATGAATACCGATGGATTCAGCCAGGTGAATATCAATGGATGCTGGTAGGCAGAGGCAGAAATTTTTTTTCTTATTTTCCTCCCCAAAAATTAAGGTGTGTCTTATACTCCAGAGCATCTTATACTCCGATAAATACAGTATGCAAGTTATAAATGAAATAATAAATTAAAAAAATAATGGAAGATAATCCAAAAAGTTATCTTCCATTAACTTTTTAATTTATTATTGACTTGATTTGATTTTTTTTCTAGTTTAAGGCTACATATGTCAAATAAAGTTAAATTAAATGGCAAATCATATGAAATTGTTTCAAGAAAGATATAAAGTATCCTATAAAGTATACTGTTCAGAAATATCTATTTAGTACATTTTCTGAAGAGGGTTCTGAGTACTTTTCAAAAATGGTGCTGTGGAGAGTGCATTTTATTCATTTACTGAGTTGTGGTATCAATTACTGATTTTAAAAGCACTAATCAAATAATGGTATAATTTGTGAAAGTTAATTTTCACTTGGTTAAATACACATAGCTTGATTCTAAATCAGACTGTTTTCACAACAACAACAAAAATAATAATAGATAGAAATTCTCAACTAAAACAGAATCATTTGTAGCCTTTTAAGTAGCGCATATAGGAGAAAGTGAAACAAGAAATCCAACTGCTTTAAATAAAACTTGAATTTTCCATAAACGCAGTCACTGAAATACATTCATGACAGTTTCTTGGCATTTCTACAATAAATTTTATTGATCAGAAGTTCTTGGATTCCTATGTATCTGCTAAATTGGTTCCAGTCTAATCTGCTATGGGGGAAAACCGTCCAGTTTAAAGATTTCCAGGGCAATATATAAAAATATTTGCATTTGATAGATCAGCAGTTGTTCTTAATTTTTTTTTCTAATTTTTTCATCAAATTTATAATGCCGATGCAATTGTTGAAATGAGCAATTTTAAAAAAACTAAGGAAATAAATTTTATTATTTATTTGTTACCACATTTATGTACTGTTAATTCTATATGGATTCCTGACTCTTTGTGCAAAATACATCTTCCAAAGAGTACCCAAGGTCAAGCCAATTCTGTAGTTGTAACCTATGTCTAGGAGACATAATGGATATTATTAAATGAATGAAATTAAGCAAAACTCCAGTTCCAGATGGCTTTCCTGTAGACGGGTATAAGATATTGATTTTCTCACTCCCATGCTGTTTGAGTTTATAATTATGCTTTCTTTACAGAAAGTTTTCTCTTCTTTTTTGGAGGATGTTTTTACAACTATAAAATGAAAGACAGATATCCTGCAAAATATACTGTTTTGCCTGTTCTTGTTTTTAAAAAGTGCATGGCAAAATATTGACAGCAACTTTCTCTTGAAAGACTCTAAATCAGCGGCGCCAGAGACTGGTTCCATAAAGAGAGGTTTTTTCACAGACTGGAAGGGGTATGATTTTATTTATTTATTTTATTTATTGGTTCAATTTATATGCCGTCCTTCTCCGGAGACTCAGGGTGGCTTACAATTCGTTAAGCAATAACCTTCATACTTTTGTATATACCTGCTTAGTAGGGCTTTCGGCCCCCCCTAAGTGGTGTTCTTTTTTATACAAAGTCAGCTTATTGCCCCCACAATCCAGGTCCTCATTTTACCTACCTTAAAAGGATGAAAGGCCGAGTCAACTTTGAGCCTGGTGAGATTCAAACTTGCAGTAATCGCAGGCAGCCGGTGTCACTTAACACCACTTTAATCTGCTGCACCACCAAGGCTCTTGTTTTGTAGGCTGCCTGCATCCCCCGGATGGGGCTTAACTTGTTTGTGTTCTAGCATGCCATGGCCCGGTGCTGGTCCATAGACTGGGGGTGGGGGAGCCCTGCTCTAAATCATATCACCATGTATGGTGCAAATCATACCATAGGTCAAAATTGTATCACCATGTTTAGCCTTGATAATATAGATCAGGGTTGTCAAACTCACATTGTCATGGCAGTGTTACATGATGTATCAGGACTTTTTTCCCCTTCGTTACACTGGGTGTGGGCATCGTCAGGGAGTTTGGCACCCTGATGTAGATAACGTACTTTTGTAAAAGATGTCAGCTGATAGTTAACATTTGACTATTAATGGCTATATTCCCCAGCAGATACTGAAAATTGGCTAGAATGCTGGTCATATCTGATAGTGGTGAAGGCCTCCCATTAGGTACACTTACATTTTTAGAGCACACCTAAGATAAATGCAGTTTTCCTTTCAAGGTTATTGATTATATTTTCTTTTTCCTTTTTTTATGAAATTTAAGTGATTCATCTCAAACCAATATGGGCACAAATATTAATTGATTCCTTTGATATCATGCCAGTGATTTAATTTTTGTTTCAGTTTGTCTCAGGGCAAGTGGCTTCCAGAGGGAGCATGGAATTTTCCCTGACAGTTCAACCAAGGTTTAGGTTGCAGCCTGGAACAGGCAGATAAAAGAGTCCTTGGACCATATTGTTCCCATGTGGCCTCTTCCTCTGGGCCAATTCTGGGACAGGCCTTGGTTTCCCAAGGAACTCTGGGATCCAAAATGCCAGAAGCACCACCTAGAATCCCGTCGGAGGAAGAAAAGAAGTATCTGAATTGAACATGGATAAATAATATGGTATAAGAGAAAAAAAAACCATTACTACTTCTCTTCCTTTATTACATCTACCAGTGGCTGTCCAGTGGCTCTGGTTAAGATGACCACTTCTCTATTGAGGAAGAATGAGCTAAAAAAATTTTTTACTCCAATGGAAAGATCCTGCAGCTTCGTTTGAAACCCTACATTGAAGTCATGTTAATTTTCTCTTGCATTTTGTTACTGTTTCTCTTCATTTTATTGCCCAAAACAATTGATGCACCAAATATAGTAATAAGCATTTGTGTTCACTTCTGTTTGTTCAAGGAGTAGGCAATATACAATTATGGGTAAAGAATACCCATATTCTTTACCTCATTTTCATTTGATTTGATTTGATTTGATTTGATAGACTTATATACCGCCCTTCTCCCAAAGGACTCAGAGTGGTGTACAGCCATAGTAAAAGACAATATATCGTACAAAATTTAAAACCCATTTAAAACAAAATTAAACAAATCTTGGCTTTCTTGATTTAAAACCCCATAATTTTAAAACTACTCCATCCAAATTTATTTATCAGCCAGGCCCACCTGTTGAAATAACAAGGTCTTGAGGGCCCAGTGGAAAGCACGGAGATTGGGAATCATGCGTTTCTCAGGGGATAGCTCGTTCCAGAGGGGGGGTGCCCCCACAGAGAAGGCTCTGCCCCTGGGGGTTGCCAGCCTGCATTGCTTTGCTGATGGCACCCTGAGGAGCCCCTCTCTGTGGGAGCGTGTTGGTCGGTGGGAGGCTATTGGTGGCAGAAGGCAGTCCCGTAGATATCCGGGCCCTAAGCCATTTTTCAGGTAGAATGCCAATCCAGAAGCATCTTCAAGCTTGCATACTTTATCTGTCTGAAAAAAATATTACCTTGACTTAGGCTGGTAACTTCAGTTAGGATTTACCTTCAGTTTCCTTCCCTACTTAATTTCTTCTGTATAATCAGACACTGCTTTTAAAAAGGAGTGAATCACCTATCAGGTGAAGTGATCACTTTGCCATCTCCTCGTTTACCACCAAAATTAGCAATGATGCTGAATTTTGAAAGTGGTAATAATGCAGTATGCTGCTGAGTTTGAATTGGTTTTATTTTCTGCTTAATTCTAGTAGTTCTGCTGTAATAAGGAAAAAAGATTGAGAATGTCAAATGTATACTGTGGTTTTTTTTTTACCTTAAGGCAAAATCAAGCAGGTTTTGATCTAGCGTTGGCATCATCACTATGCACCCTTCCCCTCACAGTCTGCTATTCTCCCTGAAAATCTGCTCTGAAAGATTGGCAAATTTCTCTAGAACAACACAAGAAATAATAGTGTGACCAGCAAAAGGGGAAAAAACCCCTGAAAATTACTTCTCTCCTACAAATGTGACGAGTAAAATGTATTCAGGGCCTCTTCCATGTAGCAGGATCAAGCCTCAGATCTAATTTTAAACAGTAACATTTGTTGTGGACAGATTTGGTTGGGGTTTTTTTCTATTTTTTTTTTTTGGTGGAAATATAAATGAAAACATGAATTGTTTTTATTTCAGGATTCACAGGCATAGTGTAGTGAGGGAACAGTCCATTGATCAAGTAATCTGTTGTAGCTTTCCAGGTGTACTATTCTCACTAGAGCCTACGCAAAAGATCCTTGTCATCCTGTACAGGTAAATTAATTTCAGGCAAATGGCATTCACAAATATTTAAAGAAGAAAATACAGAGCCTTTTCTATAATTCTTGTGGAATGGAGAAAAAAAACCACATATTTAATTTTTTTTTTCCTGTGCTTTTTCTTCACTCACACATTCATATGTCTGGAGAGAAGCAAAGGATGGGAAAACTGGGAGACAAGATTTTTCAGAAAATAGCTTGGAAAGAACCAAGTCTTTTTCCTGGGATTTTTGTAAGAAAATCCACAGGGATTAATAGACTACAAGGTGAACAAGTCAATACGAATAGCACTGATTACCCTTGGAACATATATAATGTAACATTGCCATACGCTAAATAAATAAATCCTTCACAGTTGATTCTTGTAGACATAAGGTTTTGGCGGTTGCGTATAACTTTCATGACAAATAGTCTTCAAAGATCCAACTTCCCAACCTACTTTGAGTTCTTTGAAAGAAGGATTCCCTTACATGTTGCTATCACTGATGCAAAATAGCTTCCTGAAAGCTAAAGTATACACTTTTAAACTCTTTGGTGTCATCATACTGTAACCTCTTTTTGTGCTATTTAGCAAGGCTGTGGTTAAATGTCATTGTCCTGACAAAACTTCTCTCACTGCCACCATGTTTGCTTCCTTTTACTCAGGGAAGTTAAACAGTGGAGTATGTTAGCGCATAAGCTTTTCACTCACCGAGATATTGAATTCTGATCTTTAATAAACCAATAATGATTTTCTGCACTGCTTCTGTTTGCTTATTTAAGCTCCATTGCCATAAGAAAAGGTTGACATAATTTAATCAGATTGCATTTTTCATTTTATTTTTTATTAATGCTGCCAATGGGCACCGAACATAGTGATGTTTTTGCAGTTCTCAGAAGCAGAACATTCTTTCCTTATTAGGCTTGGAACTGTGAGTGACTGGGGAACAGTGGTTAAACACACAAAGGATAATACATCAATGGATGGAGCCACTGCTTGCTTCATGCTGATATGAAAACATCTTCATTGGGACAAGAACTTTACAGTAAGTAACTGGATCACATAGACATCATGTGGACAAAATTTATTGGGCAAGATTTCTACTTAAATAAAGGAGGAACGTGGTGGTTCAGTGGCTACGATGCTGAGCTTGTCAATCAAAAGGTCGGCAGTTCAGCGGTTCAAATCCCTAGTGCCACATAACGGGGTGAGCTCCCGTTACTTGTCCAAGCTTCTGCCAACCTAGCAGTTCGAAAGCATGTAAAAAATGCAAATAGAAAAATAGGTACCACCTTTGGTGGGAAGATAACAGTGTTCCATGTACCTGTGGCATTTAGTCATGCCAGCCACATGACCACGGAGACGTCTTTGGACAGAGCTGGCTCTTTGGCTTTGAAACAGAGATGAGCACTGCTCCCTAGAGTCGGGAATGACTAGCACATAAATGCGAGGGGAACCTTTACCTTTTTAAAGGAGGATTAAGGGAAGTAATTATGAAACAAAGCATCTGCAAAATCTAAGATCTTAGGAAATATCTGCAAAGAATTTTCCAGTGGTAAAATATCTTAGGCCTTAATTCAATAATGCTTGGTCATTTCTGATCAAATCTATTCAAGCTTGAGTTTGCTGATGCCATTCTCTCTTCCAATATATGCACTTTTTGCATTCAGTTTTTCATTAGGGAATTCCACTGCAAAATTTGGACAAGAAAGAAAGCAAGAATTATTTTGGTCAATGTTTTCATCTGGGAAGGGCAAGTTAGGTAAAGCAGAATGAATATGTGAACTCAATAGTTTTCTCTCTTATTGCTAATGAGGAATTAAGTTAGAAAAAATGAAGTAATATACTAAGTTAAAACGTCCGTTGTTTCTCTAATCAAAGTTGCATTTGGAAATGTTATTTGTTCCATGGGAGAGCACAGTAATATATAATGTAGCAACAAATCAATTTTAAAAATCATTAAATATGCACTTGGTTCCTTGCCTGCTAAATATTGAGAATAGATTTGGACAGAAATAATTCTGTCAGAAATCTTTGGCATATCTTAGAATCACAGTAGAGAAAAGTGTGTTGAAATTCTGAGTTGAGAAGGCATTGTGTGAGGGAGAGGGCAAGTAATGGGTCACAGATAGTTTATTTCTCTTCTTAGCCAGTTTGGTCTAGTGGTTAAGGTGCCAGGCTAAAAACCAGGAGACTGTGAGTTCAAGTCCCACCTTAGCTATGAAAGTTAATGGATGACTTTGGACCAGTCACTCTCAATCAACTCAATTCACCTCACAGAGTTGTTTTTGTGGAGAAAATAGAGGAGGAAGGTGTGTTGGATATATTCCCCACCTTGATGGATTTATACAAATAATAAAGGTGGGATATAAATAAAAGAAATATAAAAAATGGTTTGGAAATTATAAAAGTGGAAGTGGTGATTATGCCTAGCTAAAAATGGAAAAGGATATTGGGAACCCCATTTCCTGGGCGAACATTTATTCCATTAGAATAAATGTTATGGAAAAGGGACAATACTGACTGTATATTATATGGAGGGAAGCAAGCAAGGGAGCAAATTCCCATTGGGAATAGTAGAAAAAACACGGAGAGGTGAGCTTGGCCCCAGCAGAACAAAGATGCTCCTCCAATTTACTGGCATCCCAAAAGCTGTATTCCAATTCTCTTTTATCATGTTTCATTCTGTTGTTGGCTTGGTTTAACCCAGCCCTCCATCATTGGACAGCTCCCTCGTGAAAGTCACTAATGATATTTTACAGAGTTGCTGTAAATAATTCAGTGCCAGTGTTAATAATGTATAGCAGAGGAAGAAAGGAATTAAAAGGGATAGCCAAAAGGGAGAAGGTAAGTGTTTGGCAACAATATGAAACAAAGTCGAAAGAGCGAAGGAAGGCTACTTGTACAAAAAAGAAATTAAGTCTTGACAGAGTAGAGAGAAACAATTTCTATTTGCATGTAAAATCAATAGAACCTTCCATCAAAATAAAGCATTTGAAAATCTTATTCTGCCTTAAAATAAACAACAAGCTACATGGGAAGGAAAGAAACCTTTGCTCAAGAGGTAATTGTAGAAGGGAAATCAAAACATTCCTGCATATATCCACTATGGGAGGAAATGAAAATGAAAATCCACAGGACTTCCTGTAATTTTTAGGAGAGGAATGAGTTAAATAGGTATGCTATGCTCACAACCTAGTCATCAGTGGTGAAATCCAATTTTTTTTACTACCAGTTCTGTAGGTGTGGCTTGGTGGGCATGGTGTGGCTTGGTGGGTGTGGCAGGAGAAGGATATTGCAAAATCTCCATTCCCACCCCACTCCAGGGGAAGGATACTGCAAAATCCCCATTCCCTCCCCACTCCTGGGGGAGGGATATTGCAAAATCTTCATTCCCACCCCACTCTGGGGCCAGCCAGAGGTGGTATTTGCCAGTTCTCCGAACTACTTCGAACTACTCCGAACTACTCAAAATTTCTGCTACGAGTTCTCCAAACTGCTCAAAATTTCTATTACCGGTTCTCCAGAACCTGTCAGAACCTGTTGGATTTTACCCCTGCTAGTCATAGCTTCTTTGCAGCTGTGAAAAGTTGTACACAAAGCAGCATTTTTAACCTCATCTTGAATGTTTCCCTGTTTGAGTCCACACCAATGAGTAAACATTTAAAACCCAGGGTAGGGAAATTGGAAGATTGCACAGATTCAAATCAAATCCATTCTGTCAAAATGCCATGCTTTCACTTGTTATTTCAAATGATTTATAGTATTATAGAGATGTGTTGTAAATTGGAAAGAGGGGTAGATTGTACAGAGAAAATTAATTGTAGCAGGTGTTTTATCCTACCTATCAGCAGACATTTTAATGTATTTAACTATCTTTGCCTGAAATTACTTGCAATGAATGATTTCGCAAAAGTAGATCCCAGTCTTTAATTGGGCGCCTTGCCCAATACAGCAACTGCACAGGATCTCAGCTTCAAATAAGAACTTAATTCTTTTATAGTAATTTCATGAATCCTTAAAAAAAAAAAAAAGGCAGTGCCTTTGTGTGAGCAGGTTGATTTTATTGCCCAAAAGAAAATACCTTTCAAGGGTTTTCTGAAAAGATGAGTTCAGAATAATCATTAGCAATTAGCATACATTATTGGGTCAAACAAATATATGATCATTTTAGTTGAGAAAGTTATTTCTGTCACCAAAATGGATTTGTTTGTAAGCAAGGAATAATGAAGATCTTGGTGACGCATGATGTTTAACACAAAGGTAGCCATATGTTAGGTGTTGACACTTCTGAAACTCTTAGGAATGGATAGAGAAGGCTGGAAGGAATTCTAGGACGAAAGAGGAAAATCAGATTCACTTATTTTTACTTTATAACCTTTTCTGGATTCTGCCTGGCTTAATGGTTCAAGGACAGTTAATTGCTAAAAGGTAGAGCAGGTATGTGGAACTCTGCCCTGTAAATAACAGCTTAGATTTATTAAGCATTTTATACTCACCAATCTGACCATTTTTTATACCCCATAGTATTCATTTGCTATTGGCTTTTCTCTGTATTTTGGTTTTATTCTTTAGAATGTTGGATTAGCTTTCCAGAGTTTTAGGTTCAGGTTTTTTTTTTAACGCAAGGCATATTACCTGATGGGCTTATTTTTCAGCCTGCCTTTCTCACAGAAGTGGTGTAGGAGAGAACAATTTGTAATTGCTTGAGCTCCTTTAGGAAAGATGGGTATGAGAAGAACAGAATAGTTCTTATAGCCTGGATTTCAGCATCCTACACACAGGCTTATATCCGAATAAAGGATTTTTCTCTCTCCCCCTTCACCTACAGTCTCTACCTATGCAAAACCCCAAGTTGATGTGAAGTATCCCGCAAACCTTGGGAGAGAGGAGACAGATGCAGGCAGAAGGATCACCCACTTCCAATCCTATTGAAAGAAGATGTTCAACGATGGTTCTCAGAACATAATAATCCATCCCTGGCTTTCATCTACTAACGAATTTAACATCAGTTTTGATCATAAAGGCACTTGTTGGTAGGCAATGGAAAATGCAGTTGTCTTTCTATTTGACAGAAATGCAGGTTTCCTTCTTGAAAATGCAAAAAAGAAAAAAAGACAGACAGAAAGAAAGAAAAAGCTAGAAATGAAAGAAACTTCCGAAACTGAAGTGGTGGTCCTTATTGCCCTAGGACCATGATGGCGAACCTATGCCATGAGTGCCACAAGTGGCACGCAGAGCCCCCTCTGTGGGCACACTAGCTGTCACCCCAGCTCAGCTCCACCAGGCATGTGCATGCGCCTCCTGCCGGCCAGCCAGTCTCTGTTGTGCAGGGGGCAGGACACATGTGGGGGATGAGCACACATGCTGAGGAGTGCATGCACTAGGGGTGCAAGAGGCTTTCCAGGCCCAAAATGGGGCATTGGAGACCTTGCACTGCACCCTATGCCCTGTTTTGGCTTCCAGGTTGGTACAGGAGGCTTGAGCCTGGAAAGCCTCCTGCACCAACATGAAAGCCAAAACAGGGCACAGAGGGCCCCGGAGTGCATGCATAGGGATGTGCGCGCATGCGTGGGGGCTGGGCACATGTACAGGGTGGCACTCACATTGCATTTTGGGGGATTGGGCATGTATGCGTGCATTCATGCACACGTACTTTGGGCACTCAGCATCAAGAAAGGTTAACCATCACTGCCCTAGGACAATGTTCCAAGACAGAGCAAATATAGACAGCTCCATTTTTGAGCTTAGAAGGCTTTTGAAGAAGGAATTCTGACATAGGACTTCCTTTTCTCTCTCTTTCTTCTCAAAGATAAAGCCTTCCAAGGAAGTATAACATAGAGAGCAGGACAGGGATGATTCACCGGTGCCCAAGTCCCTTTCTAAATGCCCTTCTGCCATATTCACAAACTTGAGTAAATATAGGCCAGTGCATGCTCTCTTTTTCTTATTTGATTTGCTTGTTTCTTCTTTGCAAAAAAGGTATGGAAGGACACAGGCAAAAATCACTTCTGCCATCACTAACTTACTTATATATTTTCTTCCCTATGTATGGTCCGGGAGGGGATCTTTCCAGTAATCACACTCCAGTCTCAAGTAATTTCAGAACAAGCCCTCAGCATCCGGTAGGGAAGGTTAAATATCTTTAAAATGCAAACAAGATGAATCTTTTAAAAGCTTCCAAAGAGTTTTGGAGCCATAAAGTCCTCTCAACCATCCAATGCCAGTTCCCGTTACAAAAGATGCTCTTAAGTTAGCCGAGCTTCTCATTTGTCAGTTCAGAGAATTCTTCCTGTCTCCTCTGCTGGCTGTATAATTTAAGATGACTCATTGTACAGAAAAGTTCACCTCCATTATAATGTTTTCTTTAGTAAGCACTCTTCTACTAGTGCTGTAGTGTAAACAGGAATAGCTACGCATACGAACATTTATTAAATACTGATGAATATTTCAATACCTAAGGGAGAGCAATTCACAGCTCAATCATTCAGGCCGTTTTAAGTGCAGCACAAGACAATTCCTCTACATCTTCCATTAATATTTTATTGCCCATTTTATTCTGTTTACCTTTTTGGTTAATATATAATTTAAAAAGAGAAGGGGAAGGGAAGGGAGAGGAGGGGAAGGGAGAGCAGGAAAGGAAAGGAAAGGAAAGGAAAGGAAAGGAAAGGAAAGGAAAGGAAAGGAAAGGAAAGGAAAGGAAAGGAAAGGAGGAGGAGGAGGAGGAGGAGGAGGAGGAGGAGGAGGAGGAGGAGGAGGAGGAGGAGGAGGAAGGAACTTTGCTTTTTAACAAATCTCTAGTGAATATTCCTCTCTATTTACAATTCACCGCAGAGAACTGTATTTAATACAATCCTCATATATTTGAAACAGACTGAGAAAATTGTCAACTACAGCCCACACTGTCCCTTGGTTTTCAAAAATACCAACCTGTGAATGACAGCAGGATCTATAAAGGTATATTGCATCCTGACCTGGTAAATATGACACCATAACCTGCTGTGGGACATTGTGTCTTGCCCTAAAGAGAGAAAGTCCTTCTAACATGACCCTATGACCACACGCACACAAACAAACAGTAGGAAATTGATCATCCAACAGAGCATGATTATCCCAGAGTTTTATCTTTAGTGTACAAAACACATAACACTTCAAAGAATGAAGATCAGTTTAAGCAGGGATGTTGCTTGTCCTCTGCAATAGAAATATGTCAGATTAAAACAAACAACACAGAGATACAGAATGCACACTGCACAATAAAATATATGGCGCAAAGACTCTGATCTTTTGTCCCTCTTGGTCAAGTAAACTTAAAAATCAGACTTCAGCCTGTCATATCAGCATGTCTGAATATATTCTGGAGGAGAGGAAGAAAAGTACCACAAGGCAGGCATCGAAGACAATAATCGAAACAAAAACCATCCACTCTTTTTTTCTCAAAGGTATGTCATGAGCCCGGTGATTATACAGGTAGTCCTCAATTTACAACCACAACGGAGCCCAAAATTTATGTCACTAAGTGAGACATTGGTTAAGTGAGTTTGCCCCATTTTATGACCTTTCTTGCCACAGTTGTTAGATGACTCACTGCAGTCATTAGGCTAGTAACATGGTTGTTAAGTGAATCTGGGTCCCCCGTTGATTTTGCTTGCAATCACCTTTTGCAATCTCCTGATTTTGCTTGTCAAAAGGTCGCAAAAGGTGATTGCATGTCCCTGAGATACAGAAATGGTCATAAATATGAACCACAGTTGCCAAGTGTCTGTATTTTGAACATGTGACTATGGGGATGCTGCAACAGTCGTAAGTGTGAAAAATGGTCGTAAATCACTTTTTTCAATGCCATTGTAACTTTGAATGGTCACTAAATGAACGGTTGGAAGCTGAGGACTACCTGTATTCTTCTGATCCCGCCTAGGTCTAATTCATACTATTGAGCATAAGATATGAAAGAAAGAAATTAAAAAGGCATCTTAGGGTGACAATCAAAAAGGGATTTTAAGAGACAGTTTTGCCTTATACCTATTCCAAACTCTAAGTAGGGCAGATCTAAAAAAATGATTTTTAAAATCCACATTCAACTTGACTTTATTGTACCGCGACTAACCATATCAGTCTTTCCTGTTTTGTACTTATGCTGGCTTGACTCTAAACTAGCTTAAGAAAATCCTGTCCCGATTGAGACATTTTGAAGATATTAGAAGATATTTAGTCCAAAATACCAGGCCACTATTAAAAGGCACTCACATTAGACAATGCTCTTGCAGCTGTATCTTTCCCCCAAATGTTCCTACTATAGATGCAGACACAAAAAGGAGTGCTTAAAAATAATCTTTCTTTTGCCCTGTTTCTTTCTAATGTCTATCAGAGCTCATAATATGAATATGAATCCCATAAAATTGCAATGACTATAACTCTTTATCTTCTGAGTAGAAGGTCGCTAGTTGAAAATGAGGCATAAATACAGGGGATTTTTTTTTAAGTTGCTAGTTTTCTTTGCCCACACTTCCTACTTTTTCTTGTGGGTTTTTTTGTAGCTTTAGTAGTGCAACAGTCCCCAACCCGCATGGGCTGTGGCCTGTTTGGAACCGGGCCGCACAAGCAGCAGGCGATTCCGGGTGCGAAGTTCCTCTCATGCAAGTTGTGGTTGCAGATGCCCACCACTCACACAAATGGAGTTGTGTGTGCTTGCGTGTGCCCATCTGCTACTCATAGGGAGCTATCCCTTCTCCTGCTCCCAACTTGGGCCGCCAAGCCAAAAATGTTGGGGACCACTGTAGTAGTGCACGTCATTATTTTCCAGTCACCTAAACTAAAATGACCCCCTCCTCACTTCCAGCTAAGAGTAAATTTTCTTCAGATCAATTTCTGGCTAACTCATTATTTAGCTATTGAATCGTTCAATTTATAAGCCATTTCAATTATCCAAGAAACTCTAGGCACGTATAACATATTAAAACAATGAAACAAGCAGAAAACAGTAATAAAGAATAGAAGATCAATATATATTTCTGTATCGGGGAAAGAAACATCAAAGACCAAGGAATAAGAACCCAATATTAATGTGGGATTAAAACACTGTATAATAGTACTCCCTCTCTCCCTCTCTCTCTCTCTCTCTCTCTCTCTCTCTCTCTGTGTGTGTGTGTGTGTTGTTAGCTTAGCAAAGTTAGGAGGGGAGGATAACTGATAAGCTAGACGGACAGAATGAAAATGGCCACTGAAATTGAATGACTACATATGATCACTGGGGACAGACAAGTGGAGAGTATTTGTTCATATAATTTCTAGAGATCAGGCCTAGTTAATTAGAAAAGGGGGGGGGAGTATATAGGCAGATGATTAAAGGGCTAGTATTTAATTTAACAATCTCAACTACAGATGACAATAATGAAAAGTTAATGCTTTGATAACAAATGTATATATTCTCAAGCAAACAAGCAAGCAAATAACATACAGGTGGAAATATTTTTCTACTTCTTATAAACCTATATATAAACCTTTTATTTCTGTTTTACTATCCCTTAAAAGGAAGATCTGTACCATTTGTCACAGTGGTAGTGGAAGACTATCAATCAGAGGAGGGATTCAGCCAGTTCTGTCCAGATTGGGCGAACTGGTAATGGCGATTACAGGAGGCTCCGCCCACCCACCCTGACATAATGCACAAGTACTGAGCATGCGTGGAAGGTTGTGTGCATGCGCAGAGGGGCGCACGTGCTCACATTTGTGAATCGGTATGGAAGATAAGTGAATCCCACCTCTGCTATCAATCATTATTTATTCGATTAATACTCAGAAACAATTAATCAATTTTCATAAACCACCAACAGACTATTATAACCACATGGCATTACCATAGTATACAAACCAACATCCTCCAAAGTTTTTAAGAAGAGATTGGACAACCATTTGTTTGAAATGGTATAAGGTTTCCTGCCTCATCAGGGGGTTGGACAAGAAGACTTCCAAGGTCTCTTCCAACTCCGTTTTTCTGTTATCTTAAGTAAACCAAAAGACCCATCAGCCACAAAAGAAAAAAAACTAGAGTCATCTACGATATACAGTGTAAGGACTGTAACAGCCATTATGTACGACAAACATGTAGAAGATGTATGTAGAAGACTAGCAAAACAAATCCACCAATTAGAAGTCAGAAGACATGATGAAAACTCCTTAACTGCACAACACATGGATTGACTTTGCCATAGCTTCAAGTGGAAAACTGCAGGAATCCTAGATGAATTAACTGCAGGAATCCTAGATTAAGCTAAATCCAAAAACACTAGAGAATTCCTGGAAGCTTGGCACTCACAGCCTTCAACAAACAGATGGACATAAACAATACCTATATACCAGTCGTGGTATTCAGCTGGTTGTATCCAGTTCGGGAAAACTGGTAGGGGCGACTGCACGATGCTCCGCCCGCCCACCTGTGTGGACGTCATGATTTTTCCACATTTTCAAGGCTCTGCACATGCACAGAAGGCCTTGCGCATGCACAAGAAGATGGCACATGTGAGCAGATCGTGTACATTTGCAAACCGGTATGGGAGGGAATACCACTCCTGCTATATACCATTCAGAAGACATAATCAGCAAGCCAAAAAGAGAACAAAAAGGCCAGAACACCTCCTCACCAGCAATGAACACCCAGATGACCAGAGATTAAAACCAAGATTAACATTACACCAACAATCAAGCAGTAAACAATATCCCAGTCAAGGAACTACCAACTCAGACAACAATCAAATAATAAACAACAACCTAATCAAGAAACTACCAAAAACACTCCCAACACTGGCAGGACAAGCCATTATCAAAAAGCACCAAGGACAACGTAGTCTAACCCTGAGCTACAAATATTCTCTTCTATTAGTCAATTAATACTATTTACAGCTCAATTTTCTACAATGGAACATAGATTTATTGGGCCATTTCTCTTCCATATCATGCTGACCAAATGTGGCCTGTTTGTTTCAGTAATGTTGCAGCTTACTATGTCCTCAGATTTCACTCATGCCACAATGTTACATTCTTGTACAATCTGATTAATCATAAAATTTTCGTGAAAAAAAGAAATTAGTAGTCCCACAGACCAAAAGACAGCAGCCTAAAGGCTTTAAAGGATCCAGTCTCTACAATAGATGAAATTTTCTCTTATTGTCTGCTTTACTTTTTTTATCTGTAAACTTTTTTTATTTTACCGTGTTTCTCCGAAAATAAGATCCTGTTTTATATTTTTTTGAACCCTGAAATAAGCGCTTGGCCTTATTGCCATGCGCTCAAAAGCCCGATTGGGCTTATTATCAGGGGATGTCTTATTTGGGGGGAAACAGGGTAGTTTTAATGTAGTGCTTTATTTACAACTCAGTGCTATCTGTTATTAAAGTTGGTAATATTTAAGGCATATCCCTGTTCTACACAGAAGTGATATTTTAGTGTTAAAAAAAATCACAAACAATTTAATTTGGATTGTCTCTCTTTCTTTCTGAGGAGACCTATACTATATATATGATGTAACGACCCTTTTATTTCTTCTTACTACATTATAATTGGTAGCAAATGTTAGCTGCAAATTACTTCTGGGAAAATATTTTCTTGCTCCTTGAAAAATATATTCCTTGCTGCTTTTTAAGACGTAGATGTAAAAAGAGGCAATCTGGCGTTTTAGTACTGGGTTTTTTTAAAAAAGTTTTTCCTTGATTATCTTTTTGCACCAGAAAATGTTGTCTTTCTCAGTCCAAGGATGTAGATTCAATACTGACAGGGCAAACCAATGAGACCAAATCCCACTCCTAGTAGCAATGTTGATATTACCTAGTTTGGTTTAAGGAAAGATCTTCAGGAAAACAACCAAAGAGAGCACCAAAGATCCCTCATTTTAACCCTGAGCTATACATTTTCTCCTCCATCATTGCATACCCAGATCGGATTTAACATTATTTATTTATATGTATTTGATGTCACCCTAGTCCTAAAGCAGTTAGTAACAATAGTGGGTAATAGTTAGTAATAGTGTAAACATAAACAATTAATCCTATCAAAAATAACAATGAATCACCTAAAGTGCTCAAGAATGACAGAGAATAGATAGCAACAACCCAATTATTCCCCAACACACTTTCCAGAAAAGTTCACAGAGGTTGCTAACTTAACTTCTAGAAGCAGCCTATTCTACAAATTGGAGACCAGAAACTCCTCTCTCAAAAGTAGGAAACCACTAACAGTTTCTCACATTGGATGGATTGGATCTGGTTGAAGGAGGTTATCCTGGAGGTACTTAAGAGTCAAGCCATGTAAGGTTTATAGCTCAAGACCTTGGAATTGTACCCAGAAATCTGTTGGAAATCATTCCAGGATCCACAACATTAGTGTTACATTACTATAGCAGCTTGCAAGGACATAGTCTTCTTACTGATCTTCAGCATTCAGCATTCACCCTACCTGATATATCTTCCTCAGAACCTTTGATCAAACTACTTGTAGATGTTGCCAGAAACATATGGTTGGTTCTCTCAGACTGTAAAAGCATTTCAGATAATTCCATGCAGAGTTGGAACTAGGAACCATTTTTGCCTAACCTTGAAGAGAAATTTCTCGTTTCCTATTGACAGATTCCTTTTCAACCTCAGGATTTCTTTGTGCTTCCAATCATCCAGCTGCTTTAAAGCGTTTCCTACTTCTCCTTCACCACAGTACAAATATGCCCATGGAAAAATGCACACTGACTTGCAAAGCATGGTTGAAGATGGACTTAAACAGTCTTGCTCCGATGCCTTAATCGTTACATCACATTGTGCTTTGCTTTTATCAGCTAAACAGTAGGGGGGGAGGGGAAATCATCAATAGAATGGTGGTCATTTTCCTGGACCGTTTTTCATGCAGCATCCTTCACAGCCAATTTGGAAAGTTGCATAAGGCTAGGAGGCCAAGAGGAAGTTTCATTGTGTGAGTGGAAATCTGTTCATGTAATACTGCATGGATGTTGGCCAGACATGATATCATCTATTCTTATTTTAACACTAGAGCTGTGTATGAAGAAGACATTAGAAACATCATGTGACTACAAGGGCAATAAAATTATATAAACACAAGACAACAGATCTATAATAAGATAACTGATTCCAATGTTACGGATTGAAGATACTCAATTTAGTAAGTGTGTGTGGTTTCATTATGGTGTATGCATATGTGTTATGCAGAAATGTAACTTATGCCCAATGTGTAAAATATATCCAATAGATAACAGCAAACATACTCTACTCAGTTTTAGCTATGGATATTACTTGGAGGAGATATTTGCAGACGTTGGCATATCTTTTTAAGTATAGACATTTTTTTCTTTTTTTAGTATTTTAGTATTAGGAAAAGAATATGACCTTTAAAGGCAATCACAAATAATAGCCAAATAGGTTTCTCTGTAACTGGAACAATGCTTTGTTTATATTGCAACCAAGCTGGCTCAATTTATATTCCAAACCACATAATTACAAATTTCTGTAATACTATTATATAAAACACAAGAAGTGTTGGAGAACAGATTAGTCTTGTTTGCAAACTAAACAATTTTGTCTCTCTTAATTTATGCATTTACCAAAATGCAAATTATCTGATACAGTATATAGCCAGTCTTAAAAACAGACTGGTTGTTTGAATAAATTTAAGGCTGTTGTTTTCCATCATAGAAAGATAAGGTTTGAATGGTCAGCTGACCATATGCCAGTTTGGTCTAGTGGTTAAGGGAGAAGGCTAGAAACCAAGAGACTTTGAGTTCTAGTCCCGCCCTAGGCATTACAACCAGCTGGGTGATCTTGGGCCAGAGCAAGCCACATCATAGGGTTGTTGTGGGAAAAATAGGAAGAGAAAGGAGTATTAGATATGTTCACTGCCTTGAGTTGTTTATAAAAATAAGGAAGGAAGGAAGGAAGGAGAGCAAGACAAATTTGCTACCCTTATGGTACTTTGTGCTAGAATCAATATAGAAGGCAGTGTGGGGGCTGCCTTACAATCCACAAGTAAAGGGAGCTTCTGCTAAGCTACTCTTTGATGTCCACTGTGGCATCAAACAAATATGGCCATCCAGGATAGTTTTGCCATCTCTGAGCTGCAAAAAGTCTGACAGCCCTTAGTGGGTAACAAATATTAAAATTTCATCCAGCTCTATGCATTTATTTAGTGGTCATCCAGCCCATTATTTTTTGAAGCATAGAAAAGGGAATGATAGAAAAGGATTAAAAAAAAATTAAGACCAACAAACACACACACACATTTGCACACTTCAAAAGCTCAATTTTTAAACATAGCATGGAATCTTATACTGATAAAGAGCTGTTCATAATCACAGAGAGAGCTTATATCAGGGCTGTCAAACTCCTGGCCCATGGGCCATATTCGTCATGTGCTGGTCACACCCATGCCCTGTTTAACGAAGGGGGGGAAGTCCCAATACATCACATGACGCTGCCATAACGATGTGAGTGTGACACCCCTGTCTTATATCATCAGTTCAAGGTTTTAAATTTTGGAAAGCATTTTCTTTCTGCCATTTTGTTGTTAGAAAATCCACACTTTTTTATGTGGTGTATATTTTGGCATATGTAGTTCAAAATAACATTTGATTTTTTAAAAAAACAAAACAAAAAAAACCCCATAATACTCTTTCCAAATTATAGATATTACACCAAAATGGAACTGCAATGAGGCAAAGCTATCTCACCTGCATAAATGCCCCGCCCCCTTGGTTTTCTTTATTTCCAACATAATTAAGTTGATAGCCAGCACTTTTTAAATATTCTCAGTGCTGAAAAAAACCCATATTTTGTTGAATTAATATCATTTGAAAATCATAAGAAACATTCAAGTTTTTTGTGAAACAGTGACTTTTCTTGTAAGGCCCCTAAACATCAGGCTCCAGCAATAAGCTGGTGAGTCAGTTCCTGTTGCAACAAATGGATAAACATTTGGTTAATCCAAAAACAATGGAGTATGTACTTACAGGTCTGTAGAGATTCTCAGTCATCCAGGTTATGATTGATTCCACAGTGCTTTTTCAGGAGGCAACTGGACTTTTGGAACAATCATGACCTGGGTGGCTGAGAATGTCTACTACAGACTTTAAGCTCCCGTTATACAATTTGGGATGAACACCCTTTGAATGGTGTGGGAGTAGAAATGGATTTCTGGGGTGGGGGGGGGATGGAAGTGCAGACTGAACAAACCAGGAGCACTGCTCAGCTGACCCCGAGGACACAGATAAACCTCCAAGTGCTTCAACAACCCTCTAAAAGGATGTAAATGACCAGCTGTCTGCAAAGAATATAAATCCTTCCATTCCCCACTATCTAGTCAGAGCTGAAGAAGCTTCTTGGATGAGAAGCAAAATGTCTTCAAAGAAAAAATAAGGAAGTCCAGTTGCCTCCTGAAAAAGCATCTTTGGGATGACTGTGCTTACAGGAAACTGCCAGGAAGAAAAAAATAAAAGTACACCCAGCAATGAAGTGAAAGTAAAGAAAGTAAACCATCAAATATCACCTGATATTCGGTTTTTTAAAAAAATCCATAATTATCCATTGATTGAATCAATCAATTTGTATGACTGTTCCCCTTAACGTTAATGATTTATTCATAATGTATCACTCTTTTTAAAACATCTTAAAGAAATTAACCTGGGAATCCCTCTAGATACATATTTCTATACCAGGAAGTAATAATGTTTTATAAAATGAGTTTTTTCCCTCATAAACCTATTGACATTTTTAATCATTATTTATAGCTAATCATTAGCTGATGATAAGCTAGGAAGAGGATTCCTAGAGAACAGGTAACCCTTCTTCAAATGTCTAGCAGAAAGGCTTACCATTTTCAGTCAATTGTGAATCAAGCCAAACAATTTCAGCCTTCACTAACTTTAACTACCCTTGTACAAATTTCAGTAGACTAATAAGTTAATAAAAATTGCATTGAACGATCCAACTAAGGATCTGTTTGGTGCACAGATGGAAAACTTATGCCTTCCTGCTAAATGATGTTGGATTACAACTTTCTATCGACCTGGCCCGGCACAGTTAATGATCAGCAGTGATGGGATTCAATTTTTTATATTACCGGTTCTGTGGGCGTGGCTTGTAGGCATGGTGTGGCTAGGTAGGCGTGGCTTGGGTGTGGCAGGGGAAGGATACTGCAAAATCTCCATTCCCACCCCACTCCAGGGGAAGGTTACTGAAAAATCCCCATTCCCTCCCAATCAGCTGAGATTTGAGAGGCAAAGAATAGATAGGGGTGGGGCCAGTCAGAGATGGTATTTACCAGTTCTCCGAACTAGTCAAAATTTTCACTACCGGTTCTCCAGAACTGGTCAGAACCTGCTGAATACCACCTCTGATGATCAGGGATGTTAAGAATGTGTTACAAAAATGATTTAGGGGTTCCCCCTCCCATTTAGTGCATTGCTCTGATTCCAATCATGTACCATTATAGGTAGCCCTCAACATACAACCATTCATTTAGTGACCGTTTGAAGTTTTACAAAAGCACTGAAAAAAGTGACTTATGACCAGTTTTCACACTTGCAGCATCCCCATGGTCAAGTAGTCAAAATTCAAATGCTTTGTAACTGGCATGTATTTAAGATGGTTGCAGTGTCTCTGGGTCATCATCTTTTGCAATCTTCTGACAAGCAAAGTCAATGGGGAAGCCAGATTCACTGAGCAACTGTATTATTAACACCTGCAGAGACTCACTTAACAACTGTGGCAAGAAAGTTCATAAAATGGGGCAAAATCATTTAATAACAGTTTTGCTTAGCAAAGGAAATTTTGGGCTCAAGTTATGGTCCTAAGTGAAGGACTACCTGTACATATTCCTAAGAATTACATCATTAATCATAAAGTCTAAAAGCATCCTATGGTTGGTTGGGGTTTTTTTTGTTTTGTTTTTTTGTTTGTTTTTGTTTTGTTTTTTGCTTTATGTCCCCAGTTGATCCTCTGAACTTGCAGAATTCAGTGTTAGCCAGAATATGGTGATCTTCCGGGTGTGCTTCAAGATTCTGGTTACCACCTTTAGAGTGCTCCATGGCATAGGACCGGGGTATTTACGAGACCGCCTTCTGCCGCCAGTAACCTCTCACTGACCAGTAAGCTCCCATAGAGAGGGGCTTCTCGGGATGCCGTCGGTCAAACAGTGTCAACTGGTGGCCCCCAGGGGGAGAGCCTTCTCTGTGGGGGCACCTACCATTTGGAACGAGCTCCCACTGGAGATACGGAGGATCCCGGATCTGCGCACTTTCCGCCGTGCCCTTAAAATATTCTTATTCCAACAGGTGGGCCTCGCCTAACTTTCCCTCTTTAAATTATTTTAAATTTGTCTTAAATTGCATGTTTTAAATTTGTTATTGGGCCAAAATATTTATTATATTCTAAATGTCTTTTAACATCCGTATTATATGCATTTCATCTTGGCTGTTCACCCTGAGTCCTTTGGGAGTAGGGCAGTATATAAATTTAATAAAATAAAATAAATAAAATAAAATAAAATAAATAAATATATGTATGCTCCATGAGTTAGGATGATTTTCTCGTGAAAAGCATTTCAGCATATATTGGAACCAAGCATATTTTTTTAAAAAAAAAATCAGAATAAAATGCTTTTCTGTTTAATTTGAAGGCTCTAGGTCAGGGGCGGCATCACATGACGTATTGGGACTTCTTTCCCTTTTGCTAAACTGGGCATGGGCGTGGCCAGCATGCAATGCATCCAGGCCGTGGGCTGCAAGTTGGACAGCCCTGCTTCTAGGTATTCATTAATGGCATAAGTTCTTGGTAGCTTAATTGTCTCTGTTATGGGTTTGCTGCACTAATTCTAACCCAGCAGAGATTGGTCCTAACTAGAGAGAAAGGTGAACAAAGATCCATGGAATTTTATTTAATGCATTCAGTACAGTGGGCAATATAGGAAAGACTGTTATGTTCCAGTGCTCCTGTTACCTATTGCTTTTTCTGTTTACTCTTTTCACCAACAGGGAATTTACCACCATTGGGGAGTATTTGAAGACTTGCCTGACAAGGTAAGTTCAAATTATGTAGTTGATCCTTTTTTTAATATGGGGAACTTGTTAGCTGGATCCATGATAGGGTGGCACCCTTTGACAGCTTGATGCTGGAAGTGAGCAGTTTGATTTTTCCAAACAAGAGGATAATATTACCATTTAAAGAAAATAGTATATATATGTATAATGATATGGGGGAAATTGTCAGGGGAAGATTGTTACTTAAATTGTCACAGAGTTCACACCATATTCCTTCTTTGATTCCCTTTGCTGTTGACTTCTGAAGGAGAACAGCGACAAGCGTGTATCTTGGAGTGAGACAGCTAATTTTATTATGGATGAACAGAGTGTTGTGACAAAACAGTGGCACAGCTGTCATAACAGCTGTCACACATTAATCACGACACTGACAAATAGCATAATTACTTTATCTGGTATTCCTAGCATGCAAACTCAGAATGTGCTGCTTCAGTTTAGGCATATCAACCGTGCTTTAATTAAAAAGACATCAATTTCAGTTAGACAGACAAGGGCTAGGAGGCACGGGTACAAAATGGAAATAAATTTATTGATGGGATGTTTTAAAAAAAGAAAGAGATCCAATGAGCACTTGTTTACGAACTAGAAAATACAATTTGAACGAGTTCAGGTCACTTTTTCCTTATGTCTAAGCTGCTTGCAGCTAAATTATTTGCACAGGTGTGCTTTGCATCCAACTCCGTATTTTTTGAGCAGGTGGCTTCATATATTGTAAACGATTGCATCAATCCTGCAGTGTGTTTACATTTTTCTTTCCTTATATAGCAACTTGGGATAAAATTGCTATTATGCCATTATCATCACTGAATTTGAAGCAACATCTATGAATATGGAAATTGGCTCATGACTGTAGATCATGCAGGGTTTGAGAGCCTAGTCACACATCAAACTGTACGGCAAAAGAGCTAAGGAAGGAACAAAATCAGGAATGATAAAATGGCAAATGGAAAAAGTGAATCAAGATGCATTTTATAGAGAAAGGAAGTGCAAGAAAAGCCCATTTGGTATTATTCTAGACTTATAATATTACTTAAAATTATATAAAATACTTAGGATTTGCAGAGTTCCCCAACCATTCTGGCTTGGTGGAATGGCTGGGGTGGGGGGAGAGGTTGGTTCTCTGCAAGCGAAGGGCATGAGCACACACACACAACTCCATTTGCATGAGTGTCGGGCACATGCATGTGCCACTTGCGCAAATGGAGAGCACGCACCCATGCTTGCCAACTGCTCACACAAGAAGAGACGCGCACACGCCCTCCCACCCACCATTTCCACTGCCCACAAATGGCTCAAGGCCCAGAAGTGGGCCACAGCCCAGGGGTTGGGGACCCTGGTATACAGCATATTAATAGGGGGCATGACCTGGCTGACATCTTTGAATTTGGAAGCTAAGCAGATTGAGACTGGTAGGTACTTGGACAGGAGACTGCTAAGGAATATCACAACTATAGGTTAAACTGGGATGTAAAAAAAAAAAATCCCCAAAGAAATCAGCAGCAAATCATTCCCATGTTGTTGCCAAGGAAATAGAATAGCCAAATTCATGAAGTAGCCAGAATCAAGTTTGACCCAAAAGAGACTTTATCTAATTATAAGATGAAGCAATTACCATTAGCCATTATGTTTAACAGAAGTTACAGAGAGGTTATTTGGCCTTTCTGAAAATGTTTGACTGGTCATCCAGGACATGCTCTGATCTCTGTAAACATCTCAAAATTTGAGGATCATGCTGATAAACCTTATGTTTATTACTTTTTAAAGGATGCTAACTCATGTACCAGGTTGCCAAATATCTCTATCACCTCAAACAGTTGGGCAAAACCTTTAATTGGATATGCTGTTTTATTGTCTTATTTTATTTGAATAAAGAGACTCAATTGTCATAGAGGAAAGGGGGTACCTGGAATCAGTTGAATAGAACCATGTTTTTGTTGTAATTAGGAACCTTAGAGGAAGAATGCATCATGCAAACTCATGACTGCGCGATCATGCACACTAATTAGAAAACAATTCAGGCGGCAAATCAGAAATAGAGGATCAAGGCAGTTATCTGACAACTACCTGTGTGCCACTGATATTTTCCTGCAGCTATTTCATAGCCTCTTGACTCAACAGTTGCTACTGTTGTTTGTTTACTTGCTCTTCATCTTGTGTTGGGTTAGGTTTGAGAATTCCCTTACCAGTGTCTTTTGCCTATTACTTGCACTTGCTTTCCAGTTGTGATTGGGTTGCAATTACTCACAACTCTTGCCTTCCTTTCCTTGGCTGTGCTGCCATTGCTACTGATGTTTATCAGGTCACCTCTTTTGAACCCATCTTTGCCCACAGCACTTGGGGTTTTATCATATCACTTGTCATCAAGTGGCTACAGTAAAGAAAACAAATGGAGAAAAGTTTGCTGATGAATGCTGCTAGCTGGTATGTTTGTACATTGTTGTTCTCAACCCGGCAGAAGGGATTATTTATGGTGGATGGCCAATCATGATTATGAGATATATACTTCCAATGTGCCATCATCCCATCATCATCCCATCATCTCCTTATACCAACTAGTTTGCGCCAGTTTCCAGTAATTTCCTCTTTACTGCAGCCAATCTTTTTTGCATATTTACTCAGAACTAAACCTCGGGGAGCTTGCTTCTAAGTGTAAGTATTTCCCATCTAACCACTCATGGCGTTATTTTTCCGCCTACAATTACATTCGTAGGTGGAAAAATAAAGGCATGAATGGTTTAATAAAAAAAATCCCCTGTGTTTCTTGTTCCTCCTGTGTTTAGCTATAGTTTCCACTTATCTACAAACCTTGGAGGTTTCGTGATTGCAACTTCTGTGCAAGTTTTGTAAGACTCTGTTATAGCTTTAGAAGTATGATGTCATGGATTATAACACCACAGAGTGCCAATTTTCGATAATTAGTTAAGGGGATTCTCACAAAATGGCTGTAGAGGAAGATGTGGTAAGTCACTCATTTATCAGAAAGCAAACTGAAAAACTAGTGTCATTAGGGATATGGCACCTTTTAATTGTATGTGTAAATGGTGTATATGTATAAATAAATGAAATTGATTGGAAGCACTCACTTTGCTTTCCTTTCCCCAGAAAGCTTTCTATTCCCACAACTTGTGTCTTTTTATTTTCTAAGAAAACCTGTGTGATCTGTGTAAGAGGCAGTCCAGAAATATCATGTTCCTGCATTATCCTAACTTCCAACTTTTATTTTTTAATGGCTACAATAATTAAAATAAAATTGAGGCATCGAACCTGTTTTAGAATGATATTCTGAGTTTGACCTCATAGAAATAGAAGACAAAGACAAATGTACATTCTTGGAGCTCAACTCTGTATGTCATTTCCTTTGATGTATGTACAAAGATAATCATACAGCATGCTCTAATTATCTTATTTTACTATTATAACATTGCTTGTTTTTCAGCCTAATACAGGAGGAACTAAGTGACAGTAAAGGTATATATATTCTGTATTTTCCTGCATATAAGACTACTTTCTAACACACAAAAATCTTCTCAAAAGTTGAGGGTCGTCTTATACGCCGGGTCTCATTCTCCTGTAACCAGGCAGACCAGCCCATAAGGCTCTGATGAACCTTAAATGGCTCTGAGGAGGGTCGTCTTATACGCCCAGTTGTCTTATACGCCGGAAAATACGGTGTGTGTGTGTATGTATGTATGTATGTATGTATGTATATATATATATATATATATATATATATATATATATATATATATATATATATATACACACACCATATTTTCCGGCATACATACATATATATATATGTATGTATGTATGTATGTATGTATGTATGTATGTATGTATGTTTATTTATTTATTTATTTATTTATTAGTTCAATTTATATGCCGCCCTTCTCCGGAGACTCAGGGTGGCTTACAATGCATTTTGCAATAGCCTTCATATTTTTGTATATACCTGCTTAGTAGGGCTCTCGGCCCCCCCCCCCGCCCCCAAAGCGGTGTTCTTTTTTATACAAAGTCAGCTTCTTGCCTTCACAATCCGGGTCCTCAATTTACCCACCTTAGAAAGGATGGAAGGCTGAGTCAACCTTGACCCTGGTGAGATTTGAACTTCCAGTAATTGCAGAGAGCTGGCAACTAAGTGCTACTTTAACAGCACTTAGTCCACTGCGCCATCAGGCTCTTAATATAGAACAGTGTTTAGAACAGTGTTTCTTTACCTTATTAACTCGCAGAATTTCTCAGCCAACATGCTGAAGTTTAGAAACACTGGGTTAGACAATTGCAGCTGACTTCGCTCCTGATATTTTAAGTTTCCATTCAAAACTTAAACTTTTTAAAGTCCTAAATTAATTACTGAATTTCCAGGAGTATTTTGTGAGCTATATGGAAGCCGGGTCAATTAAATATTACAGTAGCAGACCAAGTTCCGTAGCCTGGAACTCTCATTATTTCACTGGTTACCATTTTCCAACCAATTTTACAGGCAGTATCCTTTTCCCTCTGTTTGAGAGATTCAACAGCCTTTGTATTTTGTAGTATTAAAAACGAGTGTAGAGCTGCAGGTAACAAACTTCACAAGATTTGTCTTTCCCTCTTACTTTCTTGTTACATCCTACAGAAAGTGATGGAAGGGGAAGATTTTTCTCTTTAACATTTCTTGCTTCTCATCTAAGATCTGGACATAACTCTTCAGAAGCTATCAGAAGTGGCTGAGAAACATCTCAGGAGAAGAGGAATGGACGATATTGCCCTCTATCAATCCTCTGCACATTTTCAAAGGATCCTTTTTTCTTTCTCCAACTCAAAAATTCATTTGTCTTCTCTATGCTGGCTCAGTTGTTCCTGTCCATTTGATCAAGAATGCTTTCAGCCTCACCACAACAATTCAGTGCTTAGCATTATTTATCTATTTATTTATTTTATTTCTATAGCCTCCCAATTCAGTCAATGACTCTGAGCAGCTTACAATAAAAAAAAAGATGACCATTAAAAATACTTAAAATATTTCAAAACAATAAAAACATTAAAATAGAAACATTTTAAAACAATAAAATTAGGGGTAGAAATAGTAATAGGAATAGCACTTACATCAGAGATGGTATTCAGCAGGTTCTGACCAGTTCTGAAGAACCAGTAGCAGAAATTATAAGTAGTTTGGAGAACCGGTAAATACCACTTCTGACTGGCCCTGCCCCCATCTATTCTCTGCCTCCCAAGTCCCAGTTGATCGGAAGGAAATGGGGATTTTGCAGTAACCTTCCCCTGGAGTGGGGAGGGAATGGAGATTTCACAGTACCCTTCCCCTGCCATGCCTACCAAGCCACGCCCACAGAACAGGTAGTAAAAAAATTTGAATCCCACCACTGACTTACATATCACTTCAGAGTGCTTTACAGCCCTCTCTAAGCAGTTTGCAAAGTCAACATATTGCCCCCAACAATCTGGGTCCTCATTTTACTGACCTCAGAAGGATAGAAGGCTGAGTCAACCTTGAGCCGGTGAGATTTGAACTCCTGGAGTGAGCAGTGAGTTAGTCCTGCAGTAATGCATGATAACCACTGTGCCACCACGCCTATTAACACTAAAAAAAAAAAAAAAAAACACTGAAAAACCATTCAAAGGAGAGGGAGGGGAAAATGTTGAATATCAAGGTACAATGTAGATGAAATAAAGATGGAAAATAATTGTTGAATAAGACAAAGTTTAAAATATGTGTAAATAGATGTAAATAGCAAGAAAGGATCACTTCGAAATAGCTGTAGGAAAAAGTTATATATATATATACATACATACATACATACATACATACATACATACATATATATATATATGTTATGTGTTTGTGTCATGTTTTAAAAAAACTTTAAAAATGAAAAAAAGAAAAAGAAAAACCATTCAATTTAATCTGTATTTAATACTTGACCAGCAAGATACTTGGCCAGATAGCAATACAGCCAAGAAACAGGGGCCTTGGCATATTCATTGCTCCAGGCTCAGAAACCATAGCCAAGGTTTTAGGGCCTTGTGAAAGGCTAACAATATTGGGGTCATTCTAATCACTGAAACAAGGATATTCCACTGATGAGGGGCCACTGCAGAAAAAAAATTTCTGGTCCCCACAAGCCGGACACTCTTTGGCTGATGGGATCTGCAGCATGCACATTCTGCTTCATTTGGTTGGATGGGTAGAGACTCTTGGAAAAAGGTGATCCTTCAGGTCCCCTAGTCCCAAGCTACATAAGGTTTAAGGGTAACCATCACAGCTCTATTACATTTTAAATCTTCTCTTTTATCTGATTGTTTACAGTAGCATCATCACTCAAACTTTTGTCTCATAATCCAAATGTTGCTGGTTCCAAAACTACCAAGATCTTTTTCTTTTTAATTAATGGAGATTTTTTTTAACCAGAGTTTCCTTTTCCTTTATTTTGTACTAGCTGGACATCCATGCTTCACATGAAACTATGTGATCGGGCATGATAAATTGGGCATGGTAAATTGACACTTAAAGCCTGAAACTTAATGTAGAATGTGTAACTCCATAGCATCAGTGTGTTAATATAAGGCAACTGGCAATTGGAACAGAGGAGGCGTGGGAGTAGAATGTCCCAGCCTGCAGACCAGATGAGTCACAAGCTGGCAACGCCCACACCCGGTTTAGAAAAGGGGTAGAATCAGAGCATGTTAGTATAAGGCAACTGGCAGTTGGAAAAGAGTTCTTTTCAGGTGGGGAGAGGGAGTAGAATGTCTAGCTCCTTAGCATCAGAGTGTGAATATAAGGCAACTGGCAGTTGGGACAGAGTTCCATTCAGGTGGGGAGGGGGAGGGGAAGGTCTAGCTCCTAAGCATCAGAGCATGTGAATTTAATACTGTATATGAAATACTAATGATCTGATGGTCATTTCAAAAAATCCTTTCTTAGCGAGCACCTAGAAGCCACGAGGAACATACGTGCCAAATTTCAAATTTGTAGGGCTTTACCATTCTGGAGATTTCGTGATGAATGAGTGGTATTTGGCTTTTATATATATATATTTCCTAATATGCAGGTTCACCAATTGTCCTGTCAACTGAAGTTGAAGGTGGTCAACCTGGCTTTTTAAATAGCCCCAAAATATTATAGGCTGTTTGGGAAAATGCAGTAAGCATTTCCTCAGGTGCATTTTCCAAATTTTTCTGCAAACAGGAAGCAATTATTATCACTATATGATGTTCTCAGTGCATTACAAGAAAGCTCTCTAACTAGTATTAAATGTGAGATGTATCAGTGATAATAGTAACAATAAACTGGAACTTGACCATCATGCACTGAGATCATTTCACCTTGAACTATATTTTTAAGACTGATATGGCCATCAATAAGTATAATTAAATAAAAAAATAAAAAAAAGCAAAGCACCCACTCAAGATGGTGATGATAAAGGCGGTTTGTATTTCTAATAGGACAAACAACTAAAATTCTCCATAAAGATTATAAAAATATTAAAACTTCAACTTTTCAAAAAAGAAAGAAAAAAGAAAGAAAGAAAGAAAGAAAAGAAAGGAAGGAAGGAAGGAAGGAAGGAAGGAAGGAAGGAAGGAAGGAAGGAAGGAAGGAAGGAAGAAAGAAAGAAAGAAAGAAAGAAAGAAAGAAAGAAAGAAAGAAAGAAAGAAAGAAAGAAAGAAAGATAATAAAGCACATTAACAATGAAGATATTGAAGTAGATTGGGATGAGACAGCTTTTGTGCCTCCGGGAGGACTTGAGCATATGGTCTCTCAGTTTCTAAGCTAGCATCGTAACCACTCCCCCCAAATTTGCATTTGTCTGAAATCTCGGTTCATAGCTTTTAAAACATACAATTAAACTGCATTTTAAATTGCACATCTTAAGAAAAAGCAAAATAGAAACCTGTATGTATGTATGTATGTATGTATGTATGTATGTATGTATATATGAGATAAAAAATATAGGTCTAACACTCGTATTTTGATATGCAATTTAAATCTAACGTATGTCCAAGTTATTTTATTTTAAAAGCGAACTTCAAACTGGGCATGGGACAGGTTGAGAAATGAAGAAAAAATAAATACAAAAGTCAATTGTCCATTCCTGGATATATTCCATAAGTCCCAACTAGGAGACCGCCCCCCCCCTCAAAAGGATTCTTTTATTTATTTATTTTATCTTTATTTCATCACGTGCCCCTTGACAGCACTTGACGCTTCTGAGCAATAAGAATCGGCAGGCTGTTGAAGAAAAAAACCAGCCATCACCAAGCATAGTTATCTCCTTGAGTAAGAGGTTTATTATTTATCTTCCCTGATGCAGTACCCATGTGGCAGAATTAATACCAAGCAGCTGGACAGATTAGACCCTGGAGCCACATCTGCAGCTGTATAGATCAACACTACTTTCCCTGCCTTTGCACGGAGGAAATTTATCTCCTGACACTGAGATTTATTGCTACTTATTTCATGCATTGTTAAGGATTCCACCTGCCCCCTCGCTTTTATTTGGCTTTCAAGCCAATCTAAGAGCTGATTGTTAACAACTGATTCGCTAAGCATTTGTTTACTTCCCCCCTTCCTCCCCACCTTTAATTAATAGTGATTTCCAGTTTGGCTTTATGAGATAAACAGTGGGGCTAACAAACAGATAGGGCTTGTGGAAATCAGAAAGAATGACAGCAATGAAGTATTTCTATATATAAAACAAAAAAACAAAAACAGTAGCAAGAAATGTCTCATTAGCAGCTCGAGGAGCATATGTATTTCTTACGGGTGAGTGATTTTGGACAGCTAGAGTTTATTTGCCCATCACGCTGTACAGAGAGGATTTTGTACTAGGGGTAAACACTGCTTACATTACATGTGCTTACATTTATGTTACTAAACTTCTATCTCTGAACCAAACACTATGCCTCTCCCCCCCCCAATAAACAAACAGGAAAAAGAGTCACATAATTGTCTCCCTCAGCTGAGCAGAGACTTTGCATGCAAATGCCTAATTTAGGATGTGACATCTTCTAGTTGGCACTATGGCTGAAAAAAAAAGAGCGAAGAAACCTGCTAAAACACGCCTATACTGTGAAATACACAATATACTTTTTTCAAAGTTGTTCAAAGATGTTATGACCCAGGTGTTCAAGGTAAGGCAGGCCTCTAGGGAGTTCTTTATTTCTCTCAATAAATGTTCCAGCCAACGGCCCTCCAACAACTAGTAAGGCTCCAGCCCCATGCTACCCTGAAGGCAGACACCCACAGTCTTCGAAACAAAGCACAAAGAAAAGCCCACAGAAAGCCCACAGAAGTACAAAGTACAAAGAAAGCCCACAGAGTAGGAGCATATTCAAAGGGCAAGGTCCAAGGTTCCAAATCCAATCCACAAGGCAGAGTCCAGGCACAAGACAAGGGCAGTCCTCACGACAAGAAACAGGTCCCAGGCAAGAAGCAGTTCCAAAAGCACAGTGAAGGAAAGGCCAAACACAGTCCACAAGAGAAGGGCTAGGTCTAAACAAAGGAAAAGAGCAATCTTCCAAGTGAGACAAAGCAAACAGCAACAGGCACGAGTCAAAACCAGAGGACTCTAAGCCAAAGCAAACAATTGTTCCTGACAAAGTCTAACTCCCCATGGCTTCTCCTTAAGTTACTTCCCTCCAGGTGTTCCTGGTGAGGTAGGGTGGAGCAGCCTCTTCCCAAGTAGCCTTGCAGCCCTTCTCTGGGCTTACCTACACTCCACTTTCCTTGCCCTTGGATCAATGGAGTAGATAGCTGTTCCTCATCAGAGGAGATTGGCTGCCTATGAGTACCAGTGCTGGTCAGCAGCCGATCCTCCCCTATGTCTGTGCAGGCAGGCAGCTTTCCATCTAGTTGACCACCTCCCCCCCCCAATGCCTGAGGTGGCCTGGGAAGCATCATCCTCAGCCCTGGCAAGCCTTCCCTGTCGGACAGTTCGAGTTCCATCTCTTCCTTCACCAAAACGGGCTGTGAGGGGACCATGACAAAAGAGATGGATATAGTTTCTAAAACAGTTGTTGACATTAAATTTAAGATCCCTTAGTCTTGATTTTATTCAATAGTGATAGAAATAGATTCATATCCCTCATTTGACTGGTTTGTGCTGCCATAGCAAGCATTTTTTTCCAAGCTTGGCTAGCGGCATTCTTAACCTCTTACAGAATACAGTTTTCAAGGCTCCAAGGGTTGATTTGTGCCTCAAGTACATAACTGGGACATTATTTGAATTGCATGAAAAGAATCCATTGCTGATTTGTTGGAGAGAATTAAGCAATCATATCTGGCCCGATTAGAATTGCTTCTTCTCACGCTTTAAGTTCCATTTCGGTCAATTTTTAATCACTATCGACTGGCTTTCCTGGCCTGGCACTGGTCAAGTGCACTCTGCCTTTGAAAGATGGGAACTGCATGTTATAAAGCCCTGGACATGAGGTTTGCCTGCTCACAACCTCATTACAGCCAAATGTTATGCATAATAAAATGACACAGAGGCCCACTGATTTTTCCTTCCTTTTCCATCTGCATAAATATAGTCCATGCAACACAGTTAATAAAGTGGATATCAAGTCACCTACCTACCCTAGGAAAAGGTTAGCTCTTTGTCTTAAGTACCCCATAAAAATCACTCTGAATTAGCATGGTAATCTACATGAAAAGTACTAATCATTATAAATTCATATGGCATTCATGAGGATGTCAAATGTAAAGTCCAGAGGACTTTATATATGTTGAAAAGAAAGCCTTACACATGACCTCTCCCTATTATTCTGAATATGTCATTGCATTTAACTTTTGCATTTGATTGTATTTTCTCTCTGTTTAAGACTGCACGAAAGCAGTAGAGACCCTCTGACACATCTGGTTGGAAGAATGACAATTGCAATTACTTTAAATCTCCCTTTCCATGCAGGAATCTGTAACAGATCTCAGCTTATATCCGTAAGCTGCTCATTTCCAGAAGTGTACCTGGTTCACCTCAGCTTGTGAGAAAGGGTCGTAAATTCTTTGCTGGAGTAATAAACACTATACAGTAGAGACTGCAAGGAGTAATCCTGGTAATGCACTGCTTTAACTGCATCCTAAATTCATTGCTTATACAATACAATGGCTTGCACCTCTTGCTCTTTGAATTGGTGTTTTTTAAACTTGGTTATCATGTGTGGACTTCAGATCCCAGAATTCCTCAGGCAAGATCCTATCTAGAGAATTCTGGGAGTTGAAGTATACACATTTTCAAAGTTGCCATGTTTGAAAAACACTAATTTGAATCGAGCAACCTACAACTGCAACTCCTAGTTTTCTGCTTTAAAACATTGTTCTGCATTCTGTAACCTGAGACTTCTACCACTGAAGATATTCTCTCAATGAAGGTGGATTGATGATGGAGATTATAACCCTCCCTGCATCTAATGCAGTCCCATGAACAGAACAGTAAGGTTAGATTTTCAGTCAAGATGCATCTGTAGGTATTGCTAAATATTCATAGCCCAGAGGCTCTTACTCTTTCTGGGTTCCAATCCCCATTGTCATCATACAACCAATTCAGTCCTTGCATGATGGGAACACATGTAAAACACCATGAAAAAGGTACATTGACAAAGGCTGGATCATTGGGTTTCTCTGATTCTGTTGCTGTTGTTATTATTGTATTCCACTGTGAATAGGATAAATTAATTCTGAAAGTGGATCTTAGGAATCTGCCACAGCTTTCATTTTCATTTCCTTTCAGTAATCAAGCTATTTATTAAAAACATGTCATGGAGAAATGTGGATGAGTAAAACTCCAACAGTGTTTCTAACTATAATTTACCTCTGTAGTTTACCAGTTCTTTTTCCAGTGTCCTGTCTCATCTCTTAAACCCTTAAACTTGCACAAGAGGAACAAATTGTATGTTTCTCCTTGTCATTTTTGTCTTGAGAAACAAGAAGAACTGTGAAGGCTGAGTGGCTATTAGTGCTAGCATAAGACAGAGTCAGTACAGAGTCTTGCAACACTAAATTACCATAGGTTTTCTGACTCAGTAATTTTTGTCTTATCAATTTTCTGTAACCATTTCAGAAACTATTGTTGGTGCTCATCAGACTGAACAAAGCAAATCCCTCAATGAAATTCTTACACATAGTACTCATGACAATTCTTATCTACCCAGTACAGTTAACCTTTCACCTTTAGAGCAGTAGTGGGATTCAGATCCCGGCGCTACCGGTTTGCTATCAGTAGCATGCAGGTGCACATTCTCATTTCACGAGCACATGGCACTTCTACGCACACTTAGAGCACTTTTTATGACATCTCGGCAAGTGAGCAGAGCCTCCCACCACTGCAGCCACTGCTACCAGTTCGCCCGACCCGAGGCAAATCTATAGAAACCTACCACTGCTTTAGAGGTAACTAATACTGTAGAAAACCAAATGGGCTGAAACCAACTGAACGAAACTTTACAGAGACAAATGCCAAATTCTCACTTAGGAAACTTAAATCAAATAAACAGGTACAGAATAGGGGAAATTCTTGGGCTTGGCTATAGTGCTTCAGAAGAAGATCTTGTAGTAGTCATTGACTGCAAACACAGTCAAAAGTGTAATGTTACAAAAAGGCAGATAGATAGATAGATAGATAGATAGATAGATAGATAGATAGATAGATAGATAGATAGATAGATAGATGACATAGACATAGACATAGACATAGACATAGACATAGACATAGACATAGACATAGATATAGATATAGATATAGATATAGATATAGATATAGATATATATTCATAGATTTTCATGGGTAGATTTTGGTGTATTCGGGTTTCAAAGTGTTCCCTGTATAGGTTTGCGATGATGGGTGAGAGGGGTGATCCCATAGGTGCTCCTTCTATCTGTTTGTATCTTTGTCCATTGTGGATGAAGTATGTGTTAGGCAGTGGTTGGTCAGATCTAGGATGTGCTTAGGGGGGTTGTATTTGTTTTGGATAGCTGCCAAGGCTTCTTTAATAGGTATTTGGGTGAAGAGGGATATGACATCATCAAAACATTGCCAAGATACTCTCAATCTTACACGGGAAAAGACCCAAATACACCAAAATTTGGGCTAAAATCTTAACCAATACTTTAAAGGTTTTCCTTTTTGGCAACGTTTTGACAAGCTCTCTAACTTATTATCATCGGGCCCCTACTTTCAGTTTAGAAGCTGTGGGTATACTGTGAGATTGCAGTTGTCGCTTTTCTATGTTCGCTGCTGCTGACGTATGCTGGTTAGCCTGCAACTCTGTGGCCTGATTGGAGGGCAGCAGTTTTTTCTCCTGCTTCATTATCCTAGCTGCAGCCTGACTGCATGTTAAAGGCCCAGCTTTCTCTGGTTACCTATTACTAACTGTCAACTGCAAAGAAGGAAGGACTTTGGTAGGCATCACAACACAGCTGATTGCTTGTTGAGATCTCAGCCTATCTTCTGGCTTGGTTCTCTCTCTCTCTCTATTGCTAGCCATCATCTGCCAAGAGGGAAGGACTCTGGCAGGCATCACAACACCACTATATATACCTTTTAACACAATATTCACAATATTCACATTCACAATTCTACATTATTCTGCACTGATCAGATCCATCCTTGTTTCTCTTATTTATCCCATTGGAATTTTTCTTTTTCCAATGACCCAGAAGGGAGGAATCTATAATGAAGTGCCAGGAGTTTATAGGGGATTCACCAACACAATGTAAACATTTATTAAGAGGACCATAGAATTAATACAATATGCACCATAACAAGTGTTACCTGATATTTACATCAAATATAATACCAATGTAATCTCTGAATTTTCATGATAAAGTAGAGTAAAGCTCCTGGGATGCATTAGATTAACATTTGAACAGAATTCCTTATTTTCTTCCTTAATTCCATCTTCCCACTTGTTTTATGGACTGTACGCAGAACTGAGAACTATTTCCAATTATTTAAATTGATAGGACCTTCATTAAAGAGATCCTGATTATGTTTAAGCACAGATGATGGTTCACAGGCCACTGTTGGTCCAGTCAATTTAGCTGTCAGTTTTCCAGGGCAAATCTTCAGGGGAATTTGTTCTACTAACTATTAAAAATCCATTTAAGAATGGGTCAGATGGGACCTGGGGATGTTGAAATTATGTCTACAATATAAGAAGTAGCTAATAGATCTCTTCCATCTTTCTTAACTTTTAGGAGGATTAGCATGTTGCAGCATCATATCAGTCATGGTCACATGAGACAGCTGATCAGTTAGCTTAATTAACAGATAAGTTCTGCATGCCAACAACACTTTAACTCCAGCAACCCAATCAACGAGGGGGCATTTTCTAAATCTACCCAGCAAAGAAGGCAGAAACACTCACTTCTTGGTTTTTAATATCCACCACTTTGAAAGTCTGCAATGGTCCAACTGAGATTGGCAGTGCCACTACAGATCTGGTGCTTAGATGGGGAGAGGATGTAAGGTATCATGATTTTCTGCCTTTGTCCTCTAACGTGGAGCCACCACAAGGAAAAACTGAAGTGGTGGCAGACACAACATTTCTGAGGAAGTTGCTTTTTCATGGGCCTTCTCTTTGTCTCAGACAAGGAAACTTCTGGTAAATTGTTCAAATTACACATCCAAGAGAGCAAAATTATTTAGATTTAATTAGCCTTGCAGCGATTTGGGGGGAAAAACTAATTATCTGAGTCAGGGACATCATCATGTGGTTGCTCCAATTAATGACAGACAGGACTAGCCTTTTGACTGCAGCACATTGTTCATGAAAACGCCTGCCCACACCCACAATGAATTCTTCCAAGGAAAGACAAATCTAGTTCTACTTCATTCCAACTAATGTTTATCCAATTAAAGATACACTGGAAGCAACTGTGGGATACCCAGCAGGAATTATGGCAGTAAAATAAAAACAAAAAACAAAACCACAACTATCTTCTCAAGGAGTTTCCCTAGAGCTGATTAGATAATCTTTGGAACATCAGTTGCACATCATTTGAGAAATTATCTGAGCTGTGAAATAGTTTAGAGCCCATGCTTTTGCTTAGGTAATATTTTTACACATTATCCAGATTTTGAGATACAATAAATAAATAAATGATATTTCCAAAGCTAACTGAAAACTGCAGGCACTTTTCCACAATAATGTGGCATTTAAAATGTTATTTTTGAATCAACTCTGATCTGACTTTTTTTCTTTGCTCATATTTATGACTGTGCCCTTAAAAAGAAAACAACATGACAAACATAATATATAAGAACATTTTCTGCATTTTCTCTTAATTATAGTATTGCATTTGCAATATTTCAAATGAAATGCTGAATCAGAGATAAAGTCTGCACTGCAGAATTAGGAGAACAAGGTCACTTCATTACATTTAACTTTAGATGTCTGACTTCAGGTTCTGAACTGGTCAGCAATAAAATCCATTAGTTGCTTTGTTTATTGTTTTTTCCCCCTAAAGCACTATCAACTGCATTAAATTAAAAAAAAAACCCTTGAAGATACAATGCAAAGTATGAATTTAAAGGCTCCAACCATTCTATTCAAAATTACAATTATCAAAAGAGCCTCCAATTAAAAAATTAATTGAGAAATGAAAGTGAAGAGAAATGGGGAAAAATGAAAAAGAAAAGAAAATGACTCTAAGTTTTGTAACTCAGAACAGATTGTTTCATAGGATTATTACAATTGGGAGAAAAACATTATTATTTTCTAAATTGAATTGGATTATTCATTACTGTTCTTAAAAGTATTGAGCACAAAGAAAATTTTGAGCAAATATTAGATTGAGAAATAATGTATATGAGAGAAACAGTTCAAAGATGAATCTCTATATAAACAATACAAATATTAAATTCTACTTCACATAGATCCTACATGATAATACGAGCATCCCATTTTGTTACAAAAATATTGCAGAAAAAAAAGTGGGTCACTTCATTATAGGAACTCAAGAGTCAATGCAAAGGAATATTGTTTTTCAATTACCATTGCTAGAGGGACTAAGTCCTGGGGAAATGGCAGATTAAGACCAGATGAATTCCCACAATACACCAATGGAAGGAACTCCATGCCACACATCATGCAGCAGATATAGATAGCAATAGCATTTAGACTTCTATACCACTTTATAGTGCTTTACAGCCTTCTCCAAGTGGTTTACATAGTCAGCATATTGCCCCAACAATTTGGGTCCTCATTTTACCCATCTCGGAAGGATGGAAGGCTGAGTCAACCTTGAGCCAGGTAGGATTTGAACTGCCAAACTGCAGTCAGCAGAAATAGCCTGCAGTACTTTCAAAATCTCTTACCATTGGTTATGCAACTTCTAGAAAGCCATAGTTTCCCGAGTCTATGAAAACAACAGGAAACCAAATCCAAAGTGGCCTTCCCTCTGACAACCACATCTCCTGTGTAATAGAGACCATGATGATGATCATGATGACCACCATAACCACGATGACCATGAACATGATATCCATTCAGTAGTGTCCAACTCTTGATGATTATATGGGCCAGGTCTCACCACATCTTCCAAACTTGCATTACTTCTTTGAGTTGCTAAGTGCCATGGTGGTACAGTACTTAGAATGTAGTATTGTTGGCTAACTCTGCTCACTGTCAGGAGTTGACTCAGTCTTCCATCTTTCTCAGGTCAGCAAAATGAGGAGCCCGATTGTTGGGGGCAATATGCTGACTCTGTAACCTACTTATAGAGTTCTGCAAAGCACTATGAAGTGGTATATCCAGGAGCCGTGGTGGAGCAATATTAGAATGCAGTACTGCAGGCTACTTCTGCTACCTGCTGGCTGCCTGTAATTTGGCAATCTGAATCTCACCAGGCTCAAGGTTGACTCAGACTTCTATCCTTCTGAGGTGGGTAAAATGAGGATTTAGATTGTTAGGGACAATATGCTGAATCTGTAAACCATCTAGAGAAAGCTTTGAAGCATTGTGAAGCTGTATATAAGTCTAAATGCTATTGCTAAATCTAAGTGCTATTGCTATTGCTATTCCTACGTTCTGGCTGGTGTCAGCTTTGATGTGTCCAGCCACTGTGTTATTTGGTGGTCTGGTTTCCTTCTATCACTAACTTTTTCAAACATAATTGCTTTCTGTAGTGAAATACAGACCATAGACTATCCCCAAAATAAAGTCTTTTCACATGATGTGCACTTGATGTGCATACATTTCTATGGGATTTGAATTTATGTCCAGTGTCCAAAAGCATTTATAGCAATAGCACTTATATACTACTTCATAGTACTTTAAAGCCCTCCCTAAGCAGTTTACACAGTAAGCATATTGCCCCCTTATTTTATCAACTTTGGAAGGATGGAAGGCTGAGTCAACCTTGAGCTGCTCAGAATTGAACTGCTGGAGTGAGCAGTGAGTTAGCCTGCAGTACTGCATTCTAACCACTGCATCACCACGGCTCTTATCACATCCAGCATGCAGATAAATAGAGGATTAGTAGAGAAATATATGGGCTCAAAGCTACAACCTTACCCTTTTAATCATGCAATTCCTGTATATAACGTATGCATCAGTGGCTATGTCAGTTCAGGCTCTTGGCTATTGCTGTTGGCGATGACAGCAATATTCTAACACAGGAAACACAAGTCTGTTCAGAAGATGTGAGGTCAATAAAACTACAAGAATAACTGATTTCCATTAAATGCTTGTTCCCTTGCCCCATGAGCTAGTAGCACCACCAAGAAACTTCCCTTTCATCCCTCAAGAACATACTTAATCATAATTGAAAAGATTTCTCCATAGTTGAAGATATGTTAATGGATTCTTTCTGAAAAACACCAAAGCATCTTTGCAGGGGAGATGTAGACAAGTACACTATAATAGTGTAAGATTGCAATGGGAGGGTTTGGCCCTTGCTGATATATTGAAATGTACAACAGAAGGTAAGAGGAGCAAAACCAATCATGCTATAGAAGTGCTCTTAGTCTTTTGCTTTCTCTCTTGTGCCATAAAAAAAGTAGTTTAAAATAATTGTTTTCTAAATCACCCTCTGAGATTGGGAAGGAAGCCAACAGAGATCTCTCCATTGTTCATTTTCAGCAAGAGATCTGCAGGGAGTTTAGAGTAGTCCATAAAGTTGCTGTGTTTCATTTGCTGTTATGGGTGCCCTGCACATTTTGATCAGCAAAGAACTTGTCTACAAACAAAAATACTTTCCAGGGAATGAGAGAAGGCAACATATATTAGCACACAATGACACTGTTTATCTACATCGTAAAACAATGTTATGAGTGGAATGTTATGAGAGGAATGTCCAATAGAGATAAATACTCTGTGCTATATCATTTCTTCTCACAAGTCCAGTTTGGATACTTCCTGAAATGTACAAGTTGACCATATAGAAGAGTTTAGATTTTTCCCTTGGCAGTATTAATTCAATTTGGTGAAAAATAATTCACTTAAATAATTCATTCTATTGAAAAGAAAAAAAAATCAGGGTAAAATGTTATATTCTTCATTGATTATGTGCCATCAATCAGGATGAACTTTTAACAACCACATGATAAATCTACTCCAGAATTATTTTATTCTGGCCCTTCAGGTTTTCCAATGGTGCACCCATCACCATTCTATCTGAATCTATCCGCCTTGCTCTTGTTCAACCACTTATTCTCTTTCCTTCCATCATTCCCAAAATTATGGGCTTCTAAAGGAACCCCAGTTTTCCATAAAGTATCAAACATACAATAGTTTGAGCCTGGTTACCTGTGCCTTGAGAGAGAAATATGGACTGATTTGTTTAATGATCCATTTGTTCATATATATGTATATTTGGCTATTTTCAGGAGACTTCTTCGACATCAAATTTCAAAAGTGACAATACTCTTTCTATCCTGTATCTTCAAAATCTATCTTTTGCTTCCATAGAATATCAAAGGGGAAACCTTTGCCTGCATGATTCAAATATTTGTACATGTAGACATGTGACAGTATCTCAATATCTTTTCCAAGGCCTTAACGACAATCTTTCAAAGTTTTAGTCTATGGAACAGTATGTCTTACTTTACTGTTGATTGACAATCGTAATAAATAGATGCTATCAGAGTCATCATTGTCAGTTCTAACAGCTGGCTGTGGTGCCTGGGACCATAAATTTGCTCTTCTTTATATTTAAATGTAGTCCCACTTTTTCACTTTCATTATTAGAATTTGCAAATGGTTTGTATTTTGAGCTATCACATCCGTGTAGGTTATTGATGTTTCTTCCTCCAGTTTTACAATCCCACTCATCATTTTCCAATACAGCCTCCTTCGATATATATTAAGCAAAGATATTCTGTCATTTATTTTATTACAAGCTAACCAAGGGCATATGTGTCTACAAATATTTTATCTTTCATTCTAAAACATTTTCCAAAAGTTATCAGTTTCTCTAGTTTTTTTTTTACACTTTTCTTAAATCCTAAGGAAAGACATCATGAATGAATTCCTGCCGTGAATCTTTTTCCAGTTGTGGAAATTAGATTAAACATAAAGTGAGAGGAAAATAGGGAACCAAAACCAGCATCCTGTGCCACTTCCAACAACAAAGTCATCTGTAAAACACCATCAAGAAATTCCCCAGGGCCTTGAGAAGAATATTGAAAAACAGAAGCCTCTTTGACAGAGGGAAAACATTTGCAAAACATTTACAAGGCAGATTTCATCACAGCTTTATGCAAGATGTTTACCAAAGAGTCATGCTGGATCAAAAGGACCATCTAATTGATATTTTGTTTTCACAATGGCCACAGAGATACCAATTAGGAATCCACAAGTAGGAACCACATGGAACATACATTACTTCGGATTGCTCTGTTGTAATACATGAAAAGCGTAAAAACAGGAGAGATGTATTCCTACCCACAAAAGAGAGAATTTCAGAGAATGTTGAAATAGCATTTGTACCAGTTTGAAAAGTCTTAATTAAAATCAAGGCATAAATAATTAGTAACTTTATAAGAAATGTTTTGGTTCAGAACAATCTTTCGCAAAATATATTGCAAATATGTTGGGACGACAATCAATTAAAAAAAAACACCTTGGAAATAATGGAAATACCTGAAAGTGTGTATTCATTTCATGGAGATTAAGAACATTTAAACTCAGCTGACCATTTTGTTATTTCTTAATTAACTGATTTCATTCATTCATTTGTCAGTTAATAAAAGCAGAAAGGAAACCATTTATATCATTTCCGGATAAAAACATATTTAACAAGGGCAGGAACTTAAGTCAGCATTAGCAGGCCACTTCCCCACCACCACAAACACACAAACCAAAGCAGCGATTCATGGAAGCATTCTGTGGAAAAAATGGCAGTCACATGAAAATAGTGTCTCTTTGGTGTCATTCCCACTAGAGATGGTGGCAAATAAAAAGGTTACTTAAAAAGGATACAACCTCCAAGTTCACACAAGTTATCATGATGAAAGAAGGAAAAGATTAAAGAAACTCAAATACAAACAAATGACATGCAAAACAAAATTGCATTTAAATTAAATTTTAGTTGTAAGCCAAACTTCCCTTTCTTTGTCAGCCTACACTGAGAATGAGCCCTTGGCATGAGATTAAAGACTATATGTAATCCTTTGCTTTACAAACTAATATGGTGTAGTCTTGCTCTATGGACAAGCTTGACTTTCACAATCCGATGTTGTTCATATGGTTTGAGTTAGAAACTCCACTTACCCAAGACTGAAAATAACCTATGCTTTTGTATTTATGGGAATTGAAAAGCAGCACATCTGAAGGATACCGGGTTCGGCAACCAAGATAGATCCAATTCTAGCTGGATACTAAAGATGACAAGGCTCATGAAAAAACAAAGGAACATTGCTGCAACACTCCAGGCCTGATTCTTAAAGAGAGTATGCATTATCACTTACAGGTAGTCCTCAAGTAACAAGTGTAATGGTGTCTGTCCATCATGGTTGTAGCTCCTTATGCTATAAAACTATTGTACAATCTGTTTTGCAGTGGTTGTTAAGCAAGTCACTGCACTTGTTAAGCAAACCAATGGTTTGCTATGAGTATGGGTTTACTGAAAGCTGGAAGTAAATATAAATATGGCCTTGGTTGCCATTAATCATGGGCGAGGAGAGCAATCCAACCATCAGGACTTCTAATCCAGGTCATATGTACCCTCCAAATGGTCTGTTGGAACTTCAAATGGTCATTGAGTGACCAGTTGTAGGTTGAAGACCAGGGGTGAAATGCTCCCAGTTTGGACCGGATTAGGCGATTCGGTAGCGATTGTGGCAGGTGGTTCGGAGAACCGGTAGCGATGGCAGTACGAGGCTCTGCCCACCCACCCGGGTGTCATTTCTTTCTGGTTTTACCAGGAAGTAATGTGTTTTTTACCCTCTGTGCAGGTTTTGCACATGCGCAGAGGACCTGCACGGTATGTGCACTTCCAACCCGGTAAGGAAGGTAAGTAGATTTCACCCCTGTTGAGGACTACTGGTATATCTCTCCAAGAAAGGAGTTAGGAGCTTGTTCATTGCATGGGGACAATGACTTTAAAGAGTATAATATCTAAAGTATATTGATGATTTCTACATTTTTACAGGTCATTTAAAGAACCTTAAGTCATATCCGTGAAGATGGCTACAAACACCTGTAGCGTAAATATAGCTGATAGTTCCAAGCTGCCAATGAACAACAGTCGCAAATCACCCAGATATTCCTATTATCCTAGATCAGGGCTGTCAAACTCCAGGCCCATGGGCCAGATGTGTGCTGGCCACGCCCACGCTTGCTTTAGTGAAAGGGGGGAAAGTCTCGATATGTCACATGAGGCCACCGTGACGCCGTGAGTTTGACACCACTGCCCTAGTTTATATTGAAAACTCCAGACTTTAAAAGTGATCTCTTGTATTATAACATAATATGACTTCCTGCCTCCACCAGCCTGCAGCAGCCATCAGGGACTTTTCAGGTAAATGCAAAGAAAATGTACTGAAATTCTACCCGACCCATCTGCAACTTGAAAATGTTTTGTTGTTATTCTTTCTCCATCTGGCATGCAAGACAGTTATTAAGAAGGAAAGAGAGTGGACAATGAAATCTCTTAAACAGCTGGCAAATTTGAAGCTGCTGTTTCTATTAAACAAAATGCCTTAGGTCTCTTCCAGTTATAAAGCAACTGCACAGGCCTGATAGTCTGTGGATATGTATTTCACTGTGGTTGGGGCAGGGGGGAGGTGAATAACTTAAGACACAGAAACAACTACAGAGGGGGGAATGATAGATTAGCACCACGAGGCAAAGACTTTAGAATATGAAACATGTTTGCTAGTTAATTTCATTCTCCTCGATTCATACATCATTCAACCAGATGCAGCTGCCTTTCTTCCATGCTGGATGGGGCTAAGGTAAAACTCTGCTGCCTCCATAGGGCTGAGAGAGAATTATCATCACTATTGTGTCATGAATTATGTCAAGCTCCATGAAAATGGCACTACATTAATTTCAGCATGAAATTCCAGGTGACTTGTAAACTGCACCTGAGATTATGCTAAACCACAAATTATTTGGTGACAATCTGTTAAGTATAAATGTATTTCTTTCCTGCCTCAATGTACGAACCCACTTCAGATAGCTAAGAACCAAGTAACTTCTTCAGCACTTCAGTCCTTGACCAGGAGCATCACAAATTTAATTTGACCCCTGGGATGCCACGGGGATTGGTGCTCTCTCTCCTCTCCTTTTTAACGTCTATATGAGGCCACTGAGTAAGCTCATCCGTTGCCGTGGGATGAAATACGAACAGTAGATATATGATATCCAACTATACAACTCTGCCCCGAAAGATTTCACATGGGGTGAATTCTGTGAACATCTTATCCTGGTGTCTGACACTGTGTTGATCTGGATGGGGAATAAGAATTCAGCTGACCCTTGACAGGATTCAGTGACTCTGGGATGTGAGGCCTACTGCAACTTGGACTGTTGTGGCCTGCCAGCGGCCTGTGCAGCTGGTAGCTGATTGCAACAGTGAGGAGGCTGGTGATTTGCCAGAAGCCTGTGTCGGCACTCGGCACCCAAGTCAGACAATGAGGAGGCTGGAGAAGATTTGATGCCAGAGACAGGGATTCAGCCAGGGCCTTCAGAACCTCCAGAAGCTCCCATAAGTGAAGAGGAAGTAGAGGAGGAGCCGCTTCTCAATGCACAGGTGCGCAGAGCTGCCAAAAGGCAGGAATGGCTCCTCAGGAGGAAGTCTCCTTGAGAGTAAGGCTTGGGACTAATTGGCCATTGCCCTAGCCTATTTAAGGAATGACGACGACTGAGGCAATTTGCAGAAAACAACTTTGTTCATATTCCTTCGCGTATTGACTCCAGAAATATCTGATCGACTCTTGCTTCTCTCTTGTCATTTTTCCTGCAAATTGCTTCTGGGCATTCCACCAACCACAGTAAGTTTATGGTTATCTGAAAGTCTGTGCCTCAGAATTGAGTTATTATTCCTTGGACTCTTGTCGGCTGTTAATGAAGTTAAATTGTTTGCCTTTGTTCAGAAAAGACTGATTTAAACTATACTTGTGTTTGAACTACTACTAAGAAAGCTCATTAGTAGGCATTAATTAGTAAACTAAGGTTTGTACGGACTTTGTGTGTGCTGCGTTCTTTGTGGTCCGTAGCTGGGGCAGAACATTGGACTATGCCTTCTTTGATGCTGAATTGGGTCACGCTGCCCCAGATAGATCCAATGCACAATTTAGGAATTCTCTTACATTCATGGATTCCACTCAAGGAATAGGTAGCAATCATGAGTAAGTGGGCCTTTGCACAGCTTCAGGTTCTGTACCAGTTACACCCATTCCTGGATCAGGAGGAAATGCTCACATTCAATCATGCTCTACTCACCTCCACACTGGACTATTGTGATGCAGTCTACATAGAGTTGCCCTTGAAGAGTAGTTGAAAGCTTCAGATGGTTCAGAATGCAGCTGCGTAGACAATTATGCATGTTCCTAGGACAGGACATTTTACATGTCTAGTCCTCAAGGTGCAGTGGTTCCAGGTCCAATTCAAGGTGCTAATTTTAAATTGTAAAACCCTTCATTGTATGTGACCAGCTGATCTGAGGGACCCCCTTTTCCCAATTTTATCAGCCTGGCCCATTAGATCCGGGAGAGAGGCTACAGATACCATGTGCCAGATTTGATGGATCCCAAGCAGTTCCATCCCTTTTGATTTTTCAGAAGTCCTTCAAGACCTGATTATGCCATCAGGCCTAGGGGCTTAGGGAGCTAGACACTTGTTTATATGGCTCCACTACTGAAACTGGGTGAACAAATATGTATTCTTTTTATTTATTATTGTATGCCACCCACTTTTTATGACACGGGTCACTATAAAAATTAAGTAAGTAAGTAAGTAAATAATATTTCATTTAAAGGAGCAGACAAGCTTTAGAGATAATCTAGCTTTTATTTAGAATGGTCGGAGCATAAAACTATGTCTCAAAGTATCTTGGAATAGAATCAAGAGGATTCTGTTAGTAACATTTGCTCCTTATAACTACTCCTCATTTCATAGCAGGGTCTCAGTGCTCACACTTTTAGCATTATTCTAAGAAGTTAATACATGGATTAGTTCTCTTTCTTGGCAATTGCTTTTCTTTACTTTTTAAAATTCTCTCAGCTTTTCTTCTTTCAATTTTTGTGAAATAATTTATTTATTAACATTCAATTGTTTAGCCCTTGCTCTATTCAATTCTTTCTTTCACTAATACAATACTTCCTTATATAATTTTGCAGCCCTTTAAAATTAACGCAACAATATTCAGATGTCTTGGCAAGGATCACTGTCCCTTATGAATTCTCCGTACTTTTGTAAAAGAAAATTCATTCTGTCCATCTATCTAAAATTTGGCATTGTAGTTCCCATATGAAGAACTGCTAGTGCTGCAAATTATCTTTGAAAGCAATTGTCAGGCTCTTAGATAAATATTCAAACCAAAAGTAATCCTTTTCTCAGACAAAGCGAATAAAATCTTCTTAACAAGATTTGTTGAAGTGAAAGCAATAGGGTTACAAGAATTGCAGCAACTGAACGATTTCCCATTTAGAACTGATTTATCTCCCAAAGCACTAGGTCAGATCCTTTATTTATTTATTTATTTCAAATGATTTTTCTGGGAATAGATGATAATGGATGAGATTGCAGATGTCCATTACATGGTCTCCTAAATTTTTAACAGACAGAGAATTGATGCTTACAGTAATAGAGTTACAACTATAGAGTGTTTGTTTGTTTTTAAGCGAAGTTGAAACTTCTGCACCTCCCTTTATGACATGTAGCTTTAGTATGCCTTGGAAAACACCCTACTTTCTTCTTGACATATTTCCAGTGCATACATGTGCACCGACCACCTGATCTCCCAGTTTCTGGCATGCATGCATGCATGAAGATCAGCTGGCTGATGCACATGAGCACACCAGAAACCGGAAGATCATCTTCCTGGCACACGCATGTGCAACGGGTGGCTGCTCTTCCAGTTTCTGGCACACCCACATGTGTGAAAACCAGCTGGTGGCACGCCAGAACCCAGAAGAGCAACAGGTGATAGCTCATGTACCTGGAGACATGGCTCTGCATGCCACTTGCAGCACGTGTGCCATAGGTTCACCATCATGGACATATGCTATAGAAACAATACTCACTGGTATTAAATCTTCCATATGATTATTTGTTCATGAGTCCCAAGATCCTACAAAACTGAGGTCTGCAGGCATTTTGGGTTTGTTGGACCACAACTCAAAATTTTAATGCCAAACGTAGAGGGGTGGAGAATATAATTGAATCTATGATATTTCCTAGTTAAGATTTGTAGTATGCAGATGTCTAGCTTAGTAAATATCTCCTTTTAAAATATTATTGGTATAACTTTCTGTATGTGACCTTTAACTTTAGTGTTTACCAACTTTCAGTTGATTAGCGTATTAGTCATATGGAGCATTAAATGAAATACTTTGTTATGCAAGTACGGCAGTGATTAGTGAGTTTTCTGAGTAAATTATGTAATTGAACATCTGCTATTAAGCTCGTCCCCACATTTATTGCATCATAACAATGTCATTACAGAAGAAAACTGTGCTGATAAGCAGCATGTAATAAATATGCACTATGTATCTAAATGTTTACTCCTCCATAACTCCTGTTCTGCTTAATTGTGACAGTCAACACTCATTCTCTTTGTTAAACACACTGGTTTCTCATCATTCATTACAAACAAACAATGGACTGAGCATTCCTTTGCATCAATTATGCTAGAAGTGAGGGAGCGGGGAAATTCCATACTATCATTGTACTACTAGGAAGGTCATTGTGTCTTATATCTATTCATCCTGAAGGGAAGACACTCTGTAGAAAACTGAAAAATTAAATATGTGAGCACATCTCCAGCAAACCTACACAGGCAGGTCACATACCAGCATGTTTATTGCCCTTCCAAACATTACCTTTCTCCATTTCTATACAACACACTATTTCATTTACCCAGTTACCAACAGTTGCCATCTATTTGTGCTGCCAACATCTCTCACTCACAGTCTAAAGCCGCTGAGCTGCCAAAACCCATCAGGTTCTCCTCCTACTGCCTCTGAAGCGTCCATCCTTGAATCCACTTGAAGCAATTAACCTGTAATGTGGGAAATGCATCTCTATTGACCACTTCCTGCAACAAAGAAACAAGACAAGCCATTTTCATTGCTCTATATCCAAGAGCAAGTGATCTTGAAAAGAAAAGGCGCTCTATTCTATCTCCTCTTCAGATCAACCAGAAACAATCCCATTGATAATATCAGTGGCATTGCCTTACTTTTTCTACAAAAGGGAGAGGCTGCTAATGAAAATAAAAGGCTTGTAGGTGTTCTATAAAAGATTAAGGCCATTTAATCTTAAGCGGTTTACAGGAATTATCATCATAGACCAAAAGCACATAGATCAAAGGTATCTCTCTGTCATTTTCTGTTGCCAACAACAATACATAATTAGACAGCAATAACAGGGTGTTATGTAGCCAGTTTAGTCTGGTTCATGCAAATTTGTTGTTAAATGTTGTCTGGAAAAACAGGAACTTTACTTGCTGTCTTCTCTCTCTCTCTCTCTCTCTCTCTCTCTCTCTCTCTCTCTCTCTCTCTCTCTCTCTCTCTCTCCCTCCCTCCCTCCCTCTCTTCCCCCCCCCCCTCTCTCTCTCTCTCTCACACACACACACACACACACACACACACACACACCCATAGCTATATCCTGGGAAATGCAGTAGAGAAGCAGTTGAACACTGAACAAACATCCCTGTTATTATGATTGCCATTAAATGTAGCTGTGAATCTTAGGTATACTGTATATTTACATGCTGGAAATTTAAGACCTGAGCCCAAGCTAAAACTATGGTTGGTTGCACTGTAATTCAGATGTTTAGATTGGATTTGCCATTTTTATCCATCAACTGAGTCTTTCACAAGGACTGGCTATAAACAGCACTTGTTTGATGGTATTAAAGCTATCACAGGATGTAAACTGGTCCAGTTTGTTAACAGATTATAATTTTAATCTGGTCTTTATTTATTACTATTGTTCTTTTTGTTAACTATTTTGTCATTAATATAGTATATACATGATAGCCATACTGGCACAGTGGTTAAAATGCAGTATTGCAGGCTAATTCTGCTAACTGCCAGTGGTTTGATTCTCACCAGGCTCAAGGTTGACTCAGACTTCCATCCTTCCGAGATCAGTAAAATGAGGACCCAGATTGTTGGGGACTGACAACTGGCTCAGTAAACTGCTTAGAGAGGGCTGTAAAGCACTGTGAAACAGTATTTAAATGCTACTGCTATTGCTATATCATGTTTGTTTTGTATTTTTTCTTTCTTTTTTAATTGGAGTTTTGTATATTTTAACTTTCTTTGAATAAAATAAAAATAGAATTAAAAAATGATGTTTGGGAATCATTTTGCCAACTGTGTTATGTTGTTGTTTATAATCAGTTTGTGCAATCTTCTTGCATTAGCTGAGTATATATTTACTATTCTTCTACCTCTTTCCTCAATCTACACTTTGAATCATTTGACAATTTTTCAATTTTGGCCTTGATTGCATTAAGTGAATAGTTTGCTCTTGAAAAACCAGTTTGTTTTTTTTTATGTTCCAGTTATAAACCATTGCCACATATTAGCTTTATCTACTTGTCTCTCAATCTTTTGTATGTAATACTTTTTCCTGCCAACATTCTGCTAGGTTGTTTGTTTTTTTTACATTATTTCAATATTTATATTTTGTTTCCTACACATCCAGTAATTTCCAGTAATTTTTAACTTGAAACTGTGCTTGTTCTTAGTTGTCTTTCAAATAATGTGTACTGTTCTTTTTCAACAGTTTGTTTGACCTGAAGTAAACTTCCAGACTCCCTTTTTGCAAGGTAAGTATAATGTCACCGTTTAACATTTTTATTGAGTGATAAGATAAAATAAGATACAAAATACAAAAATAAATAGGAAAACAGTGGGGAGGAAGAGAAGTGAGGAAGGATAAGAAAAAAAGAAAAAGAAACATTGACTTCCGATTATCTCTGTTGCAGTAAAATAAGGCATTAACATCAAATCACAACTTTTTGTTTTTTCATAATAATACGAACAAGCCATTTCTATAAATATTTATCAATCTAATCGATAAAACCCAAAATCAAAGTTTTATACTTTTCCATTTCAAGCACAAAGCCCAGAAGCTGTCCCATGTTGAATCAAAAGTACTTATATTCTTTTATTTAATCAAAATAGTCAATTTTGCCATTTCAGGGTAAGTATAATCTATCAATATCACTATGGAAATGAAATGCATTGTGAATAGTCATATGTTTTCTTGGTTTTGGATCCATTTACTATGGTTGGTCACACAGTCAGCTAGATGTTTAGACTGGATTTGGCATTTTTATTCACCTATCAAGTCCTTCCCAAGGACCTGGAATAGGAAAAATTGTTGTTTGATAGTGTCAAAGGTATTGTCACAGGATGTAAACTGCTCCAAATAAATAGCAATAGCTCTTAGACTTATATACCACTTCACAGTGCTTTACAGCCCTCTCTAAGCGGTTTACAGAGTCAGCATATTGCTCCCAACAATTTGGGTCTTCATTTTACCCACTTCGGAAGGGTGGAAGGCTGAGTCAACTTTGAACTTGGTGAGATTTGAACTACCAAATTGCAGGCAGCCAGCAGTCAGCAGAAGTAGCCTGCAGTACTGCAGTCACTGCAGCTCATAAATAAAACTGCCTTTTGCAATTGACTGGTGGTCATTTTGTCAATACTGATGATGTTCAAGTGGTATATACATATATATGCTTATTATTATTACTATTATTATTTAAGATTTAATCTTCAGCTCAATTCACAGTTTGGGATGGTAAAAATTTAATTGTTCAAGTCCTAACCAAGAGCTATTAAGGAAGCATCTGAGAATATAGGCAGTTCCGAGTAGGATGGTTTTTGGCAAAGTCCAGATATTCAGGTCTAATACGTTCAAAATTTCCATGTATCTAAGCAGCCCTTTGGATATTGCTCCAAGGGCTCCTATTACAATTGGTACAACCATTGGTTTCTTCCTCCATAGTTGCTCAACTTCGATTTGTAAATCATGATATTTTGTTATTTTTTCTACCTGTTTCTCTTAAATTCGTGCATCATCTGGAATTGCAATATTAATGAACTAGACTTTTTTTCTTTCCTACAATAGTGATGTCAGGTATGTTGTGGACCTGATGTCTGTCTATTTGGATCCAAAAGTCCCAGAGGATCTTGACTTGCTCATTTTCAAGAACTTTGTCAATTTGGTGTTCCCAGTAATTTTTGCTGCATTCAAACCCAAACGTCTGGCAAAACTTCCAATGTATAATTTTGGCAACTCGCTCATGATGTTGTAGATAATCAGTCTGTGAGATTTTGCTGCAGCCACTGTTAAGGTGATCTACTGTTTCATCTTTCTCGTTGCATAAGTGACATTTGCTGTGGTTGCTGACCTGATGAATTCTTGCTTTCATGGAATTGGCCTGCAAGGCTTGTTCATGGGCAGCCAAAATGAAGCCTTCAGATGTGATGATGATGATGATGATGATGACAGTATACACAGCAAACAAGATGACCATGCTGGATTTTGTATCCCAAATCACTAGTCGAACACTTCCCAAGCATTTAGGGCTGTGTGATGTATTGGCGGATTATGCGAGCAGATCCCAATAAGGTGGCCTTCTGCAGCTGACCACTGGTGATCTTGTCAGTGCCAATTGTTTTTAAGTGATTGCCTAGGTCTTTAGGGACAGCACTCACAATGCCAAGTACCACTGGAACCACCTGCACAGGTCTCTGCAGTTCGATTCTCAAGTCCTAATATCTGGTGACTTTTTCAAGTTGTTTCTCGTCGATTCTGCTGTCACCAGATAATGTCGACAATCCACACTTTTTTCTTCTCCACAATCATAATATCCGGGGTATTGTGTTCAGAAACTTTGTCAGTCTGTATTCGGAAGTCAGTCCCACAATAGTTTTATTATTATTATTATTATTATTATTATTATTATTATTATTATTATTATTATTAACTTTATTCATTAAACATGAAACTCAGCTGAATATTCAAAATGCATCACAAATACCATTATTATTATTATTATTATTATTATTATTATTATTATTATTATTATTGCATTATCATTTCTCAAACTTGTATAGATATATTTTCAGACATTTGGAAGTCAAAGAGTCAAAGCAATAGACGTATCACTCTCTATACAAGGACATTATCATTTTAAAAAGAAACTCAAAGAAATTGCAGGATTTTGGGGGGTGGGGGTAGTCTTTCTTTTAGAGAAAGATGTCACCCTGGAAAATATACCCTTTCTTATTATAAAATCATAATTTCAGCAAAAGAATAGTGTGAAGAAAGACCATTTATTTTCCCATATTTTAAATTCAACTTGTAGTCAAAGGTTACCTGGAAAAACATGTGTTTTTATTTCTATGCATAACTGTAATATTACTTCCAGCCAACAATGAAGGTCCCTATGGATAAGATTTTCTAAATAGCTGGAAATCTCGGTGCCCCACTTCTATTAATCTCCACTGCAGAGCTATCTAGACACTAGTGGGGAATATTACTAAACTGTGTGAGTCACAGCTAATCTGACTGTTGCTGTAATAAGATGATTTTGCAAAAAGACCGCCGCGTCGTGTATTGATGTATTGATGTTCAAATGGGACAGGTTTGGAAGCAGATTTACAGATAGTATTAATGAAATTATAATCAATCCATATTACATAACCACTAAAAAAATAGGCTTCAAGTGTCTTACTGTTTTCCTTCTTTCCTTCTTTCCTTCTTTCCAATACCATTCTTTATCAGTATTGTTCTATATCTTAAAGATTCAGACAGATCTTCCTTTTCAAAATAATCTTTTAAAACACCCCTACAAATTTCCATGAGAGTTGTTCCAATACTCTCTCTTTTCAGGCCAGAAGTTAAGTGTTCCATTTTTTTATTATTATTATTTTATTATTATTATTTTATTATTATTATTATTTGACTCATGTCATCCTGTGCACTAATATGAAGAGTACCAAAAAAGTAAGAGAAGATCCATGGTAGCTCCTGGCACCTGTCAATATACACATGACCAATGAAATAATGTTTTGCAATGCCATTGATATTGCTCCTTGCTATATTTCTTTCCAGGAATCTCTGTCTATTGGGAGGGTGATACAGCACTTACCTCATCCTATTTTTTTGCTACTTCAGTTTTTCTGCAGTTTATATTAGGAGGTTTTCAATCTTCTTATGTCAACTGTGGATTGCTCTGGCTTTCAAAGTGTGTTAAAGCCTAGTATTTTGAATGATAGGCATCTCCCTCTGTGTGCTGCTTCTCAGCTGCCTCATTAGCTACTGTGTCTTCCCTATTTCATCACAGACATATTCCTTCTCTGAATACACATAAAAAGTTATTCAGGTATTACTTTATGATGTGAAGAGGATGCAAGATTTCCTTGGACATTTTTTATGACATCTGCTTCTGTTGCATTGGACCATAAACAGGAAAATTCAGCAGGAATGGGTTATAATTTTAAGTAATTCAGCAACTACGCTAAATTATTTCTGATGAGAAAATTAAAATGATCAAGACTTTTTTTTGCCTCAATCTCAGATATTTTTCTAACAGCAATTAAAACATAATATTTTCAAACGTGAGCTTCCCACCCATAAAGAACCTCTGAACAGGTTCAGAAAGCTGCTAAATTATTACATGTTCTTATGTTTGAAACATTTTTCTATCTCCTGGCATGTCACTATCGGTTGTTTTGATGCTCATCCCATGCTCATCCCTTCCTGTTTTCAACTGCAGAAGCAACTGAATTTCATCTGGGACAAGAGGAACTGCACAAACTGTTGTTTATAACAAGCAGGCATCTTGGGTATGTTCACTGCCTTATTTATTTATAAAAATAATAATAAAAGTGGGACAACAAACAAACAAACAAATAAATATCACCTGAATATTAGATTGGCTATGTCAAAATTTTGCAGGATATCTTTCCATAAATATGCAGCCTTCTTGATTTGTACCCTTTGTATGGAAAAGTGTGGACTTTAACTGCCAGAATTCTCAATAAAGATCATTCAAGTGGGAATTTGGAGACTTGAAATCCATATATCTCATTGAAATCCAACCTGGGGAGACCTGTTTTCATTTTACCTAGTTCTGTAACTGAGAATTATACACAAATCTGAATATAATTTTTAAAAAGGTGCTGATATTTAAGTGGAATGTAAAAGAGTATCAAATATATACTTGTTAGATTGTGAAATTATGTCTGATATTATTTGTTATGTGCACTTAATAACTTATCCACTTATCTTGAGAAATGTGTCTTTTATACTGAATATAACTACAAATTAATCTCTTTTATTTTTCTGTAAAGACATGCCAGGCCAAGCATGGCTATAAATTTGATACTGATCACAACTGACATGCATTCCTCCCTAATTCCTTCTCAACTGTTGTGGTGATTTGATTACATAATCAAGCAATTAAATGGACAATCCACCTTAAAATGTTCAGAATCTATGTTAATTACAGTACATAAATGTGAGTGACTGAGATGAGGACAAGAGCTATCTTTCCAAAATCTTGCAGGGTTGCCAACAAATAATGGCAAACAAGAACATTCAAGAAGTAGTGAAGCAAAACAGCATAAAAATAAATGGCCCAACATACTGGCTTTTTCCAAATTTTTTCTGACTTTGGAATATGTTCATGAGTGAATGAATGTATGTAGATGTGAAACATATGAGTAGATTACTGTTTCAATCACCCTAAATACATTGCTGTTTTTTTTAATCAGAATGTTAGCATTGTCAGATCATGTTGCAGAAACAACTGAACTTCAATTGGAACAAGAGGAATATAATTTTTCACCTATTTCTGCATCCCAGATATGATGTCTTAGATTTGTCCTTCACACAAACACATTATCTCTCCTTCTGTCACTCTTTCTTAATGTCTCTCACACAAAACGAGCACAACTACATGATGATTTGCAAGTGATTGTTGACATTTCAGAGCAAGATGGATTCAGCTTCCAGATTTTGTAAAACTGGCCACTATGGCAATTATAGAGCAGTGAGGATGGACTACAATATTCCAAATGGTGGGATATTTTTTTTCCAAAATAAACAAGGGAACAATATTAATTTATAGGCTGAGGCCACAGGGCATTAAGATATCAACTCTGTAGAAGTGTATGTAAAAGTCCTCCCACAGTTGCAAGATTGTTAGTTGAAATGTTATTCTTATGCAATACAGTAGATTACTTGTTTAAATCCCTGCTGAAAATTGCAATCTGCTCATTATACTCTGTAAATAAAATTGCAAGAACTGCAGGTTTATTTAATATATTGAATTGTGATATCTGAAAAATAGCTAATATATAAAGGGCATGCATGCTTGGATTCAAGTGGATTTGATGAAAGAGTTTCTGTACTAAAATGTGGACATTTGGTGGGTGGCAAACAATAAAACAAAATGTTCACTGATGGCTTCAGCAAACTGTTTAAAGCTGGCCAACAATGGATAGTATATTTGAATTGCCCAGTGATGATTAGGAGATGCCAGATGGAAATCTGTTTCCATAGGATGCTTATAATTCAGTACTCAGTTCTCTGCATAGCATCAGCAAGAAACAATAGAGGCTGAGGTTCTTTTATTTTATTTGCTTTTTGTGTCAAAAATCTGCATCCCTTTTGCAATAAGTAATTATAAGTAAATTCCCTCTATCAGATTATAATCAACTGTGAGTAGATTTATGAATGCTTTTTTAAAAAAAAAACAAGGGGACTTGCGAGTTTAAAATTGATTTATTATGCTAAAATTGAAGTCCCCGAATAGCCAAGTTCATGCTTTAGACATTGTATCCCATGTACAGAATTAGCTAGTCATCTTGATACGCGGATGAGATTGTGGTACCAAGTGAACAAGTTTAGGTTCTTCTGGTACTTCTTCTGGATATTTCTGAACAAGCTTAGTCAGTACAAGAAAAGGCAGGCTGTACATGAACTGAAATGAAACCAGGCTATAATGTATTCCATCAGAAATAAAGCAGAGCAGCTTTTAAAATAATTCCTAAGGAAAACTGACAGGTCCTGTGAAGCGTGCAGTTTAGAAACAGGAGCATATTTCAGGAACTACTGTATGGATAGAACCAATGTTGGAAGTGGATTAATTGGTAGTCATGTCAGTCATGAGATTTTTAAAAGCCAGGCAAAAAAAATGCCAGCAACATTTGTAAAGTAGTTTGTAGGCATTGTAGGCCAATGCTAAAACTCTCCAACCTGTGGAATAAGAGCACTTGACTGTAAACAAAAACATAGAAACAATAGGTAGAATCAGAGGGGAAATCCAGCAGGTTCTGACAGGTTCTGGAGAACTGGTAGTGGAAATTTTGAGCAGTTCAGAGAACCGGCAGATACCACCTCTGGCTAGCCCCAGAGTGGGGAGGGAATGGGGATTTTGCAGTATCCTTCTCCTGCCATGCCCACCAAGCCACGGCCACCAAGCAACACCATGCCCACCAAGCCATGCTCACAGAACCGGTAGTAAAAAAATTGGATTTCACCACTGGGTAGAACTGTGGATAGAATAAAGAGAATCAGTGAAGTATGATCATTCTTAGGTATAAATTTTATAGAAGGGATAGGAAAGACACACTAGATCAGTGGTTCCAACCTTCCTAATGCCACGACCCTTTAATACAGTTCCTCATGTTGTGGTGACCCCCAACCATAAAATTATTCCAAAAACCATCGAAAATATGTATTTTCCGATGGTCTTAGGTGACCCCTGTGAAAGGGTCGTTCGACACCCCAAAGGGATCGCGACCCACAGGTTGAGAACCACTGCACTAGATGTTTCTCTTTTTATCAAATAAGTTATAAAAACAAACTTTGGATGACTAAATTTCTTTGTAGAATCTTGATGGATGTCAACATTTGGCCATGAATGTAAATCAATTTAGGAATATATTGTTATCCATCAAAAATTCTGAGGATAGGGTAGAAAGAAATCTGGGAGGTGTATAAAGGAGATTTTGTTTTAATATCGGGGAGACCATTTGTCCTATCATAGATGAAATACATTCATATTCAGACCAGAAAAAAAGAAACCAATTTCCTGGACAACTTAAATGACTGTATCTGATAGCCTCTGGTCATGAAATTAGCTAGAGAGGAAACAACTTTAAGCTAACTTGTAATAATTTTTTTTATCAAGTTTCACTATAAAAATAATATAAAAACAGAAGTTAGAAAAATGAAAAAAATAGTGCAATGTCTTATGACTTTTTGGGTGCAGTAGTTAACAAAAATGGCATGACATCTAGCCTTTTGTTTTGCATTTTATGACGTTCCAAACTATTTCTGTAATTGCAAGAAACAACCTTAAATGTAATCCTAAATAATAACCATGATCTGGTATGAGATGAAATTGTTGTGAAATCAATGGAAAAGAGTCACTATAATGCTATTTTGTTTAATTTCTTTCTAGAAAACTACAGCAGGATCAAACCCAATCGCATTTTAAAAATGGGCCTAGTATAAAATAAAAAAGTCCCCAAACCCTTCATAGTACATTGGAAACTAAAATAATTGGCAACTAGGAAAAAGCCAACATGGTGTCTGCAAAGCTATAAAATTAAAACTTTAGGAAATAAAAACCACTCCTAATAGAGGATAAGATAAGAGAGAAAAAAGGAACACAACTCTGGCATATGAGATGATAATGGAATATAAAAATGATGATAATGCAGAAGTGAGTTGTGATTTTCAATATGAACTTATTTCAATATCCCGAAGGCAGAAAACCACCAAGCAGGGAACTAGTTAGACTTTTAGATAAGTCTGTCTTTAGACTTCCCTGTACAAAGGAAAGTACAGAGATTACAGAGAAAGTGAATGAATTCTTTGCATCTGATTTGTCACAAAAGAAAAGAGATCAGATGATGTCTGAGCTTGTACCAACTTCCTCATGGAGAGAATTAGAATGAGAAAAGCAAACTGAGGTAACAAAATAAGATACCAGTATTCTAGGATCTTGAGAAACTACATTATAAACTACCATGGGGTCTTCAAAGCATCCACACAAAAGTTCTTAAATAATTCATATGTGAAAATATATGAAAATATCAAATCTGGTTTCGTGCCATACAATTGGACAGTAGCAAATGGGCTACCAATTTTAAAAGGGACTTGAGGAGATTCTGGAAATTACAGGCTGGTAAACTTAATTTCTTTTACAGGCAAGTTGGTAGAAATGATAATAAATGAAAAAGTAATAAGGCACATAAAGAAATATGCATGGATTTTACAAAAGTAAATCCAGCTTCATCTTTCAGAGACCTTTGAAAACATCAATAGGCCCATAAATGTACGTGGCTCTGTTGATCTTGTATATCTGGATTTTCAAAAGCTCTTTGACAAAGTTCTCATAAAATTTAGAATGGAATAATAGGAGGACCTGACCTTAAATTTATAATGAACTAATTAAAAAATAGAAACCAAAGAGTGCGAATAAATGGGCTATTTTCTCAATGAAGTTTAATAACAAGTGGGGTCTTCAATGATTTCTGTTGTGATCAAAGCTTGTTCATAAATGATCTTCACTTAAGAATAAACAGTGAGCTGACTGAGTTCGCTATTTAGGGAAACTATTTAGGGAAACTATTCAGGGAAACTATTCAAGGAAATAAAAGCTAAACGTGATTTTAGAAAGCCCCAAAAGGATTTATTTAAACTGGGTGAATAATTCACCTCATGACAGATTTATTTATTTATTATTCATTTGTTTGTTCAATTTGTAGAGCATCCTGTCTCAATTAATGACTAGGGGCAGCCTACAACTCAAAAAACATATTACAATTAAAATACTAAATAGTAAGATACTAAAAACATTTCAAAACAGTAATGAATGCTTAACAATGTCTTTATGTGTAAAGAAAAACAAACAAAAAAGTTTCTAAATGGAGGGGAGGGAGACTTGGTTTCATGCTGACTAACTTTCTAAAAACGTACAGTCAATGATGCTGACACAGTTTTTCAATAACTGAAAAAAAGCCAAAAGCCAAGACTAAAGTTCCTAAATGAGAGATTAAAAATGAAAATGCCATCACTGTAATGTTCTTCTGTAAATCTATAAAAGGTCTATATCTTAAATGCTGGTCACCACATTTGAAAAAAGATGTAATTGAATTGGCAAAAGTGAAGAATAGGGCAACTGAAAACTAAAAGCCTTCCTGGTATGAAAAGTCTAGAATTTTACTTGTTTGTTTAAATCAATCTATATGGTTACTCATCTCAAAAATGTGACGCAGGGTAGCTAACAAAGATTTTTTTTTTTATAAATGCAATATAAAAATACCTCTAACAAATTAAAAACACAACGCGACTACCAAGAAAGCATAATTTTGGACTTGAAAAATTGTTAAGGGTGGTGGGGTAGGAACATTATTAAGATATATAAAACCATGCATGGCATGGACAAAGTGAAGTTTTTTCTCCCTTTTTCTCAAAACGCTAGGAGCAAAAATTGTCTAATGAAGCTATTAAGAGGAGATTTGGAACACACAAAAGAAAGTACTTCTTCACCCAGTAGTTACTTGACCTGTGGTTAATTATAATTAACCACACAATTAACCTCTGGTGATGGCCACTAGCTTGGATAGCTTTAAAGGGGGATTGGATTAATTCATAGAGGTCAGGTCTTTCCAGAACCATTAGTTTGAAGATTCAGGGTTGCCTTCAGGTTTTATGGTAACAGTGGTGGGAGGGCAGCCTAGACGATTTGGTGGGCTCTGTGAGAAAGAAACTGCAGAATTAAAATGGGGCTGGCCTCATTCCTAGGGTTTTGTTTTATTTGTTTGTTTGTTTGTTTTTTGCGTTCTTTTGTTTATTCATGGAGATGTATTGTATTCCAAATTACGGTATATGTGATTTTTTTAGTTCTCAGGGAAATATAATTGGGATGCATGAATCAATGGATTTAGCCAAGAGGGTAGGAGGTGGAATTCAGGTACCCTCTAAGACCCAGCAGACATTTTGGATATTTTTAAATTATGGTTCTATAGAGGATAAAATTTTCTTTAAAAATTCTAGACAAAATCTCATGATATTTTATTGCAGAATATTTTAATATAATTCTAGGCTATATGCTAGTTTCTAGCGGTTTTTTGTGTGTGGATTTTACTGCATTTATTCTGCCTAAGGATAATATACTACAGAAAGTGTATTTGGAAGAAATGAGAGCGCGTTCAAGTCAACTTTCAGCTTTGGAAATTCACTGGGTGATTTGGAGCCAATTGTTCTCCCTCAACCCATCCTATTCCCAGGGTAATTGTAGTGGGGATACACATGATTTATTCTATTGATTTTACAACATTTATAACCAAGTCTTGATGTGTCCTATAACAACTGATACCAACTCTTAGTTTCATCAGCATTAATTTCTTCATCTTGATGGGCTCATGAGCAAACAAATAACTGATGAACCAAAGACATCATTTGACACTGACTTTGTTCTTCAGATTGTAGCTTGTCCTGTCTAAACATATGAAACTCCATCAATGTAGATCAGACTGTTGCTTTCAGTTTATCAGTCAAAACAAAGAGCAAGATAGGCCCAATTCCAGGACAGGGAAAACGTTGGTAACTGTTCATAGAAAGCTAGTGATGAAGAATATTATAGAATTTGTGTGACCAGTTGCAGAAAATCTGGACAGTCTTTTGATGTTGCCTGAACTGTGAATTGGCAATTAAGGGCTTTATGGCATATGCAGGAGACCGTAATATCAAGAGGCACCACAGTAGCTTCAAAGATGGCCTGAGGAGAAGAAGAAAGGGCATGGTCAGCAAATGAAAGCAATCCAAGAGCTGAGCAAGATAGTGTGGCTCCTTCATTGGTTCAGAGAAATAGGGATGGAAGAGCAACTACAGTGGTGTTTATAATCAGCTGTTTGGCAAGCATAGTTTATATCACCAGCTAAATTGTGCCATATAAAAGAAATATAGAAAAATGCACAGGCCATTTCAAGTCTTTAAGGAGACACTATGGTTTTCTTACAGCAGGCTTTCTCTACTATTGGAAACTATTAAAAAATTGCCCATTTCCCTAATGTGAAACAGGTGCTTAATGAATCAGACAAGCCTATCATTGAGTGATTTGGGCTGTTTCCTTTTTTTTAAAAAAAAATGTTGCTTTTAAATTGTGACTCATGGAATAGTAGCTCTGACTCTCCAAAATAATTTCTACTTCTACAGTTGGTTCATTTCCAACCACAACCACAATCACAGGATTTTCTGGACAGCACTGAATATTTCCATCATTGGAGAATGACTGTAATAGATAGGTATGCTCCGTGTTTTCTTCATGCTAGTAACCCTGGAAAGCTGAACATCATTATCTCAGGTGTCAAGCGCCTTTGAAAAGGGCACAGAATAAAAGAGGTTGTAACTAAATTCTTTCTTTTATAGCTGAGGTGACAACTCATCTGGAATTCAATTGTTCCTTGACATGCATTATAGAACCAAGCCTACTGTTAGACAGATTAGCTTGCTACTTTTTTAAAAAATCTATTATATGACTAAACAGGACAAAAGAACCCAATTAGTAAAAGGCAGATTCCACTACTTGAGAATATCTATCCATCAAAGATTTTATCCTAGGTAATTGGGTGGAGGTATGTAGAAAGAAAATAGCTGTATTATCAAAGCAATTGATTTAAAAATACATTGGTGTAAGAAATGCACTCACACTGAGAATCATATAAGATATGCAGACCTTGATATCACATCACTGCATACATGTAGAAGCTTGCATTAAATCAGTTAATTTAGGATGCACACCCTAAATATGATATGTGGGCAGAATTAGGAAATTTTTAAATGAGATTTCTGAGTCTGAAGTACTGCAGACCAAGAAATTTCACTACATAATCTTATATATAGCTTGCTTCCAAGCTCTTACACATAGCAATGGATCCTAGATAAAATTAATGCATCTTCGGCTTTTCATAATATTGTCCCTGCTGTTCAAAATCAGGGAAGTATCAGCAGTTACTTACAATAATTTTGTGTGTTTCTAAATATTTTGTGCAAGAACTAATGTAGATTCAACAGGGAATCACATACAACCTGCATCTATCAGAAGCCCTAGCTCTATTAAGATATTTATTTTGCAACACCCATATTTTAATTGTATTATTTATCTATTGAAAATATATGCATTGTTTACCTGAATTCAACAGAAGACATTAAAGACAAGTCATGATTAAAATAAAAATTTAGGAAGATGCAGAATAAAATGAAGATCTTAATCATAAAAACAGTGAGAGTGTAAAAGTGGATAGAGGGCTGGGATTAAATATCATCACTGAATATCTATTAAGGTTGTGCAGTGATGAGAATTCAAAAAGGAAAATATTATTTGGTGCATGCACAGACATCCATGTTGCAACTCCTACACCTTTGATCAATATTTCCAACTTGTCCCTTTCAAATATGGTTCATTGCACAGTTCTAATGCCTGGCAACCTGGAGAACTACTGGAAAAAATATTTTACTCTATCAATGGCCATCAAACAAGGAAGGAAGGAAGGAAGGAAGGAAGGAAGGAAGGAAGGAAGGAAGGAAGGAAGGAAGGAAGGAAGGAAGGAGGAGGAAAGAAGGAAGGAGAGAGAGAGAGAGAATATAGTAAGTCATCTGAGGTATATCAAATAAAGACACTCTGAATTCCTAAACACAACTCAACAATTTTCTTGATACCAGTAATTTTTCATTCCCTTCATTTAGGATGCATTTTCATTTCCTAGTCTAGCCTACATGCCTGATAATCTCCCAAGTATGAACCAAGCCTGATCCTGTCTAGTTTCCAAACCAAGTCAAGGTCAGCCAAGTGTTGCCATCTGCTGAGCTGGCCTTCCAAATTGTGGACACAGCAACAAAAGACCATAACAAATACACTTAAAATACTTTCTTTATTTGTTGGCGTAATACAAATAGGACCTCACTCAATCAGAGAGCAGGCAAGTTCCTGCATTGCAGATTAAAGCTTTCCTGCTTCAAGAATATTTGTGTCTACTTTATTGTAAGGCTACATTAATATAATATTGCAGGTCTGAAAGTACAAAACTCCCATCATCTCCTTTACAGTATGAGGTTAGGAAAGATCCCTTCTGAGCCTTTTTCTCCACCCATTATATGGCTGTGGGCTATTCCTCCTCTTATCAGATCATTCCCTAGGCAATATCTCTTTGCCCTGTTTCTCAAGTTCTTTCTCACATCATGCCATCCACTTCATGTGTGCAAAGATCCGGTTTGTACAAAGTTGACATAGGCTCCTTTTTTTTCCAAAAAGCCATTCAGTCAAATCTGAAATATAGTTAGTGAAGGGAAAACAAACAGATTTCCTAGGAAAAGATAACCAATTACTAGTTGGAGCTTGAGTGCAGTTAAAATGGCTACAAAATTAAAGCTACCTGTAAGGCAAACATATGGGGAAAATATTGTGTGAGATTTGTCCTTCACATCTGAGAGTCACAAATAAAGCAGACTGAGTTGATGGAGATGTCCTTTATGGGTTTTTAAATGCTTTTACTTCCTTTAGCACATTTTGGTCTGGCAGAACTGGCTGAGCTGTAAGTGCACATCGTGTAGCAAGAAGGGAGTATTATTTTCTACAAAGTTGAATGCAAAAGGCTCTGACAAATAGCAACAATAGAGCTCTCAAGCACTACAATCAATACTTAATGGCCTAATGTAAATCCAGCCCATGGATGGATCTGGCTATCTAGCAAAAACGACAAGACAGATGCCCACCTGCAGTGATACATCTTGGGGGCAGGGGGTTGTCCTTAAAGCCAGCCAAGAAGAAGTCAAAATTATGCTGTAAAGTTGCTTTGTTTTGTTGTAGAGATATGGCTATTTTTATCTTTGCTTTTAATGAGGTAGAGGTAAAGGTGACCAGAGATACTCTGAGAAAGATAGATGAAGATCAAGGAGATGATGGAGAGGGAGAGGGAGAGGAAGGAGAACAGTGGTGCAAACAGTAGAACCTGTTTGCACCGGTTCTATAAAACTGATAATAAAATCAGTGGGAGGCTCCGCCCACTGACCCTGACATCATCAAAATGCAGAAGAGCGCATGTGCAGCCCCATTGCAAACTGGTAGTAAAGGTAAGTAGAACCCACCCCTGGAGGGAGGGAGGGGGAGAGGGAGGAAGGGGAAATGTGTTATCATTTAACTGGACATTGTATTCAGGTTGCATCTTTTGGAAACTATTTATTAAAATATTAGCAATAGGTGATAATCTGTCAGATTTTGGTGCTACAATATAAACTGAAATAAGTACAGTCAGGATGTTCCCCAAGCAAATACCAAGTAGCGTCTAGCAAATATTCTGTATTTCCAATGATAGTTCTCCATTTCATCCAGATCTTTCTCACCACCACTACCTTTTCTTACTTTTCCTACTTCAGGGTCACTTTGGCACATTTGGTTTTAGTTTCAGTAAGTTGTGATCTAAATCAATGCAGACCCTACATAAAACCGCCAAAGCTTAGTCATTGTTCCGCATGCCTCTGAAAATTATTGGCTTACCACACTTGGAAAAAGAGAAACAGTAGCAAAAATCTGTCTATGTGGCATTTGTCAAAAGAAGTATCTGGATTAGAGATGATTTTGGAAACCTCCAGATTTTTCAGAAGCTGCCATAGCCTTCATAAACTACTTTTCAGTTCTTCAATTTCATTTTGCTTCAGCCCCATATACAGAAATGTGTGCCTGTGCTATCAACCTTTTCTCAACATAAATACCTAGAAGCTTTTGGCTTTAAAATTTCTGATCATCAGATAAATGCTGCCTGGGTTATAATGTGTTGACTATATTCACCACTTTGAATTATTTGTAAAAATAATAAAGTAATAAATAAATTACTAAATAGGTAAATAAGTAAGTAAGTACTTTTTTCATGGTGTGTTTTTTTCACACTATAAGATGCACTTCCCCCCCCCCAAAAAAAGTCGGTGAAAATGTCTGTGCACCTTATAGAGCGAATATTGCCAAAGCCCCACCCATATGCCAGGCCGCACCCTTCGGTCATTTTCAGCCTCCATGCGTCCCGTTTTCGGCCCATTCCAGGCAGCAGGGATTGCCATTAGCAGCAGCGGCAGTGATCATCAATGGTGGCTGCAGTGATTGGTGGCAATAGGCGGTGGCAATTGCCACCGCCTGGAACGGGCTGAAAATGAGGCATGCAGTGGCCAAAAACAGAAAGCGCAGAGGCCAAAAATGGGACACGCAGCAGCGATCAGTGGCGATGGCAGCGAAATATGATGGTGATCCCCGCCACCTGGAACAGCTGATCAGTGGTATTTTGGGAGGCTGATCCAACCACCAATCAGCTGCTCATGCTAAATCAGGCTGCGATAATGTGTTGAAGCTGACCAGGCTGTTTGCTGTTTGCTGCAAAGACACTAGCTAGATCAATACTGATGGATGCTGGGAGGCAGAGGCAGATTTTTTTTTCTTGTTTTCCTCCCCAAAAGCTGGTGCATCTTATGATCTGGAGCGTCTTATAGTACAAAAAATACGGTAAATAAGTGAATGAATGAATGAGTGAATGAATGAACTGTAGTTCCAGACCAAAAGGTCTAATTTCAGCCACATTGATATGCATCTTGTAAACTCCAACTACTTTTGTTAAACGGCAGAGACATAACCTTGTGTATAATAAAACTTTCTGTTTTATATTGGAAAGATTGTGGGTAACAACATTGGTTATTAATGCACTGATGCAATGGAACCTTCTCTTTGAAATCACTGGTAATGAATTTTTTGAATATATATGGAAAATTTACCCTGATTCTAATGCAGGTGGATCGAAATGCACATTGCTTGTAGTACCTTCTAGCATTGCCCAGTGATCATTGAAACAATGCAAATATTGTTGTTATGTAGTGACACTACATATATGATGTAGTCATATAGTGATTATATGACTCAAAAAGATGCTATGGGTTTTCCCCACAACTAAACAAAGATGCTAATTATTCATTCTGGAGAACTCAGAAAACTATATCAGCAATAAGCAGCATTAACTGCTTGCACTGCCAATGTTTATCGTTGGTGGAGGTGGTAGTGGGTTTTTTGTAGTTTTGTTCTCTCAAGTGGTAATGTCTGACTCTATGCATAGCATATCTTAAGGAAAATAATTGGTTGAGGTCTTTGTGCATTGTATTATCCTTTCTTATGGATGTTACCAGCTGATGAAAAAATATCTACTTATCACAGGATTGTAGCAGGAATAGTGGAGATCTGACTACAGAACTCTATCCATCACTGGTACAGTAGGTCCCTTTTTGTCCTCTGTTGTAAACAGAACTTTTTTTTTCTTTAAGAAGACAAATGAATCGCAAAAAAGAACTGAGACAAAGATCAGGCAGTGATCAGGCAGAACTGGATCTATTCATTCAGATTTGATATCTAGGCATGGCCTACTGAGAATTTTCCCACTGTTTAGAGAGATAAAACGCCAGACCGTTTTGAGTAGCACATAAATTATGGAATTCTCTTCCCCTGGAGGTGAAAATGGCTCCAACCATTCTTGGATTTTGCAAACAGGTAAAGGAAGTCCTGATCTATTGTATCTTTGAGCCAAGGTGTCCAATACAAGAATCAAAGGTAAGTTTGGATTGGTAGAAACAATCATAGTTTGATATTAGAAAAAGATGGTAAGAATAATTTTATCCATTTGCTTTCTGGACATGTATTGTATATGATGGGACACTCTCAGAATAGCAACCATTTTTTAGGCAGGCCGGTTTCGACCTGATAGGCATTATCTAAGAGTGGTCACAGCCTAAATGTGCCCCTCAGCCTAAAACAGACTAAATAATCAGCCATTAACTGCATGGATCAGATCCCCTGTCACATACTACTTGTCCCCAAACACAGATTTTGCTTTCTGGCTATTACTGGCATCCCTATAGTCATAAATCTTTTCCCAAGCAGCAGTTTATGCATGTAAGGTCCTGATTGGATTATCCTCTGCAAAATGATGCCGACTTCACACTGGAGAATTATGAATGCCTTTCACCTTCTCAAATCTGATGTTAATACCATGAACGGCATCAGGCAATAGACCGAACAACATCTATCAAACAAAAATGCTGATATTAAAAACACATTTCTAAATGTTCAGAAATATCTTTGTTACATGAAACAATGTAACGGCGAGGATGATTGCTGATATTTAACTGCCACATGGTAAACTAATCTCTGACCTAATTTGTGGGTTGTCTCCTGGGACCTCTTTTCAGTGGCTTTGAGGGAGAGGTTAGGAGAGAGATGGGGCTGAAATGTTGCCATATGCTATAGCATATGTACAGTTAGTTTACACTGAACCGATGTCAACATGCGGTCTTCCAATTTAAGCATATCCTGACAAATCCTATTCTGTTGTATCTTGTCAACAACATTGTCTCAAAAATGCAAACAACTGGAAGGATTTAGGTTATTGTAACTAATCAATTCATGAAAATGTAAACCTATTTTACATAGTCAATTTTTTTTAATCCCCTTGCCAACACAATCCTGCCTGGATCTCTCTTGTAAGCATCTACTCAGAAAGGTCACTTTATCAAAAATCCCTCTCTTTTTATATACTGTTTCAGATATAATCCAATCTAAATCATGCAGGATTTCCAATGCAAACTTTAGAGCTGCTTGTGAAGTACTACTAAGGTGCTCAAAGTAATCATTTGGGAGTCTTCTTTCCAAGAACGTATTTTCAGCATAAGAGCACAGGAAGAAGGCAGAAAGAAATTACAGGTAGTCTCTGTTTACAATTGGTTCAAAGTTATGATGGATGCCCCAGAAGCAGGGGTGAAATGCTCCTGGTTTGGACCGGATCACCCGATCCGGTAGTGATGGCGACAGGCGGCTCGGAGAACCGGTAGCAAAAATCCCTGAGCCCCTCCACCATGCTCAGCTGAGTCACACAATCATCAGAGGCTTTTATTTTAACTTTTAAAAGCATTTTTTCTACAACCTCTTCCGACAAAAAAAATGCTTTTAAAAGTTTTTTTTTAAAGTCTCTGATGATTGCGCGGCTCAGCTGGGATCCTCAGAGGCTTTTCAAAGCATTTTTTTCTGCAACCTCTTGGCCAAAGAGCGGGGTAAAAAAAATGCTTTGAAAAGTCTCTGATAATCCCAGCTGAGTTGCCTGATCGTCAGAGTTTCTTTTCAAAGGATTTTTTTTAAAAGCCTTCTGACAATCCCTGCTGAGTTGCCTGATCGCCAGAGGCTTTTCAAAGCATTAGAAAAAATGCTTTGAAAAGTTTTTTTAAAAAAAGTTGGCCATGCCCACCCAGTCACATTACCCACCATCACCTCCAAGCCACGCCCACAGAACTGGTAGTAACACATTTTACATTTCACCCCTGCCCAGAAGCCATTTGTAATCCAATTCCAGCGTTCCAATGACTGCACACCCCTTCATAGTCACATGACTGCATTTCCAGCATCTGGATCATCTTTATAGCTGATTGCAACACTCTCTTGTCACATGACAATGATTTATCCATTTTTTATATTTTTATTTTGCCAGATTCTAGCTTTTCAGCTACTTTCCAGCAAAAAACACCCATTGGAATACATTGATTTGCTTAATATCTATGATGTTCACTTACTGATTGCCACATTCACTTAACAACTGCTGCGTTCACTTAATCACTTCAAAAAAGTTGTAAAATTGGACTCGGTCATGTGAGTACATTGACTGTTGTGACTTACAATAAAAATTATGGACCCATTATAGTCGTAAATCAAGAATTACATGTTTGAGCAAGTAGAAGTAATGAGGAAGAGCGACAGACATGATTATGGACCTAATGCAGGGATGAAATCCAGCAGGTTCTGACAGGGTCTGGAGAACTGGTAGCGGAAATTTTGAGTTTGAATTTAGAGAACCGGCAAATGCCACCTCTGGCTGGCCCCAGAGTAGGGTGGGAATGGAGATTTTGCAATATCCTTCCTCCAGGAATGGGGAGGGAATGGGGATTTTGCAGTATTGTTCTGCCACGCCCGCCAAGCCATGCCCACCCACCAAGCCATGCCAAAGAACCGGTATTAAAAAAATTTGGATTTCACCACTGACCTAATGTAATAGGTCCACATGTTTTTCTCTACTATGGTGCGTCAATCAGTCTTAAAAGAATATTCTCTTTTACTAAATGCTTACAATAAGTTTCTGCATCAATCCGTTATCCTTGCTTTGTTGCCATCACTGAAATTCATGCTAATTTTATTTACAGGCCATCATGCCTGGGAAGGAAATTTTGAACCTTAAGCCCACAGCAACTTTCCTATTAGGTATTTGGGAAAAAGAGAAGGAAAAGACCCCATTTATGCAAGTGACATCTTTTTCCTTTAAAAAAAAAACATTTTTGGAGGGATCAGTTGGAAATAAAAGATAGAGAGCCTGTATAACGTGATGGCTAAGACAGTGTTTCTCCATCTCAGCAGGTAAAAAGAAATGATTAGTAAAAGAAACTGATATCTAACAAGCTCCCTAAGAACTTACTGTAAATTAACCGAGAAGAAAGGAAATAAATAAGATAAAAGCAGACATTAACATCCATTTCTGTCTATAATTCCTGTAGAATGCAAACACTATGGCTATTTGTGAGAAAGAGATGTTGAATGTCATTTTAAGATTAGCATAGCTTTGGTGGATGTAGAGAGTCCACTCCACACCCTGGTAAGTTTGAGGGAGGACATTGCAAGCTGTTTCTACATATGTTACCGCATATGGCAGAATTTCAGTCACTTGGTCTAAATTATTCTTTGTCCTCAGAGTCAACAAATGACTGTTTCACATGGGAATACTGTGTTGAATTAGGTCATAGTCTGAGTGAATCTCTTCACTCCAGCACTAATTAAATGGAGATAAAAATAATATGCTATGAAAAATGAATTCTATGTTATTATCTGAAATAGTTTCAAGTATAGATTTGAAAAGTATCGCTTATAACAAATTCTGAGTAATATCCAGCTATATCCATCGATCAGAAGAAGAGATGCTATTAGCAGACAGTTTTGAAGAACAATTTGGAAAAATGAAGCAGATATTCTGTTTTGCAAGCAGAATTCTGTTCATATGATATTTCTTTCTTTCACTTGTACATAAATTGCAAACTTGAAAGAAAGACCCCATGGATATTTGACAAAGGACTTTGTTCCTTAAAGCTCTTAGATAAATGTCATAACTTACGACCAAAGAAAAGAAACTGAAGAGCAGATTTAAAAACACTTCAGATTTTTTTGTGTGTATTTGTATGTTTGTGTGTGTGTGTGTGTGTGTGTGTGTGTGTGTGTGTGTGTAAGTTACTATAGAACTTTTTTTTCCTAAGCTGCACATGAAATATTCATTTGATTATTCCTTATTTTGGATAATGGCTTAGCTATTGAAAAGAACAAAAAGATACGTTTTTAGTTGAGCCCTGATTTTTTTGAAATGAACCAAATACAAGTTTTTATCTATAATTAAAATAAATCACCATTATGATTGTCATGAAACTTTTTTTTTAAAAAAAGGAACATCTTGTATTAATTTATCATCATAGGGCTATTATATTCACACTCACTAAGCTATATGCTAATATTCCTAAGGGACCCACAAACCATCTTTAGTCCCCTTTTTGCAGCCCCTGGAGCTCAGATTTAATTGTGTGATTTGTCATGGTTTTTAATGAATGATGTGTGGGTTAGGAGGAGCAAGGTCAGATGCAAAAAGACAGAGAAGAGACAGGCCCATTACCGTAACAATGTGCTGATGTCAAGCATAGTCCAAGTGACAAAAAATAACCCTGTCTGTTAGGAACAAAGGTAGAAAAAAAATTCAAGCAGTGGCCTTGAATACACACTACTAGCCTTCAGGTTCAAGTCAGATTACAAACCCCTGATAAATAAATAAATAAATAATCTATTAAGTTTTGAATGAATACCATTATTATTATTTAAATTAAACATTATAACAATTCTTAATAATTGAAGCAATCAATAATTAATACTGCCAATATTTAATACATAATACATTAATTAAATATTACATATGTAATTCTATTCGTGAAGCTCATTTTTAACTTTTTTTTAAAAAAAAAATCCCATCCCTTTCTATTTTACCTGACCAATTTAGAAGGACAGGCAGAGCCTGGGGGCAGAGTCAAGAGAGGAAGCAGCCTGTAATCATTACTGTCCCACGAGCTGTCCAAGTCCAATCCCTCTTGAATTCTATTAACGCTTATCTCGTGCCAGTTTAGTGCTGAGTGTTAGTCAACTAGATTCTTTATACAGGCATGAGCGAGAAATCAGCTTAACTGGAACTTATTGTGCGATCCCTATTTTTCATGCCTGAAGTATGGAACACTAAAATGGATCTCTGTTTATGCAAATAAATATATTAATGAAGATAAAATAAAGAAATCCAAGAGTGTTGGGGGGAGGACTAAAAAGATCATGATGTAGTCCAGCAGTGTAGTTGAAATTTCACCTTATTGATTGATTGATGTGATTTTATTTGATTTAGGAGACCTCCCAACTCCAGAGAATTCTGGTCAGTGTATTACAATAGTGGCCAAAATTGTGGAAAACTTTTGGAAAAAGTGTATTTTTGAGGTTTGATGGCTAATGACACCACTTTTTTTTTTTTTTTGAGTTTCAAGATAATCATATTCCACTGCTGGAATGGCCTGAGAATAGCCCAGACCTTAACCCAGTTGAAAATCTATGGAGCCGATGAAAGAAACTTGTTAATCAGAAGTGACCCAACAATAAAACCCAGTTAATAGAAGCAATCATTCAATCTTAGTTTCACATTATAACAGCTGCAGAACTAAAAGACTTGGTTCACTCAATGGGAAGACATTGTCAGGCCATAATTTATGCTAAAGATTACCCAACTAAGTATTAACTGACATGATAATTTTTGTATCTTATTTTTTCCATGGTGATTTTTGTATATCTCATTTTTTCTACGTGTTTCACTTTTCTTCTTTATACTGTAACTGCTATTCTCATAGCAAATCAGTGGTAGGTTTCAAAAATTTTTACTACCAGTTCTGTGGGTTTGGCTTGGTGGGCGTGGCATGGCTTGGTAGGTGTGGCTTGGTGGGTGTGGCAGGGGAAGGATACTATAAAATCTCCATTCCCACCCTACTCCAGGGGAAGGATACGGTAAAATCTCCATTCCCACCCCACTCCAGAGGATGGTTACTGCAAAATCCCCATTTCCTCCTGATCAGCTGGGACTTGGGAGGCAGAGAATAGATGGGGCAGGGCCAGTCAGAATTTTTACTACCGGTTCTCCGAATTACTCAAAATTTCCGCTACTGGTTCTCCAGAACTGGTCAGAACCTGCTAAAACTCACCTCTGTAGCAAATCCTTCATAGAAGTTATTGCATTACATTCTTGATTAAATTATCTTTCTATTGATATATCATTTTATAGTAGTACTCCAAAAAAAGTGGTATTATTAGCTAGTTTTAGAAAATACACTTTTCCCAAAAGGTTTCCACAGTTTTGGCAACAACTGCAATATTAAAAACAGTTGAAATCCACCCCCAATGAAAAAAATAAAAAGAGAGCAATGTATATCTGGAAGAGACATTTAAACAACATAAATAGGGTTAGCCACTTTACTTACAATTAATGTAATTGTAATGTACAATTTTACCGTGTATGTAATGTAATGTAATGTAATGTAATGTAATGTACAATTTTACCGGGTGAGCTGCCCCGAGTCCTACAGGAGAAGGGCGGCATATAAATTTTAATAATAAACAAATAAATAAATAAATAAATAAATAACTAAATAAATAAATAAATAATGCACATACAAAGGTAATGGATTTGGATCACACTGTGATGAACACCATCTTAACTTTTTTTTTTTTAGTCCCTGGATACCATGCTGCAAAAATCCACATTTCCTAGTTAAAGACATTATTTTATTAAAATGTTTAACATACTTTTAATTGCTGAAATGCTTTGATATTATCAAAGGTCAGGTTGTATTTACATGAGATGAAAGTGGTGCACAGGGAATATTTTTAAGAGATATTTTCAGTTTATAACATGAAGACCTCTAAATACCTAGAACAACATTTCTATTTATAATGGAAATTTCAAAAAACGAGCAGATGTCTAGCTAATAATTAGTCATGTAGTCATTTAAGAAAGTAGCTGAAGTAGTCATGGGTTGAAGAATTAAACATCTGAGTGGAAAATCTATTTCCAAAGGTATAAAGCTGTTTTTAAAACTTGTCCACTTTTCTTTTCTTTCTAACAAATCAATCTTTAAAGACACACAGGAGGCTACTTTAAGTTTCATGTAAGGTGACAAGAACATAACACAAAGCAACAAATTATTTTTAACAGCTAAGATTACAACAAATAGAATCTTTCAAATCTTTCAAAACATAGTTCCACAAAATCAAGCTTTGTTACAAGTGCTAGAAATAGGTGGGGCCACCAGGAAAAAGTGGGTTGGGTCCAGGTGTTCTTTGTGAATAACTTTTCTTTTTCTAAATATTCATTGTCTTTACTCCTTTAGTAATATCTTCTATTACCTCATTCTTTCTCTTCTTTCATTTTTTTCATTGCCGATCACTTCAGTTACACGATGGATAAGTATATCACTTAAAAATCATTGCAGTTTTAACCAGAAAAAAGGAGAGGTGTCCAAGAGGTCATATAAAAGTCTCAGGAGTACAGGGTACCCTTTCTTGAGTATCCCTAGCTTAAGAACCCCATACAACACCTGAGTCAATATTTTGTAGTGTCTAAAGTCCCTTCTTGATCATTCTCGGAAGTTTGCTTGTCAGAATGAGTTGCAAACCTCGTTCATTCATACCTTCATGCATGCATACAATTTACATTCCATCGGTTGACATGATTTATATTGCAATAACTCTGGCATAGAAAAAATAAAATTACATCAAAACTACATTCATAATTACATCAGTAATCCAAGTAACAGATATCCAAGGTCACAAAAATGTTATAATAGGAAAAAAAATAAAAAACCAACCAGCCAACAGACCTTGCTTAACCTCCTAGACCAGGGGTGTCAAACTCGATTTCATGGAGGGCCACATCAGGTTTGTGTTTGACTTTGGGGGCCAGGATGGGTGTGGCCAGGATGGGCATGGGCATCTCAATGTCACCCATGTTGGGGGAGCCTGTGGCAGTCTAATTGCTCTGCCAGTGAAAATGGGCTCCTGAGCTCTGTTTTTGGCTGTGATGGCCTCCTGCAGCCCTCTGTCAATGAAAACAGAGCTTAGGAAGGCCGTGCACAGCCCTTGTGGGCTCCGTTTTTGGCTGCGACAGCTTCCTGCAACCCTTTGTCAGCAAAAATGGCTTTTGGGAGGGCCACATACAGCCCTTGTGGGCTCTGTTTTCAGCTGTGATGGCCTCCTGCAGCCCTTGTGGGCTCTGTTTTCAGCTATGATGGCCTCCTGCAGCCCTTGTGGGCTCTGTTTTCAGCTGTGATGGCCTCTCCCAGCGAAAATGGAGCTCAGGAAGTGCATGGGCAGTCCTCCCAAGCTCTGTATTTGCTGGCAGAGGCACCGTGGGCCGGTCTTTCACTGTTTCCAGTGGCCCAACACCTGGTGGCCCAGATCCGTCCCCCAGGCCTTGAGTATGACACCCTTATCCTAGACTAACAGTCTGGGAAATAGCTACCACCATCCTCTGGAGAGGGTGGTTTCTCACAGAATAGTTACTGCAACAGAGAGAGCATGGCCTCTAGGCCCAACAAGATGCACTGTTTGATGGAAGGAACACAGAGCTTGGAATCCAGAATTTGTCCTCACTACTAGATCTGATGAGGCAAGAAGAAACCATTGGCAACAAATTGTTTGCAGATAGCCTGGTCCTATGACAGTTAGGGATTTATAGTGATAACCAGAACCTGAAATTGCAACCAGAAGTCAATGGAAAATTAGTGCACTTTATGAGGCAGCAATATTACATAAGTGAAATGTGAAATGTCAAGAACTATTCACATTGCTACTTTATCATTTCCTTCATGTTTTGAAGGAAATTATATTTTTTCTTTTCTTTTTCTTTCTTTTCTTAGATGGAGATAATTTTTCGTACTGGCGCTATGTATGTTAGATATTGACAGCCTAAGTCTTCCCTCTGGTCCATTGTTTGAGCGGGAAAAATACTCAAACATGATTGGCTGGTTTTCCTGACAGATCCCTATAAAAGGGCTAGCTGTCAGAGAGGCTGGCTGCTGGATTGTAGATAGTTACTGAATAAAGAGCTGTTGTCTGAAGCCTGTCTCCAGCCTCTTCAATTTACATACTTAACAATGTACTTTGTGATAAACATGTTGACTACATGCCATTGGGCCACCATTAAATAAAAATATCTCTCTTCTAAAGATTCAGTATTCAATATAAGTGTATAAAATGAAATTATTTGTATATACAGTATATATATATATGAAACAGGTGTATGAATAAAATTAGATCCAATTTTAAATATGAGTAAGGGGATTTTGATAAACAAGTTCATTTGCTCAGATATGAAATGTCAAATCAAATGATGGGATTTGGTTTCCCCCCCCCCCCCTTTTTTAAGGCTCCTCTGATTCTGAATTGTCAAATTTATTTAGAGGTGTCTAATTTGATTCAACGGTTCAATCTAAACTGTTGTCCAGTCTAGAATGTAGATTTGATCTGGAGATGCGGATGATTTAACTTTGAATCACTGTTCTAAATTAAAGTGATGCCCAGACCTACCAGCTGTGACATTTTCTATATTTAAACAATATTATTTGAAGAATTCAGCCATTTCAGCAAAGTTTGTGCAAATGTAGGAAAAGAACAGGCAGAGCAGGAGGGAGGGTTAAGTGCATCAACAGTTTAGAGTCATTACGTTCCCACAAATGGCCCACATCCAACCCCTCTAGAATTCGGTTGCCCTTATCTGTCATCAAATTAATATTGAATTTTAGTTGACTAGTTTCTTGTGTATGGGCTTGAGCAGCAAATCTTTTGAACTGCAGTTTAACATATTGCCCTAATCTTTTATGCCTGACAGCTATGTAGGAAATGTTGAAATGTTAAGCCAGGATGCCAAATCCTCCCTAGGCCTTCCTGAAATGGGATGCTCTCTGCTGTCCCAGCTTATTCTGCATTTTTCCAGGCAAGCAGGCACACTTCCCAACAAAACACTTGGCTGCACCTATTTGAAGGTCAGAGGCCTTCTTAGAGATAGGCTTTTGTTGTTTTGCACCATACCAGTTTCCATATCTTACGCATGTTTACACATACATACACACACACACACTTCTGCATGCATTAGTTAATATAAAGGAGATTTCTGTAGTCATGTAAGCACCTAGACTAAAGGATCAGCCCACCATCCTAGAATAAGAAATAGCACTACATTTTTTTAAAAAATTCTGGCACCCTTTTTAAAAATAGCATGAATCTTTAAGTATATACAATACAGTAGCTGATCAGCCTTTTTGTTCTTGCATTCCAGTTCATGCAGAGCCTGTTGAAAATGCAGTCATGGATCTCCATCATTAAAAGAAAAAAAGAGAATTGTGGACATGATTGTTAGGGGGAAAAAAACAGAACTGCCACAAAGCTGGCATGAGAAGCAACTGGTAACAACACACTGCGAAGCCACCTAGGGAGTTTGTCTCACTGATGAGATAGAAACAGCATGAAATATTTTTTTTTCTGACTACATTTTTGATAGGACAGCTTTTCTGTCACCAGCTTCAGTACACTCTTGCCTTGCTTGATCAGAATGCACATAATGATTTAATGTCATATTTCCCAATGAACTGGAAAATACATAGTGCTTAAAAAGAAAAAGAAACCCAGGACTCTTTAGAAAGAGGCATATATTGGGTCAAAATCAGTGAACGCACATCAAAAGAAATGTACCAAGAAGTCCAGCCTATGCTGCTGACTTTGTTAACTTAAAATGGTCATATCCAGCCGAAATGCCTTGGATCTTAATGTAACAATCGTGTACAGGGAGGCCTTTTGAACAACTGCTACTTACAGAGAAAAGCTTTTTTTGTCTGGATTGCGTACTGCTGGAACCGGAAAAATCAAAGAAGGGAACTTCAAAGGTGCACTGAATATATATTGAGCTCAACACATTTTATGACAGTGCCACTTCAGAGACCCTGATTAACAGAAAGGATGTGAATTGCAAATCTCTTTGAGATCCCATGATTGATCAGGATCCCAGAAGGAAGACACTGACTCAAAAGGTTAGGCTCAATGAAATGTATGTGCAGTGCATATTTAATGTTGCCTCTGTCATTCTCCTTCCTGCCTTTCATTGATGTGGCCCTCAAAATCACAAGTGCATGTGAAGGCATTAAAATAAACTATAGTAAGGGGGGGCATGATGGGTCAATGGTTAAAAATGCTGAGCTTCTCAGCTGGAAAGCTGACAGCATTCAAGTCCTTAGCGCCGTATGACAGGGTAAACTCCCATTACTTGCCTCAACTGCTGTCCACCCAGCAGTTCAAAAGCATACAAATGCAAGAAGATAAATAGGTACCACTTTGGTAGGAAGGTAAGGGTGTTCCATACACCTTAGCGTATAGTTATGTTGGCCACATGACCACAGAAATGTCTTTGGACAATGCTGGCTCTCTTGGCTAAGAAACAGAGGTGAGCATTGCTGGGGGTTCAGGAGAATCTCTAGCTAAGATTCTGTGCAGTTCAGAGAACCCCCAAATCCCACTCCTGATTGTCCCTGCCCCTCCCACCCCTCTCCTCCCAGGAGTCCCCACATGGCCTGTTTTGGATGTAGGTAAGTACAGGGCACACGCAGAGGCTCAAGGAGGCTGAAAAACGGGCCTACCAGAAGTTCGAGGAAAGCCTCCCCAGTCCGGGGAGGGCAAAAACGCCCCCCTGACCATGGTACAGGATGTTGACTAGGCCACACTCACCATGGCCACACCCACCCAGCAACCAGGCAGAGAACCCCTTGCTAAATTTTTTTTGATTGAAATTTTTTTTTAAAGTTTTACATATATTTCCCCTTCCCCCCCCCCATTACCCCCTTGCCCTCCCTAACCCACCCACCCCCACTTCCCAAAGCAAAATACAGGGTATCATATTTAACAATCATAAACTAATATAAGCTAGTAATCTATACTCTCCTATACTCTTGAACTTTTAACTCCCTTTTATTAATCTAACCTTAGATGCATTATAAAACTCTCTTAACCCCTTCTTTATTCATAAGCTATTTGTAATTTTTTAATCTTCTATTTGCCTTGGATATATTCTATCCACCTTTTCCAATCCAGCCTAAATTTTTCGTTTGAATAGTCTTTTAGATATGCTGAAATTTTAGCCATTTCTGCTAAGTTTGTTACTTTTAATGTCCATTCTTCAATAGATGGTAGGTCTTCCTTCCAGTACTGCGCCCCCTTGCTAAAATTTTTGAAGCCCACCCCTGGCACTGCCCCTAGAGTCAGACACAACTGGACAGGGACAACCTTCACTTTTATAGTAAGAACAATCATTTCTTTACTTTACCAAAACCTGCCCCGCAATCATTGACTGATCAAGTCATGCTGCAAAGAATTGACATAGGGAAAAAGTTCTTCATAAAGCTGAAGCAGATGGAAAAGAAGTATCTTGATGTACCCTTGAAATGCTGCTCTGCAGTGCAGATGATACTAAATAGAAGGACTCTCATTAGATCTCTCAGAAAGGGAACACTGGAGATGCCACCACATGTGCGCTTTTTCCTGCTACCCTATTTTTACAGAAAATACATCTTAAATTATCATTAGCATATGATTCTGCTGAATGTTCTGAATAGCCTTCCTTTGCCTTTTTTTTTTTAAGACTGTAGATGAACTGATGAATGATAAAAAAGCAGTTTCAGGATAACCATTAAGAATCATTAGGGTTCCTGTTCTCCATCCTTTTGATTTGATTACTTCCTCTTTGGCCCACCACAATCCTGAGCGTAGCCTCAGAAGACCTTCAAACTGGTTCCCAAACCAATTAGATTATCAGGTATGTGAGTGGAGAGTAGTTTTAACAAAATATAAATGTAAATGAAGCAGGCTAAATATTGTCCCGACTTTCACTACTTTACCCTCGAAGAAGCAACCAGTGTCATTCAATGTACAAGAAAATGCTAGCATGCTTGTTTGTTTCTTTGTTGTACAAGGCTTATGTTCCACTCTTGTTATAAATCAAGGCCAACTCTGAGTAGTGTATAATTCCCATCCTTATAATTCAAACTGAAAACAATTAACACAGGAGTATAAATAACAAGACAACCCTGCCCCGTTGGGTCATCATTTCAGAGATATTTCCTCACCTAAACAGACACACAGAGAAAGACCAAGGGCAAAAAAACCCAGTGGGAGGGGAGCAACTTTTGACTTCCTGCTGGCAACTGCATTGACTTTCTTTGTGGGAAGTTGGCAGGGAACATTGTAAATGGCATCATGGAACTGCAATTGATTGCAGCAGCCCGCTGGATCATCATTTCAAAGATGCTTCCTTACCTAAACAGAGTTATCATGAAAATTAGGGGGCTTAACGCTTTTAATTATTTATTCAATAACACAAACGCATGCTTACATTATGAGCATTTTTTGTAGTTTGTTTTTTTTTTTTAATGGAAAAATGGATTTGACCCTTGTAAACTAAATGACAATTTGATTTTAAACTTGATGTGTTACTGCAGCTTCGGTTATAACTATCCTCTCACTTGCTTTTTTGGATAATATCCCAAATATTTCACATCCAGATTTTGACTTGTCTTTTCTGTTTCTACTATACTTAAACAGGAACAATGTAGTGTGGGCATAGGGGAAATGAATTCAATAAGGCCTCACAATCCAGAATATTTGATCCAACAAAACTTTAAATATAAATACTGAGGTGAGAGGAAAAAATTGAGATACAAAATGTGCACCAATGAACAGATAGATTATGTGTATATTAAATTGTTTTTAAACTGCTTTTGTTTTATTCATTTACATCAAAAATTGATTGTGTACATTGAAAAAACCCTGGTAGTAATTTGGATATTTTTCTAATTAAATTCTATTGTAGAGTTGATTTTTTTTAAAGAAAAGCAGTCCTGCTTTATTCCAACAAAAGAGAGTGTGACTAATAAAATATTAGAAACATACTAGTTCAATGAAGAAAAAATATATTAAATCAGAAGATTGGAATGTAGGATTTGGGTGCAATAATAGAGACATATTTGAAAACTATGTTCGTTTTACTTTAAATCCGGAATAACTGAAATAAACTGTTAGAATTCAAACAAATGTTGTCTGTATGATCTGATAAGTCTTTCCCATAAATTCCACCAAATTCAGTGAAATCCACAGCTGAATATTTATCTTACTAATTTAAAACATTTTTTTTAATCATTGATGCTAATTTGTACAGAATTCCTGGAATGTTGTAAGCTGCCCAAAGTCACCTCGAGGCAAGATGGATGGCAAGCAAACCTAACAAATAAATAAATCAGTAAATCCACACAGTCCATTTTAAAGAAAAATGCTTTGATTTCTGCCTTTGTTAAGTCCTCTGACTGAAAAAAACCCCGGTGGTTTAGAGAAGAGCAACTGAAATACATGAAAACTAAAACATTAGAATATAGAATAACAGAGTTGGAAGGGACCCCAGGGACCCCTAAATCCAACCCCCTGCTCAAGCATGAGACTTTATACCATCAGTATGTATGCAAATGCATGCAAACCCAGTATTGCTAGTAGGTGTCTGTATGCATGTACTTTAATGAAATGGGATCTAGTGGCACATCCTGGATTTGTATGCATTTGCATGGAGTGGCTTGGCTTGGCTTGGCATGCAACAGACTGACATGCAGTTGCAAGTATTATTTTGTAGATCCTGTCTTTGCACGCCCCTCTCAGCTCACCTTCGGTGTGGCCAGGTGGGTCACCTCAGGCCTCAGCACCTCCAGCTCATTCCTGGCCACCTCCAGCCGGCCCAGTAATGGCAGGAAAGGCAGGCTGGGCTGGTGGCCTTTCTGGGTGGGCGGAGGCAGGGACAACATGAGGCCTGGGAGGTCCCACAGGCAGTTCCTGCCCAGCAGCAACTCCTGCAGCATGGAAGCTGAGTGGGTTGGCCCAGGGCCCAGGTCACACAGCCAGTTGCAGCACAGGGTGAGCACACACAGCTCAGGCAGGGCTGCTGCCTCTACTTCCCTGATCCCATCCAGCTTGTTTAGCTATGGTGGCAGCTAATTATCCCGGTTCGGATCAGATTGCCCAATCCGGTAGCAATGGCAGCGGGTGGTTCAGAGAACCGGTAGCAAAAATCCCTGCGCCCTCCCCCCCACATGCTCAACTGAGCTGCGCGATCATCAGAGGCTTTTTTTAAAAAACGTTTAAAAGCATTTTTTTCTACAACCTCTTCAGCTGAAAAAATGCTTTTAAAAGTTAAAAAAAAGCATCTGATGATCGCACAGATCAGCTAGGATCGTCAGAGGCTTTTAAAAGCATTTTTTTCTGCAATCTCTTCAGCCGAAGAGGTTGTAGAAGAAAATGCTTTTAAAAGCCTCTGACGATCCCAGCTAAGTTGCCTGATCATCAGCCGAAGAGATTGTAGAAAAAATGCTTTTAAAAGTTAAAAAAAAAAATAGTTGGCCACGCCCACCCAGTCACATTACTCTCCCCCACCAAGCCACACCCACAGAACTGGTAGTAACAAATTTTACATTTCACCACTGCTAATTATTCTGTTTCAATATTTCTGTTGTCTTAGTTGGAGTATTGTTGTAATTAATTGATTCCTCAGTGGAATGGCTTGCCTTCAGTTGTGGGTGCTCCACCATTGGAGGTTTTTAAGAGGAGATTGGCTAGTTGCCTGAAATGGTATAGGGTTTCATGCTTGAGCAGAGAGTTAAACTAGAAGGCCTCCAAAATCCCTTCCAACTCCGTTATTCTGTTATTCTGTAATTTATAGATAGTCTTCGATTTATGACCATTTGGAATTTCAATGACTATCTTAAAGAGTTAAGGCCCTGCTTGAAAGTTGCAACCCCATGGTCATATGATTGTATTTTGGGCACTAGGCAATCAGCCCTCATTTCTGGCCATTTGTATGTCCCGCAATCACCTGAGATTGCAACTTACGACAATTTTTGCTAGAAAATAGTGTAAACTAGCAGATTCCAGCAAAATCACCACATAGTGAACAATGGGCTCATTTAAGAACTGCAATGTTCGCTTAAGGATCACAGCAATCACTTAACAGCACCGCAAAAAAGATTTTAAAATTAGGTCTAGTGACCGATTTTTTACAACTGTCATGATTTACAACTGTAATTGCCTGGCTCAATTAGGATCATAATTCAAGGACTACCAGTATGCCCTTAAATGCCATTCTGTTTCTCTCTGGCACACACAGACTCACTTGTGTTTTAAATGTGTTTTTTTTTCCCTTGAATTTGGTCTGGTGTGATGTGCAAATATTTCTGCTGTGGGGGTGCAGCAAGGAATGGGAAATTCAAGGGGACTGTTGCAATGCATGTGGATAAAGAGGGTGCAAAGTGCCTGTGAGCACAAGATAGCCAGCAAGGAGGCTGTTGGTGGATGAGTGCATGTGGATGAGTGCAGAGAAAGAAGGCACCAGTGAATGGGTATTTATTTATTTGTTTGTTTGATTGATTGATTGATTGATTGATTGATTTATATGAATCTGGAGACTCAGGGCGGCTTACAATGCATTAAGCAATAGCCTTCATACTTTTGTTTTCGCCCCCGCCCCCGCCCCCCAAGCGGTGTTTCCACATATGGGTGTGGGAGTGCAGGAAAACGAGAGAAAGACAGCACTGGGTGAACGCAAATATAGAGAGGCCTAAAAAGGAGGAAGTTGGTGGGTACATGCATGTGGGCAAATATTAGGATTTCAGCACCTCCTATAGGCTAGGGCAGGAACTCCAGCAACTGATCTAACTCAATTTAAGCAGGAAGCAGTTGAAAAATGGGCAAGATGGGCAAGAACTAAAATACAGTGGGTAATGAATTTAACTGACATCATGTCTGGATTTTCAGCCCCAACTTACCTCAGAGGATTGTTGTGAAGAAATATAAGAAGATGAAGCACTACGAATGTGCCTCAGGTTCCTGAACAAAGATGGGATATGCAGCTTTACATGCCAGAGAAGCAGCACATAAAATATTAAAAAAATATCCAGGCCTTTCTTCTTGCATCTTAAAGTAGTTTTTTAAGAGTCACATGATGAGTCAATTCCTTATTGTTGATAAGGAAGGAAATAAGGGATTGCAAGAGTGGCTAGGAAACTGTCACAGTATATTAAAAAAGATCATATTACCTCAACAGCAACACAGCAGCAGCCAGTAAGACTGAAACAGCCACAACTTCCCCAAATTTCATTTCCTCAGGAATCATGAGTCCCTGATTTGAACACATTCTATAGGTTAATTATCCAAAGCTTCATCCAGACAAGATAGAAAAAAAAAATATGAATTGGAAAGTGAGATTCAATGAATGTTGGATGGAGTTGCAGTTCCTTTGATAGGCCAATAATTGTGAATTTCCATCGTTGCCTGAGGAGAAGATTGTAAGTAGTTAACAGTGCTTTTCAATATATTTCATTAACATGTTAGTGGTAACATGTATAGAAACCCATATAGAAAAGTAGGCATAGATCAGTTATGAATAATAGAGTAGCATCCAAAATGGTCTATTGTTTCACAAGAGCTGACTTCAAAGATGACTTAGAAATTTAAGCCAATATTCAATTCCTCATATCCTTGCTCATATTATATTAGTTTGATGTTTACTATTATGATGTCCTTTATTCCATTAACTCACATACGCATACAGCTAATACTAACAGCTGATCTAAAGTATCTTTCAACTGGCATTATCTCACAAACATATACTGTGCATGGGCACAGAGAGAGACTTCCAATTTATTAATTCAGGAAAATTAGCATACTCAGAATCCACAAACAAAAGGAGATAAAGTTCATTTAGCGACTATATTTGAATTCATAAGCTATGGGGATCAATGAACTCAGAAAATCACTAACATGTGAACAGATTAATAATTTTTTAAAAAACAGCAGAAAATCATCCATAAATTCTATAGACAAGGCAAAGCCTTACTTAATATGCCAACCTCTTAGCATACAGTCCAGATGCTCAGTTTGAATATTCTAACCTAAGATATTAGAAATGAATACAAATGAATTATATAGAGAGGGAGGACAGGTAACAGCAGAGGAATAGAATGGCTACAAGCATTGGACTGTTGATGAAAATAAGTAGAAATTAAGAAATCAGACTGAACATCAATAGGTACCTAGATATTCTTTATAATTCGTTACTTACATTTACTGGTTTATATTACAGGCCTTGGCAAGGTAGCCATCCTGAAAATGATTTAGTCATAAACTAAAACCACACATGCTAGATTAAGGAATCAGATTTCTCATTTTGGTGTTTAGTAGCTACTCAGAATTGGCTGGTGTCAACTTTTCTTCCTGTCAGGTGAAAGAAGGAAATTCACTTAATATGAAAACTTCGTTGTAAAAAAGAAATATTTTTGCATTAAAGTGCTTTAAAAGATAGGTTTATTGGGTGGGGTTTCATGGGCACAATGTATGGCTTAATAATTGGCCTAGAAAAAATACCTTTCAGTGCTGCCAAGGAAATTTACAGACTGACATGTCTGATGAGCAGGTCGCTGGATGAGATCTATCTTCTTTAGAACTAAGGACCTTTCCCCACTGCATTGTCCTTGGTGGTGTTGGTTAAGTGCTAGAAGGAGACATATGGAAAACAGCATCTTCTGCAGTGCATCTCATAAGAAAATCCAAAGAAATTTAGAAGAATTGTCCAACATTCTGGGCACAAGATAGAAAAACAGAAGCTTTTTTTTTCCCCCTCAACCAAGCATGTGGACTTCTGAATCTATAGACTTTATCCTAGCATTATCTATTGCTTCCATAGAGACATTAGCTCATTATTCTTTTGAAATTTTCAAGCTGTAGTCACAGACCTGCTAAGGAATAAACCTCACTGAACTCTCTAAGACTTATTTCGGGATGAACATGTCTCAGGATTGTACTCTGTGTGCCTTGATTTTAAAGACATAGATAAGAATGTTAATACTCCCTGGGAAGAAAGATAAAAGCACTTTAATGACTGGACTCTGTGCAAATTTTTAAAAAGTAATGTTTGTAGTTAAGGGTGTTTTTGTACTCCATGTGTGCAGATTACCTTAAATCTGCACTGAAGGGTTGGTGACCTCAGAGTAATGTTGGAACATGTCTGAATAAAGAGGGCAAGGGGATGTAAAGGAGTTAATATTCCTATACATGACTGTAATGTTGCATGCAGCTCCCATGTGCTTCCTCCTTGTATTAATTTAAGTGCTATCAAATACAGCTTTTTCTAAGCCTGTACTGAGGTGGAAGTGGGCCAGTCGGTTTCTATTTCAACATCCACACCATTTGCTACATCTTACTTTCCACAGCTTTAATGATGAAAATGTTCTTCCTTTACAACAAGGAAAGCAAAGAATCAACTTGTTTGCCTTGCAAACTTTTGAGCGTTCCTATTTTAAAGCAGGCAAAAAGCTTTAGCAGCTGGAGGCGCCTTTATTCCTTTGACTGGGGCTAGCGAGAAACTTTGGAACATAAATACATTCAATAAGCCAATAATTCTGTCTACAGTTGAGGGTAGCTCTCCATGCTGGCAAACAGAAGGGTAATAGGAATTAGAAGGTGGGGGAAGGGTAATAAAAATATAAATCACAAAAGGAAGGAAATCCATTTGGTCCTTGGCAGCAAAGACACTGCTCTGCTAATCCATGCTGAGTGCAATCCAATACTCCTTTATATAATCCTTTGCTTGTGGAAGAAAATTAAAGTTTAATGCAATAACAGCTGACCCAAATCACATTGGTTGCCCAGAAGCAGATTAAAGAATAGTTAAAATCATACAAATCTAATTTCTTCATTTTTAAAAAAACATCGCTCTGTAGCATCCTGATTCTTTAATCCAAGCCATCAGGTTTTGATTATTATGAAGCATACAATATCCATGCAAAACAGAGGAGGAGGAGGAAACTGGCTACAGACAGAAATGATTGCTATACAAATGGTGCATCCTAAAGCTCTTAGCATTCACTGTATCTTCTAACAGAGATACATAATTCCCTTTTTCAAATGAGTTAATTCCATATTGGTAGTGGGCTGGAGGTAGATGTAATCACAGAGCAGACCCATTATAATCATTAGGACTTTAGGCAGTTTTGATTAGCTTACTCTATTGATTTCAGGGATCTTTTTTCAGTCTGACTAAGTCTGGATTCAATTTGTTGTTTTAAAATGTCAGTTGAATAATATCAAACACACATTCTTGGACTATGGCGGACCAAAGTTTACGATTTAGATAATTGTGGACCATAGTAACTGGGAATTATTACTGACCAGCTATTTAAATGGTTGTTAAAAAAATGGGCTGTGTAACTATTGTAACTGAGTTCCCTATAACTAATTATATTCAGTGCTCTGGCTGCAGCATTCTTAACCTCATCAAAAATATGAATGGATAAAATTTTGAACCAGAAAAAGAGACTAGAAAGCACCACCATCTGATCTGACCAGCAAAGGGAAAAGTGCATGACCAAATTATCAAACTATGCCAGCCTGAACCTCAACCCCCCAAAAAACAGTGTAGTTTAGTCCTATCCCAGATTGATGTCATTGAAATGATGCTGACCTACCATTGGCAGCCATACTTACAATGCAACATGTTTGTCCAACATCATGCTAACTAGCTTTCCCCTTTGTATAGATAGACCAAGCATTAGGAAATCTTGGCTCAAGTGTGGAATATGTGACTACCTGTAGATATCATTTGAATGAAGTTGGTGGAGATCAAACCTTAATTACAATCTTCATGTGACAAAGATGCCAATTTTTTGAATGCCTAAATAGGATTTAAGCTTATCTAGAATCAGTTGGAATGGAAAAGGTACTGAAGAAAGCCTAAGTGCTTCTGGTCAGGGAACATTCATTACTGAAAAACAAAATTTGGTTTCTGTTGTCAGGATTACATGCTTTCATCATCCCTTGGAATTTTGGACTCCTTTTCAACTTGTTGTGTAGATTACCATTTCTTTGACCTTGGTTATTTATCTTGATTTCCATCTTCAGAACCTGATTCTACCTGCTCTGTAATGTCCATGTGACTTTTTGGCTTAGACTTTACCGATTACAAAATGCTAAGTGTTGAATTTATCTCCTGTCTCTGCAAATTCCATGAGAAATGTTCAGCCTGAAGCAAAACACAGCCTTGTATAGAGTGTGTTGCAGTAAGCAAACAAGTTAGATGAAGGCATGTGTCATCGTGACCTGATCTGACACCAATATGAATGGAGATAGTAAGCATGTCGGGCTCAGTTGAACAAAAGCATTCTGAGCCAGCACTGAATCTTGGAGATTCAGGTTAAGGATTAAATCCAGAAGTACAGCCAAAGTGTAACTCCCTAATCTGCCTTTCAATTAAACCAGGATAAAATAGCTTTTATCCAAATCATTTCCCAATTTCAGATCACCAAAACTTCTTTCTTGAATTAATGGAATGAATGCTACAGTTGGGTATCTTCTCTATGTCTTGATATATCATATGTGAATGGGAATATTTACTTTGGAGAAAAATCTGATATCACTTGTCTATAGCAGAATTTATTGTGGGGTTCTTGCAGTGGTGGGCTGCAACTGGTTTAACCGGTTCTGTGAGCACACACTTTGCGCATGCATGGGGGCTTCAGGTACGCGCCAACACACTTGAGTGCAGTGTTCAAAATACAATTTGAAGCTCAGTTGCTTACCTTCTAAAGCAGCCCCAGTAAATAGAACAGCAGAGGCGTGGAAATCAGCTATACCGCATGAATCAGCTGAGCCAGAAAGAAGGAAATATAGGACAAGATAGGGCGAGGGCAGGAAGGCGGGGCCCAGAACTACCGATTTGCCCGAACCAGTCCGAACCAGCAGCAGCCCACCACTGGATTCTTGGTGATCTCTGAGCTTGGTGGTTTTCTTGCAGACATTTCAATACCCAGCTAGATAACAACATCAGTGCTAGAAGGCAGTGGGATTTGCAAAGTCCACTCCCTTCTAGCACCGATGATGTTAGCTAGAATGATGTCACAATGAAATGATGACATCATTCGATGATGTCACAATGAAATGTCTGCAAGAAAACCACCAAGCTCAGAGAGCACCTGAGCTACAAATATTCTCTTCTATATCAGCAAAGTTTACTTTTTGAAAAATTTCAGCCTCACTTTTCCACAGATGTTATATTAGCTACATCAACCTTTCGATTGCTTTGGGCCAATTAGCTCTATCGGTTAATTCTAAATTTTTACATTTTGTTTGTACATGTTAATAGATATTAGCATATATAATTACTAACTGCATCATTTTCAGATGCAACGTAAAGTTGCTGAAAACCTCTCTCTCTCTTTCCATCCATACAGTTACAATACTAGGAACAGTGCATGCATATTGCAGTCAGAAAATGTTGAGATGGTGAGCATAGTGCTACAAACAGAGTTCTCTCTGTTTTTGCATGTGTGACACCATCGTGGCCACATTTCTTGACCTTTTTGGCCATACCGGGAAGATATTCCTTAATACCAGAACAACACTATAATGTAAATAAAATTCTTTTTAAAAAAAAATAGTCTCTGGTCGTGACAAACCAAATTCTACATCTATGTGACTTGAAGATATAAATATATTTCAGTAAACGCCATAGAATGAGTATCTGCTATACAACAATAAAATACAGGTAGTCCTTGGCTTACGACAGTTCATTTAGTGACTATTCAAAGTTACAACTGCACTGCAAACGGTGATTTATGACTGTTTTTTCACATAACCATTGCAGCATCCCCATGGTCATCTGATCAAAATGCAGCCTCTTGGCAATTGACTCATATTTTCTGCAATTGGCGGTTGCAGCATTCCTGGGTCATGTGATCATCTTTTGCAACCATTTGACAACAAAGTCAATGGGGAAGCACGATTCACTTCACAATTTAACAACTGCAGTGATTCCCTTAACAACTCTAGCAAGAAAGGTCGTAAAATGGGGCAAACTCGCTTAACTGTATCCCGTAGCAACAGAAAATTGGGGCTCAGGTGTGGTCGTAAGTCGAAGACCACCTATAACTAGTTATACAGCATGCCCTGTTGCAGGATAAAATTTCAGACAATTTCACACTGGCTGAGCTATTTATTAGCAAATTTGAAAGTACAGCATATAAATCACCCAATAATACAGCTAAGTGAAACTCCATCTATAAATACCCGGCTAGAGAAGAGTGCCTAACTTCTGTCACTCCACCATCCATGTTTCTTCAGTCATAAAACTATCAAAACCTTTATTAGCCTTTAAAAATAGTTATTGTTACAATCTGTTCTGTTGAGTTGGCCTCGGCCAGCAATGGCAACCATTCAGAGCTTGAAAGTCTCCCGAGTGTCATTCGATACAAAAGCCAGTTTCTTGTGTGTTTGGCCACTTGTACTCTTGGCTTCCTGTGCAGGCTGGAAAATGTATTAAATGCAATTGTAGCGCATCCCTATTCCCTACTCTCTCTCTCTCTCTCACTCTCTAATCCCTTTGCAGCCTTCCAAGCTTAAGCTGCAAATGTCATCACACGAATGCAGGGAGTTGATTCCAACAGGTGGGGGTAATAAAACATGACATTTCGAGGCAGCTTAATTGTACAGGGTGTGATGGGATAGCTTTCAGTACAAACAGGACTTGGTTTATGTCTGTGAGGCTGCAGAGCTACCCTTCTACGATGTATCCACATGATGTAGAGTGTAAATTTCCCACCTGCAATATACTTGATGACCTTTCGGGTGATGAAACCCCTGACCTATAGCATTCTCATCTTTGCTGGTTCAGCTGTTGGGTGGTGACAACTTGCTAGACTCTGTGCCAGGGCTAACGATGATTTACTGCACATAAGTATTAAAGCATTAGCATGAGATTCCTGTCCACCCAGCCCTAAAGGGTTTTGGCGGCTGTACAACTGATTCTCTAGAGGAAATTACAACAGACCGGGATTTGCTGTCAGCCTATTGCCGCCTAGTGCCAAAACAGTTCATAAATTAAATTGGAACGCACATCTAGAATATGTTGTCCCCCACTTTCTGATATTATGACAGTTTCACAGCCTTTCTGAAGGCTGCTCTTAACAAACAAAATGTTCTTGATTCAAAAATAAATACATGGGGCCTGTGTGGAGTTTCTTTTTATCACAGACATTAAATCTGAAAAGAATACTTTTTAGTATGCAAAAACCAGGCTGATGCACCTAAACTCAAGAATCCACAACAATGGGTATCTACACTTTCATGGATCTTGCGCTTAGATTTATACCACTTCCAGTCTCCATCTCATATAAGACATAAATAATTAATATCCCCCGCTAACTATTAGAAAGTATCTATTGAAGTGATAGATCCTTCCATTTAACCATGCAGATAAAATAGCAGGTCAATATAAATGTGAGTTGATAGATCCAATAATTTAAAAACAGGGTAAAGAGACAGAAAAGTTATTTCTGATATTTGTGGCTTATTTGACTAATGAATGTATTTATCAGCTACTCACAATCCAGACAATCTCACCTTGAGCTACAGTTTATAAGAATGAGGTAAAATAATAATGCTCAATAAAATAAATAAATGCATGTAATTACACAGGAATAAAAGAAATAACTCAGAGTGAGGCATTTATGGGACAGGCTTAAGTTATTATTAGCTGCATTGATATTCAAGCTGTATGTTTCTACCTGTTTTGACCTAATTGCATTACCTCCTGGATGCACGGCTGTCTTTAGAAGATCATAAGACAGCTGTGGCCAGGGGGGCTTTTTATCAGGTTTGCCTGATTCACCAGTTGCAGACCTTTCTGAACGGGACATCCTGCGCACAGTCACTCATGCCTTCGTCACTTCCCGTCTGGACTACTGTAAAGCTCTCTACATGGGGCTCCCCTTGAAGAGCACTCGGAGGCTCCAACTGGTCCAGAATGCAGCCGCACGGGTGATTATATGACACAGCGCACCCATGTAACACCTCTCCTATGAGAGCTGCACTGGCTCCCAGTGGTCTTCTGGGTGCGATTCAAGGTGCTGGTTACCATCTTTAAAGCGCTCCATGACTTAGGACCCAGATATATGCGAGATCGCCTTCTGCCACCAATGGCCTCCCACCGTCCAACACACTCCCACAGAGAGGGACTTTTCAGGGTGCTGTCAGTCAAACAATGTCGACTGGCGACCCCCAGAGGGAGAGCCTTCTCTGTAAGGGCATCCACCTCTGGAGTGAACTGCCCCCGGGGGTACATATGATTCCCGACCTACGTACCTTCTGCCATGCCCTTAAGACTCTACTATTCCAACAGGTTGGGCTGGCTACATAAGCAATTGTAATGGGGTTTTAATTGTGAGTTTTTAATTTGGGGCCAAACTGTTTAATACATTTTAAATTGTTTTTAAATTTTGTATTATATGTTGTTTTTATTATGGCTGTACACCGCCTGAGTCCCTCGGGAGAAGGGTGGTATAAAAATCTAAATAATAAATAAAATAAATAAATAAATAAAATAAATAAATAAATAAATAAATAAATAAATAAATAAATAAATAAATAAATAAATAAATAAAATAAATAAATAAATAAATAAAATAAATAAATAAAAAATAAACATGCTGACAATGCTCCTGCCTGGTTTAGCTAAGGGGGGAAAGTCCCAATATGTCATGTGCAGGGGTGGGTTCTACTTACCTTTACTACCGGTTCTCACTGCATTTTGATGATGTTGGGGTCAGTGGGCGGAGCCTCCCACCGGTTTTACTACCAGTTCTATAGAACCGGTGTGAACCAGGGGCAACCCACCACTGGTCAGGTTGAGTTTGACCCACCACTGTGATGACGTGAGTTTGACACCCCTGCACTAGCTTCATTGGTAGTCAAGAGAGGTAAGGAGGAGACCAAGCAGTACTCATCAACCACAGCAACTTTAAGATGGGTGGACTTCAACTCCCAGCATGCTGGCTGGGGAATTCTGGGAGTTGAAGTCCATGCATCTTAAAGTTGCTGAGATTGAGAAACAGTGACCCGGAGGATACAGACAGGGATTAGCAATGGAGACAGCAAGTTTCACATTGGCATAGTTTTTTGCTGATTTAGAAGAAGGTGGTTAACATTTCATCTCAGGAATGGTGAAAGGACTTACATCTTCAGAGTTTTATGGCACTGAAGTTGTGCTCTTAGAAAAGTAATGTTTTGTGACAACTACTGCCGTGAGGCAGGAAAGAGAACAGCTGAAAAGTGTATTAGATTTCATTGTCTGGGCAATAACCTTTCAAATCAGAGGGCCACAAGGGATCAGGCAAATAGGAGCAACCAGTTCTGCTATCCCAGGAATGAGATGTGAATTACAAGTTGTTTGATGTGGTTCTGCTTGTTGTTATGTGAGCAATGCCTCCTACCCAAGGCTGACTTGTGCAATTTTAGTTTTCTGAGTTTCATTAAAACACACATACATACACACACTGAGGAAATAAGATGATGCTCTGCTTGGATATGGTTATGCTGTCTTTTAAACTTTCTATCTGGCATCTTAGAATTTGTTTCTAACTTATTAGAGAAAACTTGTTAATATTTTGATTCTTATGCATATATCTGTATGCATCACTGTTGTTATATATATGCTGCTCTAGGCCAAAGTTTCTGAAAAGTTCATAATTAATACTATTATGTTATTACTATTTTCCATTGAACAATCGTACCTCTGTCCGCCTAAAATTCACCATGGACATTTCATGAAGTAAAGGCTAATGAAAACTGTAGATTATAGTTTTGGTCTCAAAGCAATCAAGTTCTAACATCCTTTTAAAAATTAAAACTGTATGGATTTCATATTCCAAATCTCTTTTGGACTTTCATTCAGTTTGACTGGAAAGTAAAATGCTACAGCCATCTAAATTGCTTCTGGTTCAGTTTAATAATCCTCACGCCAAATAATCTATTATAGCCTTCCCATCCTCCATACTATCATTTCAATATCAAGCTTCTATTGGAACTATATTGATGGCAGTAATAGTACAATATACTCTGGATAATTCATCACAAAAATATAATATCTCTGTTGAGGAAGAAGGCTGGTAACCACATTAGTTTGTATTTGTAAGAGTTTTGTCCAAAATACTTTGCCCCAAATATATTGTACTGAATTTTCAGAATTCCAAGACAAAATGGTTGAGAATTACAAACATTGTGGCCCGATGGCAACAGATCAAGAAAAAAATAATTTAGTGAATGAAAACAATGGTAGATTTTTTTTATTTGTTTACAAAAAATTAAAGTGGTCACCTGATCAAAATTTGGATGCTTGGCAACTGGCATGTATTTATGACAGTTGCAGGGTCCCAAGCAATGGCTTCAACTGGTTCAGTGAGTGTGCGCTTCGCACGAGCATGCACACTTCATGTGTGCGCCTAACTTGCTTGCGTGCAGCATTCAAAATACAGCAATTTGAAGCGGAAATGTGCCATGCAAATCAGCTGATCCAGAAAGAAGGAAATATAGGACAGGATAGGGTGGGGTCAGGTGGGCGGGGCCATCTGATCGTCGGAACTACCAGTTCACTCGAACTGGTCTGAACTGGCAGCAGCCCACTACTGGTTCCAGGTTCATGTGATCAGTAATAATGTACCATTCAGTAATAGTGTACCATTCTTCAGAGGAAGGGTACATTCTGGAATTATTCTAATATAGCATTAATGTGTTCTAATAATAACTTTGTAATTCATTCAGATATTAAATATGTACAATGTGTTTTGATTATCCTCAAAGCAATTTAGATAGCTGTATTTTATTTTATTTTTAAAGAAAGCTTGATTGTTTGAAACTACAAAGCACAGGACTGTGACAGCACCTGCTGTTCAGAAGTACTTAGGCACGCTATAAAAATATGTTTCTTCTTTCAAGTGTCTCTTGTCTACTAATTCTATCCCAGAACATCATTTGAACCATCAAAATGGGAAGTTTTGGCTGACAAAGGACACTGATGTGTGGCACTACTTTCACCTATTTATTATTTTTAGTACAGCTTTTAAAGTTGCCTCTGCTTTACCATGGTAGATATCATCCCACATCTGAATAAAAATAAACTTTTAAGAATCGTTCCAATTGGTTTTAACAGTTCTACTTTCTCAGACAACCAAGACTAAGGGTGCACAACATTTTTTACACATTCCATAAGTCTCCCTGCTACTTGATCTCTCTTTGTTTTAATTTTTCCTTTGTTTGTTTTTAATTGAAACTTGCAATGAAATGAAAGTCAGAATCTGATGTCAAAAAAAAAAAAGTTGGAGTAGAAAAAGGTAATGTCTGATTTTGTCAAAAGTATGAAAAAATGTGGACTGAAGCTAATGTCATGGACTACATGGGCTATATTCCAAAACTTCCATCTCTACAGGAAATGTTGAGATTTTTGGTTTTTCATTTCTCTTCCTCAGAAGTTCACAATTTCCTAGCCACAATCTTTGAAAAACAAAACATTCGCGTATAAAGAACTGAAAAAAGCAAACTATTTATTTAGCTTAAATAGAAGTATGCATTACTTAAAACATTTAGAAGCTATCATTGCGGTGTTGATCCATTAATAAAGTCCAATATTCTTTTACATAGGTCAATCAAAAATGTGATAAAAGGTTAGGCAAGCTTTCAGGTTCCCCAGAACTCTTCTTCAGGCAAAAAGTTAGTAAAGCAAGGGGTGAGGAAAATGAAATATTTAAAAAAGATACGCAATAATTGTATCATGAGATTTGAAGATCAAAGCCATTCTGAGGCAGAGTTTACCAACTGATTAAAGTTGCTAGTGAAAGATGCATCAATATCAATTCATACCCAGCATTAGTGGATAAATAAAAGGGCTGTCTTGATTTTTTTTTTCAAATCAACATATCTGTATCTATTCTGGCTAGCATGACTAGCTTGGCTTTCAGATAATTAATAATCTCTTATGTTATTGTCCCCTAACTTATTATTGTTTTTTAAGTGCCTATTATGTACACACAGAGAGAGAGACATAACACAGAAACAACTGATGTTCAATTGCTTTTATAATAGTAAAAACACAGGAAGTGAGGAAGGAAAATAGGTAAAACTTCTACAGCCAAAATAGTTTTTGTGTAAATGGGCTGATTACAATGTGCATTAATACTACCTGTCAATCTTCCAAACTTGTCCCATTTGAACATCAAATTACACCAAGTTACAAGATTCTGGCACTATGAATTCTGTACAAAATCATCTTACTACAACAAGAGACAGCTGTGACTTGCACAGTTTGATATCTATCGTCAAGAACAAATGGTAATGTTGCTATTGGATGCAAAAAGAAAGCATGATTATGGACTGACGTTGTGATGTTTAGCCCTTTCAAAGGTGATTGTTAATAAGATGTGTTTTTATTGTTACTATAAAATTGAAGAGTAAGATTGAACAAGGTTAAGGAAGAAAGCAATCTCTTATTTGAGGCCTACTCATAAGACAGCAACTGTATTTATTCAAGCTGCTCCTATTTACAAAAGAAAAACTAGAGAGGTGAAATAAAATTTATGTTCATCATTCTCAACAAATGCTATCAGAGAAGTAGGAGGAGGCTTTTGAATATTGCACACCAGAGCAATTAGGGTAATGCTTAGGTGGGTTGCTAGTAGAATGAGAGCAGAATATCAAAGTCATTGCATTTACAGTTCCCAAGACTAACAACAAATTGCTATTCTTGGACTTTTAAATTCTCCATTTGTGTTCAATTTGTATATTGAAAGATCATTAGCTCTTGGTCAGAATAGATTATTGGAATTGTTTTAAAAAGCCCACATTGTTAAGCATTTCCATAACAGAAGGAAGTTCTGTTCTTAATTTACTTAGTTTACTTACTTCCTTAAGTTACTTATACTCAGAATTGATCTATATCACATTTTCCCAGCCATTATCCTTCCTTCATAGCTTCTGTAATATAATAATATACTTATCTCACACCCTGGCCAAAGCCTATAAAATAATAAATTCCGTAAGCAGAATGTCTCACATGGGACATTCTATAATAAGTTCTGTTAAGAAATCAGACATGTTAAGTCATAGTTTGATTCTTTCCACCCTGTTTTGGCAACAAATTGACAGGTTATTGCTATACTGTAAATGTTCTTGCGTATTGTTTTAAAAGGTACAGTCCAGAGAGCCATTGTACGTTATTCCACTTAAAAGAGTTCATGCTGTTTTCAGCTTTCATACTACAATATTTTTTTCCTCATAATAAGCCACAGAAGCCCTGCTGTAAGTCAAGGCATACAATCGTTCATTAAAATCTATACAACCCAGAACCATTTCTTCCTAAAAATTGATTAAATCCACAGTAAGTTAGGAATTCCACAAGAACTCAGTAGTTGTTCCAAGAAACATGTATCAAAAGCAACTGAACTAGCAATAAGAGATTATCTGTCTCCAAGTAAAGAACAACAGTCAGGTACAAGTAACCAGGAGCATTCGTTGAATTCAAAGCATAGAATAGTGTATTATTGTTACCTATATACAAGTATCTAGTCAACCATTGATCAAATTATATTGGCGCTAGATAAGGGTTAACAGAATTCAAGGGGGACTGAACTTAAATGCAATGACTCTAAACTGATGACATGTTTAACTCTATCTTCCAACTCAGTCTGTGTTTCTCCTGTAATGACCATACATTTGGGTCCAATATTCTGGAAATTGCTGTTCAACATCCAAGGATTGGCCAATAGTATCTGACAGAATTTCATCTTCCCCACGTACAGTAGCTAGAGAGAAGGTCAGCTTTGGGGTGAAGTGCCACCAAAATGAGTCTAAATTCTTGAATTCTTTCCTTCAACATTGACATATTAATAGATTATGGGTTAGTTGAGAGTGAGGAAGTTGTTTAAAATGAAATTTTATATATATATATATATATATATATATATATATATATATATATATATATATATATATAAAATTTCATTTTAAACAACTTCCCTGTTTAACTTGGTTAAACAACCAAGGTCTTTGGTTATTCGGGTCTTCTCCCACGTAGAATTGGAAGTATTTTGGCGACGTTTCGACGAAGTCTCATTCGTCATCTTCAGGCTGGTGTTCTCGGCTTCGTTCTTCCAGGAGCAATGTGAGATTGCAGCTGACCCTTCCTTTTAACTACTAGTGGGGATGTGAGCTGATTGGGTGGGAGCTTGTGTGTGTTCTGATTGGGTGGAGGTGTGTTCTGATTGGTAGGGGGCTTGGCTGTGCTCTGATTGGATGGGGGGTTGGTTGTGCTCTGACTGGCTGGGGGTGTGTTCTGTTTGGGTGGGGGCTTGGTTGTGCTCGGCTTAGTCTGAGTTGCAGGGGGATTTGAGCTGGTGAGCTGCATTGTTGTTGTTTGGGTTTGGTTTTGTGGTCTTGAGGGCTTTTCATGGAGGGTGTTGGTCTGATTCATGTATGGATTGGAGGGGTTAAAAGTGGCTAATGATGCAGCTGCGGTCTGGCTTCTGGTCCTTGGTCGTGCCTCATTATCAGTGTGGGTTTGAGTCTGCTTTCTGCGTGGATGTGTGGTGGTGACATCCTGTGTGGCTCTTGTGAGTGTGGGTCTGGTGTCATTCATCGTGTTGGGGATTCGTTTGTCAATAAGGGCGGGTTTCCAAATGGCTGGCAGGTGGGAGGTATCGTCTCGTTTGTTCATGCTGTGTGGGCGTTTTTCTATCTCGATGGCTTCTCTGATTATTCTGTCATTAAAGTGTTCAGTTTTGGCGATAGTTCTGGTCTTTTTAAAGTCAATTTCATGTCCTGTGGCTTTGAAGTGTTGGACCAGGGAAGAAGTTGGTTCCTCTTTTTTGACTGAGTTTTTGTGTTCTTCAATGCGTGCACTTATTCTTCTGTTTGTTTGTCCGATGTATGTGGTGGGGCAGGCGGTGCATGGGATTTCATATACTCCTTGATTTTCTAACTCAGTTTTGTCTTTGGGGTTCCTCAGGATGGTGGATATTTTTCGGTTTGTGCAGAATGCTGTCTTGATGTTATGTTTCTGGAGGATTTTGCTTATTCTGTCTGTGGTGCCTTTTATGTATGGGAGGAGGGCTTTGCCGTTTTCTTGTTCTCTGTCTTGAATTTTAGTGGGGGTTTCTTTTTGGATTAGGTTGGTAATCTTATTTCTTTGGAATCCATTGGATGTTAGTACGTTAGTGAGAGTGTGTAGTTCGGTTTTTAGGTGTTGTTCGTCAGCTAAGCGTTTTGTTCTGTAGATGAGTGTCTTGGCTACCGAGTTGATCTGGGCTGGGTGGTGGTGTGAGAGTGCATGCAGATAGCAGTTTGTGTGTGTTTTCTTCTGGTAGATAGTGTGTCCTAGGGAGCCATCGGATTTCCTGTAGACTAAGACATCCAGGAAGGGAAGTTGGTTGTTTGCTTCCATTTCCAGCACAACCAAGCCCCCACCCAAACAGAACACAACCCCAGCCAATCAGAGCACAACCAACCCCCCATCCAATCAGAGCACAGCCAAGCCCCCTACCAATCAGAACACACCTCCACCCAATCAGAACACAGACAAGCTCCCACCCAATCAGCTCACACCCCCACTAGTAGTTAAAAGGAAGGGTCAGCTGCAATCTCACATTGCTCCTGGAAGAACGAAGCCGAGAACACCAGCCTGAAGATGACGAATGAGACTTCGTCGAAACGTCGCCATGATACTTCCAATTCTACGCGGGAGAAGACCCAAATAACCAAAGACCTACATATATATATATATATATATATATATATATATATATATATGTGTGTGTGTGTGTGTGTGTGTGTGTGTGTGTGTGTGTGTGTGTGTGTATTGCTTTTTTGAAATACATTGTCCAAGTGGGGTAGGGGGGTACACACACACACAACATAACTATATTTCTTAAACTTCTTTTCCTCTCAGGACTCGTTCCCATTTTTAAAAACTATGGAGAACCTTAAAAGGTTGTTGATGGAGATTATATTTATAATATTTATAAATATTTCTGTATTAAAAATTAAAATTGACATTCATACAACTACCATTTCTTCCTATTCTTTGATGAGATTTTAATTCTGTATTATTTTTTCAAACTAGGCTGGCAAATAATTTTAATTTTGCAGATTCCTGAAATGGACTTTGTGACCCAAAGGGGTCCTGGGACCATTTTTAAAGAAACATGACACTAGAAGGTCTGACCTTACATTCTTATCTTCATCAGTGTTCCTCAACATAGATTCCATGGTGATTTGAGAAATTTGGGATAGAAAGTCCATACATCACAAGAATCTATAGATCAAGGAATGTTTGCCTATACTCACTGGCAAAACATTTTTGTCTTTGCCACAACCCAACTGTTGTCTGAACAAAAAACAACCCTTAGATGGGATGCTCTCTTCCCCATTATCTTTCTCCTGAGATGTTTATGTAGATGAATGAATGTAATAAAGACAATGAACAAATATATCTATTGCTCTATACATCCACTGCATATACGACAGGAACTCCCTTAGGTAAGGTATCTTCCCATCAAAGGGATACCTATTTATCTATTTGCAACTGCATGTGTTCAAACTGCTGGGTTGGCAGGAGCTGAAGCAAGAATTGGAGCACATCCTGTGCTTAGGTCTTGAACTTCCAACTTTCCAGTCAACAAGCTCAGAATCTTAATTGCTAGACACTGAACCCCCAGATCTCCCATATGATGATAGAACTACATTTGGCCTGAAATGTGATTTTATGTTGTTGAGTTAATATAACTTTTAATTGTCACCTGAATATGAACATAAGATTATGAGCATCTACTTGCACATTAGTATTCTGCATATTGTAGAATCCTATTGCTAATATCATTTCACTCAATAGAAAGAGGACCCTTGAGCATCCCATTTTCAATATTCCTTATGAACGCAATATGCAAATATTTTTGTGGATATGTTTTTTCTCTCCAGTGGTGTGTTACTATTTTTATGTTACACTTTGTGACTTATCATGACTTGATGCCATCCTGGTTCAGATACAATCTAAGTTATTCCAACATGAGGATATGTGCAGCCATTACATCCAAAGAAACCTTCCAAAGAAAACTTTATAATAGAATATTGAGATATCCAAAGTGAGTTCACATCATTGTTCAAAGTCTTCATTAAAGATACTGTATGTCAGATGGACAAAGAGAAAGTCTTCCCCTTATAAATGTATACAGTACTACATAGACATCAATCTATCAATGGGCCAGATATAGTTTTCTCTACAATCAAAGAAATTTTCTCAGTAGAAACTAACATGACCATGCCAAAATTCACAAATTAAGATACAGGCCATTCACAGATAAATACAGTAGTTAGAGTGATATCTGAAATGGGATGAAAGTATAAACTAAAATTCAATCCAGAAAAGCCACTGCAGCTCTCTGCAAAGGGTTTCAGCACGTTTAAATTAAAGATTGGACAGAATTTTATGAAATGTCCCATTGGCTAGATGTGTTATGACATTATTCCAACCTACTGAAGTATTCCAAATTCAAAGCAGATTGTTCTTACGGTGTAATAGAGGTTAAAGCAGTCTATTTGAAACTCTTCATGTTTTTGCTAAAGTTGCAACCATATTAGAACACTTCAGGTGAGGTCAGTACTCTTCTGATAAGGTTGAAAATAATCAATTTTGAGATCAGAATCGGACATTTTGGAGTCAAAATATTTTAGTCTTGAGAGGTTTTGATGTCTGTTTAAATGTCATGAATGATTCATGCAGACTGCTCTGTAACTTTATTCCTCATACATATTTCAGGCCATGCTGTGTTTGCAATGGCTTCTGCAGTGTGGGGTCAAACCAATCAGTCTGACAAAAGCAATGTCAAGCTGAGATCAGGCAAGACCTAGGCTTTTTTTCTTTCCTTTTGCAAAGATTGTGATCTTGCACACATGTCCAAAAGAGGCAGCATTTGCATCATCAATGCAACTGAACGGCAAGCACCCATGTAGATTTGGTTTCCATTTTTAAAAGCTAAAGCCAAATGGATATGCTCAGACGGATTTGGCCAATGCAGCGATCTGTCCTTAGAGGTCAGTCAGTGGATAAATCATATTACTTTCCTAAACGTATAACAGGCTGCATAGCCTTTTCAAAAATAGATGAGTAGTTTGGAAATATTTCTGCCAGGAACAGCCTCAGCAATGCTCTAGTATATCCAGATTAGATTACTGTAACTTGTTCTGTGTTGATTTGCCTTTGAAAAGTATCCAAACATTCCATTTACTTCAGGAAACTGCAACCATTCTTTTGTAGGATGCCAAACATTTGGATAATTATACAGAATTATTTAAGCTTTATTGAATATCAGATTTGTTTTCTGGATCAATTCAAAGAGCTTTAATCAGCCCTCCTTAACTTGGGGCCATTCAGTACTGTTGGCTTTCAATACCATACAGTAACTCCTGTTACCTCATTGTAATTAGCCATTGATGACATTAGCTAAGATTTATGCAAGTTGAAATTGAACATGTCTATCAAATTTCAGCCTAGAGGAGGCATCTAAAGCTCCATCTACTTCCATGACTATCTGCCTTTATATGCCAGTCAGCACTGGACACTGTCAGTTGTTCTGTTCAATTAGATGTGGCTAGGAACACTTAACTAAAGTTTTAGTTCAATACAGCACTTAACATCAGTGGTGGGCTTAAAATTTTTTTACTACCAGTTCTGTGGGTGTGGCTTGGTGGGCACGGCAGGGGAAGGTTACTGCAAAATCCCCATTTCCTCCCAGTGAGCTGGGACTTGGGAGGCAGAGAATAGATGGGGTTGGGGCCAGACAGAATTTTTACTACCGGTTCTCCGAACTACTCAAATTTTCCGCTACTGGTTCTCCAGAACTGGTCAGAACCTGCTGAAACCCACCTCTGCTTAACATTGCATAAAGCTTTCCTGTACAGAAACCAAACTGGGAAACGGTGGCTCAGTGGCTAAGATGCTGAGCTTGTTGATCGAAAGGTTGGCAGTTCGAATCCCTAGTGCCACATAATGGAGTGAGCTCCCGTTACTTGTCTCAGCTTCTGTCAATCTAACAGTTCAAAAGCATCTAAAAAATGCAAGTAGAAAAATAGGAACCACCTTTGGTAGGAAGGTAACAACGTTCCATGCGCCTTTGGCATTTAGTTATGCCGACCACATGACCACAGAGATGTATTCGGACAGTGTTGGCTCTTCGGCTTTGAAATGGAGATGAGCACCGCCCCCTAGAGTCAGGAACAACTAGCACATATGTGCAAGGGGAACCTTTACCTTTACCTTTTACAGAAACCAATCTGCATGGCATCACTTTCCCTAATTTGCCCATATGGCATTTCTTGAAAGGAAAAAAGGGCATTACTGATTCGTTCTTTATCTATATTTATCTTGTGAGGGTTGGGTCATATTACTAGTGCTTAGTTTGTCTTATTAAATTGTGTCATAATCAGTTTTCAGCAGATATTCTTAGCTATCTTGCAGGCTGTACGATTAAAAAAAGTGGGACACATTTTAGACGTTATGAAGTTTAAATTATTTTTTAATGGAATTGATAACAAAACAGGAGAGTGAATTGGAGAGATTACTCTAAAGGGAGCACATACCTGCTTCAGTTTAGCAAACCTAAATGATAGCTTCCATAGAATCATATTCTTACAGTTTTTTTTTAAAAAAGTGAACTCCCAAAGGGCAATTCATCTCTAGATTTAGAAGAGAAATTCCAGCCTCTGGTAAGTAATGGGATGAAGTAATTCCTCTCTCCAGCATCTCCTTTTTCCCTTATCCATTTTCACCATTGGAAAAAAAAGAAGTCACTCAAGCAGGAAAAACAAGCCTAACCCTAACTCTGAGATAGCATCCCTACACGAATGTATGCTATCACATTTTGTGAATCTGAAATGCAGATGCACAGCATGTCAACATCTCTTTTTCCACTTCAAATAGGACAAAGACTCATTTTTGTGATTTACATAGAAGCATTGGATTGCTACTGTTGTTATCTTCCTCCTCCTCCTCCTCTTTCTCTTAATTACCTCAAGACAAATGCCGGTCTTTTAAAATGCTAACTGTATTGTGCTGAGGCTCACGGGATCAAATGATACACATGTAATGTGGCCTAACCAGTTTGTCTTAGCAAGACTTTACAGTGTTGATTGGAAACAGCTGAACTAAATCAACAGATACCTTGAGCTAGAGGCCTTTGGAGACCAATTACAGCCAAAGCCTGGGTTTTGAACCCAACAGGCTCTGTCAGTCTCTGTGATTTGTGTTTGTTGTACTCAGACTCATTTCCTGCATGAAATCTGAAGCCTAGACCAGGGATGGGGGTGGGGGCTGAAATCCCCAAGATTCAAAAATATTTGACCTCCACGCATTTGCAAGCAAGAAAGTACACATGTGTAAATGACCATTTTGGTTTGTAGTACAAAGTTCTATTGATGTTGGCAGACACAGCTTCTCTATGTTAAAGCCACATGAATGGTTTCAGGTTTCAGCCAAACAACATTTGCCACATGCTTTCATGTTGGCCAATGTACACAGGCAATTCTGGCGGGCTCTAGCCAATAGGCTGCCTTCTTGGGAGTCGGGGGTTGGGAGAGATTGTAGGAGATGCATAGCGAATATAGTCTAATTATCTATTTGAACATTACTCCAGACATACCCGGTGTCTAAAAATATTGCAATTTAAAAAATAAATTATTCTTTCCCTTTATTGCTGCAAGAGTGGCATTAAAAAGTAGCCAGCCTATCAAAAGGGTAGTTAGGCCAGTATAATATGCTTCAATTGCCTTTAAAATCCTTCAAACAAAACAGACCACCCTGCGAGTTGATTCTCTGATACTTCTCATTTGAATTAACCTCCGAAAGGAAAACCATAATGGAAAGTGGTGATTCTTTTTCAGAAAACAATGCAGATCATCCAGTGGTGGAATTCAATTTTTTTTTACTACTGGTTCTGTGGGCATGGCTTGGTGGGCATGGCAGGGGAAGGATACTGCAAAATCACCATTCCCACCCCACTCCAGGGGAAGGATACTGCAAAATCCCCATTTCCTCCCCACTCCTGCAGGAAGGATATTGCAAAATCTCCATTCCCATCCCACTCTGGGGTCAGCCAGAGGTGGTATTTGCCGGTTCTCCGAACTACTCAAAATTTCCACTGCCAGTTCTCCAGAACGTGTCAGAACCTGCTGAATAGCACCCCTGAGATCATCATTATGAGTTAATTTCCTCCAGTCGTGGTTCCTAATTTGATTTTGAGATGGTCAGTTTGATACAGAGTTGAGTATCTTGGGGCTTTATACCTTACTTTTTCTTTTCAGGAACTAATGTGTCATGCCTCAGATGCTAGCTTAGTTATGATATAAGCATAGCTTCTCTTCCTCCACATGCTGAGCCTTACTTTCAAACCTTGGGGATGTCTGCAGAGTATGGTTTTAAAAAAATAAATAATAAAACCTTGCACATCTAAAGCAAGCAGGGCTATCTTGATTTCTTTGACAACCTCTGTAGCTTATAAATGCATGTATTTTGTGAAAGAAAAATAGCATTATCCCACTTTTAGTACCAAATACATCCATCCTTCAAGTCCCCTGTTTAAGTTCATGCTCAATTTGCTTCTTGTATCAGATCAATGGATTTCCTTTCAAGTTGCCACCAAACTGCACATTAGGAGTTATCTATTAGTACTGTAAATTGTATCATTTTAGAGCAATATTAACTCGGATCAAAGTAGAATAGTCTTTCCGTAATTTACTTAAAATACTGATAGCCTACCTTTCAGCCCTTCAAATTATTTAGATGTTTTAAAAAACCAGGGTGTTTGCTATTGGCTTGTCCAGAATGCCATCACAATAAGAGTTGTCATTGTATAGCTATCAAACTTTTGTCTGCATTTCCACACAAGGGTTAGATGACACTGCACCTACAAATCCTGTAAAAAAGAAAAAAGAAAGGCAAAATTGTAGCCACAAATACACAGTTGATGCTGTGTGCCTTTTATGTTGGTCAAAATGCAAAACACATAAAAGGGAAAGGGATTCCACTGTGTGGTTGAAGACTCCATCTTGACCTTTTTTTAACCTGCTCCCATGGATATTTCTGTCAAGGATCAATGGAAGTCGACATGCGTAAGTCTGCACACCAGTTAATTCAGTTTTATTTAATGTAATAAGTGTGCCATTTTATGATTGATTGATTGATTGATAAGGTTGCCCATTTTAAATTCATTTTTCTGGCTGGCTAACAATAATTAAAAACAGCATGTTTTGTGCTCGTCACCCCAAACGTTAACCCATCTCTAACCAAGATGTTCTGTTCCTGTCTCACACACGCACCCCCACAGATGGCCAAGAGTTCATAAGCCAACACACCAAAGAGACTTCGATGACAAAGTTGGCAGCAACCCAGTGGCTGGCTGCCAATAATTTTTACTCACACAAAAACAAAGAGATTATTCCAAACGCAGTCCGATAAGGCAGGCAAAGTTCCAGCAACACATAGACCATGAATTACTTCCAGTTTTTGCTTGTCACGAACTGAACCGGCCACTACACCCACTTTTATACCTGTGGGGTGTGGTCCAGTGACTCAGCATAATCCCTGGCACTCCTCTTCCTCTGCTGAGCATGCTTATCCCTGCGACGCTGTCGAGGGTCCAGCCAAAACTCATCTTCCCCATTACTGTCTACCTGTGGCTGCATGGACGTGCTTGGCCCCGGGCCTATCTCTTGGCCTTCGGTGTCCTCCGGAGGCATTGCCAGAGAGGAGGGTCCTGGAGAGGGAGGCTTTGCCAACTCCTCTCCTTCACTGTCGGAGTCCTCTCCTGCTGATAACACAGGCTCAGGTAACGGAGTCACAACAATTACCGGTTTGCATCATGCCTGCGCATGCTCTTCTGTGCATGCACAGATCACCTAATATGACATCCAGGTCAGTGGGTGGAGCCTCCTGCTGGTTTTACTACCAGTTCTTGCAAACCGGTCCAAACAGGGGCAACCCACCACTACATAATATACTGTATTATAAATTTCAGCATCTCTGACAATAAAGCTACTAGTGGACAATGCAGAAAACCAGTCATATCTATAAGGCCATAATATCCCATCCCATCTTATTTTCCTTCATAAATTAAAGAAAACAATCTACTTTTGACTGCTGTATTTCATACATCCAATCGACTTGGATACTTTACCTCATCTCCCATTTAATGAAGATGCCTGCACATTACTTGTTTACATCCTTTCTAAGACAAAGCTAGAACCTTATCGTAAGTCACTTCAGTCTGATGGGAAATGTAGAAATGTGATAAATAAATAAATAATGCCTGAGCAATCGCGAAAGGATTATAAAAAAAGTTTCAAGCATTGATTTGCAGAACAACATCATCATCAAAGAAATGCCATCACTATAAAACACAAGTTTAGTTAGATCCTCCAAGATATTAGTAGAAAATATATATAGGTTTTGCTAACTGTGATTGCTTTTCCTTTCTCAGATTCAAAGATTTTGCTTGTCATCCTCCCAAAAGCAAAGGTATAATGCAACGGCAGGATTTTGTATAATTTTAGACCATCCCACAAACCACCATGGACATCATCTCTAATTTCCACCATGAACCACCAAGTTAAACAAACTAATTGAGAGGTATCACCTAACTACGGCAGCTGGCACAATCAAATAACATGGAAACAGCATGCCAAATACACTAAACCTGGCAGATTTGCAAGAAATATTTTTGGGATTACAGTACCCCATTGAATTATCCAGGCTATTTCCTGGCACTAACATAATGTCCTTCAGCAGCCAACATTACTGGGTTTATGGGTTTTTGGGACCTCTGCATTATAGACTACACCCACTCACTCTCAGCCCAACCTACCTCACAAGATTGTTGTTGTGGGGAAAATACGAGAAGGAAAGGCAGGATAATTAAATAAATAAAGAAACAAAGGGACGCAGTGGCTCAGTGGCTAAGACGATTGTGTCAATCAAAAGTTCAGCAGTTTGAATCCCTAGTGTCGCGTAATGGGGTGAGCTCTTGTTACTTGTCCCAGCTTCTGCCAACCTAGAAGTTCAAAAACACATAAAAAATGCAAGTAGAAAAATAGGGACCACTTCTGGTGGGAACAGCATTCCATGCACTTTTGGTGTTTAGTCGTGCCGGCCACATGACCATGGAGACGTCTTCGGACAGTGCTGGCTCTTCGGCTTTGAAATGGAGATGAGCAATGCCCCATAGAGTCGGGAACGACTAGCACCTATGTGTGAGGGGGAACCTTTGCCTTTACTTTTAAAGAAACAAAAATATAACATACTTACTGTCTGGCTTCTACAATGGCCAGAAACACATCTTCAGTATCTAAATGTGTAGCATAAAAGAAGGAAGTTTAGCTATTTGAGTGACTTCTTTGACATTCACCATCCTCTCCATCTCACAAATAATAATTGGCTGACAAAAGGTCAGAGCAATTGCCTATGTACGTCTAGTTTTATTGTTTCATCTATATGTGGTCATAAAATGTGACCTTAGTCAATGAACAGAAGAAGGGAGAACTAATATCTGGAAAGGAAGAGCTATGGAATAACAGAGGCCAGGTTTAGCTGAGAAATAAAAGCTATACTAAGAAATAGCCTATGGATCAATCAGGATAATTTTGTTATTATAAATGAATAAAACAATGTTTTATGGCAAAAGTATTAAGTTATTTTATGTAGATAAAAATAAAAACAAAAAATGGTTGCCACAGATTTTAAATGAAACCAAAGGTTGATCTCCAGAAGAGGCTATTTTTTTTAATACTTATCATCTTGGCTTCCTTGCTGAACAGCTGGAAGAATAAAAATTAGCTCAAGATTTGTAAGTTGAAAGGGCAAATTGCTACTGACATAGGACTACCCTACGAAGGATAGTTAAAAGAAAAATCAATTTTCTGAACAACAGGGCTAGTTTTCCCCTTACAAGCTAAATTTTACAACCTGGATTAAATGTCAGGAAGAAATAGAACAATGAGACAAATACCATCTTCCATCAAACAAATGCTGCAAGAGCAGAGTCAGAAGGCATAAGCCATTTTCTTAAAGTGCCTTTCTTAAAACTCTTCTTGGTTAACTACTGCAAGCTGAATTGAGTTAAATAATTTTTCCAGGCAGGATGGGAAGAGGCTTCTCACGGTGTTCACATTTAGACATCGTTATTTGCAATGGTGCTTAAACTGGATTGGACGGAGACACTGTGAACCTGATCTCTTTAAAAATGTGTTTGGCAGAAAAGAACTCAAAGAAGAAATAAAATCTTTGGAGAAGACACAAGGTTAAATTTGATGCACTGGTTTTGGAGCCAAGATGAGCATTTTACTTGTTTAGCTCTTCTTTTTTTTCCCCAATCATTTTTTACTTAAAAAAAAATACAAATAAAAAATACAAACATCATTTATTCAATCAAGTACAGACAATGCATCGGTGGGTTTGCATCCCTAGTGCCCTCTCCTCTCTTCACAATATCACTACATATCCAAAATTTATTCTTATATAAAATATATCAGTTGTATCATCATTTAAAGTATTTCAACATTTACTTACATATCACCATTTTTTATTATCTACCCAATGGTAAAATAAATCCCATATCAAATAATATTGTTTTTCTTCCTGCTCTCTTATTTCAAATGTCAGTTTACTCATTTCAGCACAGTCCAAAATTTTCCTAATAATTTCTTCATCCAAAGGTATCATTTCTTCTTTCCAATTTTTAGCAAATACAATTCTAGCTGCTAGTAGAAGATTCACCATTAAATACTGCAGTTCTTTGTTATATATTTCTGGTAAAATCCCTAATAAAAATATCTCTGGTTTAAAGTCTATGTGTCTTTTGGTCATTTTTTCCAACCACATGTATATCTTAGTCCAATATCTCCTTGCTTCTAGGCATGTCCACTTGTTTAGCTCTTATGTACTCCAAGAAACAGAGTTTATCTACTCTTGTACCTGGCACAGAAAGCAGCTTGAGTCTGTGATATGATATGATATGATATGATATGATATGATATGATATGATATGATATGATATTTATAGAGTTAATGGCTATAATAACAGTTTCAACATGTAAAAGTGAAAAGCAGTTTGTTTTTAAATTGTCTGACAAAACATTCAGGTCCCCCTTGCTCCAAAAAATTATGATTTCAACAGGAATAAAATTGGCTGTATATAGTGGTTTCAGTGTGTTGGATTTCTTGTTTTTGTTTGTTTGTTTGTTTAAAGATATATGGCCTTCCATCTTGTCTTCATGAGTGACTAACAGCAGCCTGTGGAGCTGTTAGAGTCGGACAGTGGGGAGGCTGGGGAGGAACATGGGCCAGTCCTGGAGTCTGGGGAAAGCCCAGACATGGGTTCTGTGTCAGAGGAAGAGATGGGGCTAGGGCCATCTGGGAGTGATGTGCGGACTCTGGAGCCCCCGGAGTCGGACAGAGGAACAGGAGGAGCCTGTTCCTAGTGCAAGCATGAACAGAGCTGCCAGAATGCAAGAGAAGCTAAAGCAAAAGGGATGACTCGGGAGTAAGGCCAGGAGATGATTGGCCCCTCCCATAAGGCTTAAAAGAGAAACAAAGGCACTTGGGCCTTTTTGCAGGAAAGCAACGTTGCTAATTCTGTTTCCAGTCAGCATCTCTTGTTTGTTTCTGAACTTCATGGGGCTTTGCCAAGTAAGGCCTTTGGCAAGGCGTCAAAGAAGATAAAGATTGGTCATTATCCCGAAGGACTTCTTCTGAAGGACTTGTATTGCAACTAATTGGGACTCAGCTGGGAATGAATGTATTTCTCAGCTGTTACAATAAAACAGACTTATTAGGGACTAATTGTGTCTTGTAATGACTCAGTAAGCCTAGGTCACAACAAATTCTGACTCCATTGATACTCCAAAGCCTTCTCCAAGGACATCAAGGCTTTGGATAATCTGATTAGTGGGGGCATAATGTTCCAAAGAGCAAGAATCAGAAAATGTTTTCTTCTCGAATCCCACCAGATGATACAATTGGATGGTACCAATAGCCAGATGATACAATTGGATGGAACCGATAGCACACACAACTGAGACAAGCACACACAACTGGGGAGAAGAGAAGAACTGGGGAGAATAGGCTCCAACTGGTCCAGAATGCGGCCGCGCGGGTGATTATGGGAGTGGCGTGGCACTCCCATGTAACACCTCTCCAGTGTGAGCTGCACTGGCTCCCGGTGGTCTGTCGGGTGTGCTTTAAGGTGTTGGTTCTCACCTTTAAAGCGCTCCATGGCTTAGGACCTGGGTACTTACGAGACTGCTACCAATAACCTCCCACCGGCCAATATGCTCTCACAGAGAGGGTCTCCTCAGGATGCCGTTGGTCAAGCAATGGGGGAGAGCCTTCTCTGTGGGGGCACCGGGCCTTGGAATGAGCTACCTCCTGGAATACGACTGATCCCGGACCTCCGGACCTTCTGTAAGGCCCTGAAGACTTATTTATTCCAGCAAGCCAGCCTAGCCTAAATGGTTTTTAATGGGATTTTTTAAATTTTATAGACTTGGGGTTTTAAATTGGGAGGCCGATGATTTAAACTCTTTTAATTATCTTAACTTTTGTATTGTACGTATTTTAATTTTGGCTGTTCACCATCCTGAGTCCCTTTTGGGAGAAGGGCGGTATACAAATTAAATAAATAAATAAATAAATAAATAAAATAAGTGGTTCTTCAAATAACCTGGCCCCATATTACCAGCACCTTGAATTGAATCTGGAAACAAACTAGTAACCAGTGCAGTTCGTAGAGAGCAGTGATATAACATGTGCTAAACAAGGGACAGATATTACTGCCAGCACCCCTGCACTTTTAACCAGATGTAACTTCTAGATGCTTTTCAAGGGCAACTCCAGGTAAAGCACATGATTGTTGAAGCATGATCTCATATTTTTATTCAATTACTGCACCTTAGACTGCCTGGCATGCCTTAATCGTGCTGACTTGCTAGAGTTATTTCTTCTAGATGTTTCAGTGAAGCAAGCACCAGAAAAGCTCAAGTGTCTTTTGTCTGAAAAGTAGAAAATTTACAATAGTGACAATAAATAGAACAGATTAAAAAAAAAAAAAACACCTCTCAAGTTTCTCTATATCTCCAAAAGAAGTTCAATAACCAAAAAAGAAAACCAATGACATCGGAGTGATTGCAGTAAGTAAAGACAAAGGTACAAATTGCACAGCAGGATGGTTAGATTTATTGGGAATATAAATGTATTTGATAGTGCCACCGATGACTGGACTTTTTTTTTTAAAGAGACTATTTGGACTATTTTTAGAGACACATGAAATTTTGCCGAAAAAAAGATCCCTGTTTTACTGAGTGTCCTAGAAAACAAGTATAGGATTTATTGAGAAGATTAACTGGCCCCCAAAACTCACAATTCAGCTCTGCAACACAAGTAAAAATAATGCAAGAATATTTGACACCTAAACTATTATTGGCTCCAGAGAAATTCATGTTTTATTAGCACAAGCAGAAAAGGTATAATCCATTGCAACATATGCGGTGTAAATTTAAAATCTGTCTGTTCGTTTCAGATTTGGCAAATGATTGAGTGATTAAGAGATTGATTACTCTATGGAATTTTGAAATAAAACATTCTAAAAACAGCTTTTAGCAGACAGTTTTGGCAATGAATAGAGCATTTGAAATTGATATCTCTGCAGATATTGTTACTAGAGATATTAGGAAGCTGCAGGCAAAGATAAAATGTGATTAAACTTGCATTAGCCTACAGACAGACAGTAACAGGTCAAAATGAACTGTGCTTTCATTGTGGTACAGGCAGATCATAAACCAGAGCAATGCAAAGTTAAAAGAGAAATCTGGAGAAAGTGCAAGAAAACAGGACATATTCAGCGATCCTGTCATTCAGGGAAAAACATTTGCTTTAGTGACTTAAAAAACCCTTTATGGACTTTATGCTGAAAACAAGGGGGGAAACATGGTTATGGGTTTAGCAATTAGAAAGTGTAGGATATGATATGAAGGGAACCACAGTATAATTATAAAGTGAGAGGATTAAAAAAACAAATGCATTTATAAATGCTTTACAGAAGATCAGAAGAGGCGTCTTTATTTTTATTTTTTTTTCTTTTGCTTGTCTTTTCTCTTATTTCTTATTCACAACCCTTTTCTTTTTTAATTTGTATCTTTTATTCTGTAAAGGTCTCTTCAATAAATATTAGTTTAAAGAAAGGAAAAACAACCATTTGCTAAAGATAAACTTGTTGTTACTTTAAAAGGTACTCATTATAGAAGTATGTATCTTGATAATGGGAGAGTATACAATAAGATCAGGGTGAAATTTACTTACCTTCACTACCGGTTTACAAATGTGACCGCATGTGCCTCCTCCACGCATGCGCAGAAACTTCTACGCAGAACGTGCGTACAGAGGGTAAAAAACAGGATGTGATGACATCTAGGTGGGTAGGCAGAGCCTCCCGCTGGCAACGCTACAGGTTCGCCTGATAGAACCAGCTGAATTTCACCACTGAATTAGATTATTGTAATTATTGATGGGTTAGGCATCCCTGTGGTTTTGTATTGTTATTCAATTACTCTGTACTGTCTGTATATAATTTTTTCAGACGTACTGAAGTTAGGTTTTTTCTTAGAAGTTTCAATAAAGCAAGTATTAGAATAGCTTATTCCTGATTTTTTTTAATCAATTCAAAAGATACAATGGTAGCCATCTCAGATGAAGAAAATGGCACACTCAGTATCAGTAAAAAAAAAAAAAAAAAGTATGTTCAACAGTATAATTGTGTCTTCAGTGTAATATTTTTAAAGTTTGGGTTTTTTTCATATATTTTGTTATTCTGATGTACACCGCCCAGAGTCACTATAAGCGAGACTATAAGGGCCTATGAAAATATAATAAATAGACACACAGGCAGACAGAAAGACAGAATTCTTTATTGGCCAAGTGTGATTGGACACACAAGGAATTTGTCTTTGGTGCATATGCTCTCAGTGTACATAAAAAGAAAAAAACATTTATGTTGTACATTTCTATTGGAAATATAAAGAGCATAAAGGGACATACTATCATATATGGTGGTCATGTCCCAAAGCTAAAAAATTCTGGAACAATATAAAAACGCAACTGGAACAAATAATAACTCAAAAGGTTCCATTAAAACCAGAAACTTACTTATTAGGAATACCTACAAGCAAATATGAAAAAGAAATAATATATTTAATAACACACATTTTGACTGCAGCAAGAATCATATACGCACAAAATTGGAAACAAGAGAAATTAATATCCAAAATTATCGAATGCGCTGAGATGGATAGACTCACCAAGGAGATCCAAGGAAAGGAAAGGAAGAATCTGAATATTATCTGGTCTGGCAAAAGTGGTATAAATGGTTAGAGGGAAGTAAAAAAAAAAGAGAAGAAGAAAGAAAGAAAAATTAAATGAAAGAAAAGTTATCAATAGAGTAAAATAAATTTTTACATCAAATGAAATTTAAGGAAGAGACACCAGATATCAATAAAATAATATCATTATATAAAGTGAGAGAAATAATGTATACTGAAGAATATAGGATATTGATATTGTAACAATTTAGATATTATAGGTAGATGTCATTAAGATGATGCATGTTGTATATTGTTTTACTTGTATTTATAAATGTATTTTGTGGTTTCTTAAATTAATAAAAAAAATTAAAAATTTAAAAAAGAAAAAAAGATACATTCATCAAGAATCATAAGGTAAAACACTTAATGATAGTCATAGGGTACAAATAGATAGTCAGGCAGGCAGAGAGTCAGACAGACTGACAGAGAAGAAAGGACTTTTTTTAAAAAAAGAAGAAGAGTCCTTCTAAAACCCACTTAAGAGGAAACAAAGACAGAATGGACTGCATCTGCTCACATTTTGAAATATTGACCTGTTTGTTTCTCTATACACTGGTACCTTAGCACTCATCGTTAATTGGTTCTGGGAGGCACAATGAGTACCAAAAACGATGAGTACCAAATACTTTTTTCCCATAAAGAATAAGGCAGTCACAAGGCAGCCAACAACAATAAATTCTAGCTTGTGCATCAAGTACCAAACAAATGATGAGTACGGGACAAAATTTTCATGCCAAAACACATTGAGTACTAGGTTTGATGAGCTTCAAAGCAGTTGAGTACCAAGGTACCGCTGTATTTTTTAAAAAACTGGGCTTGAAAACCCACCATCAAAACTTCCCTTGTTTCCCAAATTGGGAATTTCATTTCATTTTTAGAAATGAAAAAATTGCTATCTGTGTCTGTATCTATCTCTGTCTATCTCTATTTCCCTAGATCTCTTTCCTACTTTTTTTATCATGGAAAGCACTTGAAGGCTAAGAAAGAATTCACTGAAACCAGTCTCTCTACTGATGTCTCTATGTTAGAGAAAGGCTGTTAGCCCCTTATTTCAACGAATGTTTCTGTTTCTTTTGAGCAGTGCTGATAAATTGTCAAATGGAATGACAAGTACTTTCAATTGCTGCAGACAAAGGAAGAAAAGTCTTCAGCATTTTAAAGAACTTTTTAAAGCCCTTCCTGGAACATGCCAGAGTGTATAAACAAGAATTCATTCACTGGCTCTTGAAAGATCCAATCTTCAGACTTATTTTGTTTCACTATTTGTGTTTGTGAATATGAATGAACAAGCATTCTCTTCTGTAATGTTTTGATATTCAAGAGACTTAATCAGCCTGACAGTGTCTTTATGAAACTTAACTATCACTTCATTCCTGAGTAGACCTATGAGTAATCATTTAATCAGAATGATGGCAGTGATTGTTACTTGTATTGAAAAATACAATGGTAAGGCCATTTCAATGGCAGGATAGTCCTATTTCTCTTTATGGTAGAATAAGGGTGAATTATACCATTCTTAAATGTGATTTATCAATATGATAATTCTATTAAATAAATATTTTCATTTCATCAAAGGCAGAATTTCATAATTTACTTTTCTTGGTACTTAGAAGAAAAATATATAATGGAGAATTTGTAGAAAGCATACACATTGGCAGCGATCACAAATTAAGATTAAGACAAGAGTATCTTCCATGTATTTTGCTTCATTTTCTTGAAATGAAACATTGAAAAAGGAGTGGATATTCAATTTAAAAAAACACAAAGAGAAGAAAGAGAATAAATAGGAGAAAATTATATGTCCGTGCTCTCACCCACCCCTCTCCAAATCAGAGGAAATCAATGCTTTTTAAATAATTAGTTTACCAAATGTTTTTTTTAATTTTAAAAAGATATTGTGCTTAAAATTCTACAAGTTTGCAGTGCTGTGATTCAAGTTTAAAGCAGCTCTTTTAGGAGCTCAAAACACTTCCAAAAAGGTCAACCGTGTTAGAACAAGCCGTGTAATACCCTAACATCCATTTTAAGCTAAAAAAAAATCATGAATTTGAAATGTTTTGTACATCTTTCTTTTAAATATCCAAATCCGGTGATTTATGACTGGCTGTAAGTCTCTTCGAAAGCAAGGAATGGATCATCCAGTTCAAAGCCCAACTAACTCAGACAGCTTATTTCTTTAAAAAAAGATCTAGAAATTAGTATTTGAAGTGCGCCATTTCATCCATCTTATCCTTCTGTGACAGAAGGCCTGTGGAGGCCTTTTCCTCCATCTTAACCCTAACAGCATATTTGATGGATGCACTTACAAATCTTTTGTGAACATTTTGAAGAGCAGAGAATGAACACCTGTAGGCTATTTCAGAACAGGTTTGGAGTTAAGAAATTTTTCATCCAATTACTTTTCATGTTCAGAAAAGCAATGCAAGCAATGTTTCTGAGGATGACACAATATCTATAGAATAACTGTAAACACAATATCCCTACCCACATGTGTCCCTTGCCATGTTGTCCTACCCTTCTTGCAGCTGCTCCAAACTGCCCAATACTGCTTTACAGTACCCCATTTTATAAGAATTTTTCCAACTTTCACAAAGGACAATGCTTAAACATTGCTTTTTTTTTTATTCCTTTTTTTCAATCCCCCATACTATATTTTACAATAACTCTGGGTCTTAATATTTCAACATGTCACTTTTCTAATCTGTTATCTACCCTAACAATAATAGATAGAGCTTCTTCTCTATAGATGGCTTGGTGAAAGATGTCAGTATTTTTCAAAAGAGAAGCTCTCAAATTTTTTACAGCAGCTGGCACTGGCCTCCAGTGGCAGTGGGCATGCTCCTCCATGCTTTAATTTTTTTAAAAGATGCTTTTATTTTTTTATGTATCAAAGTAAAATACCAGCGTCTTCCCAAAGGTAAGTAAGCTAGAATGATAAGCTGAATCCTGGAGTCTAGAGAGAATGGTTGGGTGCATTCTTATCAAATTCTGTAGAGATTCTCAGTCATCCAGGTCATGGTTGTCCCAAAGGTGCTTTTTCAGGAGGCAACTGGACTTTCTTGTTTTTCTTTTGAAGACATTTTGCTTCTCATTCAAGAAGCTTGTTCAGCTCTGACAGGATAGTGGGGAATGGAAGGATTTATATTCCTTGCAGACAGTTGGTCATTTGCATCCTTGTAGAGGATCTGAGGGCACAGATAAATCTCCAAATGCTTCAACAACCCTCTAAAAGGATGCAGATTACCAGCTGTCTGCAAGGAATTAGATTAGATTAGATTGAGTTGGAAGGGACCTTGTAGGTCATCTAGTCCAACTCCCTGCCCAAGCATGAGACCCTACAACTTTTCTGACAAATGGCAATCCAATTTCTTCTTGAAAGCTTCCAATGATGAAGCTCCCACAACTTCCAAAGGCAAACCAAGTTCCATTGGTTGATTCCCCACTATCCTGTCAGAGCTGAGGAAGCTTCTTGGATGAGAAACAAAATGTCTTCAAAAGAAAAAAACAAGAAAATCCAGTTGCCTCCTGAAAAAGCACCTATGGGACTTCTTATTAGATTGTTCAGACAAATCATGATTTTATGACTGGCAATTTAACTAGAAGCCGGTTAAACCAGAAACGGAAGCGATTTTGTGGATTGGCAACTCTCCTCCCTGCCAATTGAAAATACACTGTCAATGTTACAAATGTGTCATTTGAAATGTGCTCCTCACTTTAAAATATGTAACCATTTGTACAGTGAAGTTTTTCTACTATAACCCATCTATTTCTTTTTAACTCTGTATGGTGATTTGGGGACAAAGGATTTGTTTTGGTAGTGGATTAACTCTAGTAAGGTTTTGTAGCCTGGGTTGCAGAAATCTGGACAGACATAGTATGAATGCAGTGAGATTCAGAAAATTTAGCCAATCTGGATATTTTTTTTGGCCCAAACATCTTAGCCTTATAAATAGGATTTTAATAGACTAAAGCATTTACCACCATGATTATGCTCCATCTGCCAGTTATGGCTCTTTTCTTTGGTATTCTTAGGTTAGTTTAATTCTTAATTAAAAAGAAAAGCTGTGTGTTTTTCAGATTTTTTTTTTATGATTGCCAGTGGGTAAACCCAGAAAAGACACATTTATTTGTTTGTTTGTATCCCATCTTTATTATTTTTACAAACAATCCTAGATGGTGAATATAACCAAGACTTCTTCCTCCTCCTCAACAGTCCTGTGAGATGAATTGAGCTGACAGAGAGTCAACTGGCCCAAAATCACCCAGCTGGCTTACATGGCTAAGGCACATTTTGGTCTTCAAATCCAGATTTACCAGTTATGCCCTAACTTTGTCACTTTGACATACCCAGGATTTGCTAATTCTCTTTTCTTTAATCTCCAGCAGCACACCAGATGTATCCCCTTGTGCTTCTGTTTTGAATACTGGGCAACTATTTTTTCTGCAGAAGGTTTCAGCATGGTTCCTGCCATCTTTATTAAATATTATAATGGGAGGGGGGAACTTTAGTTTACTGGCAAAATATTTGTTTGAATATATCAAATCAATATAATTTTCAATAAATCTGAAGAAGATCTTTGCCCAAGATCCTGATGAGCATCTCCCAATTAAAATGATTCAGTTGCCCTGCATACACAAGGTCCCAAGGGTGGAAATAATCAATGAATGGAGGAAAAGGACATGGGGACACTACTCACTGATGTCTAACCTGGTAAATGTAATCAGATTGTTGGAATGAAGCCAAAAGTTCAATGCTAGTCCACCTGCTTTTAAATTAAATGTCTGGCATCTCCGTGTGAAGCTAAGAATAGATTATTTCTTGAATGGATATACATAGGCCATGCTGAAGAAGTTGGTCTGGAGTTTAATACATTTCAATTCATTTGAAGAAAATTTTGGAAGACTATTTTCTGTTATGTTCCTGCCTCAGGATTTTCTTCACATGAGGAGGAACTGGAATGAAGGACCAGACGATGTATTTCAGAATTTTAGAAACTATTTTGAGCCATCAGTGGATCCCACTTTTCCTACCCCACATCCAGTAGACTGTGACCATGAATGAAAATTACCTTCACCTTGCTCTTCATGACATTACTGGCTGAAGGTGAAGCATTAGAAGATAGAGAGGCATAAACCTGCTTAGTTACAATGACTGATAGCAAAACAAGATTTGCATTTTAAGGAGTAATCGGCTAAGGAAGACAAACCAGTTGTGCTCAAATAGAGGCAACTAATATTTGGGCTACAACCTGAACAAAGTTATTAAAATGTTGGAAATATTTCTGATTTGTAGTTTATTGATTAATAATGCCACAATAATAATTGTGTAACAATAATTATAGATGCAATCACACATTTCCTTTTTACATTATTTACTGAGTTCCCACTATATCTGCTATTCTGCCATCAGTGAGTTTGTTTTAGAGTTATCACACACCATAAGATTTAATATGGCAATAATTTAGATTACTTTAAGATGCAGATATTTTCTTGGGCTTCCCTCCCTTGTTTACCTGGGCACCTTGTAAGACCCCTGAAAACCTTGTTCAGAAAGTCAGAGGAGTGGCATGGAAAGGGGGTTTAGAGGAAATCTTTAATAATTTGAAGGAAATTTCTCCCATTAGTAGAATACCTGCTCACAAAAGGTGAATCTATTCAATTTGAAAATGATCTCCTTTCCTCTGCCTTCTCATTCAGAAGGCAGCCTTGACCATTTCGGTAGCATTATAAAGGTTCTAAGAGCTGTCATGAGAACATAGAGAAAGAGAAATTAGTACCCTGTGCCTAATTTTGCTTACACAGTCTTGATTGCTACCATATGTCTTCCTTACAAAATCATACAAGCATACTATTTGGAAATGCATAAGGTCTTTGCAGTTGATGTGATAAATGTGCAGAAGACATAAGAAAAGGCAAAAAGCATGATTTTGACCCACTTCAATGATTTAGTCAACAAATATGATCATCTTAATGAGGCCCGTAAAATGTAGGTTCTCATCTTTAATTAGCTTTTCCCAGATAATTAGCTGTATGTCTATGCATATGTATACATTTTATTTCCATAAACATCATTATCTTCTCTACCCTCTTTCAAAGTAGTTCAGGACTTTTGAAAAATAAACTTTTTATATTAAGTTCAAAGTCGTGTGTGAAATAAACTTGGCCTCTATATATATGCTAGTCTTCTCTTTCTATCCTCCCTAATTTTCAAATTTTAATAGAATAGAATAGAATAGAATAGAACAGAACAGAACAGAACTGAATTCTTTATTGGCCAAGTGTGATTGGACACACAAGGAATTTGTCTTTGGTGCATATGCTCTCAGTGTACATAAAAAGACAAGATACATTCATCAAGAATCATAAGGTACAACACTTAATGATAGTCATAGGGCACAAATAAGCAATCAAATCATACTAGGAAATAATCAATATCAATATAAATCATAAGGATACAAGCAACAAAGTTACAGTCACGCAGTAATAAGTGGGAGGAGATGGGTGATAAGAATGATGAGAAGACTAATAGTACTAGTAATGCAGCCTTAGTTAATATTTTGACAGTGTTGAGGGAATTATTTGTTTAGCAGAGTGATGGTGTTTGGGAAAAAACTGTTCTTGTGTCTAGTTGTTTTGGTGTGCAGTGCTCTATAGCGTCATTTTGAGGGTAGGAGTTGAAACAATTTATGTCCAACTCTTACAGCCTCAGATAAACATGCATAGACATCTCACATATATACCATAAAAAAAAAAGGAAATATATCTGATCAAGCATAGTTCATGTTATAAAATTGCCACAATGATCATTTTATTCTCAATAGGAATGTTCTACTTAATCGTTTAAGTAGAACATTCTACCAAGAAGCCATTCAGAATTATCGAACTATATCTCTTCTCTTGAAATTTAACAATGTTTAAGAACCTATACAGTCATTCCAGTCTTTGAAACCATCTCTTCCCATATGTTTCTAACATATACATTTATTAGCTGGTGCATATTCATATTATGGTTTTGCTTTATAGTCCACATTTCATTGTAACATCAACATCAGGTGTATCAAAATTGGCCATGAGAACAAAAGTTGCAGACCATTTCAAAGCTCCAAGGCACCTTCTTCTTACAAATACTCCTTATTAGCACACTTATATACACAACTACTACTTTTCAAGTGAAAAAGCTTCATGTTAAATGCAAAGATGCATAATTATAGTCGGATTCCTCTTTTCATTTTCCTTTAAAGGTTGAAAAACCACTCAAGGAAAGTCCTTGGAAGTGAGGAAGCAGCAAGGGGAGGCTTCAATTACTTTAAAACAATAATGAACAATAATGCCAACTTAGGGTTTATGCACTTCCTGTAAATAGCACAAGAATTGTTAAAAACAAAACAGAAATCATACTAAAAATGTGATGATTAGTTCTACCAAAGGTAAAAGCAGCTGCTAGAACACTGAATCTAAATGGGGGAAATTAGAAGCACAGAAATATCTGTACCCCAAAGCCACCATTTTGCCTTAAATGGCCATTTTTTTATCTTAAGCTGTTGCTACTGCTGTTACTGCTGTTATCTCTTACCTTCCTGCTGTTGGATACATCATCCCTGTCTAACAGATTGCCTCTTTCGTTGCGCAAAGCACAGTAGAGGAAGCATCACCTGGGATTCCATTCCTATTCTCTACAAATGTCTATACTCTTACAAAAACAAAAACAAAAAAGCCAGAGTAAGTGGGCTGTATGCTACAGTACTGTTGCTGTATGCTACAGTACAGTATCCACAGTACTGTTTCCATTGGCTCTGGAATGTCCTGTGCCTTTTGATGTAGTTATAGGGATATATGTAATGCATAGGTGGGTTTCAAATTTTCTTTATTACCGGTTCTGTGGGTGTGGCTTGCTTGGTTGCTTGGTGGGCCACTCACAACCATGGCCACTCAGTCACATGACCTACCACGCCCACAGAAAAAGGTAGGAATTTTTTTTGAATTTCTACCTATCTACTTGTTTTCTGCCCAGGCCTGGCCTAATCTATCACAGGCCTCCTCCTGCATGCCGTCCCGCCCTCCCTTCATCAGTCACATGCATCACCCCATTTCCTCTCCTTCGGCGGTCCCAACCTTAGTCTCACTTCCTCCCCCACCACGCCTCTTTCTTTGGGCTGCTTACTTTCCTTCCATGGTGGCTGGTCCAGAGTCCATAAGGCAAGCTGATCTCCGGTAGTTTTCGGCAGCCTCCAGCCAGCTGCTGCTGCTGGGAAGTGACTCTCAAAGAGGAGGCTTCTCACAATCATATTGAAAAAGAAAAAGCCTCCCAGTCGCAGGCCATCAAAAGCTACCAGAGGTCACCGATAAAGCCGCTGCCATCACTGCCCTGTTCTTTGTGCCAGCTGTGCATGTGCATCCCATTGCCCACTGCATCACACTCAGACTGACGCAGCAGGCAATGGGATGCGATGGCAGCGGCTTTTTTGGTGACCTCCAGTATCTTTCGGTGGCCTGTGGCCAGCTACCGCAGCCACTTAGCGCTCTCTTTTTCTTTTTTGATGTGACTGTGAGAAGTCCCCCAGCTGCTGCTTCTTTGAGAGCCACTTCCCAGCAGTTGGGCAGGTGGGCAGGCAGGGCAAGCAAGCAAGCAGCCACCAGGCTACCGGTTCAGGGGTGTGGCCAGCCAGCAGTCACTAACAGTTCGGTGACCCAGGCTAAATTACCACTATCGGTTCGCCTGAACTGGTGCAAACCAGTAGAAATCCACCACTGATATAATGTATATAAATTCTTGCTTATTGATTATGTTTCTCTCTTCTTGATTTTGCCTGCTTACTATTCTGTTTTGTTAGTTAATTTTGAGTTTTCTAATGTTTGAGCAATATTTCTTGGTAGCTGAATTGTGAGGTATGTGTACATGCTCTGATCTGTACATAGAACTGACATTGTAAGGGGAAACTGAAATTCATTGCTGATCAATTTCTAGAATCCCTAAAGCAATTAATAAAAGCTTTGAGAAAAAGAAAAATTGATGCAAAATTAATACATGCACACATAATGCCACAGCTTTAGTCTGAGTAAAAGACTGTCTTCCATGTATTTACATTTAGTGGATACAAGGAGTGAGATAAAAATAAAATCTGGGTGTCTGTGTTGGTTAGGTTGGCCTTAAGAATAAGCCAGTTACTATAGTATCCATAGATGTATTTATCTGAGGATAGAATGTGGATCACTTTGTGCAGCATCAAGGACCAAAATGTAACATGAAGAGCTAGAAAACATTCAAGTGTACAAAATATTTCTTTAAAAGTACAGAGTCCTGGTTTTTGGACTTCTCATTAATCAAGATTTCTTCCCTACTTGCCCATATGAACTCTCACATTAGAATCCAAACTGTCACTTAATGTTATTGGGTAGCCTAAGCACTAGATATTTTCTAAATTCTAAAAATATTCCTATTTTTAGAAGCCTTAAAGGGAAGATACCTCATACAAAAAGTAAGAAAAGTCATAAAGAAAACATCCCTGTATAAATCCACTTTAATGACTTCCCTCTGGCCATATTAAACTATCATCTAACAGCTGGAGCAAAAGGTAAAATCTATATACCTTACAGTTTCACATAATCATGTTTATTAGAGGTTTTTTTTACAAAGACTGCTGTTATGTTGTTATTGTTGGAGCTGAATAAAGCTTATGTATGAAGCAAGCAAAAGCTGTTACTCAAAATTCATCATATCTGAAAGGAACTGAGGATTGGGTTTTTTGTTTTGTTGGTTGCTTGTGTGAGACTCAACTGTTATCTAGTTTTGTATTTCCAGGAAATTTTCTTACAAAGGCTTACAGAGGTATTACAGAGATATTCAGCCATAGAGTCACTATATTTTCCCCATAAATCAGCTACAGTGTTTTATTTATGATGCAAAGATGGAAGAAGTGAGATCAGGAACTATGCACTATCCTCTGTTTCACTAATTTCTATCATTTTCAAAGCTATAACTGTAGTTATTATCATTCCCCATCCATCTTACCATTTCAGCTAAATCCAAGCAATGAAAATTTTATAGCGCATCCCTAATTGTGCACCAGACTGGAACTGTTCATACAAATTCCAAGCAATTATAAACCTTTCTGGGAAACACTGGCACCAAACATGAGATTAAATGCTTGTAGCAGCAAGCCAGATGGGAAATACAGATAAAAAGAATTCAGTTTCATGAGAATGCTACCAACATTACAGTAGCATTCAAATTAACCTGAGAGAAATATTCTTGTTTGTGTTTGCTGCAGTAACAAAGATTAAAGCAATATTAAGTTACAGGCTCAAATGCTGGAACTTGGGGTAAGGGCACTGGGTATTTCTGGCAGCTGCAAACAATTGGAAATAAATGCCAGGCCTCTGGATTGCAGAGAGTGTTTCCCCTTATCACACTCAAGCACAATTATTTCTTTTTTGAAATTTATCTTGACAGTGTATTTCTAAGGGCAATAAGGCTGCCCACTCAAGGTCACAGGATGGTTAAGTGTGGATTTAAACTGCAGGGCATTTTATACGTCCTGGGGCTGCCTTTGGATTGTGCCAGAATAAAAAAAGGAAATACTACTTTAACATGAGTACAGCTAAGGATGACTTCAGAGCATCTCACTCATTGCCTGGGGATGAGGTGAAAGCAACATCATATTATTGACTGGCCTCAAACACCCCACGAACTCCTAGATTTACCAATAGAAGAGAATATTTGTAGCTCAGGGTTTAACTGTGAGGCCTTGGCTTTCTCTGAGCTTGGTTATTTTCTTGCAGACTTTCCATTATCCACCTAGGTAATATCAACAGGGCTAGATTTTAGGAATGGAGTTTGCTCTCTGTTCATATACAAGTGGCTTGCCCTGTCAGTGTTGATGGGAGTGTTCTTAATGGTTTCTTGATTAGGCTGTTGACTGCACTGGTATTGTTACCTAGTTTGCTAATGAAACATCTCTAAGAAAACAGCCATGTTCAGAGAGCACCAGGAATCCTGCACTCCTGGTCCCATTCAGAGATCCATTTCAGCACACTGATGAATATATATCAGTGAAGGAGAACCTTCTGGGCTTGGTGTGTCAAAAATTCAGAAAATGTCTAACTCCACTCTGCTGATCTCTCCCTCTCTCTCCCTCTCACACATACACACACACACACAAACACACAAGAAAAACAATTCTATAACACCCCCTCCCTTTCCACTTTTAGGTCACCCTGAACAGTGGCATTCAATGGCCACGTCAAGGCTAGGCCTGAAGTTGAGACCCAGCCCTTGACTTCAGTGATAGTGCCACCACTGCCACTCAAAAGATCACGCCGTTGCCGCCAGAGCCCAGCACTCCCCAGGATCTGCAGCTTATCTTCAGTTGGTGTTCCCTTTCGGTTGACAGCTCCTACAGCCTCCCTGAACCTGCTCCGAGTCGCACACAGCCTCCAAAAACCATATGAAAGTACGGTCCTCCCATTCCACTCTGGAGGGTCAATAGGCTGCAAAAGAGCATGCCCCATTCTCATGAAGCCTCTGCAGCTTCCAAAAAACACACAAGAACAGGACATATTTATTTATTATTTATTTATTAGTTCGATTTATATGGCACCTTCTCCGGAGACTCAGGGCGGTTTACAATGCATTAAGCAATAGCCTTCATCCTTTTGTATATACCTGCTTAGTAGGGCTTTCGGGGGGCCCCAAGCGGTGTTCTTTTTTATACAAAGTCAGCTTATTGCCCCCACAATCCAGGTCTCATTTTACCTACCTCGGAAGGATAGAAGGCTGAGTCAACCTTGAGCCTGGTGAGATTTGAACTTGCAGTAATTGCAGGCAGCTGGTGCTACTTAACAGCACTTTAGTCTGCTGCGCCACCAAGGCTCTTTTAAGAATAGTTGTTATTGAGGGTTGGTGAGCACTGGAGTGTCACCTAAAACACTGTGGTGTGTCACCATTGACATGTGTCACAGACGTGTCATCTGTGATGTACACCCTTATTATGCTCATATATAAATAATTGTGTGTGTGTGTGTGTGTGTATACATACATATACACATAAATACACACACACACATACACACACACATATATATACACTGTGTTTCCCGAAAAAAATCCCTGTCTTATATTTTTTTGAAGCCTGAAATAAGCACTTGGCTTTATTGCCATGTGCTCAAAAGCCTGATTGAGCTTATTATCAGGGGATGTCTTATTTTTGGGGAAACAGAGTGTGTGTGTGTGTGTGTGTGTGTGTGTGTGTGTACACACACATATATATATATATACACACACACATGAGAGCTGTAACTACTTTTGGAGTTATGCCTTATACCTTTGTACTGATATATATCTATGTATGTATACATGTATACATACATACACATATATACATACATACATTAGTACAAAGGTATAAGGCATAACTCCTAACCGAGAGCCTATTTCTGTTCACCTCCAAAAGTAGTCACAGCTCTCTTGTCTAGTTTAATGCTCTTGATAGAGCTACTTTTTCAGACCATCCCACAACTTTTCCATGCCTAGAGTACTTGTCAAATAAATTATAGCAAAGAGCTTCTTATCAGTCTCTTGGTACATTTTAACAAAGGAAAAAGGACTTCATGTGACCCAGACAATTTGCTTTGAATTTAAAAATGGAATTTATTCTTCTTGTGCCAAATGTAAATTATTTCACTTCCATTGCATGTTGGACATTCTAACCGGTTCAATAGCATTTATTCAAACCTTATCTAACGTATATCCTGCTGGTTGCTACAGTCCTGAACTTCAAACAAGGAACCAAAAATGATTTGGCTCTAAGGAATCAGGAAATAAATAACAAAAAGGGGGAGAATAAAATGCTGAAAATGAACAGTTCTGATTGTCCTTTATTTTCTACTAATACAGGTCGTCCTCAACTTACAACAGTTCCTTTAATGACTGTTTGAAGTTACAACGCCACTGAAAAAGGACCATTTTTCAAATGACTGTTGCAGCATCCCCATGGTCAAAATTCAGATACTTGGGAACTGTCTCACTTTTATGACCGTTGTAGTGTCCCAGGGTCATGTGATTATATTTTATGACTTCTGACAATCAAAGTTAATGGGAAAACCAGATTCACTTAACAACTGTGTTACTATTTTAACAACTGCAGTGATTCACTTAACAACTGTGGCAAGAAAGGTTATAAAATGGAGCAAAATTCACAACAGCCTGTGTAGCGTAGGGGGCTAATGCCTCCTACTAAAGGCAGCAATTAACACCAGCTGCCTGTAATTTCTGTGAGTTCAATCCTAGCCAGGCTCAAGGTCGACTCAGCCTTCCATCCTTTCTAAGGTGGGTAAATTGAGGACCCAGTTTGTGGGGGCAATAAGCTGACTTTGTATAAATATACAAAAGCATGAAGGCTATTGCTTAACGCATTGTAAGCCGCCCTGAGTCTCCGGAGAAGGGCGGCATATAAATCAAATTAAAAAAAAACAAAAAAACAAATGTCTCACTGAGCGACAAAAATTTTGGGCTCAATTATGGTGAGAGGCATAAGCCAAAGCAATGTTATGGATTGCCTTTTATCCTGTATCAGGAGAGCTTTCAGTTTTGAGAAAGAGAAATATGCAATGGTTGATATTTGGATCATCTTCAACACTGATATTATGTTTTCATCAGGGAAAATTGTATCCCTCCAGCTGTTAGAACTGACTGAGAGTGAGGAATGCTGGGAGTTGTAGTTCAGTCACTTCAGGAAGCTCACATCTTCTCTATTCCTACTCCTATGGTTTAGCCTCAATTTTAAACTCTATTTCACATGTGAAGGGGGTTTCTAACTCCCTTCCAAGAAAGGAGTTTTTTCTCTTGGCTCGTCTGTCTTTTGGGCCTGATAAGTACCTGAGTGAATTGACCATGTAATCTAGAATAATTTCCAACATAAATTCCTATGAGTCTGGCAGCAACAGAGTCATAGCCTTCATTCAAGGATATCTGGTCTTATTTACTCTCCATCTCATTATGGAGCTCAAATAAACTTCTCGATGTTCCCTGGACCCCAGTTTGAAACCATAGCCTAGATGACGAAAGCTTTTGAATTGTGAGAAAATGCAGTTTTTCGCTATAAAGGGGGAGGAGGAGCTGAAAGTCATGGATTTACCATTCACAAGTTGCTAAATGATCCAGCAGGAACAGTGCTGAGTTCATAAAATGTAGCACATTCTGACTATTATTGTTGGCTGAAAAACTAATCTGCCTTCATGTCTAGCAAAATAGTATACGACATAAAAAGCGTCTTTGATAGTACAATGATTTTTTTAAAGCAATATCTATGAATCAAAGTGTACTAGTCCTAGGACATGCCAAATATTTAATAAGTCTAAGGAATGAATAAAAAAGAATAAAACAGATTATGCCTCATATGGATACATTTCAAAGATAGTTTCCTGCCTCTGTTTCTTTTCATAGAATCACAATTTTTGTGTTAATTAAACTGAATTATAGACCAATATGATGTTAAGTCTTGAAAGTTTATTTGTTGTGTGAAAAAAGGTTCTATTTTTCTATCTCATTCTCAATACAACTTAAAATGCCTTTTGTTTTTAAGTGTCTTACTTTATTCATCCAAGGTGGTGGTGGGAAACTTGGAGTGATGTTGTATTCTGTTATAGCTTTTTCCCTTCTAGATGGCCTAGACTTTACTGAGCTTTAAAAAAAGCCCCATGGGAGAAGATTTCGCATACAGTTAACCTTGGGATCATTTAAGTGAAGCACAGGAAGCTACAGAGTAGGACAGTTGGCTATATAGTGAAAGGGAGGGCATACAGACATAACCCTTGCAATCTGCAAGAATGCCAGGCCAACCCAAAGGTGCTTTTTCAAAAAGCAACTAGGCTTTCTTTGTTTTTCTCTTGAGGATGTTTCGCTTCTCACCCAAGAAGCTTTCTCAGTTCTGACTGAATAGTGGAGAATGGAAGGGTTTATATTCCTTGCAGTCATTTGGTCCTGTTGTGACCCAGGCCCAAGAAGGTAGTGTTAGACACAAACAGTTCCAAAACAAACAGACTTTATTAGAACAGCTGAAAATTAACTCATTCTCAGCATAGTTCAAACTAAATCAAAACAAATTCTTCATTACAGAAATTCTTCAGTCTAATCACCAACCTTGGTATAATTAGGCAGGCTTCTCTTGGCAAAAGTTCAGAAGCAGAAGACGCCGACCAGAGATAAGTGCAGCAAGACAAGAACAAATCTGTTGGATTCGGTGATAGAAGAGACAGGCACAGGGGTTCTTTTTGTTTTGTTTTTTTTTAATTTGATTTATATGCCGCCCTGCTCCGGAGACTCAGGGCGGCTTAGAATGTGTTAAGCAATAGCCTTCATACTTTTGTATATTTTATACAAAGTCAGCTTATTGCCCCCACAAACTGGGTCCTCAATTTACCCACCTTAGAAAGGATGGAAGGCTGAGTCAACCTTGAGCCTGGCTAGGATTGAACTCAGAGAAATTACAGGCAGCTGGTGTTAATTGCTGCCTTTAGTAGGAGGCATTAGCCCCCTACGCTACACAGGCTCCTTAGTTCTTCAGTAACAACTACTCTTTAATAGTAGACCAGTACAACCCAACAACCTGCAGTGTCCTCTTTTATAGAGGGCTGCCATACAGCTTAGCCAATGAGATTCAAGTATTTTCTTGCCTATTTGGAGGACCTGAGTGAAGCCTGCAGTTTACTTCCTTATATGGTATATAACAAAGTCTATCAACGTTGTTTTCCGACAAAGAGCCCAAGAGCCGTGGCTGTTCTTTTAAGCCTTATGGCAGGGGCCAATCATCTCTTGGCCCTATTCCCGAATCATCCTCTTTGCTGTAGTTGCTCTTGCCTTCTGGCAGCTTTTCTCATACGTGCACTAGGAACAGTCTCCTCCTATTCCTCTGCCTCTCTACTGTCAGCCTCTGGAGGCTCCGTAGTCCGCACATCACTCCCCAATGGCCCTGGCGCCATCTCTGCCTCCGACACAGAGCCCTCATCCGGGTCTTCCCCAGCCTCCAGGACTGGCCCCTGTTCTTCCTCAGCCTCATTGCTGTTCGACTCCATTGCCAGCTCCGCAGGCTGCTGGCGGACCACAACAGATCCTTGGCTCTCTTTCTGAAAGTCGTTGAGGCCACTTGGGGGTTTATAAATCCTTCCATTTTCCACCATTCAGTCAAAACCGAAGAAGCTTCTTGAATGAGAAGTGAAACATCTTCAAGGAAAAACAAGAAGAGTCCAGTTGCCTTTTGAAAAAGCACCTTTGGGACAACCAAAGCTATCCAGGAGTCTGGATAGCTCAGCAGACTAAAGCCTGTTATTAACATTCAGCTGTCTGCAAGTACTGTAAATTCGAATCTCACCAGGCTCAAGGTTGACTCAGCCTTCCATCCTTTCTAAGATAGGTAAATTGAGGACCCAGTTTGTGGGGGCAATAAGCTGACTTTGTATAAATACACAAAAGTATGATGACTATTGCTTAACGCATTGTAAGCTGCCCTGAGTCTCCAGAGAAGAGCGGCATATAAATCTAATTAAAAAACAAAACAAAACCATGACCTGGATGACTGAGAATCTCTATAGACAATGCCAGGCCAAGTTTGCCAAGTTTTGTTCATTTTTGAAATAGATAAATCAAAACACCTTCTTTTCTATCAATTTTTTAAAAATTTCAGCATTACTACAAAATACCTAAAGCGTACTGAAAGAAACAATCATGTTATAATGCAATACTTTTAAGCAGTAATTACACTTTCAGACATGCTGTAGATACTTTTCTGAGTATATTCCTAGAAAACGTCTGGGAGCAACTCATGACTTAATATCTTTCTAAGGATACTAAGTTAGTTAGCAAGCATGGGCATCTCTAGAACACTGGAACTTCAGCTGCTGAGAAATTTAACCCAGTCACAGCTTCATCATAAGATAAGCACACAACAATCCTACATATAATCCTCAACTTATGACTGTAATGGAGTCTACCCATAACATATTGTCATAAGTTGTGACAATAGCAAAGTGGGTCACCCATGTAACCGATCCAATTTTGCAATCTATTTTGTGTGGGCTTTTAAGTGAAGAACATAGTCATAAAGAGACAGTTACTGACATAAAGCGAATCAATTGTTTGCTATGGGCCAGTTTTGCCGGAAACCAGAAGTAAATGCTGGTTTTCGGCAAAGACATCATGCATTCACATGACTGCGGGTTGGTTGCTGAGTGCCCAAAATGAAGTCAAAAGACCCTAGTGGGGGTGGGTGCAGTCATCAGAACTTTGGAACCAAGTGCTAAGTACCTCTGGGGTGGTTCATCAGAAGTCCAAAATGATCACTCAACAAGTGGTCATAATTCGAGGACTACTTGTATTACAGTTTCACTGACATTCTTAACCATTTTGATTTTGATAAGGAGGAAAATGTTGAGATGTTTCACAGTACGTTAGTTTGTAGGTAGATAAACCCCAGAATGAAGCTAGCATTGCTGTCTGAATTAAGGAAAAGCCATTGTTTCCCCACCCCACATCCCCAAAGCTCAGCTCAGCTCATATTTTTTCTCAAAGGGCCATAAAAGTTTACAGCCCCAGAAATTGAGAGACTCATTCATTCATTCACTGACTCAGAGTTTACTCATAAGTATACGTGTGCTAGGTCTCTAGTTAATTGTGATGGTAGGAGCCTTACCACACCCAGGTTTTAGCCCTCAAACTATGAACGTGTAGGAGGGAAAGATAAGACAACAGCAAGAAACAGATAAGGAAGTGGGAAACAATGTCTTGGAATGTACAACTATTATACACAAGCAAGAGGGTTATCAATCACCTGCCAGGACTACAAGTTATGGTAAGCAGTGCATTGTGATGTGACTCCTACTTGGAGTTGACTTACACTTGTCCTGGACTCAACAGTAACCATATTAAGGCAGCACTTAATTGTTATGTCCTTATAAGGACATCCGCCTGGGATTGGCTGAAGATCCTTTCGGCGGGAGTTTTGAATCCCTGTCAGTGGGCGGTGCGTCTGCCGGAGTGTATATAAGGAGAGCTCCGGCAGCGCACAAGCCGTTCAGTTCTTGTTATTAAAACTTGTTACTTGAACCCTGCTGGTCACTTCTTCTTTCCTGCGCCGATCTAACACTGGCGACGAAGGTCTAGAGAAGAACCTCCGCGTGGCACGATCGCCATAACGAGCTGAAGTCACTCGACGCGGTCTGAGAAATGGCAACGCCGCAAGCGCCGTTCGCCTCACTGGCTCCCTTCAACCCCAGCCGGGAGAAGTGGAGTTCGTATATGATACGTTTCCGCCAATTCCTCCGGGGAAACGGCTACAACAACCTAGACGACGAGAGGAAGAGGGCTCTCTTCCTCGCTCACTGCGGCTCCGACGTTCTAGAACTCGCCGTCAACCTCGTCGCACCCAGGGACATTGAAGTTATGTCCTGGGTGGATCTGCAGACTGCCCTGCAAGACCACTATGCACCAACGGGCACCCCCATATCGAACCGCTTTACCTTCCGCCAACGTAATCAGAAGGAAGGCGAATCGCTTAAAGACTTTGTGGCGGCATTGCGTCAAATCGCTGCGAACTGCGAATTTGAGAACGTTGACAATGCCTTACGCGACGGGATCGTCTTCGGGATGAGAGATGCCAACCTCCAAAAGAAGTTCCTGAGCAGAAAAAGACTGTCACTGAAGGACGTTCTTGAGGAGGCTACGGCTGCTGAAACATCCGAGACCGCCGCTGCTGCCATGCTCCAGTCCCGAGGGATCCATAAGATCCGCAAACCATCATCTGAATCGTCCGAGGACTCTGCCACACCAACCGATTCAGAGGGAGAGTCGACCGTTTTGAAAGTTTCCCGCCCACCTAGGCGGGAAATTCAAAAAGATGGCCGCCGCGCCGCTCAGTGCGGCAGTTGCAAGGGACACCATCCCCGCCAATCCTGTCGCTGGCGGGATGCCACCTGCAGACGCTGTCTTAAGAGGGGGCACATCGCGGAGGCATGCAGAGCCTCTGATCCGGTTCCTGAATCGATCAAGCCCCAGAATCCAGAAAGTCGTCGCGACTCCCAGAGGTCATCCAAACGGTCCTCAATCCAGCAAAATCGCGACGACCGCAACAGTTATCATGGCGGCGCTGTGAACCAGACAACGATCGCCCTCACCAGCACCAACAGTGCCACAAAATTCCACGTGACACTGTTGGCAGAAGGCTTGCCGTGCACGATGGAAGTCGACTCAGGCTCCGTCTATTCGATCATCGACTGGCACCAGGTCAAGAAACTGAAACCGAATCTCTCCAAGCGCCAACTTGAACCTCTACACTCCAAGCTGGTGGATTTCGGCGGCAACCCCATCGGCGTCATCGGGAGAACCAACCTCCGGATCGCCTTCAAGCAGTTCCAGGGCCAGCTTCCCATAACCGTCGTGGAGCATAGCCGCCCGACCCTGCTGGGCGTGGAGTGGTTCCAGCCGCTGGGGCTTTCTATTGGAGGCATCCACCAGATTAGCTCAGGCGAACTCGACTCACTCATCGGAGAGTTCCAAGAAGTCTTCGATGGTAAGTTAGGGACCTTTTCAGGGAAACCCATCTCCTTTAATCTGGACAAGGGGGTAACCCCAATTCGGCTCAAGCCCCGCCGGGTTCCATTTGCCTTGCGGGCTAAAGTAGACGCTCAGCTAGATAAGCTGATTGCCCAAGGTATCCTGGAACCCATCGATCATGCTTCATGGGAAACTCCCATTGTGACTCCCATGAAGCAGGATGGATCTGTGCGCATCTGCGCCGACTACAAAGTGACCATCAATAAGGCGTTGCCGCAGAGCGCATACCCCGTGCCAGTAGTGCAACATTTGCTGCACTCACTCGGCAAGGGCAAAATTTTTGCAAAACTGGACCTGGCCCAGGCTTACCAGCAACTGCCAGTAGATCAGGAAACGGCGGAGGCACAGACTATTGTCACCCATAGAGGCGCGTTTAAGTGCAACCGTCTCCAGTTTGGAGTCAGTGCAGCCCCAGGCATTTTCCAATCCATGATGGAACGCCTTCTCCAAGGCGTTCCAGGGGTGGTGCCTTATTTCGATGATGTACTGATCTCTGGGGACTCAAAGGCTCAACTCCTGGACCGGCTGAGGCTAGTTCTCCAGCGTTTCAGGGAGAAGGGCTTGAGAGTCCGGAGGGACAAGTGCATCATTGGGGTACAGGAAGTCGAGTTCCTGGGCTATCTGATAGATAGTTCTGGCATCCACCCCACCAAATCAAAAGTTAAAGCTATCCATGAAGCTCCCAGCCCCAAAAACAAAGCGGAGCTTCAGGCTTTCCTTGGATTGCTTAACTTCTACGCTATTTCCCTCCAGCAGAAAGCCACTGTTGCTGAGCCGCTCCATCGCTTGCTGGCGAAGGCGGTTTCCTGGAGGTGGGGACGTGAGGAAGAGTCTGCATTCAGAGCCGTTAAGCAACTTCTGACCTCTGACAGTGTGCTCATTCAATACAATGAGACACTGCCCCTCAGACTGACCTGTGACGCTTCCCCGTACGGAGTTGGCGCTGTGCTCAGCCACGAACTGCCTACCGGTCGTGAAGCCCCCATCGCATTTTTCTCAAAGACTATGTCTAGTGCTGAGCGCAACTACAGCCAACTGGACAAAGAGGCGTTGGCTATTGTTGCAGGGGTGAAGCGCTTCCACGAATACCTGTATGGACGGCAATTCACCATTGTCACCGATCACAAGCCTCTCCTCAGCCTACTAGCAGGGGACAAGCAGACCCCAGCATTCATGTCCCCCCGGATGACGCGCTGGTCCATATTCCTCGCCGGCTACTCCTACAGCCTCGTCCACCAGCCTGGTAAAGCCATCGCAAACGCCGACGCGTTGAGCAGGTGCCCATCCGCCGAATCCGTGGAAGACCCGGCCCCCACGCTCGAGCTGCTGCATATTGACAACGACAGCAACTGTCCCGTGACATCTGCCGACGTAGCGACGCACACGCGAGCTGACCCCATCCTCCGGCAAGTCCACTCCTGGGTCCTGAGAGGCTGGCCGACTCGAATTGACAGCGACGACTTCAGCCCGTTCAGCCGCAAGCAAGGGGAGCTGTCCACCATGCGCGGCTGTTTACTTTGGGGAGATAGGGTGCTGATTCCCAGCACTCTTCAACGAAGGACTCTTACTGCGCTGCACAAAGGACACCCGGGCATTGTCCGGATGAAAGCCCTGGCACGGAGCTACGTCTGGTGGCCGACACTGGACAAAGACATTGAACATTGGGTCGCCAGGTGTAGCCCGTGCCAAGAAGTCAGAGCCGCCCCGCCTCAATCTGACCCGATGCCCTGGGAGACTCCGAGCTCCCCCTGGTCGCGCATTCACATAGACTTTGCTGGCCCCATTCATGGGCACCACCTCCTCATCGTGGTTGATGCCTACTCCAAGTGGTTGGAAGTCGTCCCCATGGCATCCACCACAACGGAAGCTACCATCCGTGCCCTCCGGCGCCTTTTCGCGACCCATGGACTCCCTGACGTTTTGGTCTCAGACAACGGGCCCCAACTTACGTCCGTGCCCATGGAAGCTTTCCTGGCTGGTTTGGGCATTCGCCATGCCCTCTCTGCCCCTTACAGACCGGCCGGAAATGGGCAGGCTGAACGGATGGTGCGGCTCACGAAGGAGTCGCTCGCCAAAATGGGCCCGGGTGACTGGCAGGAGCGCATTGACACTTTTTTGCTTACCCAGCATATCACGCCTCACTCTGCCACCCGAAAATGCCCCGCCGAACTTTTAATGGGCAGGAGACTCCGGTCACCCCTGGACAGACTGCACCCGCAATACTCCTCTGAGGTGCCCGCATCCGCCAGTCGCCAACTTCACCAGTTTTCCGTCGGTGATGCCGTTTTCGCTCTGAATTTCCACGGCTCGCCGAAATGGCTTAAAGCTACAGTACACAGCACAACCGGTCCCAAATCCTACCGCGTTGAGCTGGACGATGGACAGATCGTGAGACGTCATCTCGACCAGCTCCGCAAAAGGTGGAGGGAAGTGAGCGAAAACCACCCCGACGAGGTAGGCCTAAACCACCCCGGCGCAGTAGGCCTAAACCACCCCGACGAGGTAGGCCTAAACCACCCCGGCGCAGTAGGCCTAAACCACCCCGGCGCAGTAGGCCTAAACCACCCCGACGAGGTAGGCCTAAACCACCCCGGTACAGTAGGCCTAAACCACCCCGACGAGGTAGGCCTAAACCACCCCGCCGAAGTAAGCCTAAACCACCCAGACGAGGGAGACCGGCGACCCGAGGGACGAACAAACACCCCGGCACCTAGCCTAACACCAGATCCGGCAAGGCAAGTAGACCGGGGACAACCCAGCAGGGGAAGCCAATGTCAACCCTGCGAAGTGGGCAACCGGCAGCCCAGAGTTGGGGACCTCCAGCCAACATTCCAGGAGACCCTACAACAACCCGCCAACCGCGCAGAAAACCAACCCTGCAAGGAAGGCCTCCACCACCCCGGCAGGGTAGGCCAGCACCAACCCAACCAGGTCGAGCAGCCCAGCGGCCAGAGGGAACATTCGACACCACCGCCAGACCAACCGCGCAGAGAGGGCCTACACCACCCCTGCAAGGTAGGCCTACGCCACCCCGACAGAGCCGACCAGTCACCATTTCCGTCCGCCTGCCGCCCCGGGAGTAAGCCGGACTCGACCGGAGACCCCGGGGGCTTAACCCAACCACCACCGCCGGACTCGCACCCTGACCCAGACCGGCGCGACCCCAGCCCAGAGGGGACCCGAGGGAGACCCAGGGACCTACCGTGGCTCAGGAGTTCCGGACCGGCCAAGAGCAGGGATCCACACCGGCGGCTCCACGATCCGTGCAGGAACGAGGCAGACCAGCATCGCCCGCAGGCGGAGGTCCGTGACCCGGCCGGAGGTTCGGACACAGTGCCCGCGTCCTCGACGGCCAGATCCAGCCCGGCACCGGGGAAGAAGCCCCGAGCAGAGCAGACACCCTCCATCCGGGAGAGTGTCCATCTTGACTCTGAACTGCGCAGGTCTACGCGGGCACGTAGACATCCTGTTTATCTTAGTGACTATTTCCCTGATCGACTGACTAAGAACTAGGGGGGAGGAGTGTTATGTCCTTATAAGGACATCCGCCTGGGATTGGCTGAAGATCCTTTCGGCGGGAGTTTTGAATCCCTGTCAGTGGGCGGTGCGTCTGCCGGAGTGTATATAAGGAGAGCTCCGGCAGCGCACAAGCCGTTCAGTTCTTGTTATTAAAACTTGTTACTTGAACCCTGCTGGTCACTTCTTCTTTCCTGCGCCGATCTAACATTAATCCCAACAAATGCAAAAACCTATGGAGGGAGACAAAGATTATATGCCATTTGATGAACATTAAGACTTTTGTTTGTTATAAGGACTAGCCATCAAAGACATATTTACACAGCTGCAGAAAGGATAGGTGAACGGCTACCATGAAGTATTTTGTACAGTTATTCCTCTATGCTGTGGTATATCTAATCCTTGAAAAACAAAGAGGTTGTGGCCACCATCTTGAATTTTTTGACACACATCCCCCTATTCAAAGCTCAGAAAAATCTGGGCCATTGCAAAGATTCAAACAAGTTGTTGTTGTTAGTTGCGAAGTCATGTCCGACCCATCGCGACCCCATGGACAACGTTCCTCCAGGCCTTCCTGTCCTCTACCATCCTCTGGAGTCCATTTAAACTCATGCCTACTGCTTCAGTAACTTCATCCAGCCATCTCGTTCTCTGTCATCTCCTTCTTCTTTTGCCCTCAATCTTTCCCAGCATTAGGCTCTTCTCCAGTGAGTCCTTCCTTCTCATTAGGTGGCCAAAATATTTGAGTTTCATCTTCGGGATCTGGCCTTCTAAAGAGCAGTCAGCAGTTGATTTAGCTTTAATATGAATAACTAGGGGGAAATGGAGGGGGCTACATTTAATAAGAGAAATTTTACATCTTGTACCCCCTCTTTTACAGACTCAGTATTTTTATGGGTGATATTTTAGCTCTGTTCCAGAAGCTAAAAAGAATTTTAAAGCTTAAGAGCCTGTGTTTGCTTTTTCTTTTCAGAAAAGAAAAAAAAAAAAAACAGAGCAATTCAAGGATACCAACCCTTTGATTTTTCTTTCCATCGCCTTGGCTTATCAAACTGTTCTCAAACGCACAGAACTATCCATTATCTCCCCACTATTGGATAGGCCATTCTCTGAAAGGTTCATGTCACAGAAGTACATTAGAAGGAAGAGGTAGCTGGTTAAGTACAGAACATTTCAAAACACAACTTAAATTCTTCAAGTGGGAACGTGGAATGTATTCATGTTCGGTTACAGTTTCTGGCCTGATCAACTGCAGCATAGTGTATAACAAGGTCATTAGTAACAGGCCCCACACAATGGAGAGCATACATCAGCCGCAGAAAAGCAAACATCAGTTCAAAACATCACAATAACTTCCTGTACCTGTTCTTGTTTGCTTGCTGAGCTCTCAAACATTGTGAGTCTCTGAAATACATAAAAGCGTAACAGCTTGTGTCAATATTTGCCATCCAAAGTGAACAATTTTATTTAGCACGATGACTAGGCCTCCTGAACAAACACATCTTCTTGTATGCTAGCATAACAACCAGAGGCTGTCCTGAAAAACAACTCACAATGTCTGTTCATTCAGAGTGCATGGGACTTCTGGAAAAGCCTTGATAGGAGCTTGAAATTTACACACGCACGGACATATAGGAATGAGAGATTCTCTTCCATATTTAATTGTGTGATATTTGACAATTAAATCCACTAACAATTTGCTAACATTATTGCATAGGTATACATCTACACAGGCTTTGGTTATAGACCAGTGCCTACAAAAATAAATGGGTAGACCGGTACAGCTCTGCAAGCAGTTAAAAGCCTGGTAGACCAGTACCTCTGCTAAATCCTAAAGAATTGTCACATGACCATCAAGCCACACCCACAAAATAAGCCACACCCACAGAACCGGTAGTAAAAAAATTTAGAACCCACCCTGGTTGTAAGTCAAGCTGTACTATAAAAAGAAAGGCTTTTTTTAAAAAAAATATTGAGCTATGTTTGTAGGAGTAGAAACTCTTAGACAAGGTTCAAACAAAAGGCAGAATGTCTCACTTATATAATTCTTTATTTGTTTCTTTGACCCTTGTCTGCCCTGGATCTTTATCTTTATTGGCCTTTATCAAGCAATAAATCTAGAAAGCCTATACTTACTTTTCACCATTTTTAGATACAAATCAGGTAAAGGTGGGGCAGGAGGAGGGGAGCAACAAGGAAGGCAGGCAACGATACAAACCACAAAATCATACACATTTTTGCGGGGATTGCCAAGAAATTGGAAAAGGTAGAACTGTATTACAAAATGAGAAAGGGGTACGCCAGTGACGAGAAAGCCACAATGTGGAAGACATAATGAAAAAGGCAGTAAAGCACAAATCTTTCCCCAAAGCTGCTAGAAGCAATCATTCTGGATGGATGGATGGATGGATGGATGGATGGATGGATGGATGGATGGATGGAAGGATGGATGGATGGATGATGGATAGATAGATGGATGGATGGATGGACAGATGGTAAGTAGTGGGAGAAATCAAGCAAAACATTAGGCCCACCATTTTAAAATATATATTCCTAGTGCATTGCCAATACTATCTTTAAAAAGAATAATAGTTTTTTAAATAGACAAATTCAGTGTTTGGGTCACCACAATCAAGCAATGCTTTCAGTTCTTTGTGGAAAAGTACCTCCAATTCTCTGCTATTGCCTTGTGATGCAGCTTTCTTTTTCCTCACCTTATGTAGCTGTCTTTTAAAGGTTGTTTTATTTTTTTTCCTTAGAGCAGGGGCGTCCAATCTCAGCAACTTTGAGATGTGTGGACTTCATATCCCAGAATTCTGGGATTCTGTGATTTGAAGTCCACAGAATCTTCTGCCTTAGAGGTTTCCTTGGGGGTATTTTATTTTTACCTTCATTTGCTCAGAACTGTTCTAAGATAATTTTACACACAGAGACATACCAAGGTACTTTGACAGCTCATTACTAAGAAACAAATGAGGAACTCTTTTTGGTGTTTTTTTAAAGTCATTTCTTTCATATATTTCATGCTTTTTTCATGGTTTGTCTGAGCACCTGAGCATTTGGTATCATCTGTCAGAGTTTATTCTAGCATGCAGATAGGCAGTGAGAAGAAATTGCAGTGGGAAAGATATTTGTGTGAATTTGGGCATATGGAGTTTCATAAATAGCTAGTTTGTTTCTTTAAAAATAAATGGAAGCCTTGGGAGACAAGTACGAGCTGCTTTCAACATTTATAACTTTATCATATTGGGATGTTGTGATAGTTTTTCCCCAACTTCTACTACATTGAATTTGAACTGTAACTCCTAGAACTCCCTAGATCTTAACACATCCGTTGATTATATATGAGTCTTTCCCTACTCCCTCTTTCTTGGTAAAATGCACACATAATTTTCTGCCTTTTTAAATTTTGCTATAATTGGTTTCTCTAATTTCCTTCCTTCTTTTCTGTTATTTCCTCTCCTCTTTTTCTTTTCTTTTTTTTCTGTTAATTTTTATTGGACGCTTTATCCTTCTTTTTATCCCTTTCTTTTCCAGAAAAAAAATCTGACAAGGGTAAACAAAAGATTTTAAATCCCTTTCTTTAATGCTTGGACAGATGCCAAAAATAATAAATTAGTAGCTTTTACAAGAAAAAATTTAGGGTAGAGTTACATGGCTCCATTAATTCCCCACTTCCCCTCAGCCTGTCAACCTCACCTCTCTTCCTCATTCCTTTGCTTCTAAACTTTAATGTGTGTGTGTGTGTGTGTGTGTGTGTGTGTGTGTGTGTGTGTGTTTCCTTTAAGTCAGGTTTTTCCTACGTAGCCAAGATTTTTCTGGAACCACAATTGAGCGAAATCACATTCACTACATTCTGGGTTCTTTCTCCATGTTTTCACTCTGGCAGCAAACAGAATCTTGTACTGCATTCTGGGAGATATATATATATATGTATGTATGTATGTATGTATGTATGTATGTATGTATGTATGTAATTTCGGAAGCTCTGGGGAAGACTTCTACTATTCTGAGAGGATCTATGACAATTCGCTGTGGCCAACTCTCCACAGCCAACTCACCATGGTGAACTCGCCACTGCCAACTCACCATGGCCAACTTGCCACAGCCAATTCACTGCGGAACAACTCACTGCAGGGCAAGACTTACACTTATATCAATGAAATGATGGCATAGAATCATTAAAGAAAGGATGCAAAAGGACAGACAAAATGAAGTCTGAATAACAAAAATTAAAACAAATGTTTATTTATTTTAAATAATTAAATTGAATTGATAGATTGTCCCATGGCATGTTAGCCGTGGTCAGGTGGCCACAGTGAGTTGGCTGTGGCAAATTGTCCCATTCTCACCAAAGGGGAAAGTGCTACTAGTCATGAGTCACTGAGAGTTGGGCAATGTACAAATTTACTAAATAAATAATGATGATGGAAGGAAAGCTACAATCAAAACCAAATATTTGTATTAGATGCCAAAATAAGCATTATCCTGTTTTAAGGTGTGAGATATTATTCACAGGATATCTTCAGCTTTAAATAAAGATGGAGAAAAATATCACCACTGATGAACAGTTAAGTTTTTTTTTCTTTTATGGTTTTTTTTTCTTCTTTTCAGTAGGGCTCCTGAAAACAAACAAACAGATCCATAAATCCAGGCATTGAACTGCCCCCTATTTTATTTTTATTCCCTTAACAGGAATGTTGAGACAATCAAATGAAAGATTATCATTTCTGCAGAGTTAGCTACATTCATCTATATATGATAATCCTTCTAATACTTTTTTCCACATCTCTCATCCAAGGGATTAGTTGGGAAATGCCATTTTATCTCCATCTTAAATTCATTATTTCAGATCAGTTGCCATGTTTTGGCCAAATAAACAATGACATATTTTGCCTCAATTCACCCAATTATACCAGGAAAAAAAATAGGTTAAAATCAGCTGTTTTGTCTTTGTTCCCGTCATATTTATAAGCTTAGGAGGTCTTCAGCCAATATTATGTAAAATGCTTTAGGTGGGGCTATATATGCATGCGAATTTAAAGCTAGGACACCTCATGTAGTAAACTGGTCATGCACCAGATACAACTGCACTTACTATTAAATCCTAAACCACAATCAGGATTTGTCATTGCATATAAAACCTAAATAATTTGGGGCCTGAATACCTGAATCTACATCTTCCCATTATATAACTGAGCAATCACAAAGATATTTCAATGATTTTTTTTTAAATCTTAGCTATAAAATAAAGAGGTCATCACTGAAATGTTCTATGTGGAACATTTATTCTATGCATTGTCAGCTACTAATACTTATGAAAATAAAAACGCTATCATTAATATTATCCTAACTGAGGTGAACAAATTGTAGGTGTGTCTTAATGTAACAAGAAACCAAAATTGAGGCAAGTGCAATACCTCATAAATAGATTTCTGTGAGGATTTTTTAACTACTTCTTCACACTTTCCAGTAATTGGTCAGTGTTCTACTGCAATATGTAGAGCAAACCAGAAAAAAGAACATTCAATATTAAGAACTAATAAATTCAAATAGTTTTGCAAGATTAAACATTTCAGCTCAAGTTTTGCAATGATATTTGCAAAGTAGGATTTCACAGGCCAAACCATCTATTGTTTTTCTCATAAATCTATTTGGAAGCATTGTTGTTTTCTTCAGTAAAGGAAGTAATAGTGGCCCAATCCAGATCAGGATTAAGGCCTAAAATATTGAGAATTTTGGGATTTCTCCATTTTATGTGGCCACTGAACCAGCATTAAATATATCTGAAAAGAGAAACATTTCTTTCAAAGGATCATTTTTCAGCAAAATGAATGGCAGATGGCCTTACTTGGTTTAACGCCTCTCCATGTTTCCAATGCATTCCCACTCTATTAACTTTAGAATACAAAAGAAAAGATGCAGCAGTTAGGAAGTGAAACATGTCTGTGTAAAATTATTTGGAGCATGTATTCTACTTTCAGCATAATGTACCATAGGGCAAATTCTTTTTTCCATTTTAAAAATTGCTGGACTCTATTGCATTTAATTTTTAAATCTAAAGGAGGAGAATGGAGCCTTTCAAACTTTATTCTTGATCATTAAAATGCCCTATGCCTTCCCACAACATAAGGATCCATAGCGCATAAAGAGGAGTTTTTTTCTGCCTTACTATCAGATGAATTCACTAGCTTTACAGTTTTCACTGAGAAAATTAAGATAACATACTGAACATTATTCCACATTCACAAGCAAGAGATTTCCTATGGAAAGGATATGGAAATTATTCACTTCTACAAGTGTGTTTAACTTATATGAACATATTTAGGGTTGGGCTTAAATTTTTTTAGCAAGGCAGTGATGGGTTGCCCCCGGTTCGCACCAGTTCTATAGAACCGGTAGTAAAACTAGTGGGAGGCTCCACCCACTGACCCTGACGTCATGAAAATGCTTCTGCGCATGCCCTGTTGCAAACCGGTAGTAAAGGTAAGTAGAACCCACCACTGTAACAAGGGGTTCTCTGCCCGGTTGCTGGGTGGGCGTGGCCATGATGGATGTGGCCTAGTCGGCCTCCTACACCACGGGGGGGGGTTGCGTTTTTGCCCTTCCCGGGTTCCGGAGGGTTTCGTCGAGCCTCCGGGAGGGCGAAAACAGCCTCCCCGGGCTCTGGACCCCCTCTTCCCAAACTTCCGTTAGGACCATTTTTCACCCTCCCTGCATGCCCTGCACTTATCTGCATCCAAAACGGGCCATGTAGGGATTCCTGAGAGGGGAAGGGCGGGATGGGCGGGACCAGCCAGGACTGGGATTTGGGGGTTTTCTGAACTGCACAGAATCTTAGCTAGAGGTTCTCCTGAACTCCTGCAAACCCCCAGTAGCCACCCCTGAACATATGTCAAACATTTTATAAGGCTGATTATTTCTGACCGCTATTATTCTACCTAGGTCTGTGTGGTAGAATTTAAACCACTTTCTTCTGTGGATATGCCCTCTCCATTCCAGTAGGACAGCCCTATTTCTTAGAGATACTATTTGGGAGTGAAAAAGATTTAATATTCATACTGAGTACAATGCTCATTGTACAAATAGAGCATTAGTCTTTTTTTCCCTTAATATTGTCAATTTACAAAAAGCAGATGGACTCTTCTTTGCAAAAGGCCCTAATAAATCTTCATGCCACCAGATGAGAATGAAGGATTTATTCTAGCTCTCATCTTTTAAATTTTACTTGCCACTCAGAATATGTTATTCTTGCAGCTGGCATTTTAAATAAATTAGTAGAATTTATCACTCCAAAGGCTTAGGCAAGGACTAAATTATACTAATGAATTGACAATGAATCTGAAGCCTTTCACAAGGCCAAATATTTTCTGGCTTCGGCTCCGTATTTCAGCAAACTGCTTAATTTTCTCCCTGGTTATCCATTACTGTTAAATTCTCTTTGCTATTATGGTGGGAAATTGCAGCAAACATTGGCTTGCCCAGAGGCTCAGGCTGAGAAAAGGCAAGGTGGAAATCTGCCATGACATTGGCAAGGTTGGGATCCTGTTGTCATCTTTCGCTTTTGCCAAACTGCATGATCAAGTGGGCCAGACTTATCGTGCCCTCTCTTTTTCAATTTTCATTCTGCAGAATTGTTCTTACAAGCAGCATTACAAACGCATTAATACAATGTTACATTTGCAGAACAATTCCACTGAAGAGTTGGAGTATTTTAATGTCGGCAGATGCCCAGATTTCCCAAGCAATGAAGATTGCCAATTAGCAGGGTGAGAATAATGCCAAAGAAGCAGTTGCCTCTCCATGTCTTCTTCTTGGGGGAACGGCAAACGAAGCTGATCTACATGTCTATCCAGGTTGGAGATGTGCGACATTGTGGATTCTTTGGACCAACCTCCTCTCTCGTTCAGGCAGTTCCCATTCTTAGAAAAACCCGGTTATCACAGGAGATAAGGAGATAATTAGAAGAGCTCTGGCGTCAGATTTTTTTCCACCAGGATCTGAACTGTAACCACATGTTTTTTGATACTGTCCCAAAGGCCCTAGAGTTTGGGTGTGGAGAACGTTTTGGAATTGCAGATAGCCCTTCTTCCTTCTGTTCTGTCTCGATTCCACAGGGATCTTTTCAAATCAGAAGATGGTTTGTGGGGTAGGCAATGGTTAAAGACAAAATGGCTGACTGAAGCCCCAAAACTGGCCCTGTGTCTTTGAGGGGGTAGAGTTTTAAGGAATTCTAAGGGTACCTTAAGTCTCTAGAAGGGGCTGGAGGTAAGTTTTTTATTTCCACTTGATAAAATGCCTCAAGCATGAAACCCAAATGGAAGCTGCTCTAAGTACACTATAATTTTTTCACCATAGCTTTAAATAAGTTCCTGATGAGTTCATAATAAATATATTTTACCTACCTAAGCATAGTTTCAATTGGTATTAGAATTAGAAGCCATGATATAAATGCTTTGTTTGACTACCTTTTCTTTCTTTCTTTCTTTCTTTCTTTCTTTCTTTCTTTCTTTCTTTCTTTCTTTCTTTTTTCTTTTCTTTTCTTTTCTTTTCTTTCTTGTCTAAAATAAATAGATGGATCTGGCATGCATTATTGAGATCAGCATAGCCTCTCAGAGATTTGTCCCTAAAGTTTTGAGTACCGCATCAACCCCAACACCAAGAGAAGGGAGAAGGGTGAGATGATGATCTTTAGAAACAACTTACATATCATCACAGGCTCTTCTCTGAAGCTGCTGAGTGATCTGGACATGAAGGACACTGAAAATAAGAACACTTCTTGGTCAAAATTATATTTTATGCCAACTGATGTCTCCATAGAATAGAAGAATCTGCTAAGATGGTTCATTCCATATGCCATATGGAGACAGATGATTTTCAGTGAATGCTTGGAGATTTTCCAAACAATCTGGCAGGCATTTCTGTCAGGCACCTGGCTGAATGTTGTCCTCAGGACCAGACCAGAGTGCTTAATGAAGTTGCCTCTAGTGGCCTTTTTCTCTGTTAATCCTGAGGTGCATTTTCACATCTCCACCATTAGCCTGTTATATACTGTTCACTCAATCTGCCAAAGAGAAAAAAAAATAAGCAAAAATAATTAGTGGAGGATGTGATGCATTTGCACATTTTCTGAAAAAAATGAGTACAATTTGCTAACATTTTGACTCCTATTGGCAGAAACAACTGAAGTAACAACTGGGGTAGTATTTTATATTGCATCATTTCAGCCTGTGGACTCTACTGAAGTGGATAGGTACTTTTTGGCATAAGTGCCACTTCTTGAAGAATGTTGTCCCAACTGCCTTTCTGAGATGATCTTCCCTAGATCCAACCACATTGCCTCCCTTTTTAGAGAATGTTATTGAGAAGGTAATGTGGTTCCTGTGGTAGACAGCCATAAAAACTTATTATCTGGAACCTTTTTCAGTCAGAATTCAACTCTGAAGATGGAGCCAATATGACGCTGCTCACTCTGCTGGATGACCTTGGAGTCATCCCTCTTCTACTTGACCTTTCAGCAATGTTTAGTGACATTAGCTAAAATACTTATTTTGCTCTTGGGGAGTAGAGATGGTCATTGTTTACAATGGTTCCATTCTCTCCTTGGTAGGTAATTCTAAGTGGAAGTAGATAAAGAGAGACTATCCTCTCGGTGCTCTCTCGTGAAGTCCCAAAGGAATGAATTCTCCTCTCTCTTCTCTAACATCTGCATGCTAGGAGAGTAATCCCTTGGGATGCAATATAATTGGAATGCTGATTATTATTGGAAAGCAACCATCCCAGTTGGGAGAAGACTACAAGCAAAGAATCAGCCTGGACTCACTTTGTAAATACAAGAGAGCTAGGTCTTATCTCCCTGAGAACTTTATCTGATCATTCTAGGCGAAAACTGCCAGCCTTGGGAGATTCCTGTATAATAGGCAGAAAACAATAAAGTAGCTAGTGTGGGCCTGGTTGTTCTTGCCTGACAATTATGCACTGCTATAAATCAACACCTCTGGTAAAGTCATAGATGCTGTGGAAGTCTTGATCCAGTGCTTGTAGACTGTGAGAGTCTGGACAGGAACTGAACCCTAAAAAGTTGAAGTTGCCATTTGTCCAGAGATTACCCACCTCTACACTGATTATTACTTTGGAGGGAGAATTTAAGACTTGGGTCTCCTCCTGGATGCACAGCTACTACTGGAAGTATAGGTAAAAACTGTGACCGGAGGATATTCCTTCAGTTGTAGCTGATATACCAATCTCATCTCTACCTGAAGCAGGAAACCCTGATGATCATTATCACCAGAATAGATGGTGGTATCTACATGGCCTAATTTTTTAAAAATATTCATAAACCTCAATTGGTGCAGAATGCAGCTACCCATGTAGTGATAGGTAGGAAATTATTATTATTATTATTATTATTATTATTATTATTAGTAGTAGTAGTAGTAGTAGTAGTAGTAGTAGTAGTAGTAATAATAATAATAATAATAATAATAATAATAATAATAAACATCTGGATGACAGATTAAATGGATGGAAAACCAAAGCTTTTCATGGACAGCATTTGAAAAACATTGATGGAAAATGTGATGACAACTTTACATGGGCATGGCTTAAGATGAGAACCATCAAGAAAGAAATGGAAGGTTTAATACTCATTGTTCAAGAACAAACACTACAAACTAATGCCATGAAAGCAAAGATACAAAAATCCACCAACAATCCAAACTGCCGACTTTACAACAACAAAGTCGAAACTGTTTCAAATGTAATATGTGAATGCAGCAAAATTGCATAAACTGATTACAAAGCTAGACACGACCGAGTTGCTAAATCAATTCACTGGTCATTATGTAAAAAATATGACTTTCCTGTATCCAAAAAGTCATGGGAACATAAAGTGGAAAAAGTTATAGAAAATGAGAAGGTGAAGATCTTGTGGGACTTTCGAATACAGACGGATCGTCACTTGGAACACAACACACCAGATATCACAGTTGTCGAAAACCAAAATGTACAATTTATTGACATCATCGAACCAGGAGATTGATACCCCATCAGTAACAGTGATACCCATTGTCATCGGGGCACTTGGTACCATGTCCAAGAATTTTATAAGATACATCAACAAATTGCAGCTTCCTGCAATAACACCAGGGGAACTGCAAAAAACTGCACTACTTGGAACATCGTACTTCTTAAGAAGGTACTTGGTTGATACCTAGGACGCTGGCAGCACCCCGTATCAACCATTAGCACCCGTCAATGGTATTTGTGTTGCATTTTTGAATGTTCAGTTGACTGAGTTTCATGTTTAATGAATAAAATAAATAATAATGATAATAATAATAATTTATTAGGTTGATATGCCACTCAACTCCCAACAGCTCTGGGTGGTTTTCAGTCATCAAAACAATTAAAAAATAAAGAATAATACAAAAACAGCACAAGACAGAAAAGCAATGTTGGCAAGAAACCCAGAAGGGAACAGGAAGAAAAAAAGTGGCATCAATCATTCTCTCTAAAGGCCTGGGCGAAGAGCCAGGTATTCAAACCTCTTTGAAACACCAGCAGGATGAGAGTTACTGAAATCTTGGGAGGAATCTCATTCCAAAGGGAGGGCACTGTTAAGAGGTACCATTGTTTAATCAATGGAATCCAGAGCACATCAACCCTGTCAGATCAAACCAGTAAGGCAGATATCATGGGAGACAGGCAGTCCCTCGAATAATGAGGCCCCATGCCATGCAGGGCTTTATAATTTGCAACCAGCACTTGAATCACACTTAGAAGTTATTCAAAACACCCCTATGTTGAAGAGGCTTCAAGTCAAAGTCTGGTTTTAACTTTTAAAGCTCTGCATAGACTGATACTTGCAGGATTATTTCACCCAAATAGAATCGACCATCCAATACATTTACCCCACGTGGGAATGTTGAAAATTTTCCAGTGTATGAGAAGTGAGAAAAATTAAGCTGGAGGAGGTCCCTTTTTGGGTGGTGGAGTGGCATTTATTTTCTGGAATGGTCTCCCCCAAAGAATTCAGTTCTTTCCAAAAGCTATCCAAACAGAATTGTCCTGTAAGGCTTTTAAAAGCTGGTGTTGCCCTATGTTGAATTGATATCACCGAATGTTGGTAATCATGGTTGATTTTTGTTTTAACATTTGCTATGCTGTAATTGTGTGGATGATTTCAGGAATTTGTATTTTGAATGTTTTATAAGTGTCAATTCCCCTGAGATACAGCTTTTGGCAGGTATAGAAGTAAATAAATAAGGCAATGCCCATTTTGGCTTCTGAACCAAACTGAATCGAATGAGAAGGTGTGGGTTAATCCAGGCATACAGCAGTCCCATGACTTGATCCCCATTAAGAGTCCTACTTATTAGCTGGGTTCATACAACTTGCTCAGTCTGATTACTGATTGACCCATTTTCTGGTTTCTCATGCTGTGATACATTGTACTATAAAGTAACCAAAATGAGCTGGATTCACATAATATGCTAAAATTAATCCATGATAAAACTCACCAGGTTTAACTTATTGCGAATATGCACCTGCTAGGTCTTTTCCTAATCTGGTTAAATATAGTTACACTGCCTTTCAGAAGCAGTTTTCATTAGATGTAGACTAGATACACATGCAAAAATACATTGTTTCCCAGGAAAATAGCAGCTGGAGCTTCCTGTGGAGAGAAAAACAAGTCAGAATCCTGACAACCAGTTGTTTTGGAAAGTGAATCAAGTTTGGGTTCAAATACCCCTACCCTTTTCCTGCCAGGCGGTGATTAGTAGATTAGCTCTGAAAGCGTACAGCTCTGTCAGAATAATTAATATCTTTTTCTATGGTTAGGCTGGGTATCACTCCCTTAAAATACTCCTGGCTATCATTAGATCTAGCATACTTTGTCATCAAACTGATAACTAGTAAAGGACAGGAAAGGATTACTGGTTCTGTAGCTCTTTCTTGCCATCTAACAGTCTGATGGCCAGCCAGAACAGACCAGTGGGTGTGGCAGGGGAAGGATATTGTAAAAACTCCATTCCCACCCCACTCCAGGGGAAGGATGCTGTAAAATCTCCATTCCCTCCCCACTTCAGGGGAAGGTTACTGCAAAATCCCTATTTCCTCCCGAATAGCTGGGACTCAGGAGGCAGAGAATAGGTGGAGGTGGGGCCAGTCAGAGGTGGTATTTACCCGTTTTCCAAACTACTCAAAATTTCCACTACTGGTTCTTCAGAACTGGTCAGAACCTGCTGAATACCACCTCTGGCCTGCATATGATATATCCAGCCCACAGGCCGTCAGTTTGACAGGCCTGAGTCAAAGAGTCTAATAGACTATTAATCTGTATTATAACTAGGTTTATCTGGGAAGTTCACAAGCATTGACAGGATTTTGATGTCCGTCTCCCAATTTAGCTCCCTAGCTGAAGGAATCAAAACTCTTTTTAGGCACCAGGTGCCACTTGGAAACTAGGCATGGATGCCCTCCCTCTCCCCATCTCCCCCAAATCATACCAAACTCCCAGGTCTTGTATGGTTTTGTGGGATATTATAAAATGTGAGATGTTAGATCAACCAGATGCCCAAAACCTTGTAAGGCATTCAAGTCCTTTTCTGAAACACGTATTTGTGTATGTGTGTATTTATTTATTATTTATTTATTAATGGTACTTGTATGCCACCCTATCTCCAGTGGACTCAGGGTGGCTCACAACAAATAAAACAAAGTAAACAAACCATTAAAACAAAAATCCAGGTTAAAATTAACAAAAATTCAATAAAACCCAGTTAAAATTCTATTAAAATCCCATCAGTCCAGGGCGGCCAGGTGAAATAGTCATATTTTCAGGCCCTGGCGGAAGGAGCGAAGGTCAGGGGCCACCTGGAGATCCAGAGGGAATTGATTCCAAAGGGTAGGTGCGCCCACAGAGAAGGCTGCCTCTCCCTGGGTGCAGACAGCCGACACTGTCTGGCCAACAGCACCCTCAGTAGGCCCTCTCTGTGGGAACGCACAGGGCGATGGGAAGCTGTTGCTGGTTGCAGATGGTCTGCCAAATATCCCAGGCCTAAGCCAAGTAGGGCTTTATAGCTAATCACCAGCACCTTGAATCTCAGCCGGAGGGCAACTGGCAACAAATGCAAGTCACATAGGAGAGGTGTAACATCTCCTGCGTTACAGGAGATGTTACTACCTGCGTGGGCACATTCTGCACCAGCTGAAGCCTCTGAGTGGTCTTCAAGGGTAGCCCAATGTAGAGAACATTGCAGTAGTCAATACAGGAGGTGACAAGCACATGAGTGACTGTGCGTAGGGCATCACGGTCCAAGTAGGAGCGCAACTGGCGCAGCAGGTGAACCTGGGAAAATGCCCCCCTGGTCATGGTCATTATATGATCTTCCAGATTTAACCCACATGTGAGGGGCCTCAGAGCTGACCTCTGCCCCCCCGCCACCTGTGAATGTCCTGAGAGGTAGGAGGAGAACCAACGTAGTGCCCCCCACCCCCAACGCCTCAAGGCATTGCAGCAAGATACCATGGTCAATGGTATCGAAGGCCACTGAGAGATCCAATAGGAACAAGAGAGAGGAATATCCTTTGTCCCGGGCCCTCCAGAGATCATCCACCAGTGCGACCAATGCTATCTCCATGCTGTACCCAGGCCTGAAACCCGACTGGTAAGGATCTAGGTATAATACACAGACTTGACTTCTTTGTTGTTCTGGTAAATGTTGAACCTAGAACATTTGCAACTGATCAGTGTGTGGGGGAGTAATTGCTCTTGAAAAGTGTTTTCAAGTAAGCTAGTTCATAATGCAGAACAAATGAGATCTGTTAGATCTCTGTGGGTGTTTGCAAGAGCACCCAACACGACTTGGCATCTTTTTAATGATGATGATTAGCAGTTTTATACTCAGCAAACAAAAAGGAGAGAAAAAATATTTTTCTACAAGCGTCCATAAAACATGCTGAATTCGAGCAACAGCTCTAATTCTTTCCAGACAATATATCCACACTGGGGTTACCACAGTCATCAGTGACCTTTGAAGTCATTCTCTGATCCCAGGAATTCTTAATTCAGTGACAGAAGCATTTGCTTGATCATGTTCAAACTCAGTTTCAATCTTTGGCAAATATGTTTTAATTACCAGCATATGGGAAAGACTCCAGGTAACTCGGTGACAATAGACCCAACTTTCCCAAACAGGCACTCTTCAGATAAATTGCACTTTGGTTCTGATAATCCCTAATCAGTGGGATTATTCCCAGAGAATTATGGGAAATGAAGAGCAATATATATGCAAGGGAAGGTGGGAATATATGATAGTGAGAAAGAAAAATTTATAGTTTAGTCAATGAAATATGTTCTATCTAACAAAAAGAACTACTTTGAGTTGTATGTGAATGTTCCAATATCTTATCCTCTCCTATGTTTTGACTGATGTGCATATTTCTACACTCCTTGTGCATTGTTCAACTCTTTGCACCAAAATAAGAATTAGACAGGAACTGTCCAACTCTACCAAGACAGTTGCGTAGAACAACTTTCTGTTAGTCCCAAAGGTGCTTTTTCAAGAGGCAACTGGATTTTCTTGTTTTTCTTTGTACAGACTTTTAGCTATACAATTTGGGATGAACACCCTTTGAATGGTGTGGGAATAGGAATGGATTTCCAGAGGAAAAATTGCAGACTACAGAAACCAGGAGCACTACTCCGGTGACCCTGAGGACACAGATAAAGCTCCAACTGCTTCAACGATCCTTTAAAAGGATGCAAATGACCAGCCATCTTCAAGGAATATAAATCCTTCTGCTCCCCACTATCCAGTCAGAGCTGAAGAAGCTTCTTGGATGAGAAGCAAAATGTCTTCAAAAGAAAAACAAGAAAGTCCAGTTGCCTCCTGAAAAAGCACCTTTGGGACAACCATGACCTGGATGACTGAGAATCTCTACAGACTTTTAACTTTCTGTTAGGATCAGAAAGAACCCGATACTTTGATTCCCACCATGGGCGAATGGCTGCAAAAGCTGATGGAGTTGGCAGAAACTGCTAAACTGACTATTTTGATTTTTTAAAAAATATACATATGTACTTTTGTTGCCACGTGGAGACCGCTTCTGAATTTTGTGCTTGAGGTGGAAAAAAATGAAACTTTGATTTTGGGTTTTACCAATTAGATTGATACATGGCTCTAGAAATGGCTAGTTTATATTACTTTGAAAAAGCAAAAAGTTGTGGTTTGATGTTAATGCTTTATTTTACTGCAATAGAGAGAGTTGGAAGTCCCCTTTCACCCATCCCACTGCTTTCTATTTACTTTTGTATTTTGTATATTATCTTATAGCATAATATGTTTTTTGAGGAAGGGGAGAAGGCTGTATTTATCCCAATCCTTTTGCCAAGATAGGAAGAATTTTAGTTGCGGTTGGTTTTTTTATGCAATAAAAGTCCTACTCACTCTATAGTTTGAACAGGCACCTGCAAACAGCTTTGTTTATCTAAGGTTCTCTCTTGTGTTACTTGTCTCTAGTGCAAAACTCCTTCACACCCAGTGATTTTCTAGTGAGAAGTCAATGTGTATGTGTCAGGAAAAAAAAAGAGGGAGAGACAATTTTCCATTCCCTACATGCTGTTTACATTTCAAACATTAAATAAATATATAATTGTTTCTATCAGCTGAATAAATATTTAACAAACACTCAGTTTTAAGAGTAGTGTTTGGGAGATCAACTCTGCACCTTTAAAGACATCAGGAATGTATAGAAAGTAGTGACCTGAAAGTTAATGCAAACATATCTTTAAAAAAAAAAATCCACAAACATACCTGACAAAAGAGGAGAAAAAATACTGAATTGTGCCTTCTCATGCTAAACCTGATGTAATTTCAATTGTTGACATAACCTGCTAGTGTTTAACTTACTTGCTTGCTTTCATTCATTCTTTCATTCTGTTTTTTAGGGCATCTGAGGGATTGTTTTTGCAATTACAAAATTCTTTGGCTTTTAAGAGCTCATCAGTGTTGTCAAGACAAGCAATTTGTTCCTAATAACCGTTGCAGGCCAACTCAGACCCTGAATTCTGGTAGAGTAAATGTTTACTCATTACATTCCAAACACTGAAGGTCACTAGTGGCAAAAAATAGCTGGATTCCTGTTAATGGCTGATTGAAAAAATTTGCATATCCTTCTTTAAAAGTTATGAATCTGAATACTTTCAATGTGAAGAGCCAAAGGTTTTAAGAAAGAGAATAATCCATGATATAACCATACACTCATGCAATAAAACTTGCCTTGTTTTGCTCCAACTCTTTTCCATGGTGTTTGAAAAAGTTATTTTGCATGTTTTTTACAGAGAGAGTCTATTGCAACTGACAGCTCCAATTTATTTGACAGAACAGTTTATATCCCTTTGACATGGCAGCAATGAAATCACTTTCCCGTAATATCCTAGTATGTAACTTAAATTGCTTAACGAGAATAAATATCTTTCCTCAATCAAGGGTGAAAAGAAATTAGCCAAATTTTTGTCCTTGAACATAACTGTGGCCTTGAACCACATTAAGAAGATATTTATCTTTTTAGTTGGAACTTGGGCAGAACATTATTATATATTTAGTTGGATTTAAAATTTAAAATGTTGCCACTGAACATGAACCTGAACTTATCGTGAAGGTGTCTTCTGTCTCAGCTTTAAGTACTTTTAACGAATTTTGAACTTTTATAATCATTTCAAAGATCCTTCATAAACATCCTTAGTGTTTCCTATTGCTAACTGACATTGATCAGTTAGCAATAGGATAATGCTAATTAATTAACTAATGCTAACTGATAATGCAGTTAGCAATTGATAATGCATTTCTTTATTCTACAGTAACCTTGTCATCTTCTAATTTTTAAATTAGTACCGATTGAAACCTTTAAAAAAAAAAAAAATCTCAGGTATCATTAAAAACATCAGAATATAGAACTAGATCCCCAAAGGGTTAAGAAATGGAAAAATACAGTAAAGGCAACAATGAATAAATCATAAATAGGGCTGTGTAGTACATTAGAAAAAGTTATATTCAAAAGAGGAGCTAAGTAAGGTAAAGGTAAAGGTTCCTCTCGCACATATGTGCTAGTCGTTCGTGACTCTAGGAGGCGGTGCTCATCTCCATTTCAAAGCCAAAGAGCCAACGCTGTCCGAAGACATCTCGGTGGTCATGTGGCCGGCATGACTCAATTTCAAAGGCACCCAGAACACTGTTACCTTCCCACCAAAGGTGGTCTCTAGTTTTCTACTTGCATTTTTACATGCTTTCAAACTGCTAGGTTGGCAGAAGCTGAGACAAGTAATGGGAGCTCACTCCATTGGCACTAGGGATACGAACTGCTGAACTGACAACCTTTCGATCAACAAGCTCAGTGTCTTAGCCACTGAGCCACCGTGTCCCTAAGGAGCTAAGTAGCCATCCTTAATTAAAGTATTGAGGCTTTAAAAGCTGCCTCTGAGTGTTGCATCTGGGTATGCTGTACAGGCACTGTGTTTCATTGGCAGCCTCAGTGGTTGTGTTACCTGTAACACATAACACCTTAATATACCTAAGCAGACTCATAGCCTGGAAAAACTGCAAAAGCAACTGCAGTCTTTCTTTCCTTAAAAAGTGCTGACTCCAAATTAATAATCTGGGCTCTGAGATCTTAGTTGATTAGAACTTATGTTGGCAATTGCTGGCTAAAACTGACTAGAACTTAATCAGATTAACACTGAAGGCTTTTGTTTTCATGGATCTATGCATTAGTGAGAAAATGAATTTTTATTACCATTTATTACCATATTATTTGCAAATGGTCAGTATCTGAGGCATTTGCTAAACTAGGACTATACTAGGGATCTGAAAAGACTTGAAAGGGTTATTCACTTGGATAAAGATTCATGTGAATAACCTTTTTAGATTAGTGTTACAAAGCAATATGATCCCCCCCCCCTTTTCTAAAAGGAAGCAGACGTGTTTCTTCACTAAGAGACCACAACTAACACAGTTCCAAGAGCTGGAATGCGCTTTCTACAATTGTATAAATGCCTGCAGATTACTAGAACCATTGGTCAAGATCTCAAGGCAACTTGAAGTGCTTTGTCAAGGAGATTTTTTTTTTTTTTACAAACTTGTCTCAATGGGGAGAATTGCACCATCCTTGCGATGCCATCACCTCATCCATGTGAGGTCACCTCCTCTGCTCAAAATAGAAATTTTGTTTAAAGATCTTCCTAAGAGAAACTCTGGAATAAACAAGCTCTTCAAGGAAAATAAGCCTGCTGAGTGAAGCTATTTAGAACCTTAGAAATAATAATTAGCAGGTTGAACTGACTCCAACTACAAACCAGAAGTCAATGAAGTAACATTTGCCAAAGGAGGGGGGAGGGGGAGAAAGACAGCTCCGATGAGAATTCTGGCTGCTGAGTTTGCCAAGAACTTTGAACGCCAATCTCACCTGCTGGACATGAAAGCAGTCTAATCTGGAAATAACAAAAGGTGCATATGATTCAGATAAAGGCTGTGGTTTGTTCTGGGTAAAGATTAAAGCTATACTGAGATGTGCTTATTTTCAGTATGGGATAGAAACAAGGAAGTGGATCAGTGGTGGGTTGCTACTGGTTCAGGCAAACTAGTAGTGGTGGCGGCGGGAAGCTCTGCCTAACCGCCGGGCATTTTCCGTATGCGCAGAAGCATCATGCACGCATGCGCAGAACCATCGCGCGAGCACATGCATGCGTGTGCACGAGCAAACTGATAGCATACTAAATTGAAACCCACTACTGAAGTGGATGTAATTCACTAGGCCTTGGTGTAATTTTCTGGCAGTCCAGATGGTGGTGATGCCATCCATATACCTCAAGTATATGAGAAGAGCTAAAGGATTGAAAGTGAGGAAGTATAGTTTCAAAACAGTTATAAATGTACAAATCATGAATATGCCACTCAAATATATGAACTGACCTCAGATTTAAAATAACGGGAAGAAAATGCATCGGCTAAATATGACAGGATGAAAAGTTGTATATCTGAATTGTGTGTATGAGCCGCGGTGGCGCAGTAGTTAAGAGTTTGGCAGATCAATCTCACCAGGCTCAAGGTTGACTCATCCTTCCATCCTTCCAAAGTCGGTAAAATGGGGACCCAGATTGTTGGGGGCAATATGCTGACTCTGTAAACTGCTTAGAGTGGGCTTTAAAGCACTGTGAAGCGGTATATAAGTCTAAGTGCTATTGCTATTGCTATTTCAGAAGACCTGTCTGAAATACATGGCATCTTCCATTTCATTTAGCAATGACAATTGCTAAATCTCCTGAATTTCAGTCTTCCTTTTCTTGCCAAAGAGGGGGGGGGGAAATGGTTTGTGATGCCAGGATGATAATTTGGGTATAGGATAAGTTCATGCCTAGATGATATAGCTGTATCTATAGATGTGTAATTGTAATGGACTTGGTAATGCACTATAGTTCAACAACTCCTGATTGAAATTTGATTATTTATACATAATGTCCTTAAGGTTATAGAATATCAACACCAAGAATATAATAGTTGTGTGAGAAAAAAGGAATCTTTTTATGGTAGGTTTCCATCTTGTCCCAGCAGGATAACCTCACTTGACTTAGAAAAGAAAATATGTTTTCTGCCCTAGAAATTTCTCCTCTAGCGGCAGGAAGTTAAATTCAACAGGTAAATACTGCCATCTAAAGGCCATCATTTGTGCTTACATAATATCAACATGTACAACATAGACTTTCACAACTCCATTGGAGAGTGCTATCATATCAAATTTTTAAAAACTTGTAAGAGTCTGTGAAGCATCTCACCAGCCAGAAAAAGAAGCAGTATTAATATCCATTTTGCAACAGGGAAGAAGAAAAAAATCCTCAACCAAATAAAATTCATTAAGACAATTATAGTTGTAAATTGTTTTAAGCAAATTCATTCATTCACACTCCCTTAGAATCTGGCTTATAATTTGGAATTTTTTTTTTACACTTTTCTAGATTCTACATACACTTGCAGCTTTTTAGGAAATTTTCATACCGAACTTTCATTCCTTCATACCAAGATGAAGGAAAGATAAATTAGGTGTGAGTTTCCAAGCCCCTTTTTAAAACTTTTTTTAAAGTTTTTAACAGTGGCAAATATTAGAACAAGAATGTGATTTTCTACATGAATGAAATGTTCTTGATTTAGTGTGCTCCACGTGTTCCTAATAACAGCTTTGTGGAAGATGTCCAAAGCAAACTGAATTCATGGAACATTAAGTATCCAGCTAGATAGGTTTCCTTTTATTAAAGGATTTCAAAACAGAACTAATTTATCTACTGTTTGGGGAGGATATTTTTTAAAGGGGGGGCAGGTCATCTGTACAGAAGGAAAAAGCCTGTCATATTGAATTTTATCTGTTTTATTGCTTCTTAATACATGGCATCTGAAATATTCTTGAACTAAACTTCAAAGGTCCAAGTAAGTTTTCAATATGGTAGGGATTAATTTGTGCCTTATTGCAGGGTTATCCAACCATAGCAGCTTTAAGACTTGTGGAATTCAACTCGCAGAATTCCCTAGTCAGCGTGGCTGGCTGAGGAATTCTGAGAGTTGACATCACCAGTCTTAAAGTTGCCAAGGCTGAACACGCCTGCCTTATTGCAAGTTAGAAAATGAAGGCACGCTCATTTCTATTAACATCCATGGAAATTTGTCTCATAAATGAGATAGAACTGACAATGTTCTTATTTTGGATGGGTACAGTAATCCTAGAATGTGCTGGTTCTCCAATCATTTGGTAGCAAAATCTCATCAAGTCACACCCTTTAACTAACTGGAAGGAGGGGAGGAACCACTCCTACCTCTGCTGGTGTAATTAAGACCAGGGTTTAAAAGAAAATGAGTAACTTAGAGCCAACTCCAACTTGTCCTCTTCGTCCATCATGGAATACCTCTTTTGCAACTCTGTTTGACAATGCCAGTCCATGGATGCAACAGGGAACATCACTGTAAAAGAGATATGGGACTCTTCACTCTATCTGATGGAGCTTCTAAAAGGAAGCTGGCTGGCAAATATACATGTGCCAGTTCCACAAGGCTTAAAACTTCGTTCCTGGACTCAAACCGTGCATTACATTAGCTTTGTAGTAAAAACTAGAATATTTCTCTGAAAAGCTATTCATAAAATTGATCAAAAGTGGAACTAGGTTCCAATGTGACCCTGTCGCTTCTATTAAACATGAGCATGGGGCGCCATCATATGTTTTAATAGCTCAAAAAAAAAAGAGTCAAATACCATTCAGCCATTTCAATCTCTCATACCTATCTATTTTTCCATGATCAAAGTATTATAAAGTTCTTTTCACATAAGCTGGGGAAGAAAAATGGGAGTCAAAACTGAAAAGAAATGGCTTTGGAAATAAATTGTTGCTATTATTCTTTTTCTTTCTCATTATAAGGCTTTTCAATGGCATGAAAATAAGAAAAGCAGGAATCAAGCTTGGCTGCTAGAAACTAACCTCTGCAACAATGTGTGTTTCCTAAATCATCTACATCTGGCTGGTGACTTAATGAGCCAGAGCTTACCAACGTGGCCCTAGAATAATTCAAGAGAGAATGAGAAAGAGGGAGACAAAAGGACATTATGTTTGTATTTTGAATTGTTTGTATTTTGAGTTTTCCCAGGTGCTCATGCAAAATAGGTGCAGATGTTTTCAGCCAATGGATGAGTTATATTATATTGTTATAAATACAAGCTGTGTGCATGCTATCATCTTGCCACAGGTCCTAAAAGGCCCTAAGAGATTACTAAGTCTTGAATTTTTAAATATAAAATACATAGAAACAATACATTGTTTCAGTGGTGAATATATTTCAGCATTGTTGAAGGCGGAAAGTATGAAAATGGGATTTGACTGTCAGACATTATTACTTATTACTATGTACTGTACTATGGAAACTGGCCATTTAAAACTATATGCGTTCAAATACAGACAGTTTGTTTGGTGTAGTGACTAAAACATTGGATTAGAAGCTGGGAGGCTGGGAGTTCTAGTTCTGCCTTAGACATAGAAGTGAGCAAAGGACTTTGGATACACGCACCCCCTCTCTATTCCATTGGTAGAAGTTACTGGCAACCTATTTCTGAAACTTGTCAAGATAACTACATAGATTGTTCCTATAGTCACCAGGAGCCAATGGTGACTCAATTGACCATGTAAATAATAATGCAAAATGGTAAGTGAGACATTGATTATCCCGCTGGTATAAGTGTCTTTTATCTCAGCTTTTCATCCTATATGTTGGCTTATAAAATACTTTGTATGGCTGGGTTGGGGAATATTTTCATGGTGTCATGTAATTGACAAAAACATCAGTGGCATATCTAGCCCATTCTCATTGGTAAGGAACTGTTCCTTCTTTCACATTATTAGTCTGAATAAATTGTGGCTGGAAAAGAAAAAAATTTTTTTAAGATAGGGGCATAATTGGAGCTGCCAAGTTATTTTGGTGTCTTTAAATTCATAATGAAAAAAGGATCTCAAATCTAGTCACTGAGTATGCGGGAGCTGTGGTATATCCTCAGTATTAGCTTCTTATGGCAATAACTACTTACTTAAGCAAGGGTAAGAAGAATTAAATAGAAATTCACATAAGAATGAGAAGAAGCTGATATAGTCATTTGGCCCTAATGAAATTGGGATGTGCATTTCACTTACATGGCACGCACTTCGTTTTACTTAAGACAGGATTCAAATATTTAATATCTCATCAAAACTTCTCAGGATTCCTTCAGCTTTCTGCAAAGAGCATTACAACGTTGTTTAGATCTGTACAAAATAAGCAAAGTAGCAATGCTTTGAGTTCCTGATGAGTGGGGTGGCACATGTCAGCTCTTCTATGTGAATTAGAATCCCAAGAGTTTTCAAGAATCTACATCTGAAAATGAACTTGCATGATTCATGACATTACTTGCCACCCACTTTCCTGCTAACTCAGATGAAAAACCTACAGATTTGATATTTTGATAGAGGAGATATGAAAAGGCTGATGAAATCTGAGTAACTTTGGTGAGCACAATTTTCGATGAAATTCTGTTCAGCTATTTATCAGTTTATGCTCTTAGTCCTTCTGCAAAGATCAGAAATACTCCTTCAGCGCTTAGATGATAATGGTTGAATAGAAACTTACATTTCAAGTGGCAATGGAGTGGAAGAGACCAACATTAAGATCTGCTCCAGAAAGATGCTTGTTTGTGCTTCATTGCTATGCAGTGACAGACTGCCACGAACTGGGGCAAAGGGGAGAAAACTTTTGGGAAAATGAAAGTAAGTGATGTATCTCCTTGAGATATTGCCTCAAGGTCATCCAACTGGAAGAAAGGAGGGAATCCACATACCAAACTGCACTTGCACTGACTGTTATTAAAACATCTTGCCTGAACCTAATTGTTTACACTAGGGTGGACTATGAGAAATAGTTAAGGGAAGGGAAAATAGAATTTAGGAATTTTGGCATGTGATTCTCAGTTCTGGCTTTGCAATACTGCAATACACCTGATCTCTAGTAAACTATACCTTTCTGCACAAATGGAGCCAACCTTTTAATTAAGGTTTAAATTGTGACAGGTCTGACATATGCACTTGAAAACAGAGACATGACAGTCTAATCCAGGGGTATCAAACTGGCGGCCTGCGGGTTGGATGCATCACATGCAGGCCACGCCCATCCCAGCTCCATGAATGGGAAAAACATCACAAAACATGACAGCAATGTGACGCGGCAAGTTTGACACCCGTGATCTAATACATCTAGATGGCAAAGACAACAGATTCAGAGGAGTCAGACCAGTTGCAGTTCAGAACACAGATGCTTTTTCCTGTTACCTGCCCAGTTAGGACACTGCAATCAGATGGTCTTAAAGCAATAGGGAAACATTCCCATATCAAATATCATTTGAATTTTAAAGCAAAAGGAACTGGATTCTTATTAGCTACGCCAATGGAACTTCTTAGTCTAATTTTATTCCAGCCAAACTGAAGGACCCAGCAGACATTACTTAATCTGAAATAAAGATCCTTTGGTAGACCATGGCTCCTTCTATACAGGGAATTCTAGACAGTGATGGTGGGTGGGGACATGAAAGCACAGCCGGAGGAGAAGAATTAAGTGAATATAAGCTCTCTAATAAAGAATCTCTAGCCAACGGCCTTTGTCACAGCCTTTCTGAAAGAGATGGACTGCTCTTTATTTGCCCCTTTTTTCCTTTGATGTACTGCTGTAAATGAAGCCTGCAAACCCAGATTACAGGCTGATACCCAATCCACATCTCCAAGGCGAGATATGGGTATCTGTCACATACAAACTCCAATTAACCCTACCTCTGCTGGATGTAGGAAAAGGTACTGTTTTTTTTTTTTTTTAAGGACGGGGAGAGGTCTGTGGAGAAAGGGTGAAGAAGTTTTGATCTGCTATGATTCCTCTGAAGCCTGTGGGAAACAGGTAAGTGGAAGAAATCCCTAAAGCAAGGGAACATTTGCTTTAGGGACTGTTGACAAATATGTTATTAGGAAAATGCTCTGTGTTTCATTTCTGCTTTCTGTGTTCCGCTAAGTCTTATTTTATTTCTCTCTGTGTCTAAGTTAAGGAACTGAGCGTTTAATTTCAGCCTCATTCAGACTTTACTTTTATTATTGGAAAAATATTGGCTTTTCTTCTTTAAAGTCCTCTTGTGATTTGTAATAATAATAATAATAATTTGAAACCTCAACAGTGTTTCCTTTTTCCTGAGGTTTTGGATGCAGGGCTCTTAACTTGTAACAGACCAGCTTTATTCAGAGTCTGTCCAGCATCGCATTTTCCTTTGGATTTCTCCTTCATAACTAATTTGCAGGTTGTTATATTACTGTGATCGGGACGTCTCTACAATTATTTTCTTCCTCTGTGGATGTTGCATTATATTAATTTTTAATTTTTTTAAAAAACTTCAACCTATTTTTTCCCTTGCTTCCTGTGAAATTTGTTTATATCCCAAAGGTAGAAGGGAGGGCTGAATCCTCTGGCCATCATACTTTTATACTACACGGTCAGGCTTTATTAAAATTATTCCAATCTTTACATTTCACTTTTTTAATTGCCAGAAATGCAACACAGATACCCTCCCACCAGGCTGCCAGACCACAATCCAACTCCACTGAAAGGTTAAAGGTGAGAATGGCTGTAATGACAGAACTGTGCAAGTTTGATAGTGGTTTCCCCACAGGCATAGTTGCTCAGTGGCTTAATGATGCTGGAGATAGGCTTTGCTCTGGCAGTTCAAGTCCTAGCATCACAGGACAGGGTGAGCTCTGTTACTCACCTCAGCTTCTGCTCATCTAGCATGTTGAAAAGCATCTAATATGAAAGTAGATAAATAGGTACCATTTCAGTGGGGAGACGAGTTTGTACTGTGAGTCAGAACCCTGATGGTGCTGGATCTTTCCGGAAGTGACATCCATTTTTGAGGTGACTTTGGTGCAGGGAGAAGTCCCTAGATGCCATTTGTCTTTCTTTCTGGTGCAGAACTAGCTTGCCCCTTGTGGTGCACCTTGGAAAGCACGTGAGCCTGAACCAAACAGGCTAGCAGACTTAGGTAGCTAAGTACGACTCTGCATTGTAGTCTCCTGGCTAATATAACATAACTATCAGCACTTCAAGCTGCACTCGCTCTAGTGCTGACATAAGGAGGAGAGAGGGGGCATCTAGCAAGAGGACGTTTGACTTTTCACCTACTTATTTTCCCTGGAGATGATATCCCCTAGGAGATGGGATGGGAGGGGGGAAATTCCTTTGAGCTGGAGTAGTAGATTAGGGGCAGAGTGACTTGGAAGATGGCCAATGAGACCAGAGGAGTGGGGAAAGGAAAGGGAGGGCTTGGGGCCAGGAAGTCAGTGTTGGCTGCGATGGACTTGGAGCTCAGTTGTTGTGCTTAATAAATGTGAGATTTTCATCAAAGACTATTTGTTTGAAATGCAATTTGTTTGAGACGACATCGAAACCTGACAATAACTGTATGCTAAATAAATGATAATAAGTGTTTTCCTCATCTCCATGTGAATTAGGGAGAAGCACGCCTGAGTTGCTTACTTACTTACTTACTTATTTATTTATTCAATGTATATGCCGCCCTTCTCCAGAGACTCAGGGCGGCTTACAATGCATTAAGCAATAGCCTTCATACTTTTGTATATACTGCTTAGTAGGGCTTCCCCCCCCCCCCAAGTGGTGTTCTTTTTTCTACAAAGTCAGCTTTTTGCCCCCACAATCTGGGTCCTCATTTTACCTATCTTGAAAGGATGGAAGACTGAGTCAACCTTGAGCCTGGTGAGATTCGAACTTGCAATAATTGCAGGCAGCTGGTGCTAGTTAACAGCACTTTAGTCTGCTGTGCCACCAAGTCTCTTGGTTATACTTGCTGCTTGCTTTGGACATAAGCCATATTTTCCTAATCATCAGTTTGATCATGGATCTGGCTCTTTTCTATCAATTTACTCTCTGTATCAGGGTATGAGAGTGCTATATTTTTTCCATACTAAGTTTAGGGAATGAATGCCAGGTGAATTACCTCCTGGAGCATAGGTGATAGCAGCAGGATAGCACCTACAAAGGTGTCATCCCAAATCAAGAGGAAGAATGGGATGTTAAGGCCCATAAAGCTTCAGAAGAAGAGATTTGAGATTTCTAACCATCTCTCTTGTGCCTCTCAACAATTTATATTTCTCTAGAAATTAACTATTCAAGCATTTTCAAAAGTACTTGAAGTTTTATAGTTGCTTGTGAAATAAGATTTTCAGAATGCTAAAAATTGGTTGGAAATCAATTTTATCTGATTGTCTAGTTTACTGTATATGTAATAATAAGGTGTCCTCCAGAAAGAAATCAAGTAAGTACTTGGATGGGAGGAAAAAAGGGATAAGCAGTCATACTTACAGCCTGCAATTTTCTGATTCCTTATCTAAACATACCTACTGTGGTTTCCAGAAATACCTGCTAAAGAGGTAGTATAGGCCCTTTGTATCAGTAGAAATGGTTCTGATAGCTTCAGAATCAATATATCTATGAAGATTCTCTGTCATCAAGGTCACGGGACAACCCATGGTGAAAAAGCACCTTTGGTTCAGAAGCAATAGTTTTCATGAAAAACTTTACATGTTTAATTGCTATAAGGCAGTCAAACTGAGTCAAGATATAGAAACAGCTCCTGAGAGTTTTATCAATTATTGCATGTATGGATTGTTAGAATATGGGCAATAGTATCTTAGCATGCATCGTGATCCCTAGATTTTAGATCCTACTTTGCCTAGAACATGATGAGCATGTTTAGAGTAAAACTGGATCTTGGTTGTACTCATTGGCATAAAACCAAAAGGTGTCAAAATGGATCAACCTTATCATTACTGTGAACAGGCAGTGTCACATGCAGCATGAGTAGAATTAAAGCTAGTAACTTAGCCCAAATCTTCTCTATCTTACTAAAGTCATTACATGAAAGCCTAGAATGATCAAAGCCATGTAAATTCATTACATGAAAGCCCAGTGTGATCAAAGCCACGATGGGTTAGAGAGCTCAATATGCATAGCCAATCTGGCGATGACCATATGGAGGACTGTGACTTGGAATGTAAGAGAAATAAACTATCTGTCTATAAAATTGAAAGAAAGGAAACTAGATATGTTGCATGAAACCGAGGGAAAGATGCAATAGATCTGATTGAAGGACATAATAGATTGATCTTGTAAAGTTGATGAATACATGCAGAGAAGTGTGGGCGTAAGTTTAATTATGAATAAAAGAGCTGACGTGTACATCAACAAATACGAACTCATTTCAACTACCTTGGTACGTATATGAAATGTACATATGTACTGTATATGAAAACAAGAACTCACTTAGTTGGTGACATTCCATGTTACAATCCAATGCATGGAAGTAATGGAAGAAATACATTTTAGGGCAGAAACATGCAACGTTTTGAACGAAGATTCACTATGTTCAGATTCAGGGAAAAATAGTAATGTAAATAGAAGATGGTATTGAGATGGGAAAATACAGAAAAAATATCTGGGCATTCAGAAGCATGAAAATATGTAAGAATGGTGATTGTTTAGTAAGCATCTCCTTTTAAAAAAAACTCAGTTTAATCATAATTTAGCATCTGTTCCGCAATTTGGCCAGGACTTTGCTCATGCATGCCCCAAAGGTTATTTCTGAAAGAAGGACCCAGCTTTCCGAAAGGCATGGCTTGTGAAATAAGCCGCCCTAAATCTTGTAAAACCTTAATGATTCCTTTCTCGAAACCTTTCAGGAGAAGGAGAAAAAGGATCTAGGGAGACGTATGGCATTCTTTTCCTAAAAAGCTTTGAAATATGTTCAAAAATATTTTATGAGGTCACACTAAAAAAAGAATAATTGGAAGAAAAATTCTGCTTGTCTAAGCGAAGAGCACATTTGTAGCAGTGGGGTAAATGTTTTATCGATTGAGAAACTGGGAAACTCGAGTCATTACTCACCATGGGCTAAAGAATAATTGCTAATGCTCTAGCGGAAAGATTAAAAACAGTTTCTGGAAGTATTTCTTACAATGATCAATGGCGTATCATCCCAGGCCATTGGATCTTCAATAACATTTTTCCCTTTTGGGATGCAATCAATTTTTATAATATGATTCATTCGCCAGTGGGCACGCTTTCTGCAGACGATGAAAAGGTACTTATGTGCCTTATATTGTTGAGAGGTAATCATATATTGCCAAGGCTAAGGTTAAGATAGAAAAGATCTACCTGTACTCCCCTTCCTCCCTCTCTGTCTGTCTGTCTGTCTCCCTCTCTCTCTCTCTCTGTCTCTGTCTCTGTCTCTGCCTCTGTCTCTCTGTCTCTCTCTCTCTCTCTCTCTCTGTATCTCTCTCTCTCACTCACTCACTCTCTTTAAGTGGATTGGAGAAATAGTTGTAAGGGTAGCTGCTGGCTCTTTTATTGTTTCCTACTTCATTTTTTTTACCTACTTACTTCAGTGCTGTCTTAAATAAATAATCATCATGAAACAGAGGCTTCTGCAGATTTTAGACTAGGCCTTCATTGACCTGTAACTGTACAACCTTTGTTTTCAAGAGCCTGCAATAACTTCAAGAGCTGACTTCTTATTAAACCTTGCCACAAGTCTTCTGTTCTTCCCCACTTGCATTATGACACAAACTAATTGAAAAAACTGAATCCTCGTTTTAAGATCAAGTAAAGGCAATGACCATTTGGATTTTGAAAAGTTTCTCAGTTAGAACATTTATTTACATGCACATCATTCACAGATAACTTGACATTGGAATGGGGGCCAGACAACTTGATAAGCAATTAGGATTCAGCAGTTATCAAATTATTATTTTTTTCATTGAGACAGAGTGACTGCCAACACCTAAAAAATAGGGGTGGGAAGAAAGTTCATTAGGGATCTTCATGGAGTCTAAAAGCAAAAGTGACATTCAAGCCATAGCACTATAGAACTGAAAGAGTTATTAGAGGTTTATTCATCCAGAATGCAAGATGCTTTACAGTATTTTTGAAATGAAGCGGTGATAATTGGTTTATATATTGAAGCCAAGAAAATGTGGACATGTCTATATACGTACCAAGGCTCAAGCTGAAGTTAAAGAAGGTTCTATTTATTTATTTATTTATTGGTTCAATTTATTTGCCGCCCTTCTCCGGAGACTCAGGGCGGCTTACAATGCATTAAGCAATAGCCTTCATACTTTTGTATATACCTGCTTAGTAGGGCTTTCGCCACCCCCCTCCCCTAAAAGCGGTGTTCTTTTTTATACAAAGTCAGCTTATTGCCCCCACAATCCGGGTACTCATTTTACCTATTTTGAAAGGATGGAAGGCTGAGTCAACCTTGAGCCTGGTGAGATTTGAACTTGCAGTAATTGCAGGCAGATAGATAGATAGATAGATAGATAGATAGATAGATAGATAGATGATAGATAGATAGATAGATAGATAGATAGATAGATAGATAGATGATAGATATATTTGACTATATATAGTTTTGTTTTTTGTTTTGTTTTAATGACCCTATCTCTTCCATTGGGTGGAGTTGCCCCCACTCCCCGTATATCTATTGGCAAACATTATGTCAAAGCCAGCACAGTTGAACGTGAAGGAAAAGTTTGCAATCCTGCAAAAAAACTGGTTGAATCAAACAAACAAAAAAGGTTGCATTTAGTCACTTCTGTATAGAACTTATTATGTCAGGCTTTTCCAGTCAAGGATACATTAGATGACAGCATTTGAAATAAATAGCTAGGCAGAGTATTGAACACACTGTGTGTGCATCACTTCATCAGAAAATCCTGATATATACTATGTGATTCATCACTTAGGTCAGAGGAAGTTGTAAATTTAGAGGCCAAGCCTTTTCCTTATCTTGAAGCTTTAGCAACATAACTGTGATTTAAGATCTGTCCTTGAAAATCTATGTTCCTTTTTCTATACCACTGAATCATCAAAGAATCTACCCCAATAAATGATCCATCCACCATTAGGAAAATAACCAGGGCTTGTTAGGTAAAGGTTGCTGACTAAATGAAATATGGGAATGGTAATTCTGATGCAAATTACAGAAACTTTCAACTTATTATAGGACATGTAAATTTTCATGGATGGGAAAGGGTAATGCAGAAGCTGATGATAGCTATAGGAGGCCTAAAATCGTGAGATCTAGTTATTTGGCTAGGCTAACATACCATTCAAGCTACCCTAACTCTGAACATGTAGTATACATAAATGTGTAAATTGAATTAAATCAATAAAAAATAAACATTATGCACCAGGATAATACTAATCAAATAGACTATCACAACTGCAGAAGAGAGTAATACCACATCCACCCCTTCAGCTACTGAAACAAGTTTTCATGTTTTTATACCACACAACTTTAGGGCTAATTCTACAAAAGGGGCCGTTAATTGTATGAACTCTAATTTATTTGTTAAGTACAATACAAGCTAGGCAGATATATTGATCATTTTCCTCATATCCAAGGTTATATGGATCTTTCAATGAAACATAATTTGTGGGCATGATTTGTGTGTGAAAAATCCCACACTGCAATAACCATAAACTTCAGATTCACAAGTATAATGCAACCATTTCACTAATAGTTAATCTACAGTTCAGTAGTGGGTTTCAAAAAATTTTACTACCGATTCTGTGGGTGTGGTTTAGTGGGCATGGCATGGCTTGGTGGGCGTGGCTTGGTGGGCATGGCAGGAGAAGGATATTATTTAAAATCTCCATTTCCACCCCACTCCAGGGGTGCAAAATTCCCATTTCCTCCCAATCAGATGGGACTTGGGAGGCAGAGAATAGATAGGGATGGGACCAGTCAGAATGTTTACTACCAGTTCTCCAAACTACTCAAAATTTCCACTACCGGTTCTCCAGAACTGGTCAGAATTTGCTGAAACCCACCTCTGCTACAGTTACCTACAAATATTTAGCAATGCAGTCTTAGTACAAAATTCACATTGAATTCTTAAAAATATACATAATTGCATCTCAAATGCCAAATGAAAAATATTTTTACATTCAAGTAAAAGAATGAACCAAGTTGTTTATGTGAACTCAAACATAACTTAGGTCAATTATCTGGCTAGTAATTCACATAACAATGGTGTTACTCTAGCTTTTACTCTAGCTGACTTTCTCACTGTTGGATAATATGTGATTAACTGAGAAAAAGTAGAATTTATCATCTAATAATTGAAATTAGATATGAATTCAGTATAAATGTCAAAAATAAGATGACCAGGCATGCAACCCCCAGGGGGAGAGCCTTCTCTATGGGGGCACTCACCCTCTGGAATGAACTGTCCTCGGGTATACGCATGATCATTGACCTGTGTACCTTCTGCCGTGCCCTTAAGACCCTACTTTTCCAACAAGCTGGACTAGCTTGATAAGAATCCGGGCTGGATGTTTTTAAATTCTTGGGTTTTTTAATTTGGGGAGCCAAAAGAATTAATTTGTTTTAATTGTCTTTTAAATTTTATACACTAGGTTATTTTAATGTGGCTGTGCACCGCCCTGAGTCCTTTGGGAGAAGGGCAGTATAAAAATTCAATAAAATAAATAAATAAATGCCTGGGTGCTGGAAAACAGGGTAGATAAACAAGCAGTCTCTGCTGTGAAGTGTAAAATATATAAAGAATTTTTAAAAAGTTGACTTTGATGAAAATGTGCAAGAATCATTTCCTGACAAATAAGATAATATTCAGAAGTGGCTTAGGTTGATTCACAGCTATTTAAAAAAAGAAGGAGTTACCACGCAATCAGACTTGCAAGATTCAGTTAATATAGCCAATCTCATTAAAGGTAGTTTTAGCCTTCCTCTGAAGTTGATTTCCTGGGCTGGGCTGTCTAGTGAGATTGATAAATGAAGGCCAGATGGTGATGAAATGAGCCATCTTTGAGAAATGAATAACAAAAATCAGTATAGTATCCAATCTTTAACAGATAGCAGGTCAGTAATAAAATCCAAGGAAAGCATATCCCAGGGAGGAGAGGGATTTAAGAGATCAGCCTGATGCCAAGCTAGATGCTATTGTGGCAAAGCCATACAATCTCTTCCCTCGTGGAAGAAGTGATCTATAACTGGCTATTGGGGCACAAGTCTACCCATTCCCAAGAAAAGGGGGTAAATTGGAGTCATTTCTCTGAGCATACGGGTCATCTTCCTGCTATGTGCAAATTTGCTCAGTGAAGTGAAAATTATGCCTTCACAGTTCAAAGCCAATATTTTTGTGCTTGAGGCAAGGGAGCAAATGCATCATTTGCAGGATAAAGTAGAAGGGATAATCATAGAGGAAAAAATATTCAGGGTTGCATGAAAAAGTATCAGTTTGCTTGTTCTACAAGCTGCGTATATAGGAGACACAAAAATTAACAGAGGAGAAAAATTGCTCCCTCTTAATTTGGTGTTGTGTTAGTATCTGAGTCCATTTTGAAAATTGTCATTGAGAAATTTCTTAGATTGGCTAGTTCTTTCAAGGACATTGAATATTGGTGTATGGTGGGGATATAAGTGCCTCAAAATTAACTACTATCAAAGGATGTTTGAGGGAACTCATCCTGTAGTTGACCACATTCTGGTCAACCAATGTTCAATCAGTTCAGCCCACATCCTGAACAAAAATTTGAGCACAACCACATGTGCCATATTTAGCATTTAACTTTTTCCACTATTGACTACCTAATGAAACAGTTTGACCATAAAATTTGTATAGCTGCCTACACCAGATCTATTGTGCTCTATGAAGATTGTTGCCCATTTAAGAGACTGATTACAATTCTTTCTGAGAATGGCTGGGAAATAATCAGTTCTATGGAAGCTTTTGAACCTCTCAGAACTTCTATTGTACTTGTCAATCAAGCAATCAGTCGCCACAATGTTATACAGTCATGAGGCAGAGTACAATCAATGACAAGATGGTGGTGGGAGTGCAGTTAATTTACTCTACTTTCCATGACAGAACATGTGAAAAACATGAGTTCCTGCAAAACAGCCCTGAGCTCTTATGCATATAGTATTTTATATTCATAGTATGTGGTCCTGGTGGATCCTAACTCATGCTTTGTGGCATTGATCATTCACCACATAAGTCTTTTTTAAACAGGCTGTAGAATCCATTGTCTCCAGAGTCTGTTAAACATTAATGAGTGCTTTGTGTATGTTAGAAATTATAATATATGAGTCTATGCTCCAGTTTTAGAACTATTTATGCTACAGAAATACCACTATAGTGTAACATAAAAATTACTTATGGCATTTATTACCAAGAAATAAGACTTCCTCTCCCCAATGTAATGCTATCAATTTTGTGGCTCATTTTTTTTTCCAGAATTGTATTCCTTTGTTTGCTTTGTTGACAATAGCAGTTGAAGATTTAAAGTACCTGATTTAATCTCTACACGGTCTATAGTGGTTTAAGATTTACAATAGCTATTCCCTCATCTCTAACTCTTGTTGTATAAGCATCTTTCTTTATTTAACATGTTTCACTGATATGATACAATTTAGTAAAGGTCATATTTTTCTTGCTTGCAAGTTCTCTATTTAACTTCTGCAGCACAGGTGGCTTTTCTTGAGGCTTGTTCTGTTGGAGAAGGGGGATTACATATTTCTCTGCATAAATTTAGGGACTAGCAACCATTACATGCTTCAAATCCTTCTTTCTTTTGGTTAAGTCTCTGGCCAGTAACACATCCTGAGTATTACCTAATTATATGGTTAACATTGCAGAGTGACTGTTGTGCTATCTGTTGCATTTCTGATCTCACCATTCCATTCGTTTTTCAACAATTCATTCTATTACAAAATAATTTATTCTTGGCAATACATTTACGCTAAAATAAAGGTATATATTTACCCAGGAAATTCCTGATTTTCTCATTTGGTCATTAACAAAAACTAAAAGAAGAGAAAATCAAATCGATAACATTTATTGGTGAATCCCTTGTGTGTGATGCTAATCGATAACATCAACTGCAAAACTTAATGAAAAATTAATAAAGATATCCAGTAACAGTCCACCCCCACCCCCCAAAAAATAAAATCCTGGGCTAATTTAATTTAATTAACTAGTTTTTATTTTCACTAAACAATCAGATTGAAAGGAAACAAGATGCATAAATTTAGGGTTTTTTAAAAGATATATATTTTATTTCAATCCCTTTGTAAGAAAAAAAATTCCTAGTTTCCATGAGCTAATGTAGAAATATTGTCATCACAAAACCTTTGTTTTTGTTACAACTAAATATATATTTCAAAGAACAGTCATGAGTATAGATAACAGTAGATTTCTTTCCTTTTATATCTCTAGAATCTTCAGTTACCCAATAGAGTTAATTGGCAAAAGCAAAATGTCAGATTAAACAAAGTATTAAGCAAAAGAAACTCATTTCCAGTGCATAATTAACTTCTGGAATTCTCAGCCACTGAAGAGCACTGGCTTAGAAATTTACAGAGGGAATTGTTGAAGATCTTCTGGAGATTAAATCCAAAGTACTACACAATTCTAATTCTATATAATGGGTAGTAAATATAGTAAATTCTGTAAACCGCCTTGAGTCGCCATGGGCAAATAGGCAGAAATATAAATTAAGTAAGTAAGGAAGGAAGGAAGGAAGGAAGGAAGGAAGGAAGGAAGGAAGGAGGGAGGGAAGGAGGGAGGGAGGGAGCTTTAGTTAGTTGAGACTTACCATGCACATAACCCATATTCAAACACAAGTTGAATATTCAGAGTCCCATCCCATGTGCTGAAATACCATGCACTATGACAGTGCTGATCTTGGATACAGAGGACAATAGATACTGGAATGAGGAAGGAAGAATATTGTGTGACATAACTGAAGTTTATCAGAAAGACATTTTATATACATACGCAATTCTGCCTCTTCTAGTTATGTACTAGCATTAAATTCAAGTTTATTTGTAAACATGTCCTTATAAGATTTGTTATAAGGCCTAACACAAATGTTGGCCCTCCCACTCCCATCTCCCACACTTAAGCAGGAGCAGTATTTCAATAGGTGAATTATGTCACAATAAAAATTTAGCAGTTCCTCAGAAATTGCACTTTTGGATGTGACATCGCCATGTGATAATAAAGTAAAGCTGACTCCCTGATACTTTAACATCAATCCCAGAATTATCATTCTCTGGAGACAGTGCATGCTCTAGCTGCATTCATCCATCTATGGTTTATGGAGAGAAAACCAAGCCTGAGCCATATAATAAAATAAATATGTGACTGAAAAACTAATTTTCAAACATGAACTTCAGTACTGAATGTGGGATCCTTCCCCTTCAAGCACTCAGACAGGATATAAGCATACAAATCCTTAAAGAGACATTCTATTTATTGAAAACAAAATGGCTGTCAAACAAATAAAAGATTGAGTGCTAATAAGTATGACCTAGAGCTGGGGTGTCAAATTGGCAGCCCATGGGCCGGCCATGCCCCCCCCCCTCTGCCAGCTCTGTGAAGGGAAAAAACATCATGATACGTCGCATGATGGCAACATCCAAATATATTAAATAAAGTATTCAAAGAATGGAGACATAATAGCATACAACCTTACCTCTCTGAGGGGGATGATTTTGGAAACAGTCTTTGGGATGCTTGGAGTTACTAGGTTTTATTGTGACAAGAACAACCGTTTTAGAAGGTTTAATTGTGATCTTTACAAACCAAGGTAATTGTCCATGGTAAATGTCTCATAGTCATTATCTCTATAAATACTTATATCACCTGACATGAAATGTGTGGCCTAAGATTCCGATCCAGGAGGTAAATTGTATATATATTCTCTGTGACAATGTTGGAAATAGGAAGTTTGCTATACAAAAAAGAATCTGTAGTCAATACAGCCCTTCATTTTCTTTTAGCTTCAATCTTCCAAGCCTATTGCTTCAGCCACTTTGTACATTCTTGAATTAGAGAGGAAGGATTCATTGAGACATTGTTAATAAAGACTGCCTCGCCTCAAAATCTATTGCAGGGGTATCCAACCTGGGCAACTTTAAGACCTGTGGCTGGCTGGGGAATTCTGGGAGTTGAAGTCCACAAGTCTTAAAAGTTGCCAAGGTTGAACAAACCTGCCCTATTACTTGGAGAACAATGGCTTCTCATTGTTCCGAATACTGGAACAAGCCAAGGGACCTAAGAGTACAATGTAGCTTTCAGAATGCAATCAATGCTTTACAATCTTGGTCAGAATAGGATTTGTGTGTACATTTCTCCTGTTTCTATTAGTGCCAAGAACAGAGCATTAAGAGGCTGGGGGGTGGGAGGCGAGAGAGAAAGGAGCATCAAAATAATACTTCTAAGTTTTTTCCTCTGAACATCAAAGAAATCAAAGAGAACAACAGAAATGTGGACTAGGCATGAATAAAACACTTTTGAATCCTTTCTTACCAGTGCATCAGAGCAACTAAAAGAAAAAAAAGTGAAATAAAAAAAATGAAGCTTTTTCACTCAAAGCCTTTCTCCTTATAAGACTTTTTTTTTTTTACTCCCTCATATTATTGAGATAAAAGATGTAGCAGTATTTTTTACCACATTCCATGGGAAATGGAGAGGAGAAGGGATTCTGTTGCTCAGGCCACTAGGATATTCTCTCCTTGTATTATCCTGTCTTAAAATACACTACATTTAAAACTTTGAGGCAGGCGTAGCCATGACAAAGCAGACATTGAAGGACATAGATGGCATCCATGGCACTAACCCACAATACCAGATGGAGAAGATAATTCACACTTGCATCTGTAAGTCCAAATATTGCAAGGAACAATGTTCGTTTTCATAGCTGAACTGGTTGTAGATACGTCTACTGAATTGAGATACAGTAGTGAACTTTATGTGGAAATATAGCCAATACCATTCTTATGCCTGACTTGGGAAATTTTATTTATTTATTTATTTATATTTCACATTTCTGAAACACCCTTCTCCCTCAAAGAGGGACTCAAAGATCCTGCAAACACAACTTGAAAATGACATTTCCCCCCTGTAACCCCTTGCATTGGAACTACTGAATGGAGTTGAGCAGTGGTGAAATCCATTTTTTTTACTACCAGTTCTGTGGGTGTGGCTTGATGGGCACGGCAGGGGAAGGATACTGTAAAATCCCCATTCTCTTCCCATTCCTGGGGGAAGGATATTGCAAAATCTCCATTCCCACCCTACTCTGGTCAGAGGTGGTATTTGCCGGTTCTCCATATTACTCAAAATTTCTGCTACCAGTTCTCTAGAACCTGTCAGAACCTATTGGATTTCACCCCTGGAGCTGAGCATTTACTGGCCGAATGTCCTTCTTGATGCCTACGTGGAGCTCACAACAGATATTTTCTCTTTGCTCCCAGAAAGAGAAATATCTGCCACTACCTAGGATTGAACTCACAGCCTCCTGATTGTGAGGTGAGAGATCTACCTCTAGGCCACCACACCCCATAAAATAGGTGTGTGAAAATGACATAACTGTTGAATTTTACAAAGAAGAAAGACTTCAGATAGAAGGAATTATTAGATGAATTATATGGTGATTATAAGGAGCCCGGATGGTGCAGTATTGCAGGCAAACTCTGCCCACAGCCAGGAATTTGATCCTAACAGTGATCAAGGTTGATTCAGCCTTCCATCCTTTTGAGGTCAGTAAAATGAGGACGCAGATTGTTGGGGACAATATTCAAATAATGCTGACATTGTAAACTGCCCAGAGAGTGCTGTAAAACACCATGGAATGGTATATAAGTCTAAATACTATTGCGATTGCTATATGCAAGATTGGCAAAGCCTTAAAATACATTGAGCTTGTGTTTTAACAATTATCAAAATTATTGACATTTTTGACATTCAGCTTGTGCCACCAGTTTGACAGTATGTTACCCATATCTATGCCTGAGAGTATAATAGCAGGAATAGGCTTGTAGAAAATGCAAGATTTGAAGAAATACACCTTCTGATTCTTTAGGAAAAGAAAGCTGAAGAAGATGTGAGCCAAAAAACCTCAAAAAGAACTAATGCTGAATGGCAGGGACTAAACATTGACCTACAACTGAGGAGAGCTGAAATTATAGCAGGAGGTAATGGAAATTATAGGATGGCGTAGCTGGAAATCTAACATCAGCAGTTCCAACTGCAACACTTCATTTTAACTGACATCAGGCTGGCAGTAAGGATCCATTCTGTGTATGAAATTTCAGTAACCAAGGTGTATCTTCATTAAAGTGCCCTTGAAATATTTGAATAGGAGGTTATAAATCAATGATCAATATTTTGCTGCTTGCTCTTGTTCTCCATTCTACACCATCAGCAAAGACGATCGAGTTACTAAAAGCCTACCCACATCTGAGTTCATTTATTATATGAAATTCTTTTCATGGGACAGTAGTTGGTGGCTTTGTTTACTGGATTGGCTTAAAAGCAGTGATTCTACTAGGTTTTAGCTTAATGGGGAAATTTTAAAAAATGAAGATGCTGAAATAGAAACGATGGCTTGGAATTTGGGGAGGTTGTCATCCAACACATTGAAATGGAAAGGCTGATGCAAACAGGCCAGATATCATAAGCATATCAGGGTCTATCAGACGATCATGTCTGCCAACTTTTCAGATGTAGATATAAGCACAAATGTGGACTTGTACTTTAAAATACCTCATACTCTTATCTGCAAGTAAATATGTACAGCATTTCAACAATGGGCTTCAAATGCCCATTTGTTCAGACTGTATGTGTGTTATTCGGTATTTCCTATCAGGGATATAGGACCAATTTTAAACCCATGGAATGGGTTCCTTTCAAAGGGAGGAAGAAAGAGAAAATTAGCCCTCAGCTTTCTCAATTTAAATAATCCATGTGATTATCTAAAAGGTGGCTTTCCTGTGAATGTAAGATCCAGGATCTAAAACCTTGAGCTATTCCATTACATTCAAGGATTGCATGAAGGTTCAAATATTAGTTCATGGATTTTTATTCCCTCTTCTGGATAGTTTATAAGCCTTGAACTGAGTATATGAAGACATGGTTAATTCTACAAATGCATCGTCAGACTTCAGCTATCTGTATTTGATGGCTTCTACAGTGGCTTGTAGAAAGAGCAACAACATAATAAGAAGCCTGGATAAAAACGTTCATAAATTTGACAAAATTAAATCCTGCAATTAATGATAAAATCACTAAAATATTTCAGTACTTATAAATATTGGAAAAGCAGGCAGCACCGAGACAAATAAATATATTCTAATAATAGACAAGGAACTTCTCTAGGCTGTGAACTGCAACTTGCTTCATAAGGTTAACAAACTACATTAGCCACTCATTCATCTGTGGCTCATAATTAATCACTTGTTGAAAATTACATTGTATAATAAATGAGAACAGACATGATTCATTAAAACTTCTAATTAATTCTATTTAATGCTATTTCATAGTTCATTGATAAGTGCTGAGAGAGGGATTACATTGGGAGAGATTTGATGCATTGTTGCTGAAGAGGTAAATAGAGCAAAGATGATCTGGAATGAAACATGGACATGATGGCAAATGAAAATGTCAGATGTTGATCTTGGTTGTGACTAGTAGCATTGGAAAATAATGTTTAAGATCCAGCTAGAACGCTTATTGTTACTTCTGGGGTTTTTTTTTTAATGACTTATATAAACCAAATGAACCTGAATGCAGATTTGACATTTAGCTTTGGAGCAGGCAGGATTTTGCTACCTTTTGGTTTAAAAGACCAAGAACTTGGAAGTGCATATCAAATCTAATGATTTAGATTTTTGTTTAACTGAAACTGGAAAAAAAATTGGGATGGAGATCCCAGATGGAGAAACAGTTTCTTCTCCAGGAAAATATTCCATGAATCAATATCAATATGGAAACTCTTGCATGTAAAACAAGAGTTTTATCAATGAGCTACTTTCCCTTCTCACAGTTAAAGAAACTTTGTATACGTGGTCATAAGACTGAGAGCAGCTGTTTGAGGTATCAGACACGATAGCCTGCGCAATCAAGAAGAAACAAATCCTTTTAGAAGGATTTGCAACCTTTGAAATCAAGCTTATACTTTTTCACTAAAATATTATTGAGTCTGTCATCTGCACCTCTATAACTGTCTGGTTGGGTTCTGCAACCCAACAAGACAGACACAGACTTCAGAGGATAATTAGAACTGCAGAAAAAACAATTGCTACCAACCTGCCTTCCATTGAGGACCTGTATACTGCACCAGTCAAAAAGAGGGCTGTAAAAATATTTACAGACCCCTCACATCCTGGACATAAACTGTTTCAATTCCTGGTATAGAGCACTGCACACCAGAACAACTAGACACAAGAACAGGTTTTTTCCGAATGCCATCACTCTGCTAAACAAATAATTCCCTCAACACTATCAAACTATTTACTAAGTCTGCACTACTATTAAACTTCTCATCATTTCCATTACCCATCTCCTTCCAGTTATGACTGTATGACTATAACTTTGTTGCTTGTATACTTACGATTTATATTGATATTGTTTCCTGATTGCTTATTTGTTTCCTATGATTATCATTAAGTGTTGTACTTTATAATTCTTTTTTTAAGTTTTTATTTTTAAACACACAGACAGACACACATACATTATATATTTTTTGAACAGAGTATTGGCCAGTTCACAAATGTAAACAAAATTTTAGTCATTTCAACACAAAATTTAATATTCCCTTTTTCCCCCCTTTCTTTTCTTTTTTTCCCCAAATCAATATTACCCACTCATCCTATCTCTAATCTTAACCAAATCCCATTTTTCTCTTCCTCTCTATGTTAAACCCCTTAAATTTGAAATCTCCTTTAACATAGTTTCTAATATTACAACCATTCATTTCATATCAAAATAATAAATCAAAACATTTTATACCACACATTCCTTAGATCTTATTCCAAATAATGCACTCCAATATTTTAATAAAAATCAGTTAATTGTATGTTTTTTTATTTTTGTATAATAATAATAAACCAAGCTGCTTCCTTAAATCTTCTCCTTAATTTTTAAATACTTTATCAAAGGTATATATTTACTGTTCAAACGCCATCTTAATCATTTCTATTTTCACCACAGTCTAATTAATTCAAATACGCAATTAGAAATATTTATAAGCTCCAACAATACAGTTAAGAATATTCCAATTAGTACATTTCTCTAATTTTAAGTAAAACATATTTCTAAATCATATTTCATATCTTTCATACATCCATAGGATTTCCCATTATTTTAAATTACTTAATTAGTATCACAGTTTCATCTTTTTTTTTGACATTCATTTCATCTATCAATTTTACTTCAATTCATATTTCAATTCAAAGTGTATGCAATTAAAAATATTTATAAACTCCAACAATACAATTAAAAATATTCCAATCCTTATAATTTCTCTAATTTTAAGTAAAACACATTTCTAAATCTTATTTCATTTCGCTCACACATCTGTATAATTTTCCATTATTTTAAATTACTTAATTAGTATCACAATTTCATCTTTTTTCCCTAACATTCACTTCATCTATAAATTTTACTTCAATTCATATTTCAATTCAAAATGTATACAGCTTATTACTCTTTCATTTCTTTCTCCTCCTTTTCTGTTTTTCTATTTTTTTCTTTTTTCCCCCGTCTTTTCTTCTGTGCTTTAAAATCCTGAACTCTCCTATTTTGTCCTATATTTCCCATTCTTTCCCATCTCTTTCCCCTTTTTCTTATCTTTCCATTGTCAATCCCAATGTAATTATTTTGTATTTTAAAATCATACTGTTCTATTTTGCCCTATATTTCCCATTGTTTTCCATCCCTTTTCCTTCTTTCTTATATTCCCTCTGTTAATCCCAGTGTAATCATTTAAATTTTTTTATTCTTTCCATTCCCCCCTCTTTTCTTTCTTTGTCTCTTTCCTCATTTTCTATTATTTCCATTGTTAATCCCAATGTAATCTTTAAAATTCTCCTTTTTATTATTACTACCCACATAATCATTTGATTTTCTATAATCATTCCCTTTCTCTTCTTTATTGTCAGTCTCTCTTTCTTGCTTCTCATTGGTTATTTCCCTGTCAACTTGAATATGCTCTGACTCAGTTTTTAAATCATCAGACTTCTGTTTTCCATGCAACATCGTAGTCATTTCCCTTATTTCCATTTTCAGTGATAAGTACATCATTTGTATTATTTCCTTAAATTCCTGCACCATTTTGCTCTTTCTGGGTTAATAGTATTCCAATTTAAAGTTGTGTTATAATCCTCTTTTTATAATCATCAAAGTCAAGCCATTTGCAGACAAATAAACCCTCCTTAGTCCAGCTGTTATCGCTTTCAAACACTTTCAGTGTTGTAATGATCTTGTTTCTCCTGAAGATGCCTCTCTACAAGCCACAATTCCAATCAGCAACTTTAGAAAGTATCCATTTTGTTTGCAATCCACTTTAATAATTTTCATTAGTTTAAAGTTTTCTCCTTCTTCTTTTTTACCTTTATATGAGCCAAATCAGTTTATAATCCAATCTGAATTTACAAAGTCCAAATTCCAACTTTACATTCCAGTTCAAGTTCAATTTAAAATCTTTAGCCGGGCTTTTCTATTACAGACTTTTCTTCATTCTTTAGTCGTCTTTTAAAGTTCAAAATTTTTTAAACAATTTATATCATTTCCAATTTTTTCCTTTATTACCTGTGAGTTGGCCAGTCACTCATCTGCTACCAAAACTCCGCTCAAATCTTCACTCCTGCACAATTCTTATTCTGGATGCCCCAGCTTCTGGCAGTGTCCGCCGCCCCTTCTGGCAATGTCTGCCGCCCCCTGCCATCCTATCGAAGAGTTTTCTCTGGCTTTTTGAGGAACTTGCCTGTTGCTCTTTAGCCAACCAAGATGCCTCTCTTTCTTCACTGTCTCTACAGGACAGTTTGGATCCAAAGACCCCCACCACCACCACCCAACAGCGGTTCATCTGGCTGAGTTTTCTCCAAGCTCGTTAGAGCCTGGTGTTTTCCCAACCAGTCTCGCCGTGATGCTTCCAGGTTCCATACCTTATGATTCTTGATGAACATATTGTTTCTTTTATGTACACTGAAAGCATATGAACCAAGACAAATTCCTTGTGTGTCCAATCACACTTGGCCAATAAAAAATAATCTCTTATATTTTATATGAGCCACTCCCATATTTGTTCTTACTGGAGCACATTGGTGGGAGGGCAAAAAATTGTTTTGTTTTGTTTTGTTTTAATGAGGTTTTAGGAAGGCCTAGAAACTCAAGATAGTGCCTTAAAGCTTGCAGTTAATTAAATCATTAATTTTAACCCTTAAAACTTATAAAACTCTGCCCAAACTAAGCACTGTTCCACTCCCTCTTGGAGAATGGTCTTCAATGTGCCATGCAAAGCATGAGTTTCCCAGTGACAGAAGTTGCACATCCCAGCTTTAAGGAATATTGACTTGTGGGGATAATGTGCTGATGCTAATGGGAAGAGATTTTTTTTTAAAAAAACTGAAGTGTTACGCTCTGTGTGAAAATCTTCAAAGCTGCTATTTGCGTTAAGAGAAAAGATACCATTGGTGTTACCGTTAGCTTTTCTTCAATAGAAAAAGCTTGAAAAAGCAGGCAATTTCACCAAGACAATTTGATTTTTTTTTCCTGGCATAGGCAAAAAATAACTCTGCAATCTTCATCTGAAACATGGTCAAAGTTCTTAGTTTTATTTTAAGAGCTATCATTTTAAAATAAATCAGACATGCGAATAATCCATAACATACAGTAGTTACACAAGTGGTACTCATGTTCTTCACTTGCCTAAACTGCTCCAATTGAGTGAATGTGGATAAAAGTTTTAATTTTATTTTTTTATAAAAGAAGATTCCAGAAGCCAACTTATTCTCATTTTAGTTCACACCTGCATGAGACCAACTCCATTTCTTTAAACGCTGCTTAAAGGATTCTCACACGCCATATCTGCATTTTCCCTCAAATATTCCATTAACTCTCAGCCCTGATGCTTTTTTGAAAAGTTTTTAATTTATTATATTGTGTCATTTTCAATTTTTAGAAAAATAGTAAAATGAAAGCAAAAGAAACTGAATGGTAACTATGTAATATTTCAGTATTGGTCAATAGTTCTGTCATTCACTGTACAAATAAGAAATGTCATGGGCATTCAAAAGGAAAATAAAAGATATTTCTAGTTTCATAAATCACATTTGTTTAGTACTTTAGGTGCTAAAAACAAAAACAAAATTAAATCATTCAAGATGTGTTGAATTTTAATGATTCTTAATTTAGTTGGGGATTTCAATAAAGTATAACTGTTATAAACTAAAGATATTCTTTGACTTACAACTGGTCACTTAATCCCACCCCACCCCATGCCATGGTCAGACATTTTTTGCCAGTTTCTGGCAACAAAAAAAAACACCATTCAGAAGTCCTATTTAAAACCAAGCATTCACTTAAAAACTATGGATTTGCTTAACATCCATTAAAAAAGTCATAAAATTGGGCCTGGTCACATGGTGCCTCAACTGACAACTGTAATGACTTACAACAGGAAATCCAGTCCCAATTGTAGACAGAAGCTGAGGTGGTGCTGCCCTATTTGTTCCCCCTGTGGGCTCAGTGGAGACCAGGGGCTCCGGATTAGGAATTGCATTGCCAATATTCACCCATTCACCAAAAGCAATGTTTAGTTTAACTTGATGTTAAAGTGGCGAGATGGCAGAGGGTGCATTATAACACATTTATAAAAGTGATGGGCCTTATGTCACACCCAGTGGTGGGATTCAGCCAGTTCGGGCGGGTTCGGGCAAACCAGTAATTAAATTGCTGACTGGCCATGCCCCTTCCTGCCCTGCCCCTTCCAGGAGTCCCCACGCATTCTGTTTTCACTCCCGGGAGGCTTCAGGGAGGTCTACTAGGCCCAAAACAGTGTGCTGGGATGGTGCGTCCCCTGACAGCCCATTTTTGCTCCCAGGATGGCGCAGGAGGCCAAGTGCTGCCTGTCACACCCCCTGGCCATGTCCAAGCCACACCCACAGAACAGGTAGTAAAAAATTTTGAATCCCACCACTGGTCACACCCTTTCACCATCTCACTGATATCCCTCCTCCTCCCCCCTCCCCACACACACAATAGTTCACATGATGCTGCCAATTTCCACCTATTTTCTTCTCTAGCACAAAGTAAAATTGGCCTGAGCAGATATTTATCCCCAGCAAAGGGAGGGCAAACAGAGACAGTGCTGAACGTTTGTGGAAGTCAATAATATAAAGAATATGCTATTTAATAGGTATCCTTTAAATTGCAAACCATAAAGAGAAAATGAGAGTATTTGAGATTAAGAAATTCATATTACAAATCTCACCATAGTGTCCCATCCAGCCCACCAGTGGCAAGACATTGTAATTCTCAACCTCAGCAATGTGGTGTGATGTGTGATGTGTGGACTTCAGCTTCCAAAAGTCCCCAGCCAGCCTACTCACCAATAAGTAAGTAAATCTGTGTTGGTATAAATAAAGAACTGATCTGGCCTGCCAAAGAAGATCTTGAGTCTCTATTCCTTTAAAGGAAGTTGGGAGTGTTACTTTAGAATCAGTCTTTACACTGTGGCTGCTACTTCTGTGTGGTAATATTTAAAGTAAGACCACAGAGATTTCAGTTTAATAAAAATGAAACCATGGTGTGATATATATATATATATATATATATATCTTAAAAATACACCTCCTCATCCAAAATCCCAGTTTATAAAAATGTACACTTTTAAAGTTATATATATCAAACTTTGAAATATACATGTGTATTGCGTAAGAACAAAGAATTCATTTCTAGTGATGTTCACTAAGAAACAGAGCCTACAAATGGCAATTTTGAATCCGCTGTCGATTATTTTAATGTTTAATGTTGCTCTGTACGTTGGCATTGCAAGTTAGCCACCTAATTAGACAAAATGACTCGTCTGATAAATGTGATCCTGTTAATGACTACCAGATGCCCACAAACAGCACCCGGGATCCATGTGAATGATGGTTATTCTAAATCTGCTCTTATTAACCACTTCACAGCAAGGCAAACCTTATCTGTGAGACACACATTGCTGGTTGATCTAAAACTGGAAAGAGGAAAGTTTCAAAAGAGAGTGCATTCAGCCTTTCACTAAAATCACAGCCACCCTTTCCTTGATTTTCATGAGGTACCGTATTTTTCAGTCTATAAGATACTCCGGACTATAAAATACACCTAGCTTTTGGGGAGGAAAAAGAAAAAAACAAGAAAAAAAATCTGCCTCTGCCTCCCAGCATCCATCCGGTATTCATCTGGCCCATTCGCCATGGTCCATTCGCAGCCATCCATTTGTCATGGCCCGTTCTCCACGGCCCATTCACCACTGCTGCTGCAGCCCATTTGCCACCACTGCGGCCCATTCACCATGACCTGTTCGCTGCTGCCACAGCCCATTCACCATGGCCAATTCGCTGTGGCCGCCACAGCCCATTTGCCACCACTGCCGCAGCCTGTTCACTGCCACCGCCACTCATTCTAGAATAGCTGATCGGTGCCGCGCCACCACCACCACCACCCCGCCACAATATTCTCTGTATAAGACGCACAGACATTTCCACCCAATTTTTTTAGGAGTGGAAGTGTGTCTTATACTCTGAAAAATACAGTAATTTTCATTCTCTTCTGTTTCTACAAGTGATGTTCCCACTGCACTACTCACCTTCCTTAGAAACAGTAATGGACAGTAGTACAAGGGCATAAGACAAGGTTGATAGGCTTTAGGGATGTTGCTTATCTTCCCTTTGATGTAGCACCTTTGAAATCAGAAAATGATTCTGCAGTACAGTAAACATTTCTAAAATTGCAACCTTGGCTAAAAATGACTGGAAACTGATCGGTAGAATACCACTCTTGGAAATGAAACTTTCAAACATTGCCTTTCTGAGAAACAGTCCATAAAAATGGTGATACTTCATTTGAAAACTACTAAACAGCCAAGAAGTTTTTTTTTTTAAGCTGGTTTTTTTCACATTTACAACTATCCTTACATCAAGATCTTGCTATCTACCCACACTTTTGTTTCCAGAAAACTATGCAGGCCTAGCCAATCTCTATCCTACCTCTGTTCCTTCTGTTTTCACTCACTGCCAATCGTTTGACTGTCTTCCAAAGCAGCAGAGCCTGGAGGAGGTATTTGAAACCACAAAATGGTCATTGCAGCATTTCAATTGAAGACCTAAACCTTGGTACATGCCTGCAATGTCAATGCATATAGAAAAGGATGGGGCTTGGATTGAGGTACCATGATTGTTCCAACTGCTTATTCTGACCCTCACACATTCAACTGCTCCAAGGTAATAAAGGTTAATAGATTTTATATACTTAGAGGCTGCCTTTGGATAATGATGGATTAAAAAGAAAAACATAAAGCTAACACTAGTATAGCCACTGACTCATCAGCTATGGATAAAACAGAAAAAAGGTATTTACACTGCATTATTTGCTTAGATGCAAATTTTAAAAGCCCACTTATAATGGCTATTTCTCCACTTTATAGAGGACAATCTTTTGAAGGTATTTTGTACTTGAAAATATTTCTAAGACCCTGTGAAAACTCAATTCAGAAAATTTAAGAAGGATTTGATTAAATTTTCAAATTCTGAGGCATTCAATTTATTGAATCAAATTGAAAGCATCAAATCAGATTCCTGAAAGAAATCAATCTAATCAATCAGTTTTCAAAATCCACTTGGATTGCCAAATCAATGAAATCAAGTATCAGAGTTGGATCAGAGCCTGACATTCCTACTGTCCTACCCAAATACAGGCTAAAGACCATGAGGAGGAATAGAATTTTTGCCAAAAAAATAGTTGGCACTTCATCAGAAAATGGGGCACTCATGCTATTCGCTGCTTTACAAAATTGCTTCATACAGAGTAACCATGCACCACTGTAATGAATCAATGCAATTTATGACTTCTAGACTCCAAAAATGTTTGTTAACTTCATTAAAGTTCACCATTTAAAATTATTTGCTTAGTTACTTAGTCTAATAGCAAGACTAAAATCATTGTGTTATAAATTTAAGGGACTCAAAAAGCACATATATTACAAAAAAAGAAAAGAAAACTAGGCACTCATAAAAAGTCTCCTGATTATCATGCTCTCCATTATGGTGAAATGTGCTGTATTTCTGTTTGGTTTTACATACGAATTAGCATAAGTATTACAAAATAGATTATTGGTGTATAAATAACTAAACATCCTGCCTGCCCATTTCTTTGATAATGTGTAAGTAATAATTTTAGTCTATCCTATCAAAATGGTAAACCATCTTTGGCTAAGAAAAAGGTATTTAGCTCCACCTTCATGTTAAAGTTATGTTGGAATTAACACTTGGAAGAAATAAATTGTAATTTGTTCTTGCTAAATTCCTATTAATCCAATTTTGGGATTTAACTGGCTCTTAAAGGTGCATATTAATTTCATTTGGTTCAGTTCTGAATAAAAATTAACAAACAGGTCCACTTCTTTCAGAAACAATATCACAACATTGTTCATCCAGATGTTACAGTTTGTTAAATTGAAATGTCTGGGTTTGAATCCCCATGCCTTCAACAATAGTCATACTGTCAAATTAGGTAACTATGCTACCTGTTTCAGTTTTGATGGTTTCCTAATTATAATGGATTCACACCAAGTGTAATCTTACTAGGAATATAGGTCAGCAAGTATGAGTGAAGGATTTTTCTTTAATCCATTTGGTTTTAAACTCATGAAAAATGCCAGTTTCTTCATAAACTGGGTGGGGAAAATGTGGGGTGGGGGTGGGGAACTGAATGAAGACGTCAAATGGACAGATTTTTTTTTTAGGTCTTCTAGCCCAGCATCTTTATCCCTCCACATATTGTTTGCAATATTATTTTATATAAATACCTAGAGGCCCTCTGAGTGGGCTAAACAACCTTATAGGCAAACCATCTCCATGAAACAGGCAGAATGTCAGAGAAACTGTGGAAGCCATATTCATCTAGCAGTTATACTTTCTGATACCAACAAAAATAATTTTAATCATAATTTAAAACCAAAACCAAAAGGAAGGAAAGGGTGCCGAAACTAGTGAGGAAATGAATAATGGCTTGGCAGCAAGCTTGCAGGGAGAGAGCTGACACCATACAGCACATATTTCATGAATAATGAGAGGAGTCACAGCAATGTGCAATCACTGCCTATTGGGTCAGAAATTTCACATTAGGAGATCCATCAGAGCAGATCGGTGTCATAAAGACACTCTCCCCTGGGCTAAACTTGCTTTCATTCAACTGCCAGCTCTTACTTGCAGAGGTACCAGCAGAGGGGCGAGGAAAGAGTTGTCAAATGGTTTGAACTATGGAAAGCATCCTATTATTTTATTTAATGATAATGGGGATTATGTTATTATACATTCTATTGACATTCATTATGCAATCTTCCTCTGCCGAGGCTCACCAAATGTATGGGGTCATGCAGTCTAGGAATTCTGGGAATTATAGTCCCATTCCATTTGAAGACACCCAGTTGGGAAATCCACTTTATTCACGCTTGTCCTCCCACTGTTCTCCTTGCACTGTTCTTTATCTGCTCAGGAAAATGGCTATGCTTAATTTACATAACATCCTGGGATGAGAGACAATGCTCTAAATATCATAGATTGCAGCTCAGATACATCAAGTAGATGGCCAGTTTCCCATCATTTCTGTCACAAGCAATTGATTTAGTGAGGTTCCGCTCTGTGTCGGGATCAGGACTCAATCAAATATCTCCTTCAAATAGCTTATCTTTCTGGATGTGTTGATCACGGGTGCTTTTGGCCGTAATCCTAAACATGCCTGTTTGTGGCAGGAATTTCCATTGAATTCAGTGAACCCAGACTATTTTGATCACTACAGACCAATGAATAACCAGTCTATAGTTCTTCTGTTAGCAACTGGTAATAATTCATCCCAAGTAGTACTCGCTTAATAATCAGCCAGTTGTTTTGGTTGCGTGTCTTCCATCTCCAGCAATACATGAGCTCAATGAGATTGTCTTTACCATGCATTAAAAAATATCAGGTTTTGTGGGCTTTTTTCCCCTCCCTTCTCTTTATAAACACACACCGGCTGCCTGAAATCCCTGCCTGTGATGGAGAGGCCTGAATTATTCATCACTATACTAATGGCAGGTGATGAGATCTTTTCACACCACGGCCCTGTCAGGAGGTGTTTATCACTCTGTTTCACCGGCAGCTCAACCATTACTGCAGGGCCAAAAGACGGCCCCTTCACACAAGCGTGACATGTATCAGTAGACATAGCACTTTAAAGATTCACCACAACCCCCTCCATCTTTTTTCTTTCCCTGAGAGGTCATCTGAAGGTTATTATGAACAAATTATTTCTTCATTTCCGCTGACTGAGTAGATAGCCTTAATGATCTGTCACTTAGCAAGAGGCTGCCTGTTCAAACATAAAGAATGGCACTCTGATGGGCTTCTAACTAGAATCGCTTCATTTTAGCTATTCTCTTGTCAAGCATGTTTCCAAGATACAAGCAGGATTTACATATTCATGAGCCTCAGCAGACACCGATGCTATGAGATGGCCTGTCTGATAATGGCATACAAGTTTGTACTGTGTCCTGGAGGCACTCAAAGTCTATTAGGCAAATAAACTTGATTCTGTTCTGTACTTCCTAGGTGGCTTGCTGGATTTCAGTGGCAGCTGAAGTCAATATTTGCATACAGCCCTCCCTCCCCCCCCCCCATGTCTCTTTCCAATGTCACTTCATTTTGTAAATTTTGTTCAGAGAAAATGGGCATCTCATTCAATTTGATTAGGATAATTGCTTTGGATTTTTTTTTCCCCCTACAGGAAAGAGAGAAAAACAATCAGATAAATTTGTACGGTTTGGTATGATTTGAGTTCTGAGACAAACTTGAGGCACGAAGTTGTTGTTCTTTCTGAAGTCATCTCTTTGATAATCTGTACCTTCCCAACAGCAATTAAATCCCAAAGGAAGGCATTAGAAGGGAGCTCCTTCCAATGGGAGCATGAACTGGGAACCAGAGACTGGCAGCGATGCTATAGTATGTTGGGTGTGGATGTAAATAAACAAGAGGCAGTTGATGTAGTTATCCAAAGTCTTACTCCAAATAAAGCAAAGAAGAAAGGGCACACAGGGTTTGACTAAAATGAAATGAGCATTCTAGAAATGAAATGAGCATTCTAGAAATGAATGAATGACCCTTGAACACCCTTGAGCAACCACACTGTCCATTATAAGGGGGGAAATAAACCATTCATGGAAAAAATGGGATGTTCCCTAGAAAGCCACTCCATTTTCCATATATTTAATAGGGATAAGATGTTCGATTACATCAGGTGTAAAACGTAAAATTTGTTACTACCGGTTCTGTGGGCTTGGCTTGGTGGGTGGGAAGTAATGTGACTGGGGTGGGCGTGGCCAACTTTTTTTTTTAACTTTTCAAAGCATTTTTTCTACAACCCTGTTACTAACTTATAAACTGCAGTGCTTCACTTAACAACAGTGGCAAGAAAAGTTGTAAAAATGGAGCAAAACTCACTTAACAAATGTCTCACTTAATAACAGAAATTTTGGGCTCACTTTTGGTGATAAGTCAAGGACTACCTGTACTCAGCCAGACCCTATTTGGATTCCTGAACAAACTTAGGGACTTTCCATATTGTTGAATTGAAAAACTCGCTGGTCTTCCTTACAGTTCGCAGAAAACTATGTCAGTGTGAAAACTGTAGCTGGTGTGATCACTAACCTGCCTCCACTGATCTATTCCAGATCTCTGCAATCACTGGACCTCCCTCCATGGCTGAATGAGAAGTTGAAGACCACAAGTCTTACTGTTGCCACACAGCAGAAAAAAGAAGTTGCCAGGGTATTTTTGTTCCATGACTTGAAAATCAGTGGGAAAAGGTCTATAGAATATGAGCTCAGTAGATGTCTTGGTTAATGGCAAAATGTCTTCCATCTGCAAGTAGGAACAAGTCGATAACAATGCTTCTCAAACTTGGCAATTTTAAGATATGTGGATGTCAACAGCCAGAATTCTCCAGCCAGTTCCTGCTTGTACCTATCCTAAAAATGATATTTTGTCCATCTACTTCTTGACTTCTGGGATCAAGTCTCCTGACAATTTATATCTCCAAAGTTACCATGAATGAAATGAAGAGATTATTAACTTCCTGGTCTTTCAGTTTCCAGATACTAGTTGAAGGACCTTTTTAAATTTCAGTCCATATTCTCTGCTTTACTCTGTACAGATTGTTTGCAGGAAGGGCAAGTGCTTTTAAATTACCTTTTTTATTGTTCTTTTTATTGCATTTGATCATTAGATTATCTAAATATTGGCAGGTGTTAAAAATATATTTGAACAGTGTTTTGTGCATATGTTACATGGGATGAAAAATACTGATATGAACTGCAAGAGGACAATATTACCTCGCGCGCACACATGCGCACACACACATACAAAAAAACTACTAGCAATCAAAGGTAGCAGGAAATTACATTCCTGCTAAAGCAGACTCTGAAATATCATATAGGTAATAGAATTCTGAAAAGTTCATATGTGTCTGCAAGACAAAGTAATATACACTTCAGTGGATTAGGAGACATAGCGCTGTACTATAGAGGGGAACAATCCATGTGAGGAAAAATGCAATAAAATAGTTAAAGAATCGAACGCTAAGTCTCTCTACCTCTTCCTCCTCTTCCTCCTCTTTGTAATCTCAAAATATAGCATAAACCTTTGCTTTGTCTGTGGAAAAAATGTAGCACTCAGCTAATTTTAGACATCTCCAAACAGTTTTCTCCAAATCTGGTGTTCTTTAGGGATGATTGAGGTATAGTACAGGTCAATGGTGAAATCCAAAATTTTGTACTACCAGTTCTGTGGGCATGGCTTAGTGGGTGGCAGAAGAAGGATATTGCAAAATCACCATTCCCACCTCAATCCTGGGGGAACGATACTGCAAAATCCCGATTTCCACTCCACTCTGGGGCCAGCCAGAGGTAGTATTTGCCAGTTCTTGGAACTACCCAAAATTTCCGCTACTGGTTCTCCAGAACCTGTCAGAACCTGTTGAATTTCACCCCGGTACAGATAATCCTTGGCTTATGACCAGTTGCTTAATGACCATTCAAAGTTATGATGGATTTAGAGATGGGACTATGGATCAGCAATGAACTGGACTCTTAAAATAACCGATGGAGATTGTGGAGTAGACTTACTATATTCAATTAGAAGGCAAGTGTTAGGAGATTTTTAACAGTAACAGCGTTGGAAGGGACCTTGGAGGTCATCTAGTCCAACCCCCTGCTCACACAGGAGACCTGTACTAGGGATTTGAACCGCCGAACTGCTGACTTTTCTGATTGACAAGTTCAGTGTCTTAGCCACTGAGCCACCTAGTCAGGCTGTTATTGTGGTTCAACCTGATGTTGTGGTTCAACCTGTATGACAACCTTCTGAACAACAAGTGCTGCAGACATTTTCACAACAGAGATGTACGATTTTGTGGAATGAGAGACAATTGTTTGGAAAGATCCCAATTATAAATTTAAGGGAAAGTTTTATTATTAAGAATCAAATGAAGATATTTGATCCTGGACAAATCAGAGATAAGAACTGCAGTGGTTTATGGTAATTAGAAGCTGTTGTGGACTTTCTGAGTGTGAATTACAATAACAGATTGTTAGCAGTGGGCTTTAAAGATTAATTTTGTTGTTAGGAATCACCTGTTTTTCCCCAGTAAATAGCTAGTAGGTCATAGTAGTTGGGTAAATAGAGCTGCAGGAGTTTATAAATTATAGAACTGTTTTGCAAGAGGAGACTATTATTGTTTAAATATATTAATCAGTATTCAACTAGGTTGGACTAGTTGGTCTTTTTTAAAAAGGGGGGGGGAGGAGGAAGTCCCTATGTCCTAATATTTCCTAAGATTGTTTAAACCTCATGGTTCCACTGAACATTTTACCTGAGCTAATAAATTTGTGGCACACATCTTGAAAGTGAATTTTTTATTATTATTATTTCTGATGTATGCTATTTGGTGCCCATGGACCAGGGCAGGTTACCAAAACTATCAAAATAAATATATAAACCAGATCAACATTTCCAGACTCTTCCATTTGCAATGCATAATTTCTACCTGCCATAGTAGAAACTGAGAAAAAAAAGCATTCAAAAACCATTTTGGTCCTATTGCACATGGGACCACATTGGGGGGGGGGGGAGAAGAAGGAGAAGGAGAAGGAGAAGGAGAAGGAGAAGGAGAAGGAGAAGGAGAAGGAGAAGGAGAAGGAGAAGAAGAAGAAGAAGAAGAAGAAGGAGGAGAAGGAGAAGGAGAAGGAGAAGGAGAAGGAGAAGGAGAAGGAGAAGGAGAAGGAGAAGGAGAAGGAGAAGGAGAAGAAGAAGAAGAAGAAGAGCTGATGATGATTGCAAAAGGGAATATTCTGTTCTAAAAATAGTCTATTTGTAAATAGGGTAGAAATGGTAAGGGTGGGATTAATAAACATGCAGATAAACAAAGATAGTTCATAAATTATAAAAAACCTATAAAAAAGGAACAAATATTTCATAATGTCAATGGACTTTATGTGACTGTTAAACAAAGTGTTTAATATTATTTATATTGACAATCAACTTTTCTTATTTTCTTTCTACCATTGCCTAATTTGTGTGTATGTGTGCAGGGCTGTGTAGGTGTGTATGTTGCATAAAACATAAATACCAGAACAGTCAGTTATAATATGAGATAAATTTGGATTTATTAGAGTATACTGAATCTATTAAAATACTAAGTGAAGAAGTTGCAGAGTAAATTTGACTCCCGTAACTAAAATGTATTTCCACTGCTATTGTTTCCTTGCTTAACTTATTAAATGTATTCATTGCATCTCCATGTAGGAGTTACAAAGGCTTTAGGATTAAGTCCAGAATATTATGGTTCATGAAATCCTAATTTTCTCCTGATTCACCTCTACTTCTCTTCCCTTTGTCAATCTTACATTGGCTAGTTCTTCAAGAAAGTTGTCATTTTAAGTTGTTGGTAATGACTTTCCACACTAGGCATATATGAATATGTAGTTATTTTAAATACCTGATTACACATCATTTTACTATGCTCCCAGATTGGTCATGAAATCAGGATCATTTAGTTGTTCCTTGGGTCAGAATGACCATATCACATTTTAGAGCTTATCACACTTAGATCTACACTTCTGAATGACTCCCTCTTAAGTTACCCAATTTCCTGTTTTAAAAAGGCCCTAAAACCACTTTTTTTCAAGATCTTAATGAACCTGAAATAAAATGTATTTATGATAGCAGTAATACTGATTTAAATTATCATAACACCTTAGAGTTGGAAGGGACCACAGAAGTCCTATATGGTCATCTGCTCAGTGCAGAACCTGCTACAGTATCTCTGAGATATGACTATCCAGACTTTGTTTGAAGACCCCTAGCAAAGGAGAACTTACCACTTCAAATGGCATATTTACCTTAAGTCTACCTTGTAATTTTATCCTATGGTTCTGATGTTACCCTCTGGAGCAACAGAAAACACATTCACTTCCTTGTTTATGTGGTGACAGCCATTCAGTTATTGAAGATTGTACCATATGCCTTCTTAGTTGTCTGTCCAGAAAACTAAACATACCAAGAACTTCTAACCATTCCTGAAGGGTTTTTGATTCCAGACTTTTCACCATCTTGATAGTGCTTCTCTGAATTTGCTCCAATTTGTCATTTATATCTCATAGTAAGGTTTCAGTGATTGATCCCAGGTTCTAGAATTTGGTGGAGAACCACATAGCTTTGGCTTAATTTTGCCCAAATTTTAGAGGCAGCTAAGGTGAGTGCTTCAGACTACTGCATAAAAAAACAGAAGAGAAATAATATGAGAAATAGTGCTAAAAGAACTGGTAATAAAAGAGAATTAAGGAAGTTTGTGGTAAAGAAATTAGGGAAGTCTCCTGGAAGGCTGTTAATTGTGGAATTCAACCAAAGGATGCTGTCCTTCCCCCAGCTTCCAGCAGTTTGGAAGAGCTCAGAAATGCTAGAAGAAATTTAAGGTCGAAGAGAGGACTTATTGCTCAGTCAGAAAGTCCATCAATAGCATGAAGTTGTGTAATCATGTCTGTTTACCCAAACTTAATGGAGAAAAGTTCTGGGAGCAACTAAAGAGGGCTGTCAGGTGGAACTGTGGCTGGATATCAGCAGGCTGGGAAATTGTTGTGATTGTTGTTCTGTATGGTCAGATGTGGAAGTAGATTGTTAGAAGTGGCTTGCCAGACTACTGTAGCACACACTGTATCAGGCTACCTTTGAAGATGATTCAGAGGCTTCAACTGTCCAAAATGCAGTCACCTATTTGCTAACTGTGCACAGCGGATTTAGAAATATTACAGATATGCTACAGTTGATGGACTGACTGTCGGTTTGCTTCTGAGTTCAATTCAAAGTGCTTTTAAGTACCTTAAAGCCTTGGGAGGCTTGACATTCAGGAGCTTGTAGACCTTCTACTGTGCCCCAGCTTGGACTGCCCTGGACTTTCTTTAGGGGAAGGAATGCTACAAGTTCTCACTCTACAAGAATGGGCAATATGCTTTCTCAATGGTTGCCCCCTCCCTTTGGAACATTTTGCCTCCCAAGATCAAAAAACCCCTACTCTCTGGCTTTCAAGAAACCTCTACGAATATTTTTATTCTGCTGAGTTTTGGGTCTTGAAGGTACTTGGATAGATTAGTTTTTGTTTAATTTTTCTAATTGTTGCATTATTTTAGTGTAAACAACTGAAGTCCTTCAGGAAATGAGTGCTCTATAAGTAGAGGTCTAAACCAACAATCAAATTTATACAACCTTTGCCTGCCAGATAAAGTTAATCTATTGACTCAAAGACCAGAGTACTAGCTCCCTTGCGATCCCAAGGCTTACTCCCCCTGGTCTGTAAGTTGTGTTTTTAGAGTCTTATGATTATGAAAGAATTAAAATGAAAGTGGAGTCCTTGGTGCTCTCTGAGTTTGGCTGTTTGCTTGCAGGCATTTCATTACCTGACTAGATAACAACATCAATGTTGGTGTGGAGTTTGCTCCCTATACAGCAGCTTGCCTTGCCAGTATTGGTGGGAATATGGTTTTCTCCTTGGTAGTTCCTTGGTTAGGTTGTTGTTTACTGCTTGTTTGTTTCTCTGTTTGACTGTTTGTCTCCTTTTACATTAAATGAAGACAAAACATAGTCCATTGTACGAGCATCTCCGCAGTAGCTTTTTCATAAGTATCTGCTATATGCCTCTAAATACGCTTTATATGCTTATAATGTGCTTTGACCAGAAAAACTAGTCTTGTAGCCTTGCCTTAGAACAACCAACTTAATAACTGCAAGGCCTTTTCTCGTTGATAAAGGCTAACATTACTTTGGTAAAGTACAACAAAGGAGATCATTTATTAAATGACATTAATACAATCGTAACTAACAGATTTCCCTAATTAAGCATACTGTCAGCTATGAGGCACTGGAGCATTACAATCAATCATTGTTGTCATTTTTGAAATGGGAAATAAAAAAATTGAGAAATTGCAAAATGAAATAATATGAAACACAAATTATAAGAAATATAAGTTGTAGTGTAAGCTTTCTAATACGTGAAATTTGCTATTCAAGAAAATCAAAGGATTGACAAGTATTTAACTCTCTTTCCTAACCAACATTAAGTTTTTATAGAAAGCTCAGGAGCTAATCACTGTTTGGCAGAATTAGTTTCTGTATTATTATCAATGATTATGTAGGAAAAACAATTTGAAAAAAGAACTAAGGTAATTTATACAGTGTTGACTAGAGATTATTAGCACTCCAATGTTTATGTAACTTAGACTTTTAAAGGCACATAAAAAATAAAAGATATTATATCAGTATTAATTATTATCTGAAATGTTGGTGCTAATAAACATATGGTTTAAATCTTACATCCAAAGCTGAATATATAACCTAAATAAACAACTGCAAATTACATAAAAATATTTGTGGTACTCTACAATAAAGCTTTCTGTCTCAAACGGAATACTTAGTATTAAGGTCTCAACTGTAGACAGGGTCTCTGAAGATAAGCTGGATGTACATTTGCCACCAAACTGCACATTAGGAGTTACAGAGTCTATTACTGTACTGTACTGTACTGTAGAGTACTGTAAATTGTATCATTTAGAGCAATATTAAGTCAGATCAAAGTAGAATACTCTTTCTGTAATTTATTTAAAATACTGATAGCCTACCTTTCAGCCCTTCAAGTTATTTAGCTGTTTTAAAAAACCAGGATGCTTGCTATTGGGTTGTCCAGAATGCCATCACAATAAGAGTTGTCATTTGTATAGCTATCGAACTTTTGTCCGCACTTCCACACAAGGGTTAGCTGACATTGTTAGCTAATCCTTGTTAGCTAACAATGTCAGGCAAGTTCGGCCCAGCAACATGAGGGGGCATAAGTGCTCCTGATTGGTTGCCCCGCGAGCAAACCTACAGCGGGAAATGACTGTGTCCTGATTGGTCTGCCTTTTGACAGCTCGGCTATATATAAGAGCTGTCAAAGGAAAAGAAGCCAGTTTGCTTGCATGTTGTTAGCTAAGGGCATGTCCACCATTAGCTTGTTATTATTAGCAATAAACACTTGTTATCCCATTTTCCTGTCTTGCCTACATTCTTGCCTGCCCAGAACATACATGAATACATTTTCAGATGCCAGCTGTATGTCGTGAGAATACACAGAGTGAAGAAAGTAAAAAATAGCCAGCCATTAACACCCCAATCTACATCTAAAAAAGCTACCCACAACAGTCACCATATAAATGCCACACATGGAACAGCCCAACACAGAACAGAGTTCCCTGAGGAAGGGTTCCAGCATGAGTCCAAAAACTCAGAAGACAAAATTTCTGGTCCCGGTGACCAACCCATATTGGATCCAGAGTGAAGAAAGTTGCAAGGCTTTTTTCCTCATTCTGCCCAGTTCTTTTCTCAATACGTTAACATGAGCAGGATTTTCCATATATTATTTGTTAACCTTCCACAAAGCAATTCAGCAGTAGATCTCATTAGTTAAACAGTGCCAAGCTGAAGGGAAAAAAGGATCTGACTCAGTATTAATCTGGATCATTCACTCAACAGTTGGATACTGAAATCTCGTGGTCATTAAATACTTTAAAATACTTTTTTTAAAAAAAAATCCTTTTCCTGAGATAGCATTTTTTTTGTTTCCTCTAAACTTCTGATTATTGAATTTTTTTTTAAATTGTCCCAAGCCCATTCATCTTGAAACAGATGTCAAAGAACATTTGTACTGTTTTTATGGACAATTTTTTTTAAAAATAACAAGAGAGTAGGTACTGTTGCTCTAAAACAGTGAAGGTGAACCTTTTGGATCGGTGTGTCAAACATTTGGAAAATGCCTAACTTTGTACACAAATAAGCACACACAACTTGAACAAAGGAGAGACAATTCTTAATTTTCTCCCCTCCAAATCTAGGTCACTCTGAACATGGCACTCAGTGGCAGCACTAAGGCTGTATCTGAAGTTGAGCCCCAGGCCTTGACCTCAACCTAAGTGCCAACACTGCCTCTCAAAAAGGCTGCCCCGCATTGATCCCCAATGCACACAATCCTTGAGGTATAATGCAATTGACCTGCAATTTAGCATTCCCCAGGATCTACCAGGTGCCTTGTACCTTCAAGCAGTATTCTTTTTCTGTTGACAGGTTTCTGAAGCTTATTCAATATTGCTCCGGGTCACATGAGGCAGGGGTCCCCAACCACAGTCCGTGGACCAGCACTGGGACACAGCATGCCAGAAACCAGGCCATGCAAACAAGTGAAGCCCTATCTGCGGGATGCAGGCAGCATCCAAAACCCCTCTGGTCTACAGAAAAACCTCTCTCCGCAGAACCAGTTCTTAGAGCCTAAAAGGCTGGGGGCCATTGGCATTAGGCATTTGTTCTTAAAGTGGCTTTAGAGACTGCTTTTCTGCAGCCTCTGCAGCTCCCAAAAAGCATGCAAAAGCTTTTCTCTCTCTCTCTCTCTCATGTGATTTTTGGAGGCTTCAGAAGCCAAGTCATAGCATGGTTGTCTCATGAAACTTTTAAAACATATGGAAGCCATGTGAAAGCATATAGCCTCAAAAAAACCACACACACACACATGAGAACAGGGCCTGCCTTTGAAAATAGTTGTCAGGTGTTGATGAAGCACATCTCTAAAAACATGTCATTTTTGACATGCATGTGATAGGTTCATCATCATTGCTTTAAAAATGGACTCACAATAATGACAATAGAATGAATTCATTATTATGGCTGAATGTAATCAAACAAATTATCATGATGGGTGAGCCTGTTTAACATCAGGAACCAAGAATCCAAAAATCATGGCAACTGGACCAAAATTTATTAAACTGAGATATTTCGTTACTCATCCAAGTAAATTCTTCAGTCAAAATGAAAAATTTAAGTTAGGCAGAGAGTCAGAGAATCGTTGGAAAGTACTAACTCTTGCTATGCCAACTGCAGGGGTTTCTCCCCAAAAGATACTGCAAATGTAAATGAAGACCCCACCATCCAGTCCAAAAGCATCTAAAAAGATTAAATCACGGCAAGTAGACCAAAGTTTATTCAACTGAGAAGTTTCGTTATTCATTTTCATTTCAGTCAAAATGAAAAATTCAAACCAAGGATTGAAGAACACATTATAGATCAGGAAACCATCGGAAAACTGTTTGCAGAATAACAAGAGTTTTTGTTTTCCTCACAACTTTATTTATTCAGGCCAATTCCAGGACTCAAACACCTATGTATCTTAACTAAGGTAATGTAGCTGTTTCGGTGGCTAGCTTCATCAATTATGTGGAATTAGAGAACTGCATACAATCAATATTCTGATCTGGAAGTAGCAGGATATTCTAACCATTGAGCTGTTAATAAAGGTGCAGAGTGCATACAAATAAACTGATAAATGGCCACATCAAGGGACTGGTAGCAAATACACGCTTTACGAAAGGAGACTTTTTAAGTCTCCATACATCAAACAGACAGTGTCAGCTTTGAGAAGGAACTTGGGATGGCTTGTTGCATTCTTTGAACTGCCTTGGCAGCCAAGAGTTCTTCTGAATCTGCTGGAAGGATTGAAGGCTTCAAAGAGGAATACCATCATATCCAAGGGGAAATACATTGATTGAAGGAACCGGGGTGAAATAGTCTTTAATAATTACCAGAAAGCTAGAATCGACTGGTGTTTTGCTGAGCTATATTTTATCTTTATTGGATTAACTGTGACACAGTAGGTTATGTCAAAGGGAATCTGCATGAATATTAAAAGTAAATGTGGTGTGAATAATAGATAACTTACATTAGATGCACCAGCATGCAGTAATTTTTAATCACCTATGTAATTAGATTAAAACAAATCTGCTGAATAAAATACATTGTCTTCTAAATTTAACACAAAACAGCCTGAAAAGTTAGCAATATTTTCAGTCTTTAACAAATATGCTGATATCTAGAGGCATATATTTCCAGAGTTTAGAAAAATACAATGTTAAAAAAAAATCTTGGAAGATGTGAAAGGCAATAATGAGCTTCACAATCTTGAAAAACCATTAGGAAGAATCTTGAGATATGTAATCATGGTACTTTTAATGTAAACAGTGAGAGATGGTCAGACAAAAGGAAATCATAGGAGGAAATGAAAGTATTGCTAAATTAATTCCTACAAGGTTTAGGATACGCTACAATGGATTGTAGGGGAATTGAAATTTCTTGCAGTAACCATTTTATATAAACTTGAAAAGAAAAATAACATAGTTTAATCTTAAAAGCAACGTACTGGAAAATACAGGTATATATGAAGTGTGGCATATACATATTCATAAGCAGATAAATCATCCAAATTATAATTGCCTATACAACAAGGAGTATAAATAGCATAACATAATCTAAGATCTCTGGTTTCATGTCTCTGGAGATCTGAATTATCCCAGTGTATCACATACATTTTTCCGTGGTGTGCAATTGCTGTTTGAATCAGAAGACACAGAAAGTATCTTCTGCAGATCCATGGGCAAATTGTTGAGTACTGAGGTGATGACAAGCTGACTGGCTGGCTGAGGAATTCTGGGAATTGAAGTCCACACATCTTAAAGTTGCCAAATTTGAGAAGCAGTGATCTGTTAGACTTAAGACATATTCTAGTCATTCCTTACAGGTTCTTTGTTAAAATTGGATTTTGCTAAAGTACTTCTCCTGGAATCTACAGGATCTGAGAGATCTATGTGTTGCTTTTAATGCTGTTCCTTAATAGTATGTCACCCTGCTCAAACACATACTGATAGACAATTCACAGACACACACACACACATATGTACATAGACATATGTTTAAAACGTATATTTATTAGGTGAAATAAAAAAGTGGTTAACTTCCCATTGTGCTCAGTAAATCCAAAGACAATTTACCAAGCAGTGCAGCCATTGCTACAGACCAAGAAATATCCAAGAAATGGATATTATTGAGAAGATTATTCTTAAGTCTAAACTGATCCACACATGATATGTGTCTGCCAGGAAGGCCACCACAACCCATATTTTCCCATTATGCATCAAAAGCAGTGTTTTCCAATCTATTCTGTCTACTTCAGTTCCTATATTTCATTTCATTATAGGTAAACCCTTCCATCTCAGTTAACATCACCGGCCCCTCCCGGCCCCAATTGCTGGTAGCGCCTCTCCATAGCCATGCCATTTTGTTCTGAGCTGGTGGACTGGAAAAATACTTGACATTTAAAAAAAAAATAAAGTTGTTTAGTGGTGTATTACCATTTTTATTATTTACCCATTTTTACCTATTTTTATTATTTAAAAAAAATACCTATTTATTAGCGGAATGATGAATGGCTGGAAGAGAAAGGGAGAGAGAGAGAGGGAGAGAGAGGGAGAGAGAGATGACAGACAGAGATAGATTAGAGGTATAGATACAGATGACAGAGAGAGAGAGAGATAAATACAGAGAGGGAGGAAGAGAGAAAGAAGTTGTTGTTGTTATTAGTTGCGAAGTCATGTTTGACCTGTCCTCTACCATCCTCTGAAGTCCATTTAAGCTCACGCCTACTGCTTCAGTGATTCCATCCAGCCACCTCGTTCTCTGTTGTCCCCTTCTTCTTTTGCCCCCAATCTTTCCCAGCATTAGGCTCTTCTCCAGTGAGTCCTTCCTTCTCATTAGGTGGCCAAAGTATTTGACTTTCATCTTCAGAGAAAAAGGAGAAAGAAAATTGAGGAGAAGGAGAAAGAGATGGAGAGCAAGAGCGAGAGCGAGAGCGAGAGCGAGAGAGAAGGGGGGAGAGATAGGCAGAGACAGAGGCAGAGGCAGAGATATGTTTGCATGTTCCACAATTTCCCTAATGGAACTGTGCTAAAAATAATCAGGTGGGAAAAAAACCAATTCAGTCCTTTTAGAATTTACAAAACCAATGATGACATTCGTAATAATTTGTATTGGCAAATGAAGAAATCTTAAAAACATCCTGGAGGACTCTGAGAACTACCTTGGAAATGGAAGTGATGCATAACACAAACTTGGACAGTTCTAGTGGCTGTTAAAGATGGACGGTTTTACACTGTGTTATTCAAATCTTTGAACCCATATATATATACTCCATAATTAGTGGTAATTATTAGACCTATATTGTCCCTACAGAAGTTAATATCTCAGACAATACTGAGGCTGTAAAAAGAACAGTTAAAAATTCATGGTGTCTTGAAAACAGGGTACGCAAGGAAATACAATCTTCTGGAACCATTGGCGGTAAATTCAAAATACATCTGCTCAGTAACATACTGAAAAAAGTTGATCATAACAATCTTACTGAAATGACTGTTGGCAGGAGAACAAAGTGATTATGAAGGGATCTAAAAAGGAAATATGATAATAATCCACCATGCTATAATGCATATACCCTTCAGACTGCATTCCTAAATTCTGTATAAACAAAAATATTTTAACAATGACTTTTTCTTTTTTAAAAAAATATACTTTATTAAGTTTTTATACATGCAAAAATTTACATTTCTATTTACATCAGATATGCAGTGTTTTTATATATATATATATATATATATATATATATATATATATATATATATACACATACATACATACATACATACATACATACATACATACATACATTATATTACCTGGTGTCACTTTTGCTATTTGTTATTGTTTATTTAACACACCTTTTACTCCTGTTTTGATTTTATCGTTCATCCATTCGTACCACATTTCCCACACAGTATAATAATCAGAGTTTCCATCGTTATTTATTTCATGAGTTAATTTACTCATCTCTGTGCACTCTAGTACCTTCCTAAATATAAGTTCTTCTGGTGGCAGGACTTTCTCTTTCCAGTATTGAGCATAGGCCAACCTAGCAGCTGTGGTTATGTATATTATTAAGTGGGTCTTTTTCTTTCCAAATCGCTTCTTCACTATTCCCAGAAGAAATAATTCTGGTGTCAGCTCTACTTCTTCTCTAATTATTTCTTGTAACGATCTCCCAATTCTGATCCAATATTTTTTCGCTTCAGGGCATGTCCACCACATGTGAAAGAAGGTGCCCTGACCATAGCCACATTTCCAGCAGTTTGGGTGCATATTGGAGAACATCTTTGCTAGTCTAGCAGGAGCTAGATACCACCTGTGGAGCATTTTGTATTGATTCTCCTTATATGTCGCAGCTCTGGTCAATTTATAATTTTTATTCCATGCCTCTTCCCATTCACTAAAATTTAAGCTTTGTCCAATGTTTTTTTCCCATACTCTCTAATTGATTTTTAGCTATGGCCTCGGCTCTGTCTTCATCTAGTAGGTAGTTATAGAGTTTAGCTAGAACTTTTTTTTTCCTTTCCCACCAAAATTTTATCCAGTCCATTATATCCTAATTCTAAACCATATTCTTCCTTATCTTTCTGATATCTTGATTTTATTTGTAGATAGGTCCACCAGTCTAAATTTATGCCTTGGTCTCTCAGGTCTTCATTTGATTTGAGATTTCCTCCTCCATCTAAAATATCTTTATATCTGCATATTTTCTCCATTCCCCATCTGTTTGGGTGGAGAGCCATCGTGGAGAGCCATTTTGGGACTTTGTTATAATATCTCTGTCTAATTCCAATCCATGTTTGTTAAAAAAAAGGCTGTAAAAAGAACAGTTAACAATTCATGGTGTCTTGAAAACAGGGTACGCAAGGAAATACAATCTTCTGGAACCATTGGCGATAAGTTCAAAATACATCTGCTCAGTAACATACTGAAAAAAGTTGATCATAACAATCTTACTGAAATGACTGTTGGCAGGAGGAGACAAAGTGATTATGAAGGGATCTAAAAAGGAAATATGATAATAGTCCACCATGCTATAATGCATATACCTTTCAGACTGCATTCCTAAATTCTGTATAAACAAAAATATTTTAACAATGAATTTTTCATAGTACTGCATTTTAAGACTGAACCATAAGTAACTTTAAGAATTATTATTCTGTTTGTAAATTCTAATGGAAGCACTTCCTGCTTAAATGCTGGTAAAAGATAATTGAGGAAGAAGATAATGAGCTAATTAGGAAACTGTGCTAAACCTGAACAGCTAAAATGGATACATCATCTGCTATTTACTGTATCTGCCTTCCAAGATACTGTATCTCAACTCCTGTAGCTCAGATTTAACGTAATTATCTTGATTAACATTCAAGTATAAAATAACACTTACAGACTTTTCTGAAAGAGCTAAAGTATTTGTAACGGGTTTTTGTGGTGTGTTTGCTCATCTGCAAACAACAGTTTGGGTGGCAATTTAGCTGAATTGACAATGGCAATGCTTGAAGAACAAGAAAATGAAACTGGGATATGCAAAACATTTTCAATTTAAAATAGAAAATATGGGCATGATTTTTTTTAAAAAAAGCCTCAGAGTTTTTTATTATATTTTGTAAGAATGTCTGAGATGTACCAAACAGCTGAATAATGGCTAGCAGAAAATTTCAGATTTTGAAGGAAAATTTAGTTAGCTCAAAATTTTGACCTAAACCAAAGTAGACCAAGATAGACATAGTACCATCTTTAGAACCATACAAGCAAACATCCTTTTCCTTTACAGCTGAATTTAAGATCAGAATAGTAAAAATTGGGAAACATTGTTGAAAATTGATTCCATGGTGAAGAGTTGGGTGCCCAGGACAATCTGAAGATACTGAAGATACCACACCTTAGCTGCAGAAATCCAGATGACCTTTAGATGGTAGCCAAGGGACACAGAAAACTTTAATTCTTATCTATCATCAATTGATCATCTGGATTTTTGCAGCCCTGATACTGTACCCCTGTTTCCCTGAAAATAAGAGTGGGTTTTATTTTCTTTTGGGCCCCAAAATAAGTACTAGGGCTTATTTTTTTCATGTACAGGAGGCCCATTTCTTCTGTTGGCTTGTGGTGGGGCAAGAGGCCACACAGAATGTCAATGTAACCACTGTGAGATGGGGCAGTGGTGCTGCCCCATACACCCCACACCAGCTTATCTCAGAGCCCCTGCAGCCAAGTCACCCACACCCTGACACCTGCCTCACCTCAAACCAAGGCACCAGCATGCCGCTCGGCCTCCTGCTCTGTTATGGCTGCGACCAAGAAGGAGAAATGGGATGGCAACCTGCATATGGTTGTTGGTGCTGCTGCCACAAAGCAGGTATTGGGGTGTGGATGGCCCAGTTATGGGGGCCCTGAAGTAAGCTGGTGCAGGGCGCATGAGGCAGCACCACAAGCAAGCAGACGGAATGGGCAGCCGGCAGGCTGTGCAGGCTCTTAAGTAAGGCTTATTTTGGGGGTAGGACTTATACTAAGCGTGCACGGAAAAAACATGTTAGGGCTTGTTTTCAGGTTAGGTCTTATTTTTTAGGAAAGAGGGTTTAAAGAGTTGGAAGACTCCTGAAGCAGAGTTCATGTGCTTCTTTTCCCTTACCCATTCAGAATATAACTGGATCCCAAACTAAGAATAGGAAAATAAGATATGTGTATTTTTCTTGTGTGGGTGGGTGGGTGGGTGGGTTTAAGCACAGGCATGGCACATGCTAACAATCAGTTCTGATTCAACCTCATCCCTATTAAGAAGATGCCAATAGAGAAATAGTTTCTTGGTAATTGATGCAAAAGATAATATATTTGCAATTATTTTATATTTTAAGAGAAAACTAAATGAACTATGAGGTAAACTTTATATCCGATAAAAGCCCCAGCCATAATTTATGGGAGCTTGGTTACTAATAGAGGCTTAGTAACATTTGTGATAGTGGGTATTACCTTTTTCATTTTGTTATACTGAAAATGAATATCCTTGGCATTTACAGTTATGGAATTAGAAATGATCGAGCTGACTGATGTTTTGGAAACATAATCCTATAGTCTGCTTAGAGCACTCCAATTATTCCTAAAGGCCTTCTGGTTATACACTGGCAAGATAGAAGTAGGAAGGTGCAGCATTCATTATTTATTTCTGTTTTGCCAGATTGAAGGAAATTCTTTCCATTGCATGCTATGGGGAAAAAAATAAATTAATTAATCCTGCTCTAGAAACAGTCTCGGTGGATGGATTTATTAATTTATTGCTTACTTGCTTGCAGCATTTGAGGGCATGGTTTAGGTAAAGAGCAGTTTAAAAAAAACCTGGAGAGTCAGAGATTGGGAGCAGCAGGCAAGCTGATCAAGATTGCTACAGCAAAAATTATCATCACTGTCATCATCCACAAACAACTGCCTTAATCAAAAGGTGCATTTTTAATTTTGTCATCAAAGATGGTACTGCAACAATAATAAGCTTGCCTGTTTATCACAGAAGCATCCGTACTAGTGATCAATTCACAAAGGCATCACCTGATTGGTTAAATTGATTCCTACTTTATTTCTATGATTTTTTTTTAAAAGATATAATATCCTGGTTGTGAAGATGGTGACTGTAGGAAGTGGAAGATGATACCCCAGCAGTGAAAGATTCCATGAATAGGAGGGAGACAGAGGGACAAGTGAGCAGCTGATTCATGCGTGAGTTGAAGAATCTAGCATTGGATGCAGTGGTGGGTTTCAAATTTTTTTACTACCAGTTCTGAGGGTGTGGCTTGGTGGCCTAGTTTGGTGGGCGTGGCAGGGGAAGGATACTGCAAAATCCCCATTTCCTCCCAATCAGCTGGGACTTGCGAGGCAGAGAATAAATGGGGGCGGGGCCAGTCAGAACTTTTAATACCAGTTCTCCAAACTACTCAAAATTTCCACTACCAGTTCTCCAGAACTGGTCAGAACCTGCTGAAACCTACCTCTGATTGGATGTCAGTTCAAATGTAGTAGCACCAAGTGGGATTGCTCAGACCTGCTCCAGGCTGTGAGAAAGTTGTTTGTGAATCAAAATTATTCTATTTTTATTTATTTAAAACATTTGCATAATTGCTGATCTTATAATGAACACTGGGCTCCCAATCAAAAGTTAAAATAATATACAAAGCCATATCTAAGGGGCTGCCACAAAGAAGAGGGGGTCAACTGATTTTCCAAAACATCTGAAAGCAGGACAAGAAGCAATGGATGGAAACTCATCAAGGAGAGAACCACCCTAGAACTAAGGAGAAATTTCCTGACAATTAGAACAATGAATCAGTGGAACAGTTTGCCTCCAGATGTTGTGAGTGCTCCAACATTGCAGATTTTTAAGAAGAGATTGAACAATCATTTGTCTGAAATGGTATAGGGTTTCCTACAGTGGTGAAATCCAAATTTTCTTACTACTGGTTCTGTGGGCATGGCTTGATGGGCATGGTGTGGCTTGGTAGGTGTGGCAGAGCACAATCTCCATTCCCACCTCACTCCAGGGGAAGGTTACTGCAAAATCCCCATTCCCTCCCCACAGCTAGGAGAAGGATATTGCAAAATCTCCATTCTCACCCCATTCTGGGGCCAGCCAGAGGTGGCATTTGCCAGTTCTCTGAACTACTCAAAATTTCTGCTACTGGTTCTCCAGAACCTGTTAGAACCTGCTGGATTTCACCCCTGGTTTCCTACCTGAACAGGGGGTTCAGGACTAGAATACCTCCAAGGTTCTTCCAATTCTGTTATCTTAAAACTGTATTAAAACTATAAAGCTAAACACATTTAAATATAAAAATAACAAAAACCTGGTGCCATGTCAAACTTCTAATGTACAAACACCTAATCTTATCCCATTATTATTCAGGAAACCTTCTCATTTTGCTTGTGTTGAAAAAACATGGGTTTCATATTGAGTTATAAACATTTTGTTGATGTTTGTTTTCATTCCTGGTATGATGACATGGGTAACAATCATCCAGGACACCACTACCTCAGTGCTTCTCTTGACAAAATCTTCACCGCATCTTGAAGACCAGCCCTTATTCTAAATGGACCTCTTCACCTCCTAATGTTGAAATCCTAAATCATATATTATGACTCTTTCAGTAAGGGGGCTATTCCAGAATATTTGACTGATGTCTCTATTACATTTCAAGCAGTCATATTTTAACCGTGGCTGCAGGTAAAAGTCCAGCAAAAATGACATTCCATCTTCACACAATTCCAACTCAGAGCAAACCACAGATATATATATATATATACAGAACAATGCCAGGTTTCAAATTGAAATGCTGACACAACCTTAACTATAGCACTGGAGAGGCTGATGCTATAATTAAGCTTCGATCGCTTTTGGAGGGGCAAGACAGAAGTGGGAGGTTATTGTTCAATGAACTGGTCTGTCATTTGCTGCAGTGATTCTTAATTGTGTCTCATTACCGCAAGATGATCATTACTCTACTTGTCCGTCTGATTTAGAGACCACTAAAAGTGTCTTGTAACAAGCAGCCGTCTCCTATGCAACAGTCCTTTGGCTCTCACCCTCATTACTCAGAATCTGTCCAATTATTTGTCATTAAAGTAATAAAAAGGACTTGAGCAAAAAATGTGGGAGGTAATGGTTGGAGGTCTGCCGAGAAGGGGTGAGGGGAATGTTTTCAAGCACTGGGAAGGTGACATCATTAATTAAGTGTTAGCGAATATGCAAATCGACCACTGGCACATAAGACTGTAATAAAACAAAGAAAACACTATTATCACTTGTGGTAAATCCTAAGAGAAAGATACCTTGGGTGCTATATGGATTTTATCAGTTAATGATAGCTGGTCTGACTGATTCAGAGCACGAAATGGTGAAAATGCAGACAAGCAGAATAGGTATTAGGGTCGGGTCTTTGAGCCCAAGTAGGAATCTCAGATATTTTCCCACTGCCGTGTTGTCGCAGTGTTTAGAATGCAGTATTACAGGCTAATTCACAGCTCACTGTTAGGAGTTCAATTCTGACTGGTTCAAAGTTGACTCAGCCTTCTATCCTTCCGAGGTCGGTAAATGAGGATCTAGATTGTTGGGGGCCATATGCTGACTCTGTAAAGTGCTTAGAGAGGGTTGTAAAGCACTGTGAAGCAGTGTGAAGTCTAAGTATGATAGTTAATCTTGCTATAGTGAAAACAAAGGATCTTGATTTAATGCTAAAGCATAAGTAAGACATATGGAAAGTTCTAGACGTAGAACTTGGTTAGGAAATGCCACCTTTCAGTTCCTTGAAACCTGATGGCCTGGGGTGCTCACTGAATCAAAATCCTTTAATTTAGCAGGATTATTATCCAGGATTATTCCTGTCTATCATCTAGAGCAGGGGTATCAAACTCGATTTCATTGAGAGCCACAACAGGGTTGTGTTTGACCTTGGGGGGGGAGACATGGCCAGGTTGGGTGTGTCCAGCTCAACACCACTCATGTTGGGGGCACCTATGGTGGCCCGAGCACTTTGCCAGCAAAAATGGAGCTTGGAAGGGCCACACACAGCCCTCCTGAGCTTCATTTTCACTGGCAGAGGCACCACAGGCCAGCCTGTGCTGTTTCCAGGGTGGCACCATGGGCCAGATCTGAGCACCCTGTGGGCCAGATCCAACCCACGGGCCTTGAGTTTGACACCCCTGATCTAGAGTCATTGGAGCTGAGAAATTAAAATGTTTTGCCCAATTCCAGGCACCATCATAATTATCCTGCAGCCAAATTTATTTGCTCCTTTAAATCAGAAACATTGTGTGAGTAAACTAATAAGAAGTCACTGCTGCTCAAAGCCACACAACCAAAGTAAAAGTTGGCAAGTCAATAGCCATCTGAAAACTGAGCACTGTATTCACACAGTGCTGCCCTCTTTTCTGTCTCTATAGGAACTTGTCCATCATATTTCTGAGTTGCAAATGCTGAGTTTAGGTTAAGGTAACATGCTAGAAAGCAATAGACCATGAGTTCAAGTCCCATCTTAGCCATGAAATGCAGCTGGATGACCTTGGACCAATCACCCTCTCTCTCTCAGCCCAACTCACTTCACAGGTTGTTATTGTGGGGGAAAATTGGAGGAAGATGTGTTGGATATGTTCACCGCTTTGAGTTATTTATAAAAGTAATATAGATGGGATATAAATAAACAAGCTAACAAATAAATAATAAATCTCCCTACCTTCTAGTTTTAGAGGCCTTTCCAGAGAAACAGATACCTTGTTGCCCACATCTTCTGATTTGATTAAAATTGAGATTTGACCAGCCTCTTATTCTATTTCTATAACTGTAAAGATATTGGGGACCTATCGGATCAGGGATGTTTAAAGGTAAAGGTAAAGGTTCCCCTCACACATATGTGCTAGTCATTCCAGACTCTTGGGGGCAGTGCTCATCTCCGTTTCTAAGCCGAAGAGCCAATGCTGTCTGATGATAATTCCGTGGTCATGTAGCTGGCATGACTAAATGCCAAAGGCACATGGAACGCTGTTACCTTCCCACCAAGGTGGTCCCTATTTTTCTATTTGCATTTTTACATACTTTCGAACTGCTAGGTTGGCAGAAAATGTATCATCCTGGCAGAGAAGCAAAAACTCATCAGAACCCTTCTCTGACGAGTTGGGGACTAGTAGGATGGAAAACTATGGGTAAATTCCATAGCAAATATAGTTGATATAATAAAATGTGCCTGGATAGAACACAGCTGGGTCTCTAAAGGCAGCAAGAAGTCCATTCAAGTGACCCACCTATTTTTCACGCAACTTGAAAGCACTTCTTGGCTCAAAAGGCAACTCAGAAGCTTGCTTCCTCTTTCATAACACAAGAAACACTAAACTGCAATTCTCACCTGTACGTTCACAATATCTACACATACCTCTTTTGGTGCCTATCTAATTCCTTGATCTTCCTGATTGGGTTTTTTTTTTTTTTTTTTAGGTAAAGGTAAAGGTTCCCCTTGTACATATATGCTAGTCGTTCCCAACTCTAGGGGGCAGTGCTCATCTCCATTACAAAGCCGAAGAGCCAGCACTGTCTAAAGACGTCTCCATGGTCATGTGGCTGGCATGACTAAATGCCAAAGGTGCATGGAACGCTGTTACCTTCCCACCAAAGGTGGTCTCTATTTTTTTACTTTCATTTTTACGTGCTTTCGAACTGCTAGGTTGGCAGAAGCTGGAACAAGTAATGGTTATGCAGCACTAGGGATTCGAATCGTGAACTGCCGGCCTTTCGATCGACAAGCTCAGCATCTTAGCCACTGAGCCTCCGGGTCACTTTTTTTTAAGTGTATATTAATTAAAATAAATAAATGATAAACGGAACACTGCAAAACAAGTGTTAGCTTCTAGAATCTTAATTTCCAAAAAAAATTTCTGAACTCACATTTATCCCAAAGGTGCTCAGAGAAAATAATAATGATAGGAAACTATATTTCAGTTCTTTTCTAGGAGGTATGTCGCCTTACCTTACCTTCTCCAGAGAAACAAAAATAAACAGAGACCTTCTTGGAAAGTTATAGGGATGGTGGGGAGAAATCTTACCATTTGCTCTCTGATAAATTGGAGTCTTACTATCGATCCATGTTCAGCCATTTTGTGAATGTGTCTATGACATGCTTGAAACATTTCAAATGTGTCTACAAACCCTCATAAATTGAGACCTCATCAATGATGGACTAATGAAAAACTGATACATTGGTGAATTGATAGGAAGCTAGCCGCTGATTGATATTTCTTGCTACTTTTTGTCTTCTAGTATTTCCAAAAGAAATGTATCATTAGTTTCACTGAGTTCTACAAAGGGGAATTCTACTCCAGTAAATCATAAGTCCAATTTTTTTTTTAATTTGGAACAGGAAGATTTTTTCTATATGCGTCATCTGAAGTTAAGAAATCTTTAAATGTAATCCCATTTCATACTTGAAATTTCACTGTTTCATCTCTGGGTTTCATTTGAATAATCCTGCAAGGACAGACAGAGTAAAGCTAGCATGCTGCTTTAACCAAGATACTGGAATGTTGGGCATTTTCAAGAAGAAATTGTGTGGCTTCTCCATACTATTCTTTGTATCTCTAAATGGACATACAAAGAAACCCAATTAATAAATTAGTGTATGTGTCAGGAATATTTATATTGAAAATGGCCATTCAGTGATTTAAAATACTGTGTAAACCAGAGGTGGGTTTCAGCAGGTTCTGACCAGTTCTGGAGAACTGTTAGTGGAAATTTTGAGTAGTTCAGAGAACCGGTAATAAAAATTCTGACAAACCCTGCCGCCTTCTATTCTCTGCCTCCCAAATCCCAGCTGATTGGGAGGAAATGGGGATTTTGCAGTAATCTTCCCCTGGATTGGAGCGGGAGTAGAGATTTTATAGTATCCTTCCCCTGCTGGCTTGGTGGACATTACCAAGCAATGTCCACCAAGCCACACCCACAGAACCGGTAGTAAAAAATTTTGAAACTCACCACTGGTGTAAATGTTAAGCATAAAAACCTATACATTAAACCAGTGAGAAATGGGCATTGTGCTATTCACAATTATAGATACTGTAACCATTCCATGCTGACATCAGATAGATCCAGATTAATCTTTGGTGATTAATTTTTTTCCTTTTACCTATTGGTCTCCTCTGATCCATTATTCCACAACAGTTTGTATTTGAGGTAAATGAGAATTTGAGTGCTGAATTCTGAAAATAAAGGTTAATGTAACCAGTGTTGTGGAAAGATTGGCACACTTTTTATATAACTTGCCTCCAAGAAGATAAAAATAGAGACTCTGGTATTCTTAAGCGGTCTCTACACAACATTAAATTAGTTGAACTGCGGACATAATGTATGCAATCATTTCTAATATTAAAATGATGAATCACATCAAGGATTAGATTAAAATTATGCATATTGAACTTTATATATTGTGTTGACCTAAATATAAATAAAACAAATTATTTTGATAATAGATTTTAGTTTACCATTTACATTCCCATCTGATCCACATGAAGGTCAGTGAAAAGATGGTATACCAATATAAATTCATTAATAATCTACTCAAAAGAAAATTCTATTAATTCCAATAAGTGCATATTTGGGAATAAAATATTTATAAAATGTATGCAGAGCAGAGCAAATGCATAAGTAGTTTCCTTTCACTTTTATGCTGCTAGAACCTAGGATGGACAGAGGAAACACAAATAATTCTGCATTCCATAAAAGAATAATGGATGAAAAATCCTGCCTCAAGCTGTAATGTGGCTGGTCCTAAAGAAAACATGGACAAAACCGTGGAATGAATATATATATATATGGCCGTGTGAGTGTTTGTGTGTGAGTGTGAGTGTTTCAGCCTAACTCTGGAACGCCTCATGCAATTTCAACCAAACTTGGTACACAGATGACTTACTCTCTGGAAAAAAATACTGTGGGGGTAAGACACACCTAACGTCCTCGGGATATGTGTTCTGTTAAGATACAGCCTATTGTGCCTTAAAATAGTTTCTATTGTACTGCCTTAAAATGGCTTCTACTGTACTGCCTTAAAATGGCTTCTAATGTACAGCACAGTGGAGTTGCCATGGTAACGGCTTCACAGTAATCCACAAGGATTTTCTCCCTTGGTAAGGGACAAAATCTAACATTAAAAATTATATTTGGTCCAGATATTTTCAACAAGGCTTTGATTATTCTTGAGGACAAATGTATGGCCATTATCAATAAAACATTATTGCAACTCAGCTTGCCTGCATCACTACAAGCCTGAGATGACATACTTCATGCAGATTCCATACAAGAAAAGAACTACAACGTCAAACATGTGCATATATCACTGACAAATAGCCATTTCTAAATCAAGATCAGAAAAAAAGTATATCAAATGATCATGGATCAGCTAGCAAAACAACAAGGTATCATTTTATTTGATGCTTCTGGGGGCCAGGGAAAACATTTTTAACTAATTTAATTCTTGCCGAAATCAGGGTGAAGTTGCTCTTCCTGTCTAATACAGGATTGAGATAAATAAATACCTGGGCAACGCCAGGTTATCAGCTAGTATACTATAATTCCCTCAATACCAGATTCAACAAGATACATAAAAAACTAGCAGAAATCATCCCCTGCTAATCCAGGTATGTATGGAAAGGGACTAAAAAAATAATCTGTTATCCATGTCCAGATCACTCCATATGGATAGAAGTTCTAAAGGGAATTTTAGGTGTGATCAAGAATCTTGCCAGAATGAGGATTTATCATCAAATGTTTTCAGGTGAGCATTCATGTGAGTTTTTCCTTCATATTCACTGTTCAAAAGGCAGACTTTGGGCCAATGGGATACTGGGGCCAGTTTGGTCTTCTTTGTGTTATGAAGAGGCTGTTGCAAATCAGTCGTCTGCTATTGAGTGTCACTTGCTGGGGGGCATTGGTTGAGGAAAGAGAAACCATTTGTAAGCTTTCTGGCTGGACCCTCCAAAAGCCCTTAACTGGGTCCTATAAAATCCCCACTCTCAAGGCAGATAAAAGAATGTAGCAAATCACAAAGGTATAGCAGAGGGTGAATAGAATTACTGAGGTAATGATACTCAGGGGTTTCACAGAAAGAATGTTTGGGATTTCAGTGATATATAAGGTGATATAATGATACACAGGGCTAGTCAGATGCAAAGGCAGACTGCTTCTGCACAGCTTTTATTATAGAAGACAATGCATCGCTCTTAAGCACTGGAAAGAAAGTGCTCCACTTAAGAACACTTGAGGTAAATTTTGCTGTTTGGCAACCAATGAATGGTCCATGAAAAATAGAAAAGCAGCAAACATTTTCAGTTTTATATTTTGATGTATGAAAATAAATATTAAAATAGCTAAACTCAAAAAGCTTTCTATGTTGTCCAAGTATTATCTAATCAGCATCTTCCCTTGGCCTATCTAGGAACAACAGTATTGAATCAACAGGACAAACACCATTGTTCTTCTGAGATAACTATGATATAAGATGCTGTGAGAAATCCAGTATCTTGTCAGGTTTTTTTCCTAGTAAGTGGAAAGTCAAAGAAGAGTGGCATTTGTTATGATACTTATCTCATTCTTGTTTGCTTGTTTGCTTGCCTGCTTGCTTACTTTTAAAATATTTTTTTCATCAAAAACAATACAATTGTTTTAGCCCATTGCCATAATTGCAGAATTAAGATTTTCAGGCTTCATAGATGGCCAGGCTGCCCCTTCATTATCTCTCTTTTTATTTTATCTGGCATGAAAAGTTGCAGGAAGGGTCTAGGACAGTGATGGCTAATCTTTTTGCCATGGCGTGCCAAAAGTGGGGGAGCTCAGGGGGTTTGCGCGCATGCATGCCCACACCTATAATTCAATGCACCCTGCCCCCCACACACATGTGTGTGACCTCCCGATGCTCCCCTGCTTTTGGCACAGTGGGCATTCTAGGAGCCTGGGGAGAGTGAAAACTGCCTTCGCCACCCCCCGAAGGCCCTCAGGAGGCTGGAAACAGCCCATTTCCTGACTTCCGTTGGGCCTGGAAGGGCCAAAAATTAGGTGGCCGGCACACACATGCGTGCTGGAGCTGAGCTAGGACAACGCTGGCATGCCCACAGATATGGCTCCGCATGCCACCTGTGGCACGCATGCCATAGGTTCGCCATTACGGGTCTAGGACAACTTGCCACGGCTGACTTGCTCCAGCTGACTCGCCGTGGGACGGGCATGGGATTCCAAATTCTGGCTCACCCCAACCTTACTTCTAACTTGAGAAAGTTCAAACCTAAAGCAAGACAAGACCCACTGCAACTCTCTTGAGTTATCCCCCATTGAATTGCCCTGCCGCGAATTGTCCTGTGGCAAATTGGCCATGGCAAATCAACAAGGATGAGTCAGCTGTGGCGAGATGGATGTGGCGAGTCAGCTGTGGTGAGCTGTTCCATTCCATTACAGGAAAGTGAGAAGCAATGGCCCAAAAGAGAAGAAATGACTCAAGATCAGATCATTTTTGATCTGATCTTGATCTGATCTCCAGTTTGGAAGACAGTTTCCAAACCAATCTTTCCTAAAATTCCTTACAACGTTGTTCCAGGGGTTATAGCCTTAATCAATTAAAACAAAACAAGTGACTGAAATGAATGACTGAAAGTTCCCTGATTAATGACACTTGATTTTTTTTTTTCACTGTCTGGAGGAACAAAAAAAAGTTCATTTGTGTTTTTAAGAGGTGGCATAGGCACCTTTAATCATAATTAAGAGTCATCTGCAAAAGAAGGTTATTGTTTATTGCCTTTGAGGTTCTAAGTTGTTTAGAACAGTAGAAAGTTCCTTATTTTCTATGTAATAATAGACATACTTCGTTGAAAACAGATCTTTCTTGAATAATATAGCTGTTTGTTAAAGAATCACTACTACATATCTGTATAATTGATTCATCATCAAATAAAAATACTGACTTGACTTGACTTCTGCCTGACTCTAAAAGTAGCCTAGACCTACTTGTAACACAATTGCCATTATCAAGTCAAGCAACATGCTCAAATGATGAGGCAGTGCAGAGAATGATATTCCTGCTTTGTTAAAAAAAATCATGGAGTTAGGATTATACTATGATCTGAATCTTGTAAATCTCAGCTACAATAAATGTTTTCAACGGAATACCTGTGATACACAATATGGCATTTTTTTCAAGGACTGACAATTATTCTTCTGAAGTCCTCCACATTTATTGGCTTCTGATGTTTACCTTTAACCATACTGGATGGAAATTATGAGGGTTGAAGTCAACATAATAAAATGGGCTGAAATTAATTCAAGGGTAGAAAATTAAATATTGAAGTTAGGAATTTTCACCAAAATGGTCAAAAAAGTCAATATGCTGTCATAATTACATAAACGTCATAACTACATAATTTCAGCTAGTGTCATCTTGATAGTTTTGGCACCATCTTCCATAGACATTTCTGGTTCCTGGTGTTGGTGTGGATCAACAAAAACTAAATTTACCTTTCAGGTGCTTTAAATCAGCCTTCTCCAACTGGTAGATTCTCAGCACTTTTGAAGTTGCTGGCCAGACTAACTGAGCTGGAAAGCATGAGGTAAAAGATTTTTAATCATCAGTAATTCTCACTGTTTTAGTCTTCTACTTGTTTTGCATGTGGAGGTCTTCCTGAAAACTAAATTTCCTCAGTCAAGGTAAACTAACAAATAAGTTTTAGATCAGCTACTTTTGCATTATTTAAGTATTGCAAAATTCACTGTCATTTAAATGAGAGTTTGTAATACTTGTGGCGAATGGCAGGTTAGTGGCCATCTATGGTTATTAAAAATCAAATTTTACACACCCGGGTTTTACAGTCCACAAAGATAATTTGATGAAAACTTTTTTGCTACATAAAATGTGAGTACAACCCACCCAAAGAGTTTACAAGTTGCCTATGAAAGAGCAGTCTGTATTTCTAAATTTGTAATGCTTTCAGTAACACATTGCATTAAACAGCTGACAAACAGTCCTTTAGCTTTGTTGGAACAGCTCTGATGCCCTCCTGTGGGAAGATGCATTTTAACACCTGACAAGCAAATGCAAATGTTTGGACATAAGATGAAATGTAACCAAATCCATACAGCCATCTGAAATCAGATGAAGCAATCTTGACATCACCACTGCATGGAAACCACACTCGGTCATAGAAACTCTTGAGTAGAGTCCAACTAGAATATATTGGTGTTTTGGGATGAAACTCTATTTTTAATTTTGGATTTATTTAAAACGCCTTATAGAAATACTAATACAACAGCAGCAGTTTCTGTAGTGAAAGACAGACAAAGGAACCTGTTTGTAAAGAAGCTTAAGATAACAAGGATTTACAAGGTCAATTAACAGCAGCTAGGATGAACGGGGAATCATCCATGCATGGCATAATGATTCTCATAATCTCAGGTCATTAGCCTTGCTAACTGGAGCTGATGGGAGTTGAGCTATACAAATCTGGAGAGCCATAAATACATCACCTTTAGTTGTCTATTTGTTCCAAAATAATTAAATCAGATGCTGATTAATAGTTTAATTAGTTTAATAATTTGATTACAGAATTGTATCCTAAAGGGGTGGTCCCCCATTGATCTGTATAAGAGCATTATAAGATTGGTTGTCAATTCTTTACAAATGCTCCACCAGAATAGAATATACCCTTTTCACAGAGAGGCATGCGGAATTTCATGAAGCAACCCACTCCAACCCAATGTTCTACCTTTGGATGGTCACAATGAGCTCAGGTGGCTTCAATTTATATGTGAAGGAGCAATACATCACTTTATACCAATCAGATTAAATGGCCATTTGAAGATCCATTTCTCTAGTGTGAGGAGATGGGTGGTGTGCTGCCTCTTGGGTTTTTCACCAGAGGTGAGTTGCAATTGTATCCAAACATCTTCCAATGGACAGGAATATATAAGAAGGAAGTTTGCTGAACCCCTTCCTGTTCCTATTCAGCCTGTATTTCAAATCAATGGCAGTTTGGTCTAGTGGTTAAGGCACCAGGCTAGAAAGTGGGAGACCATGAATTTAATCCTACCTTAGTCATGAAGACCAGCTGGGTAACTTTGGGCCAGTCTCTCTCTCTCTTTCAGCCCAGCTCACTTCTCAGGGTTGTTGTTGTGGGGGGAAAGGAGTAGGAAGAAGTATTGGATATGTTAGCCACCTGGAGTTATTTGTAAAAAGAAGGAAGGAAGGAAGGAAGGAAGGAAGGAAGGAAGGAAGGAAGGAAGGAAGGAAGGAAGGAAGGAAGGAAGGAAGGAAGGAAGGAAGGAAGGAAGGATCATCTGAACTGACAATACCTAATAAGTTATATGTGTAGATAGTCTTCAACTGACTATAGTTGAGCCATTCACTGCAGTTGTTAAATTAGTCACATGATTGTAAAATGAATCTGGGTTTTGCATTGATTTTGCTTGTCAGAAGGTCAGAAATGGGGTTTATCGGGACACTGCTACTGTCATAAATACGAGCCAGTTGCCAAGTGTCTGAACTTGGATTACATGACCATAGGGATGCTGCAGATCGTTCATGTTAAAACCGGTTGTAAGTCACTTTTTTCAGTGCCACTGTAATTTCAAATAGTCACTAAATGGTTGTAAGTCAAAGACTACCTATATCCTGAGACTGTCCTTAGATCAGTACTTCACAAGCCTCCATAAACTACCCCAAATTGGATTAAAGTGGATTTCTTATAGAACAGAATATTTGTAGCTCAGGGTTGAATTGTGGAATCCTTGGTACTCTCTCCATTATTTTCTTGCAGACATTTCATTACCCAGCTAGGTAATTTCAACAGGGCTGGATGGGAATGTAGTTTGCTCTCTAGTCATATAAAAATGGCTCATCCTATCAGTGTTGGTGGGAGTGTTCTTAATGATTTCTTGATTAAGCTGTTGTTGACTGTTAGCTTGCTTGTCTGAGTTGGTAGTTCCTTGATTAGGGTATTGTTTACTTCTAGACTGTTGGACTAATTAATCTCAGTGTTAATCTCTTCTTATCTGATTGTTGATTACTGGAGAGGAGGTGTTTTGATCTTTCTGTTTTCTTTTGGGCTTTTTGGTTGTCTCTTCTAAATAGTATGTAAATGTTGTTTATGTGCCTATTGGTGGTTGATTTGTCTGAGTTTCAGGCCTCCAGGAATTCTCTAGAATTTTTGGACTTGATTTTGGATGCTCACGGTTTCCCACTTGAAACTCTAGTTAAGTGAATTTTCTTTTGGTAATGACATGCAAACCCATTACCTATTCACAACAGGTATGCTTAAATTGACTTAAAATGTTTTACCTGCATTGGGTAAAAATTCTGATAAACAGTTTCAGGTAATGAAGGGAAAAAATTGGAAAGCACATTCTTAATGAGATTCTTAAGCAATCTCAGAACAAGAGGGAAATTACAGTTATTCAAAAACATACAGTTACAGAAGACTTAAAACTGCTTCTCTCGTAGTCTGCGGGATAGAATAGTTGCTTGGCCCTTATCACGTACTGTATTTCTTTGGGATTCTTTTGAGACAGCTTGTTTGTCTTTCTGGAAATACAGGATTTTTCATGATTTTTCTTTCTGCTGTTATTTTACAATATAAACCATCCAGAGTCATTTAGAGTCAGGCAGCCTCCATATTACCAAGAATAAATAAATCCCATAGTCAAAGATGAATCATAAGAAGGTGCCTCTTCTAGTTCATGAATGAAAGTCAATTGGAGTGATACTGTGTGATAATGTCTCTATCATCTTTGAAGGTAACAGATGTGTACTACACAGCACTCAGCATTCTCCTCTAACTCTTTGTGGCTACACAATGACCTCACATTCCCTGGAAAGCCAGGCTTAAGGATGCCCTACCTAGTCATCAGTCATTGTCTTTTCAAGCACATAAATCAGTTCTACATCTCCTGCAGTGAATCCAGACAGAAAGAATCATAGGACCAAGAGCATTTGAAATAACGTGGAGACTAAGGTCCCATATTTAAGTGTAAATAGAGTAGATGTATTCATGGGATTTAAAATATATTTAGAATATAGTTTTGCTGCACTTGAATTCTAATCGTGCACAACATTTGTAATGATGTCAGGCTTGCTTACCTGCAATTGACCAAGAACAAAGTGAAACCAGTCAGACTTACATACTGTATAGTTCTGATGATGCAAGTATAAGGAGGGTTTTTTTTTCCCCTTAATACTGACTGCAGAATGTCAAAACTAAACAAATTTGTTCTTGGTTAAGCTCAACAGTTGCCCTGTTGGTGTCCTGTTGGTCTAACAACATGATGCCAGAAATTTGAGCTTTGGCAGAAGACTAAGTGCTCAGCTCAAATTGAAACATAGTACCAGATATCTGAGCAAATTATCATCAGGCAAGAAAATTCCTATGCTCAGTTGGAAAACTCTGATGGAGTCATTGGAACATGCCAGTAGGGAGTTCCACTTACCTTTGCTACTGGTTCGGAATAGGGAGCACGCTCAGTTTGCTTGTGTGTGGCACTTCTGTGTATGTGCAGAACCTTCTGTGCATGCGCAGAGTGTCCATGATGATGTCTGGGTGGGTGGGCGCAATGGTGAAATCCAATTTTTTTTACTACCGGTTCTGTGGGCATGTCTTGGTGGGCATGGTGTGTCTTCATAAGCATGGCTTAGTGGGTGTGGCAGGGGAAGGATACTGCAAAATCTCCATTCCCACCCTAATCCTGGGCCAGCCAGAGGTGGTATTTGCCAGTTCTCCAAAGTACTCAAAATTTCCGCTACCGGTTCTCTAGAACCTGTCAGAACCTGCGGGATTTCACCCCTGGGTGGGCAGAGCCTCCCACTGCTGCCACTATCAGTTTTCCTGAACCGGAATGAACCAGTTGAAACCCACCACTGGAACACGCCAATGAATCCACCCCTATGCCAGAAAGGAGAATAATATAAAGAAGCCATAACTCTGCCTTCTCTGTCAGTATGATATTTTTTAAACTCCAAATTTGATATTTGAGTATGGTATTTTTTAAACTCTGAGCCTGAGTAGCGTAGGGGGCTAATGCCTCCTACTAAAGGCAGCAATTAACATCCAGCTGCCTGTAATTCTGTGAGTTCAATCCCAGGCAGGCTCAAGGTCGACTCAGCCTTCCATCCTTTCTAAGGTGGGTAAATTGAGGACCCAGTTTGTTGGGGGCAATAAGCTGACTTTGTATAAAATATAAATATACAAAAGTATGAAGGATATTGCTTAACGCATTGTAAGCCGCCCTGAGTCTCCGGAGAAGGGCGGCATATAAATCAAATTTTAAAAAAAATAGCAATGCAGAGCTATTCATAGAGTCTCGCTCACTAACTGGGAAAATAGCAGAGTGAGAGGAGGAAGTTTGGATCCAAAGTACCTACTATCTTACTTCTGCCTGTATTCTCTTTTGAAATTCCAAGATTGAAGAATCCTTTTGCTGGAAAGAACCAGAGAATGGAACGGTGTTGGATCACCATCCAAGATGAAAACTCTAAAGCAGGGGTATCAAACTTATGGCATCACATGACATATCCTGACTTTTTCTCCCTTCGCTAAACTGGGCATGGATGTGGCCAGCGCGTAATACATCTGGGCCACGGACTGCAAGTTTGACAGCCTGCTCTAGAGCAAAGAGGACAGCAGACTAACATTACCAATAAATTACCAATAAGGTACTTAGCTTATCTAAGTAGCTTCTGAGATATTGCTTCCACATTCTATAGGCTATAGTATGTACTCCTTGGTATTTCAACATCTACTAAAACTTGGGCTTTGTCTGGTAGTGGGAGAAGTATTTTTATTTGCTATGAATTTATATTTTAATGCAGTACAATATGGCAACAATAAAACTCACAACACCCTCCCCATTCAATCAGTTTTACAATCAGTTTTGTATTTGCAGGATATCTGAGGCATTTTATTTCTTACAATAAAATGTCAACCATTTGTTTATTCTATTGGGTTCTGTGTGTTGTCCAAGTCCTCTATTCTCCTCCTATGTACTGCTATTTCCATATTCTTTCTCCAATAGCTCATATAGCAATAGCAACAGCACTTAGATTTATATACCGCTTCACAGTGCTTTGCAGCTCTCTCTATGCGGTTTACAGAGTCAGCATATTGTCCACAACAACCTGGGTCCTCACTTTACCGACCTCAGAAAGATGGAAGGCTGAGTCAAGCTTGAACCGGTGAGAATCCAACTGCCAAACTGCAGTCAGCTGGCAGTCAGCAGAAGTAGCCTGCAGTACTGCATTCTAACCATTGTGCCACCACTGCTCATATGGTTTTTATTTTAATTAAACATAATCACACTGCTGTTCAATTAATAGCTCTGAGATTGGCAAAATTGTTGACTCTAACTGATATTTCCACTAAGTAAACAATCCATTCCTAATCTTGAAATACTTGCTAACAACAACGTCAAGTCTTTGGAATCAACTTGTACATAAAGTCTACTCCAGACCTTAATAATTGTTGTTGTCTTTCAAAGATTTTGGCATGTTAAACAACTTTAATCATTCCTTGTCAAGATGTGCTTACCACTTGCTATCTCTTATCTCATAATAAAAGCCTTAATTCACATTGAGTAGTGATTTTTACATATGAGAATTCAGCCTCTGAAGCATATGTGGAATGGCAATTTTCTATTTTTTTAATCTTATTTTTTATATTTTTTTATAACAATAATAAACATTGCCTTTTAATAATGGTATGCCTGTCATCCAGGTATGTAACCAACAACAAAGGAGAATCCAAACTCTAGTCATAAAAAGCACAAATCACAATGATGAGATCACAATTAGAGATCATCTAATCTCCCCATCCCAATGCATGAGGAAACATCTTGATCTCTGAGGATTTATATAATACTATCAGGGAAGGTGGACTTCTTGTATCATGCCAGTTTAATGGGTGGTGTCCAGAATATATTCACTTTTTTAGATCTAGTGCTGCATGTACTTTCTTATCGCTACAGAAACTTCAAGAGATTTATTTTCATCATCAAAATGGTCAATGGATAAAGAGATAATTCCTTTCTTCCCACATATACTCTGCATATATTTAAAGAAAAATGGATTCACTTCAGTATCTTGACTGTCGCGTGGCTCCAACCATTCTAGCATACTAATCTGCACTATATGTCTTAAAATGTTCATACTAGTCAAGGATCCAATCCATAAAGAATGCTGAGAATGAGGAAAAGACTTTTTTTTTTATACACACAAGGTCATTTCATCTTGAGTGCCTGGTTCAGGCACGCTAATTAAAATGGTTTCCTCTCATTTGCACAAATGAGCAACCTTCTTAAAACTAGTCTCTTGATTATTGAGCAGTTTAGTAATCAATTCTAAAACGTGAACTCATCAAGCTGAATTATTTTTACATTTGCAGAATATATTTTGTCTTGAAGATCCTTTTGGCTGCTCAATTTGCATACTAAATTCGACCAGAGATACTTTAAAAGGCTTATTATTCTAAATTTAATGGTTTCAGATGGCACTTGACAAGCTTGGCATTTTGGCAAAAGGTAATGTGTAACAGAAAAGAGCGATTAGAGTTTTTAAAGAGCATGAATGGATTAGAGTTGAAATGCATATAGCTCCCTTTTTTGCAGACTACAATTAAGAGGTCCAAGGGATCTAACTCTGAACATCTGGAGGCTACAGATTTCACACTCTTGTTGAGCATGTACAGTCTTCAGTTTATCCAGGGAGATTTAGGGTTTAATTTTGATCTATTCTAAATATGCAGAATAAAATCTTAATTACAACCACCAAAATATTGGAAAGTTACCAGTTATCGACTTCCTAAATTGTATTATATAGTTATATAAAAGAAAAAAAAAATAATGCTTTAAAGTTAAAATTAAATTAATTAATATAATTAATAAATTTAATAAATTTAAATTTAATTAATTCAATTTAAATTTAATTAATTCAATAGGCATTGATAAATAGCAAAGATCAAAACATTGATTTTCAATATATTCTGGAATGTATCACATCTACTTTAGAGGCCTGCAAAGTTTTAAAAACAGTTTCCTTGGAGCAGGGTGGCTCCAAAGTAATGAGATATAAGAAAGTGGGAAACTGCCAGCTAGAGTGGAAGGTAGAATCAAGTGGCAACCCAGTTTGGAATCATTGCACAGCTACAAGAAGCATAAGTTTGATTCCCCCCCCCTCCCCAAGAGCCATGAGGCCTTATTGGCTTGTTTCCAGGGGAAGGCAAGCAGTCTAAGATTCTTGTAATGTAGATAGAGACAATAAAGTTGTTTACTCTAGGTTTTTTTTTTATAAGTTGCTGTAGTTGCTTGTGCACCTGACAGAAGTCACTTTAACAAAACAAAAAAAAATAGAATTTTAAATTGGGTATATTCAAAAATATATCTTTTCATGGATACCCTGGTCAAAATTATATCTGCACCAATTTTCCAGCTTTTCAAAAGTTGTTTGCAATGCAGGTAATTGAAATCTCATACAACCAAGGGGCCCAAATGCTTGACAGAATTTTAGTGGGATCATATACAGCAGTGACGGTCAACTTTTTCAGCACTGACTGCCGAAACAGGAGCGTGCACCAGAGCATCAAAACCTGGAAGAGAGCAGCTGGACGTGCACATGCACACTGGGCTCCGTATTCTGTCATGTGCATGACAGCCTGCTGCTTTGTTTTGGGTTCTGGCCCACACATGCGCACCGGCCAGCTAGTCTTCTGGCATGCCGGAACCCAGAACAGAGCAGCTGGCCAGTGTGCATGCATCCCGGAACCTGGAAAAGCAGCTGTCGACGACACATGAACCCACAGAGAGGACTCTGCGTGCAACCTCTGGCATGCGTGCCATAGATTCACCATCACGGATATATAGAGAAATAACCTTCAAGTTTAGGACAAAGAGAGAAGCTAAATTTTGAACATTCTTATCCTAGTAAATTAGGAAAAATATCCTGCTGTATACCTAAAAGTAAAATTAGGATGTTAAATGCATTTTTTTAACAGTCTTGATGCAACAGGCATTCCAAGATAAGTGACGAATTGAAGGGTAGATTTAACAGACCAAGTCCTGGATCCTCTCCTACAATCTTAGAAGCACAAACAGTACTGCATGCCAAAATTAGCTCATAGAGGAACTTTCAAAAATTAACTGCATTGTTTACTTAAGGAAGCAAGACAACATTTTATTATATATTACAAAATATATAATAGCCTCTCAAAATAGTAATCAAATATGGAGTTATTTTACATGTTCAAGGGAATTCTAGATTCTATCTAGAATATATTTGTGGCAAAGAAAATAAATAAATAAGTAGTTCCCAAATGTTATATTTTTCTAAATTGTTTTTGTGACCCAGTGGAATCAAGACTAATTTATTACATTTATAGATCTGTCACGTGATAGATCCAAACCTTGTTATTAATGATTTAAGACAAGAAATGAAAATATCTAATCTATTCATAAAACATAAAATATCTGCATATCATACAATTTTATGATCTCCCCTGCCCACCTTTAATTCCATTGTTATCTTCAGAATCTTAAATTGTACCAGCAATTATTCTCAAAACAAACTGAAAAGAAAAAAAAAGAAGCATCATTGGTTTATATCTTGACACAATTTTAATCAAGAAGAAGTCAAACCATTAATAATCACCCATATGGCTATATCAGCACCAAATATGAACCTGAAATAAGCCAAAATCCATTTCAAAAACTGTCAAGAAACCATATCAAAAGCTTTCTCAGAGCTCTCTTTTTGTACCCCACCCCACCCCCACCCAAATTATAGCTGGCTAAGCTTGTTTATTTTGATTTTAATCACAATTGTTGATTTAAAATTTCATACTGTGAAACTCTGCGGGAATCCAGCCTAATCTATTGATCAATGTAGCTATTAAATTAAATAAATTTTATTTAAATTAAATTAAATTAAAATTAAAATTAAAATTAAAATTAAAAATTAAATTAAATTAAATAAACACCTTACAAGGTCGAGCTGAGGATTTTGTACAATATCTACACGATAAAATCACTCAGATTCGGGAAGGCTTGGACTCTGACTGGATATGTTCAGATGAAGTGATGGAGGCGAGTCTTGAGAATGTTATTTGGGATGAGTTTGACCCTGTGACCCCTGAAGATGTGGACAGGTTACTGGGGAGTTGAACGCAACCACATGTTTATTGGACCCGTGTCCCTCCTGGTTGGTACTGGCTTCCCGAGAGGTTACACGAGGCTGGCTCCAGAAGATAATAAATGCTTCTCTATGTGAGGGTTTCTTGCCTTCCACCTTGAAAGAGGCGGTGGTGAGGCCTCTCCTCAAGAAGCCCTCTCTGGACCCGGCTGTTCTAACAAACTACCGTCCTGTCTCCAACCTTCGTTTTGTGGCAAAGGTTGTTGAGAGTGTGGTGGCGCAGCAACTCCCGCAGTACTTGGATGAAACTGTCTATTTAGATCCGTTCCAGTCCGGCTTCAAGCCTGGTTACAGCACTGAAACGGCATTGGTCGCATTGGTTGATGATCTCTGGAGAGCTCAAGATAGGGGTTGTTCCTCTATCCTGGTTTTATTAGATCTCTCAGCGGCTTTTGACACCATTGACCATGGTATCTTGCTGCGCCGGCTGGAAGGGCTAGGAGTGGGAGGCACTGTTCTACGGTGGTTCTCTTCCTATCTCTCTGACCGGTCACAGTCTGTGTTGGCAGGAGGACAGAGGTCGACTTCAAGACACCTTATTTGTGGGGTGCCACAGGGGTCGGTCCTCTCACCTCTTTTGTTCAACATTTATGTGAAGCCGCTGGGTGAGCTCATCCGTGGTTTGGGAGTGCAATGCCATCTTTACGCTGATGATACTTAGCTTTACATCTCCACCCCAGACCACCCCAATGATGCCCTTGCAGTGATGTCCCAGTGCCTCGAAGCCGTGCGGATCTGGATGGGAAAGAACAGGCTCCGACTCAACCCTTCCAAGACTGAATGGCTGTGGATGCCGGCGTCCCGATATAGCCAGCTGATACCATCGCTGACTATTGGTGGCGAGTAATTAGCCCCCACAGAGAGGGCTCGCAACTTAGGTGTCCTCCTGGACACACGGTTGTCTTTAGAAGAGCATATGACAGCCGTGGCCAGGGGTGCTTTTTATCGGGTTTGCCTGATTCGCCAGTTGCGGCCCTTTCTAGATCGGGACTCCTTACGCACAGTCACTCATGCCCTCATCACTTCCCGTCTGGACTACTGTAATGCTCTCTACATGGGGTTCCCCTTGAAGTGCACACGGAGGCTCCAACTGGTCCAGAATGCAGCTGCGCGGGTGATATTGGGAGTGACATGGCGCTCACATGTGACACCACTCCTACGCGAGCTGCACTGGCTTCCGGTGGTCTTCCGGGTGCGCTTCAAGGTGTTGGTTCTTACCTTCAAACTCCTCCATGGCTTAGGACCTGGGTATCTACGAGACCACCTTCTGCAACCGATAACCTCCCACCAACCAGTATGCTCCCACAGGGTAGGCCTTCTCAGGGTGCCATCACTAAAGCAATGCCGACTAGTGGTTCCCAGAGGAAGAGCCTTTTCTGTTGGGGCACCTACCCTTTGGAACAGGTTACCCCCAGGGATACGAATGATCCCAGATCTTCGTACTTTCCGTCGTGCACTTAAGACCTTTCTTTTTCACCAAGCCGGTCTGGCATAAATGTTTTCTAATTTTTTAAATCTTTATGCTGAAGATTCTTAACTGTTGAGCCAAACTGGCTTAATTATTTATATTCACATTCTATATGTATGTCATTTTAACTGTTCACCGCCCTGAGTCCTTCGGGAGAAGGGCGGTATAGAAATTGAATAAATAAATAATAAATAAATAAAATAAATAAATTGTTAGCTTCAGTCTTTATCAGGTAAATAGGTTCATGGTTAGAATAGATCGTAAATGAAGCTAGCCTTATTAAATGTAAAAGACGGAGGTTTGTTTTTAAAAGCTTCACATAAAATAAAAGAGAGAAAAAAACAGATTCTAGAATCTGGAAAACCATCAGCCGCAGGCATCTCCTCCAATTTCATAGATGAAATGAAATGTCATACTGACATTTTATTGAAGCAAAACAAACTTGATCCTGCGATAAATGTGATAAGCTCATTTTCTGTAGAAAGAAATCTTCCTCATCCTCATTTTGGGGATAAAAATTCATGTTATATAGTTTAGAAACAAAGGTTTGCAAAATGATGTTTATTTTCCTTGGAATTACAAATTTCAAGGCAACAAGGAACCTAGAGATCTATGCGCTAGGTTTTTTCATGCTTTCTGGGGAGGTTTTTTTATGTATTTAAAAACATGATTAGAACATTAAATTATGATTATATAATACCAGAATTCAGTGAAATAACTGAATGATCAAACAGATTCATTATATAGGCCCTGGTTTAATATAGAAGCTATTATTGCAGCTTCCAATTTACAGTTATACTAATTTTAATATTAATAATCAGATGATGCAGTAAGCATGTGATCTTCAATATCTGTTTTTCTTGAGTTGCATTTAATAATATATTTGCAGTCACATAATTGTTCCCTCACCCACAAATTCTACAGAGATTTCCTCAAGGAAAAAATTTAACTGACCTGGAAATATTACATTTTTCATAATCTAGGAAGGCACAGTGAAGCTTGATATTTGATGACCTGGAAAAATGGGCATTCTAGGCCTGTAAAAATGTTTTAAAAATACAAATCATTTTTGCAAGCTGACTGACTAAAATGTATTCTGTTTTCACAGAACTGTTTGGTCATATGTAATGACCAAACTTTCTTGGATCAAATCATTCTCTCACTGGTTCATTTTTCCCATCTTGTTCCATTCTCATGGGCTCATATGGTTTGGACTGATTAATTGGTTAAGCGCCATCAGGCTGGAATTGATTCTTAGCAACCACATGAATAGATTCCAGAGTCTTCAATATGGCTTTTTAGGTCTCTCAATGATGCCTTTATTGAGGATGTCATTAAATCCATCTACCTTGCCTGATCATTCTCCTATTCTTTTTCTCCAGCTTGTCCAAGTATCATGAACTATTCAAGGAATAGATTTACCATTCTGAAAAACTATGTTGGAATTAGGATGAGAAAATAATATTCCTGATTGGGTTTCACAGTTGGTGCAGCCTTTTCTTAACATCTCATTAAGGATATTTAAATAAAGAATATTTAAAAATGCCTTTTCATAAGTACACTAACCCCTCTCCAGGACCACAGAATGAATGAAATAACATTCCACACACTATGAAAACAGTCATATTATAATATCAGATGATGTTACTGGCAGGGTGGCAGATTATGTGCTTCCTTTTCTGCTTGCCAATAGCACCAGGCAGAACACCTGAAATTATAATTTTGTCCCAATCTTTCTGCATTTACCATAGCTTTCTGCCCTTCCCAATGGGCAGGACACAACTATTGCTATCCTGTGAGATGGCAAGAGAGCATAGAATCCCCAGCATTTAAACTGTCTCTTCTCTTTTCCAAAAATAATAATTCAACATATTTTTTTTAAAAAGCATTTGAGATTAAGGATGTTGTTTTTTCTCCGATAGATTTTTAAATTGCACTTCAAACGCTGATGTTTTATTTACTTTTACAAGGAATAAAATTAGTAGATGATTTGTTTTTAAAAATAATCACATACATTACACAAAGGAAATAGCAGGAAACTATAGCCGTTCCCATCAGAGTTTCCTGAAAGGAAGATAAATCCTTTCCCCACATAATTTATCTTCAAATAAATTATTGAAAGTTTATCTTCAGCTCTCTAAGGATATGGTAATGGAGGCAGATTGGTGGGGTTTTTTTAGTCTAATCTTCAGGAAGAGGAAGACAGTTTGCCTTAAATTCAGGATCATCTTATTTTTCAGGTAAATGTGATAGAAATTAAGAGGCTTCACTTGTGATCACTGATATTCTTCACAAATTAAAGGATCATCCCCAGGATGTAATGGGGGCAAAATGAGGCCCTAATCTATCTAAAAATGAAGAGTTGGTGCTTAAAATGATGATGTAGTCTATACCTCTCTCTTTTAAATGTTAGTTTCTTAATGCAAGCCTCTTTTCCACCCCAATTGTGTGATAAGTGCGCCACGCACACACACACATTCACAGAGCATCTTGGTCTCTCTGCTTTTAGCAATAATTTGCACATAATGGAACAGCCAGAGGGGGGTTTGATCAATGACCTCTGTCTCCGAGATGCTGTTCCAAGGGAAACACATCTGCCAACATAAAGTATTGGGGCAATCATAGCTCAGTGAGCGTCGTAATAAGCAACTGTTACACTGGAGCCATCAGTCATGTTCAGTTACAGACCTGAAAGGATACAGCACCTTAGGGAGCAATGTCCTTCTATAAATTTGGGCAGCAATGAAGAATGATTTGCAATCAAGTAATAAAAGGCCTAAAAAAAGGTCCACCATGCATACTAACATCCCATACAGCTGACAAAGGAAATAAAAAACCTTGGCATTGTTTGCTCGTTATGTAAACTACACAGCTGTCCAAGCAATTAAGATATGATTTTGGGAATTCTCTCATAAAAATGTGCTAACAGTGCTTCCACTTGTGAAAGTGACACTCTTCTTTATCAGTAAAGTGCATTTCATTACGGTAATGCAATTTCATCTCGCTTAATCGCAGGAATTGCTTTAACCTTATGGCAAGTACATAAACATCATAAAGCTAATGTCGCCCTCATGGAAGGTGGGAATAAATGTGACAGCATGGCTCAAGAGATAATGGATTTCCACTGCACTTTCCAAGTTGATCTGCTGGAGGTCTGCTCACCACCAGGAAGGCTTACATGTTGCCCTCCAACTGAGGAACAGTTAAGGAGGAAAACCCCAAAAAAAGCTCTTTTACTTCTTTCAACATCACAGCCAGTGAAAATAGGACTGAAAGTGAGCCATGCTGGTAGTTTAGCATCAGACTAAAGAAATTTCCAAGAAGTGAAGAAACTCATGAAGACCTTGTAAACTTCTTGGGGATACTTATAGAATGCAATTTAAAGTGACAAGGTGAAGAGGTCCAAGGGTACAGCCAATGATTTTTTCGATTTTCACTAAGATTTGGCTAGCAAATTAGTTTCAGAACAGGAATGGTGAAGAATGATGAACCTGCAGATGTTATTGGACTACAGTTGCCAACCCCAATCGATTGACTATCTGGGCTGGGGCCAAATGAAAATGGAATCCTTTTGGGTAGCCTGTACTAAGAACTGGGACTATAAACCATTATGTGACATCTTCAGACCAGCCTGTTATCCAAATCAGAAGTTGATGACTTCATTTGGGCTAAATTTTCACACTAGTGATTTAAACATCAGAACATCACCCAACCATCTTTGGAGTGATATAAAGCTCATCCACAATCTTGTTATTTTGATTAGTTGACTTTAGAAGATGCCATCAATTGCTAGTAACTGCACTAAAAATGTGGAAAGTTTCCAAGATGAATAGCAAGGAAATTGTCTAAAGTATTGGTTTATTCTCGCTGTTGGTTGATTAAGCCTGATTGTGATCTAGTACTGTTGCTTAATTACTTGGGGCTGCCTGTCTATGTATTCTTGCAGATTCTCTGAAGTTTGTTCTTCTACAAACTTTTATGGAATGGGGGAAGTCTCTGATGGTCAGAAGAAGAGAACAGTAGTAAAACCAGTTCACTAACTGAAGTAAAATAATATTGATACAGTCAGCAGTGAGCACAGGAAAGAAGAACTCAGTAAGATGGCAAACATTAGTGGAAAGACTATTGTGTTTGATGATGCCACAAACAACTGGACATTAAATACAGACAGACTTGGGTGATATATATATATATATATATATATATATATATATATATATATATATATATATATATATATATATATATATATTGAAGCAAATGAGGTAGTTGCTGGAAAAAGATGCTCTAGGAGTCAAGCATTCTTTCCGCTCGTAAAAAAGCTTATTTGGCCTACAAAAGCCTTCTCAATTCCACTTTGCAGAACTAGTAAAACTAAGGCTGGCTCGTTATTAATTGCAAAGAATTTCAGATTATATAAGTGCAAGCAGAAAAAGAGGAACTTCATTGTAACCTATCCAGCTGAATTTTGTCAAAATGTCTAAACATGGCAAATGCGGTCATAGGCTAAAGGATGCCCTGAGAGAATGGCTAGTCTGTGGAATTCTGAAAGAAAGCCTTTGAAAAGACTTTTCACAGAGGCAGACTTAGCATTGAAGAGAGCATTTGAAATCACTATCTCCATGGAAACTGCTGCTAGAGATACTAGAGCTACAGTCAGGAGTAGAAGCCAATGTGAATAAGCTTGCAGTACCATACAGAGAGAGAGAGTTAGTAACAGGTCAAAATGATCTGTGCTATCAAAGTGGCCAGAGGTGCCTTTAATGATTTCAACAACAGCCTCGTGAACCCAGAGGGATTAAGAGAACTTGTGAGAACAGATGCTCCAGAACAATTAGGGAGTAACAATGGAGTGCAATTTATAGCCGAACAGTTCCAGACCTTCTTGAAAAGGCATGTAATCAGACACATAACATCAGCACCTTATCACCCAACTATAAATGGATCAGCTAAAAGGTTTGATCAAAGTTTCAAGAAAAGACTAAAACTTTCATATTTTCTTTTCATGTATCACAGAGCAATACATGGTATAACCCTCCATCCAAAAACCTAACACCAACAATGTTCTTAGTTTACACCCACTATTCAAGACCAGACCTTCACAAACCTAATTTGTAAAAAAATGTTCAGGATAAAGAGCTTGAACAAGCTTCTTGGACTGAAACCCCACACATTAACCAGCTGAAGAGAACAGAGTGCAGAACAAAGTTGCAGCTAACAAAGCTGCAGACTCAACTGAAAACTATTTGAATTGCCACAAGTAGAATTTACCTGCCCCCCCCCAAAAAAGACACACAATCAGTAATTGCTGTCTAATTGCCAAAACTCTGATATATACCAAGTGTGCCTGCTCATGGTGATCAACATCCTATTTGTATGTGGAAGTTACCATTGGTTTGTAAATATAATTGTATAGTTATTTCTAATTGTGACTGGTTTTTATTTATTATTTTCTAATTATGTGTTGTATGACACCAAAGATATTCTTGTGTGATATTGATAGCTATATAAATATGAGAAATAAAATAATATTGGGATTTCCTTTGTGAGGAAAAAATTAGCTTATTGTATAATTAGTGCTGTTGGTGGATGAAGAATACTTGTGATCTACTAGTGTGTAATTAGACTGTCTGTATATGCCACGATTCCAGACACAGCTAGTTCTTCTAATTTAAGTAAAGGAAACCCCACCCCACCCCCCAAAAAAATCCTCCTCCTGACGGAGAAGTTTTTTTAAAAAAACTTTTTTGAAAGGATTATGGCCTGGTGAAAAGTTAAACAAAAAAATCCTCACAAAATCAATTGCACTGATAAAAATGTAAATTGCAGGATGGGATGTGCTTTATCTAGGCCTGTCGGACTACAAAATTTCAGTCAACCACTATAAGACAGCAAATAGTTAAACTTTCCTCTATTTCTTTGCTGCTATCTATTCAATATGCACCAAGGCTATCTGCCAGGCATACCCCCTCCCTGCAGCAGACTTTGTGTAGTTTTGTGTTTTGGTTGTTGTTGTTTTAAGACTGAAGGCCCAGGCAGGACCTTTGTGCCTATAAGCCAAAGTGCTACCACTGACTGTATGAACACCATTGCTTACGGTCTGAGTTAAAAGAGATTTTAGATCTGTAGAATGCAATATTCTCTCTGTTCCAAAATATTCACCTAACATAGTAAAGAATTTATGCTCTTTGGGGAGCTGACATAAAGGATTTTTCTCTTAGGTTCATGTTCTTAGGATTTTAGATATCAGCAAGGCTCCAACATCAGAGCTCTCCAAAATTATGGTGAGATTGCTGTATTAATATTTAATTTTTTGAGTTATATTTATGTTACTTCACAGTCATAATAAATCTTTAACTGGAAAAGTGTGTAGTTCACACTTTGAAGCACGCTGTGTACTCCATTCTCTTAATTTGTTTTATTAAGAGATTTGTAAATCACCTTTCTACCTAGTTTTAAAATAGCCAAATTAATGGGTACAAGCTAATTGCCTCTTGTGACTATAGAAAGTGACAACTTTGGAACATACAAGAAAGTTCTTTCTTTTGCTTTCTGTCATTAACTGTAAAATATTTTTTTAAAGCTATCACAAACTCAAGCTGATTTGATATTATCCTGCTTCTTCCCCCTATAAATCCACGGAAAATATTTCTATCATTAGAAGAAGAAATGAAGGACTACTTAATGCTGCAGGGTGAGGAAACATTGCCAGGGACTTTCTCAAAGGATTTGTTGAAGCTCTTTAAGTGTCGTCTTAAAATTCACTGAGGTAATATTGCACAGTTTTCAATTCTCCACAGTAAGATTTTGTTTATGTATTTCTTTCCAGTACTTTCCCAAAGCATAAAGGTTAACCAAGTCCATAATGACTTCATTTAGAGAGAATTAGCAAAGCCAGTCTTGAATCTCAAGGTCAAGGCTGCCTTTTTACACCATGCATGGGATCATATCTGGCTTGCCATCAGGGGCATCAGTAACGCTTTCTGGATTTCAAGGCAATCCTCTGAGCAAAGGATTCATCTTCTGTATTGCTTGGCTGCCATGTTGGCAGTCCAAACGTGAAAAGGCTATTCCCCCCTCTCCTCATTCCTTCACTAGCAGAAAAAAGGAAAGCAGGAAGAGAAATACAGCAGTCAGCAGAGATCACCAGGGTGCTTTCAATGGCTCTGCTTCCAGCACGGGCTCATCTGAAGCAACAGGTGGTTTGGGAAGGGCAGTGGAGTGGGAGGTTGTAATAAGAACAGCCATAGCTCACTTGGTCAATTCTTACTTCTGCACCATTTAAAAGAAGGATTAGGGGTGACATGATAGCAGTGTTCCAATATTTCAGGGGCTGTCACAAAGAAGGGGAAGTCAACCTATTCTCCAAAGCACCTGAGGGCAGAACAAGAAGCAATGGATGGAAGTTAATCAAGGAGAGAACCAACCTATAAATAAGGAAAAATTTCCTGACAGAACAATTAATCAGTGGAACGGCTTGCCTTCAGAAGTTGTGGGTGCTCCATCAGTGGAGGTTTTAAGAAGAGATTGAACAACCACTTGTCTGAAATGATATAGGATTTCCTGCTTGAACAAGAGATTGGACTAGAAGACCTCTCTTCCAACTCTGTTATTCTGTTACTGTGAGCTTCTCTTCATTGACATTTAGTGATAATTTGGATTTTTACAGCCCCCATCTCATGCAGTCAGGTTTGTGGAAGACATGGGGCAGCTAAAATCCATGAAATAGATCTTCTTGAAGAAAACCCTTATCAGGATAACTTGAGAGGCAATAGATTGTTTCGAGGAAAAAACCCAATGAAATGGAGAACTAGGTATATTTCTTTGTGATCATGAAGGCAGGGGTAGGTTATAAAGATTAAAAACTAAGTATAGGGAGAAGTCAAGGGCACAATTATGCATAATTATCTGCTGTTCTTACCATGACTCTAAAACCAGTGCCTTAGGTCTGGGGGTGCTCTAAAGACATAAGCATGGTCTGCTCAGAAGTGATGACCTTCCCAGAGGGACATACATGCCATTTATTACATTGATTGCTCAAGACCAGCAAAAGAGCTTTTTATGGTCCCAAGCTTTTAAACACATTTCTTCCTCAGCTTTAGTTTATCACTGTGGCTTAGCTCCAGCAGTTTAATGCCTATTTAAATGACATTATTGTTTGATTATTTTGCCTTTATTTTATTTTGGGGGGCCATTTTTATTTGTTATTTTAACTTTTTAAAGATCAGTTTTAAATTAGACCCATAAGACATTTTGGAGAAAAGTCTGTTTGGAAAGACAGCATGCCAAAGCTTGCGTTAGTAAGCAAATAAATATCTCATTTTAAAAAGACATAGGGGAAAAGCAGCATTTAACCCTATAAATTAATAAGATGATTTAAATCACTGTTAAATGGGAAAGAATCCTATCTGGAAAGGAAAAGAGAATCTCATGAAAATGCGTAACTCTAGTTGTAAGCAAAGATACCTCTCTATTTTTTTTTTCCTCCTAGTATTTTCCCACAAGAATAGGCTCCAGACAACATATAGAGTTTAAGCCAGAATTATTTTTATTGGGCATTATATTAGATGGTTATGATAAAGAGACAATATACCTTATATGACACATCTTGACTGCAGCAAGAATTGTGTATGCGCAGCAGTGGAAGAACGAAAACACCCCTTCAGAGGAGACGATAAAGAAGATATTAGTCTGTGCGGAAATGAACAGACTAACACTAAAAATAAAAGATAAAGGAGATAAAGAATACTATGCTACATGGAATAGATTCTATCAATGGTTAGAAACACGAGGTAGAAGTTGGAATGCGAAAGAATCAGGTGGACATGGAAAGAGATACTATTAGAATGTAAGTATTAGAATGATAGATAAGTTGACATTCTAGAATATGATGGTCAGAAATAACTGTACAACACTAGCACTGTTTAAAATAGTATATATGTTATTTTGTTTTTACCTTTGTTTCATGGCAAGTGGAATGCCAGGACAATTACACTATATTCAATATATTTATAAGTAAACAATAAAAATATATTTTTTTAAAAAAAGAATAGGCTCCATTTTTTTTTCAGATCAACCAAATGTCAATCCATTTAGTTGCAACAGGAATTGACCAACAAGCTTGTCACCTAAGCCTGACATTATGGGCTGAGAGAGAGAGTGACTGGCCAATGGTAAAATCTAAAATTTGTTACTACCGGTTCTGTGGGCATGGCTTTGGGGGGGGGGGGTGTAATGTGACTGGGTGGGTGTGGCCAATTTTTTTTTTTTTACTTTTAAAGCAATTTTTCTTCAACCTCTTCTGCAAAGAGGTTGTAAAAAATGCTTTCAAAAGGCTCTGACGATCCCAGCTGAGTTGCCTGATGGGCAGATGGGCTTTTTTTCTTTTAAAAGCCCCTGCCAATCAGGCAACTCAGCTGGGATCATCAGAGGCTTTTTTTTTTTTTTTTTACTTTTAAAAGCATTTTTTCGGCCGAAGAGGTTGTAGAAAAAATGCTTTTAATTTTTTTTTTTAAAGCCTCTGATGATTATGTGGCTCAGCTGGTCATGTGGGGGGGAGGGCAGGGATTTTTGCTACTGGTTCTCTGAACCACCCGCCTCCATCGCTACCGGATCAGGCGATCCGGTCCGAACCAGGAGCATTTCTCCCCTGTGACTGGCCCAAAGTCACCCATTCAGTTTTCATGGCTAAGGCCTCTCTAAGTCCAGGAATAGGACTACTAGTCCAAAAATAAATAATAAATGACTCCAAACATGACTTCCATGAGGTCAGGAGCTTGTTTCTAAAAGCCAGTTGATGATATAGGCAGCAGTAAGAAAGTGTCCTTGCTGTAAGCTTTCCAAAGATCAACATCCTCATGCTACTGTGGAGAAAATGTTTGTTCTGCAAGTAGCATGTATTATTTTAATTTGTCAGGAAAACAATAAAGCCTGACTAGATGAGTCTGAACTGATCGAGCCCAGCTTTTCTTGTGTCCTTCAGTAATCTTTTGTGGTACTGATTCAATCTTGCATCTCTGCATGCTACATTGAATTAAAATTAGTACACACACATACAGACACACACAAAATGTGAGCATCTTCCTATTTTGAGAGGGGATTCTTTAGAATTGTCGTTACTGTTGTGAATAGATTAACTACAAATTTAAAACAAAGGCCACAGGATGACTTTGTCTGACAAAAGAAAGCATCTAGTTTCCTGTGTCATTCTCTGTGGACCCCACATGTCTCACCTTTGGGGTTTCTGGAAATTCATCTGATGAAAAATGTAAATGGCATCCTTATCTTGTCCCAGAAGGTCAAACATTGGCAGTAACCAGTGAACCTCTTTTGAAATACCCACCAACACTGAGTAATCCTCTTCTTCTCAAAATCATAAGGTTGTTCTCTGTGTCTCTCTAATGCTGCCACAGAGGGGAGATGCACAGGAAAACAATTAATACATCAGAAAACTGTGCCAAGCTTTTATATCATTATAGGCTTTTTCCGCTACAAAGGAACATATTGAATCTTTAGAGCAGAGCCCATTCTTCACTGTTTCAGTTGTCTCCTTTTGTTTACACATCCCTGCCATCCTTCTTTCCTTCTTTGTGAATTGAATGCTAAACTATCTCTAGGGAAATGTTAGATTGCTTACAGAATGCTTCAGCAGATGGTGGCTCTGGTTGCAACAGAAGGCTGTGATTACACCTGAACTCTAAAAGAACTCTAAACTTAAGCAGAAAAACAAGATAAATGAGGAATCTATAAAGTTTTCTTTCCAAACCATGGTTTCTGTAGGAGAGGGAAAAAACTCATTGTTCATTTGAAATCTGGCACAAGATCCTTTCTATGGAATTTGTCTTTCATTGCATTAAGAGGGCTAAATTTTTAAATCTCTATTAGCTTGGATTATCCATAATCAACAGCGTTAAGCTGTTCTTCATTATCAACTGTCCTTGCAAGCTAAGAGTACTGCTACAAATAAACAAACAAACAAGGAATACTGTGATAATCCTTTTTCCCCCTCTCAATCTTAATTAGACTGAGAAATGAAAGTTGATATTCCCACATTTGTCTCATGTTAATTGTTGGACCTGTAAAATAATTGTTTTATTACTGCAAGCAATAATTTATTTAGCTCATCTTGTATACATACCATACAAAGGGCAATCCCTATTTAAATATTTTACAATTAATTATACAGATATTGATTTCTTGGGAGAAAGATGAGAACAATTAAAACAAAGTACAAGCCTAGGCAGGCAATCTAGAGTTCTCAGTAAACTTCTATTCAGGGCCCTAAGCAGAATCTGACTCTGATCTTTTGAGGTATAACTGCACTGCAATGTCATACTCTTTCATACCATGCCCTAAGAATGCATTTTCCCTTCACTAGAAAAGAAAGATCAAGAAATCAAATTCCTGAGATAAAAGGAAAAGGGTGAGGCACTGGGAAACCAACGGACCAGCAAATAAATTGCAACACAGGCAGAATAAACCACCCCAAAATCAGCATTCCCTGCCTGGTTTCCAGTTTATGAGAAATAATTTTTGAGAGTTGAGTTACTTCAGCTCTCAAAATTAGATTATGTTGTAAGAGCAATTAAATCCAGAACTGATCCCAAAATAGTACAAAGAACTTGTATGGAAATTCCCTGACAAATAAGCTACAAAAAATGCAGCCCTGTAGCTCTATTACTATTTTTGAACAATATTAGAACTCTTTTATCACAGTGTTTGAAGACCCTGTAACTTCAGAGGATGGAATCTGGCCATTTATAATTTTGATCCCTGAACCTTCTGGTTAGTTAAGGCTTCCCAAGAGGTCATGTTCATGCAATTGTGAATGGGTCTTTGAGTAAGGAGGTGGTTCTGCCTCCCTTAAAGGATACAGCACTGTGCCTATCTTCACAAAATGTCCCTTTGAACTGCACAGTTCTGGACAATTTTATATCCAGTCTCCAACCTTCTTTTGAGAAACTCATTGAGATTGCTGGCCACATTTCAGGAAGTAGATTATCCAGTTGAGTTTCTGGCTGGGACACAGCCCAAAGCACTATAAATGTGTCTCCTGTAATTTTATACTCACTTTAATAATCCTGTCAGCGGCAATAATTAGGTAAATCAACAAGATCCACATTCGAGTGGGTCTTTGATCTTTCTGGTCCAAGCACAACACTTTAACTCTGTATTAAATTCATTCTAGACATTGTATAAACATATAATTGCACTAGGAATGTAAATAGAGGTATACTAAAAGAAATAATAATACAACAAACAGAAGTATTTTGTTCCTTAATTATTCCATCCATGCAGACATGTATAGTAAATTGGTTGAACTAGAACTAATAGTTTATTCATTCATTCATTCATTCATTCATTCATTCACTTTCTTAGGCCATCAATTCATTAGGCATAGTTTCTGACTAAAGCTGAGTTAAGTAACATTTTAGTTACTGCATTTTAAATAACTACATAATCAATTATTTATACAAAATAATAATAATAATAAAAATGCAAGTATAGTTCCCATTTCTTGTAAATCAGTCAACAGGATTCCTCAGAAGCATTTTGGAAACATTTTCTCTGTTAACAACATTTTGCCAGACCTTTCCAGCACTGGGGGAGACATAAAGCAATATAGCAAGGAGCGCATTCCTTATTTATACTACTACCAGCAGTAGATACTTTATTATACAAACCAAGAGAATGCAAACATAAGGAGATCCAATATGGAATTAACATTTCTTGCACTTTGGAATAACTCAAGTATAAATTAAAAGGGGAGAAAAATGCATGAGAAAACTCAGCATTAGTCAACTCTGTTCAAAGCACTGAGCTCAGGGTTTTTTCCAACTTCTGAGAAGTGAGCAATGATTGAGGAAAATAGAATATAAGATGGTATCATATTTGGGCTGAGAAGCAAAAGGAGGTGAACTTTTCCCCAAAGTTGTTAACACAATTTCTTTGTGAAGATTTTCTTTGCTTAAGGGCTTAGGTGAAATACAACAACCATTGCATCATTTGTCATTTCCCATGACAAAAGTATGCTAACTGAAGAACTCAGATAAAATAAAATTAAATTCTCCTGGAGTAATTTAAAACCTATCTTTATCAATAAGGCTTCTTAAAACCAAGCAGCAATACTTACATCTGCCGCAGCATTAATGCTTGCTCAATTTATTAATTAATTTGTCATTTGTTGGCTGTATCTATAGATAACACCCGCTCCATATATTCAGCTGAAACAACTCATAATGCTTCCTGTATTGGGGTCTCTGAGTCTCATGGAGAAAAATACACACATACGCACAAGCTAAGTTCTCAGACTAATTTCAGAAGTCGTCTACAAACTATCAGTTCAGATTATCATTAAGAACAATCTGTTCCTTCCCAGACAGTCCAACTGAGGGAAAATAAGAGAATGAAAAGGGAGGGAGCTATTCTAACTACACAGAACTCTGCCTACTGTGAGGTTGCAGATTTCAGTAAATTACTTCAAAGGAATAATTCCTCCAACAAATAAAGATCCCTACTATCCGATCTATGCTTATCTGTTCTTCGGTTATAAATAATATCAAGAAAGCAAAAGAGTTTAGGTGCAAATTCAGGAAAGATTATGAAGTGTCATCAATTCCAGTAGCCACCATGATTACAAATCCTAGCAGTGCCCTTCTAGAATTACAAGAGTTTGTCTAAAATATAGCCAAGAGGAGGTGAATCTCCAGAAGGAAACTTTCTAAAACTAGACGATCACCATCAAGAATCTTCTAGTATCAGATGGAAGTTGGACCGTTATATTTTGGATTAATTCAGGCTCCTGAGATGTTTTTAATGGTGGATCCAAAAGAGAAGGTTATTGTAGTGTGGCCTGATGCAAGATTCAGCCTCTATAAGTATATTAAATCAGAAAAGCTATTAGAAAAGATAGTCTTCATAACTCATAACATCCAGGAGAAAAGCAGATCCAAGAATGCAGTCAAATACAAATTGTATTTGCTCCTTTAAGATAAATGTGTTGTCAGAGTTTGTAGTCAACTATAAACTTGTCTTTTAGGAAATGTAAATGTGTATTTTATAGAAGAGCAGGAATCTGAAGAGAATTTGCACACAAATTGCACACAATTAGACGCTTTATTACCAACATATCACATTGGGAATATGCATAATGTTTTGAATTTGAATCCTTTCAAATTCAAAGCACCCTATTTCAAGTGTGAAACAGCCCCTTTGAAATCAAAGCAACTGTTTCAAACTCAAAGCAGGTTCTTCAAAATGAATTTGAATTTTAAATGTTTTCCACACTTCTGCATCACATTGATTTGCTTATTTTGCCATTCAAATAACAAATTTGAAATTAAGAATCATCTAGGATTATTAAAATTATAGCCGAACCAAAGGCTCTTGATAGCGGTGCATGCAACTAATCACCTAAATATTTTAAAGAATTCAGGAGTGGGTTGAAATCAGATAGGAATTTATCTTCTATCAGTGCTACTACCATTTGCCTACTTAATTTTCAGGAGATCCTACTGAATTCAACAAAGTTTGTTTTTGAATAGACAAGGCTGTTCAGTTCAAAGACAATTTGCTATAGCGCACACCCATAGCGATGGTGATGGCACCTAATGCATTTGGTGAGGGGAGGCATCATTAAATATTGTCACGGAAACTTGTTAATGTTACTTTGATTTCCAATAAAATAAGCAAACTCAATGGTGCTGAAAGACAACCATTTCTTTTAGACTCCAATTTGCATGCAGATCCTAATTCACATTTGAATCTATTTCTTTAAAAACTAGCAAAAAGCTATGGACCATGCTTTCTGCTCAGTTCATCACTTAACTGTTAGAACCACTGGGTCATTAATATCAATAATGAGAGAGAACTGCAATTAGGATGCAAATGAAATATGCCATGCCTGAGTTGATTTATTAGAATGTTTGTCAATAGAAAGTATCATGATGCAGTAGACAACTCCAATACTGGGACTGCTACCTTATCTTTAAATGGGAATCCAAAAAATACACAAAAGAATCCACAGGAGCATTTAATTACTGAATGGATTTAAGAATATGAAAGTTTTTTTTAAAAAAATCCAGTGCCTTGCTAACTTGTATTAATTTTGGAAGGCACATTTCCAATTATTGAGTGTTCTCAATTAGCAAGTAATTATTTTCTTGCTGCTGATCTAACCCTTTCCCTCCTTTCATTGAACACCTCCTATTAGCTCCTCTTTGCACAGCTAATCAGATCTAAGCTTCTTGCCATAGTTTCAAGGGCTAGTTTCAAGGGCTGGTGTGAAACAGGCCTCAACTGGCCTTGGAGATACAGTAGTTTATCTCATTACAGATTTTCTGGAATTTATACCTGAATGAAGGATTTCGGGGCGGGGAGATTCAACCTGGATGAAAGATATCCAGACCACACTGAAGTTTAGACCACAGATAACTGGAACAAATTGAGAACACGTAGCATTTTTACATTCTGTTTGCCACAGCACAGAGGTGGCCACTAATCTTGTATCAATGACAAGAACACGTAACATCATTCTTAACCTGGCCCCAGCCAGCCCAACTGGGATCCTCCCAGTTTAACAACTGGTTCAGTGATCGCACACTTCACATGCACATGCTTTGTGTGAATGCAGAGTTTGAAGAAACCTTCACTTCCACATTTCTTTGGAGGAGAAACACAGCTGAGGCGCAGCAATCTGATCTGCCGTGCAAATCAGCTGAAGATAAAGGTAGGAAAATAGCGCGGATGGGCAGGTGGCCCCATCTGATCGTCGGGGCGAACCGGTTCTCTCCCAGCTGATCATCAGAGCTACCAGTTAGCCCGAACCATTCCGAATCCCACCCCTGCTTTGCCTGTCTTAGAATCATAGAGTTTTACTGTTAGAAGGGATATTGGATATCTTCAAGTCACTTTGGATATCTTCAAGTCCTTTTGAACAGGAATTCTTAGACCATGCCAGACAAATGATTATGCAACCATGACTCCAAGTGGCAGGCTGTTTGATTGCTTGGCAGCTCTCAAGGTCAGGAAACTCCTTATTTCAAATTTGCATCTTTCTTTGTAACAGTCTGTAGAGATTCTCAGTCATCCAGGTCATGGTTGTCCCAAAGGTGCTTTTTTCAAGGAGGCTCTTTGAGGATGTTTCACTTCTCATCCAAGAAGCTTCTTTAGCTCTTAAAAGGATATTGGGGAATGGAAGGATTTATATTCCTTGCAGGCAGCTGGTAATCTGCATCCTTTTAGAGGGTCGTTCAAGCACTTGGAGGTTTCTCTGTGTCCTCAGGGTCACCTGAATAGTGGTCCTGGTTCCTTTAGTCTGCAATTCTTTTCCTCTGGAAATCTATTCCTACTCCCACATCATTCAAAGGGTGTTCTACCCAAAATGTATAGGTTAAAAGTCTGTCGAGATTCTTGGTCATCCAAGTCATGGTTGTCCCAAAGGTGATTTTTTCAGGAGGCAACTGGACTTCCTTTGTAACACTTTCATCCATTATTTCTTGTCCTAACTTTGGGCACTAGGAGAATAATTACACACCCTTCCCTGTGATATGTCCCTTCAAGTATTGGAATGCTGCTATTTTGTCTCTCCTTTTTCTTCTTTAGGCTAATGAATCTAGTCTTTTAACTGTTCCTCATAAGATTTAACTTTTGAGCCCCTCACCATCTTTGATGCTTTTCTCTGTACTTTTTCCAATTATTCAGCATCCTTCTTATGTTGCAGTGACCAAAGTGGACACAGTCTTTCAGGCATGATCTGGAAAGGGCAGCGTACAATGGAACTATCACTTCATAGAACATAGAATAATAGAGTTGGAAGGGACCTTGGTGGTCTTCTATTCAATCCCGTGCTCAAGCAGGATACACTGTACCATTTCCAACAAATGGCTGTCGAGTCTCTTCTTGAAAGTCTCCAGTGATGAACATTCACAACTTCTGAAGGCAAGCCTTCTATTGGTTGATTGCTCTCACCATTAGAAAATTTCTCCTTAGTTCTAGGTTGATTCTGTCCTTTCCATCCATTGTTTCTTGTCTTGCCTTCTAGTACTTTGGAAAATAGTTTGCTCCAGGGATGAAATTCACTTGCCTTCCCTACCGGTTCGCAAATGTGCTCGTGCCATGCATGTGTAAAGCCTTCTGTGCATGCACAGAGGCTTAAAATCATCACAAAAAAGCGACGTCATGACATCCGCATGGGTGGGCAGAGCCTCCCGCAGCAGCCGCTACCAGTTTTCCAGAGCCAGATAGAGCCAGCTGAATTTCACCCCTGGTTTGCCCCCCCTCGCCTTTGTGGCAGCCTCTTGCATATTGAAACACTGCTATCATATCATCCCTAGTCCTTCTTTTCTCTAGAATAGACATATCCAATTCCTGCAACCCTTGAGGTTCCTTCCAATTCTGTTATTCTATGTTAAATCTATGTTCTTCTTTTTAACTGATATATTGGCAGATTTACCAAATGGGAAGTTATCAAGTATGAAGAAAAGTCAACAACCCTCCCTCCCTCCCTCTCCCTCGCTCCCCCCCCCCCCGTATCTCTCTCTGTGTAAAAGTTCTATTAATAGAAACCAGATATTCACAAATCCTCTGTGGAAAAGAAAGCACTTGGTACATACTTTACTGACAAGTGGAAGGGAGATTAGAGAAAATCTACCAGTAGGAACTATCTGGACAGAAGACCAGGCTAATATCCTTGCCAAACCTTGGAATCCAGAAAACGATTTCTTAAGCTGGCTTCATTTCCAACTGGCATCAGCATGGAAACAAAGCAGCTTAAGGCTGCCATGCGGCATTGCTCTTAACAAGACTGAATCAGGCCTAGTACATGGAGCTTATTTTGCAGGAAGAAATAGATCTCAGTGGAGTTAATACATTCATTTTTGCTTCCATGGTAGAGGTAAGAAGCACAAAATGAATATATAAAGTAAGACTCAAAAATAATCTGTCTTAACTTGATACCCTCCAGATGTATGAACTAAAAATCTTTTTCAACCTAAACAGCACAACTATAATAGTTAGAGTTTATGGGAATCATAATTCATGGAGAGGGGTTTTGTTTGGTCTTGAGGGCAGATTAAATACATGAAAGGGAGAACTTTATGGAAAGATACTTAATCATAATCATAAGTTTATTTGTCAAGCATATATAAGATAACAGGTAAAAGTATAAACATAATTTGAATACATGAAAAGAGTAAGTAAAAAGGAATATTAGGACAGGGACGGTAGGCACACTGGTGCACTTATGCACACCCCTTATAGACCTCTTAGGAATGGGGTGAGGTCAACAGTAGACAGTTTAAGGTTAAAGTTTTGGGGGTTTGGGGAAGAAACTACAGAGTCAGGTAGTGCATTCCACGCATTGACCACTCTGTTACTGAAGTCATATTTTCTGCACTCGAGTTTGGAGTGGTTTACCTTGAGTTTGTATCTATTATTTGCTCGTGAATTGTTGTGGTTGAAGCTGAAGTAGTCATTGACAGGAAGGACATTGTGGCAGATAATGTTATGTACTATGCTTTAGTCAGACTGAAGTTGGCTTAGTTCTAAGTTGTCTAAGCCCCGAATTTGGAGTCTGGTGGTATTTTATTGCGGTTAGAGGAATGGAGGACTCTTCTCGTAAAAATTTTCTCAATTTTTGAGGAAAAAATAGAGGAAAATGGGCCATATATATCACACTCACTTCTGGGAGATGGAATATAAATTCAACAATTCAACCAGAAGATTGACTAATGTGGGAAAACCAAAATAAATGATTTCGTTTCTTTTTTAAACCACCTACAGTTTTCATAATAAGCTGGGTTCAAACTACTGGATTTTCATAATCATTTTAATTATTAACATTTAATTTTGATCACAACTTTAAGGAAACTGTTCACATTTTAGAGTTTGTAGGGATTGCTTTCTTTCTTTTTTTTGTTTCTGCTTTCAAGTTATTAAATATTGTCAGAGTTCCGATGATAATGAAATGTTAGATCCATTGAATGTCAGTTTACCTGTCAAGGTTCATTAAAGGCCATTTGAGCTAGACATTTTGGGAATTGGAGTCCCAACACATCTGGAGGCCACTCATTAGAAAAAACTAAATTAAAGCAAAGAGTGACAGTGTATTAGCTGTTTTCTTGGTGGTTGATAGTAAATTCACAATCAGATTGCTAAAGAACAAGGTATCAATTTTAAGAAAATATCTGGGTTAAAATCCATTATAGTATCATATTACATTTTTTCACTTTCATTTCCCACATATTCAATTAATAAATGTCATGCCTTGCCTAAAACATTTTGCTATTTACCATTAGTGACTCAGAAAGGTCAAAATATTTCACATATTACTTTATAGCTGTTAGATAATTCATACAGCAAGACTGTTTTTGTATTTGTTTCATTAAACATTCACTCTGTATAACTTCCATTACTGTCAGTGTTAGAAAACAGTACTTCAGCTGATGATCAGCATGTAGATTTGAAGAGTGTATTCAGATAAACATTCTCCAAGCTTTAATACTTATCGAGCTGTGTTCATTTTAAAACTGGCAGGCTCCTTTGCTACACATCTGCTAGAAAAAGAAGCAGTAATACTGACCTACTCTACTGTTTGTAAAGCACAGTATGGTGCTAAAATGCATCCCCCAAATTTTCCTCCAAAATTTTCTTCCTTTACAAAAATGGTTTTGAATCTCATCATCAGGGCTTCTCAGCGCTTTACAAATATTTTTTAAAAAATTTATTATAGATACTGTAGTAGTTAGCAGTTATCTATATTTTTGTGTCGCAGATATGATAGATCTTCCTTTTTGTTGTTGCAAGATAGTGGGATGTACAGCAGTTTACTCTGCTTCCTAATCTAGGAACATTATCCCAAAATTGGGCTTTCATTGAGGCATCAGATACTGCACTGTACAAAGAGGATTATATAATGAATTGTAGGACACATAAGGGCAATATCAACCATCTCATAACTCATTTAGGGGGGAAACCTTCCAGTCTGGCAATGAGTATTCAATTAAATAGAATAGAGCCTTGGTGGTGCAATGGACTAAAGTGCTGTTAAGTGCTAGCACTTAGCTGCCAGCTACCTGCAATTAGTGCAAGTTCGAATCTCACCAGGCTCAAGGTTTGTTTATTTATTTATTTATGTATTTGTTCAACTTTTATGCCGCCTTTCTCCGCAGACTCAAGGCATCTTACAATGCATTTTAAAACCATATATAAAAACATTAAAAATTTAAACATTAAAAACAATCAAAACCCATTCACACCATTCATGGCCAGATCTCACCAGATCGCAACAGCGAGATCAACAGCTCCAGGCCTGCCAGAAAAGCCAGGTCTTCACTGCTTTTCGGAAGGCCAATAGGGTGGGGATGGTCCGGATCTCAGGAGGTAACTGGTTCCAGAGAGCTGGGGCAGCCATAGAGAAGACCCTCCCCCTGCGGGCCTGCCAGCCAGCACTGTTTAGCTGACGGGACCCGGAGGAGACCAACTCTGTGGGATCTTACCAGTCGCTGGGAGCTATGCGGTAGAAGGCAGTCTCGAAGATAACTTGAGCCATGTAGGGCTTTAAAGGTAATAACCAACACCTTGACTCAGCCTTCCTTCCTTCTAGGTAGGTAAATTGAGAACCCGGATTGTGGGGGCAATAAGCCAACTTTGTATAGAACAACACCGCTTAGGGAGGGCCGAAAGCACTAATAAGCAGGCATATACAAAAAAGTATGCAGGCTATTGCTATAATGCATTGTAAGCCACCCTGAGTCTACGGAGAAGGGCGGCATATAAATTGGACTAATAAATAATAATAAATAAATAATTTTTGTGATAAAAAAATATGAAAACAATATTCCAACACATTTAAGAAGAATGGTTAAAAGGGGGGGCTGTAAGTAATATGGTAAGTTTTGAAGGAGGAAGAGGAAGATGGAAATTGAAAAAAAGAGAACGCTTCTTTTTAAAAATCAGAATTAATACAGTATTTCCCTATCTGTGTGGATTACCTGTGATCCAAGTAATATGGTGATTATATTTATGCTGCTAAGGGAAAAACAATTTAATAATACCTGGAGTTTTATCTTTATCTCTCAATCATTTATTATTTATTTATTTATTTATTTATTTATTTATTTATTTATTTATTTATTTATTTATTTATTATTTATTTATTTATTATAAAAATTTATATGCCACCCTTCTCCCGTAGGACTTGGGGCAGCTCACGCAGTAAAAATAACAACAGTAACATTCTAAGATCCAATCCAATTTAAAATCCCCAAAATTAAAAGCCCCGTAATCAGTCAGGGAATTTGTTGAAAAAGCCATGTCTTCAGGCCAGCGCAGAAAGTGCGGAGATCGGGAGCCGTCCAGAGCTCGGTGGGTAACCCATTCCAGAGAGTCGGTGAGGCCACAGAGAACACCCTTATCCTGGGAATTGCCAGCCAACATTGTCTGGCCGACAGCACCCGGAGGAGAGCAGTTCTATGAGAACGCACAGGGTGGTGGGAGGCCGGTAGGAGGTGGTCCTGCAAATACCTTGGGCCCATGCCATGAAGGTAAGTATAGGTAAGTACCAGCACCTTGAAGCAGATCCGGAAGGCCACCGGCAACCAGTGCAGCTCACGCAGGAGAGGTGTTGCCCAGGAGTAAAGGGAAGCTCCCGTAACAACCCACGTGGCTGCATTCTGGACCAGCTGGAGCCTCCGGGTGCACCCCAAGAGCAGCTCCATATAGGGGGCATTGCAGTAATCCAACTGAGAGACAATGAGAGCTTGAGTGACTGTGCAAAGGGCATCCCTTTCTAGGAAAGGCCGCAACTGGCACACTAGGCGGACCTGTGCAAAAGTCCCCCTTGTCACAGCCGTTAGATGATCCACCAAGGACAGCCATGAACCAAGGAGGATGCCAAGATTGTGAACCCTTTCAGAGGGAGTCAAGAACAATTATCTTCAATTTGTGTTATTATTTATACCGATAATATAGATACATATTAAAATGTGGGTTTAATATGAAAATAAATTTTACCACCAAATGTAGCACTATTAATTACATTGCAGCTGTTAGAATTCTTGAATATTGAGATGTTAATAGATATTTAAAAAACATTAACGTGCACTGCATATTACTTCTAAAACAATTAGATGGTTTGCATATATCCCTTCCTTACCAGGAAAAAAATATTCTAATTTATTAAAATAATCTTCTTTATTTTTTTTAATAATAGTAGAAGAATATGTGAATGTAGGACTTTAAAATATGTTATTAAAGTAAAGGCTTATTTAATGTTATTGCTTTAATACTGGAGCCTTGATTATAAAAATACAGACAACTTCTTCCAGATTAAAAAAAAATCTCTAGCAAAATATCCTAAGGAAAAGGATGTTTTCTTTTGTTCTGTACTGTTCTGTTTTATTTTGTTTTATTCTGTTTAACTAATCACAACTGTGCAGAAATAAGAATTTGATCTGGCTAACAAATGTTTTTTAACCTTCAGCACAAAGAAATATGAGCAGAAAAGTATGGGTGAATTAATGTAGTGCCAGCTTTCCTAAGAATGGAAAGTGAATTGTGAATTTCTTCAAGAGAGTAATGTATTTATTAGCTTTGAAAAACAAAAAGGGGGAAATCTTTTCCTTTGTGCTTTTAAATCACCAGTAATCTCACACAGTATGTTAATTCAGGCAACAGGATGTCAGCTAGCCAGAATTTCCATTCTATTCTGTGCTAAATAGAAAAATTGTAGATGTAGAAGGACACTTTGATTAGATCAAGTAAAACAGGAAACTGCCTCCATTCTTCCTATCTCTTTTTTCTTGGAAATGCTGCCAAGCCTGTCGGATCCCTCATATTGAATTATTCTTGATGGCATTGAGACGTGTGAGATTTTCATCCAAAGACTGGCTTGTGCTGCTGTCGTATCTTTTTTCTTCCTGAATCTTGTGCAAAACATCCAGTCGTGTTCCAAGCAGTCTCTTCTCTTAATTCATAATGAAAGAAGCAAGCAGGCTTGGCAAAGCAAACCCAAGAGAGGTAAGAATTAAAATTTGGAAAACAGAGTTTCCCGTCAACAAATAGCGCATGGCACAGTAATTATCTACTCACCCATTGGCATACCTGCCTGTTGAAATAAGCTTAGTTATCTCACAAAACATGACTTCAGTTGAGATGTAATAAAAGATATAAAATAGCAATACAAAAAACAATAAACAATGAAAATTATAAATATTATAATTAAAACTCAAGGAGAGAGCATGAGATATTACAGACAGGAGCGCTACCTCATTAACTCACCAATCCTTCAACTTCCCCTAGGTCAGGTGATAAAATCAAGTTTCAGGGGATTTACAGAAAATTGATAGGGATATCAAGCCCAAGGGAAGTTACTTCAGAGAAGGTGGTTTTTTTTTTTTTTTACTGTTGCTCACCTACAGACAGAAATCTTGCCAGACTAAAGCATTTATCTGCATTAAAAAGGTAAAGGTTCCCTTCGCACATATGTGCTAGTCGTTCCAAACTCTAGAGGGCGGTGCTTATCTCCATTTCAAAGCTGAAGAGCCAGCGCTGTCCAAAGATGTCTCTGTGGTCATGTGGCCGGCATGACTAAATGCCAAAGGTGCACGGAACGCTGTTACCTTCCCACCAAAGGTGGTCCCTATTTTTCTACTTGCATTTTTTATGTGCTTTTGAAACTGCTAGGTTCGCAGAAGCTGGGACAAGTAACAGGAGCTCACCCCACAGGAGCTCACCCCTCCAACAGGAGGTCACTAGGGATTCGAACCGCTGAACTGCCGACCTTTCGATCGACAAGCTCAGCATCTTAGCTACTGAGCCACCATGTCCCTTCTGCATTACTACTAGATATAGCCTGTGAACTGCTAAGGAAAGCCCACCTTCACTTTCTTTCTGCATACCAAAGACTCCAAAATCTTTGGAGGAAAGAACCCCTCCTTCCTACAACTCTGGCCTACATTAAACCACATGGGATGAGATAACCTCACTTGCTTGCTGCCCTGCTTTCAATTACTTCAGATAATAGCCAAAGGTTTAATCTCATCAACCCGTGAATAGTAGTGCTATGACCACTTCTTGGACAATGATTTGAAGATGAAGGCAGCCTGAGCTGTGAAAGGTTGACAGCTGTGGTCAAAGATTCTTTGACCTTTCTTCAAACCCATAAGAGCCAGTTAGGACAGGTAGGGAAAAGGCGGCAACTGAAAAAATTAGGAGACTCTTGGATGGTTTATAGAAATACATAGACAGGGGTGAAATCCAGCAGGTTCCAACAGCTTCTGGAGAACCGGTAGTGGAAATTTTGAGTAGTTCAGAGAACTGGCAAATACTACCTCTGGCTGGCCCCAGAGTGAGGTAGGAATGGAGATTTTGTAATATCTTTTTCCTGCCATGGCCACCAAGCCATGCCCAGAGAACCGGTAGGGAAAAATTTTGAATTTTTCGGGTGTCAAACTCGCCGCATCATGTTGCCTTCATTTTGTGACATTTTTTCACATTTGCGAAGCTGGGATGGGCATGGCCTGCATGTGATACATCCGGCCACCAGTTTGACACCCCTAATATAGACTGAACAAATGTGCAAAGGCAGTATGGAATAGACTTGTAAGGACTAATAATGAAATGCCTTCACAATCACATATCCATTTGCCATCATGTACATTCAAAGTACTTGCTCATTGCTGTCCCTTGTATTTGGTTGGTATGCAAAAGATGAATTACATATCCTATTCACAAATGAAGGAGGCTTGATTAGGCCAGAGTGGTATGATAAGCTTCAAATCCATACATCTGTTGGTTAACCACCTTCCTGAATTCAGGAAATTAAGGTTTGCACAATCAGATAGTGCTACGCAAAAATGTTGCCTTCATTTGAGTCAACCAGAAGTGGGTTTCAGCAGGTTCTAACCAGTTCTGTAGAACCGGTAGCGTAAATTTTGAGTAGTTCGGAGAACCAGTAGTAAAAATGCTTACTGGTCTCCCCCATCTATTCTCTGCTGATTGGGAGGAAATTGGGATTTTGCAGTAACCTTCCCCTGGAATGGGGTGGGAATGGAGATTTTACAGTATCCTTTCCGTGCCATGCCCACCAAGCCACGCCCACCAAGCCACACCCACAGAACCAGTAGTAAAAAAATTTGAAACCCACCACTGGGGTCAACATGTCATTCTGAGAGACTTAAAAGTTGTTCTTAGCATCATTTGAAAAAAAGATATCCTGCATGATTAACGCTAACATTAAAAAAAATCCTGACCAATGTTTGTGATAATCTTTCACAGTGCAATGTAACCTTTTGCACATCACTTTCAGGATATAACCTTAATATTTCTCCTAATATGTCTTTTGAGGAACTGGAAATTTAAAGAAATGCTGCCTTGCCCATGTATAAACTGCCTCTGTATCCCTGCCTGCTTTCTCCCAGTTGGCTGCAACTCCATCTGTACACCAACAAAGGGTTTTCTTTCCTTCCTTTGCAGGCTTTTCCTTGCTCACTTCTGCTTTAACGCATCCTTTGGCTGCCAGGCAAATGAGGCCGTTCAAATATTTGCTTAACTTGTCATCTGTTCTCATCAGACCTTGCCATTCCTGTCAGGCCCCACATGTCATTCTCAAGCATAACGTCATTAATACCTCCAGTGCACTAATAGACGCTTCACAGATGAACGCATTAATGAAATGTGTTATTGTTTTCTCTCACAGGACATTAACAATCTCACTCACGTTGAGCCTCCCAAGCTGTGTGGTAGGGCTGAAAACCACTAACTATCAAATGAACCCTCAGTTATGCCTCAGTATGTTTAAGTTCAAGTTTATCGCTGAAGCTTCTCTCATGTGAAGAGAAGATACAAGCCTCCAACGTCTTTTAGGCCCAGCTTCAATTTCCATGAAGAGTAACGGGAAACAGACGCTCGGGGTGGTGGGAGATGGAAGCCGTGCTGCAGAAACAGGCCCTGTCAAGATAAAATAAAGCAAGACCTGGATGTCACTGGGGTGATTTGTTTCTTGTTTCTCCCTTTTGTCTAGGGGCTAATGATTTGAGTAATGAAGGTGAGATCCATTTTCTCTTTGAGTATACAAACAAAGGTGGTCTGATTTTTGGCCAAATGTCATCTATTTCAAGTCAGATTAGAGATGCTCCAGCAAAAGAGCAGCAGATGAATTGGATTTTCTGATCAAAGGAAAGCATATCTGATAACAGGTGTAAATGAACTTTATACCCACTATATTTGTGTGTTTTATATCAGTGGCCCCCAATTTTTGGGAACCTGGGATTGGTTCCATGGCGAAAGAGGTTTTTCCGTGGACCAGAGGGGGGAGTTCGTGTGCTGCCTGCAGATGAGGTTTTGCTTGTTTTCACAGCCCGATTTCTGGCACGTCGCAGACCAGTGCCAGTCCATGGACTGGGAATTGGAGACCCCTGTTTCAGTGGTGGGTTGCCCTGGTTTGCACCAGTTCTATAGAACCGATAGTAAAACTGGCAGGAGGCTCCATCCACCGACCCAGTAGTAAAGGTTGCCCTGCCCTGTTTTATATGTATCCCTATAAACCATAGAAAGAGCCCTCCTGTGCTGTTTTAGGATGGCAGTGCTTTAGCTGAAAGAGAAGGAGGGAGGAAAGATTCCAGTAACCCAGGGACATCTCTAAAAGATCTCTTGATTTTTTGGCCACCACCTATCTGGAACATCTTTTTATTTACCATTTATTTGTATAAATCTGAGGTAACATAGCTAGACAGAAAAAAAGGAAAATATAGCCAATTTATTAATGATTAATAATTAACTCTGATTAAATAACCTATATTGTCAACAGGTTCCCTTAACATTACAATGTATATAAAGGCTGTCACTATTTCCCTTTCCTGGCATCAAATATTTACTGGGAGGGAGGGAGGGAGGGAGGGAGGGAGCGAGGGAGCGAGGGAGGAAGGAAGGAAGGAAGGAAGGAAGGAAGGAAGGAAGGAAGGAAGGAAGGAAGGAAGGAAGGAAGGAAGGAACCTTTTTTCAATGTTTATATTTCTCTGGCTTTGTTTATTGTGGTGCAGAAAGTGCAGTAACGTTCAGATTATAATTGTAACTCATGAAAGTGTGTCCTCAAGTCACTTCTATAACAAAACATATCCTGAAAGTTCCTCATGCTAAAACCTACTCACGAATTCTATCTGGAAAAGATTACAGTCCTCACATGAATGATGGAATCCGGCCAGTGGTGAAATCCAAATTTTTTTACTACCGGTTCTGTGGGCATGGCTTGATGGGCGTGGTGTGGCTTGGTGGGCTTGGCTTGGTGGGCCTGGCAGGGGAAGGATACTGCAAAATCCCCATTCCCTCCCCACTCCTGGGGGAAGGATATTACAAAATGTCCACTCCCACCTCACTCTGGGGCCAGCCAGAGGTGGTATTTGCCAGTTCTCCAAACTACTCAAAATTTCTGCTACCGGTTCTCCAGAACCTGTCAGAACCTGCTGGATTTCACCCGAGTCCAGCAATAAATTCTCCTTTAGGTAGAGGGTCCAATCACAGCTCTGTTTTGTGAAATCAATTTCTGGTAATCATCAAAACTGCATTTAGTCTCCACTTCAGTGGTGGGTTGCCCCCAGTTCGCACCGGTTCTATAGAACTGGTAGTAAAATCAGTGGGAGGCTCCAGCCACCGACCCCGACATCATCAGAATGCCTCTGCACATGCACAGAAGGGGGCGTGCGTGAGGGGAGAAGAGTGCACGCATGCAGCCCTGTTGCGAACCAGTAGTAAAGATAACTAGAACCCACCCCTGCTCCACTTACAATGATTCTTGTTTATTTTAAGCCCTTTTTGGGCATTACAGAAAGGGTTAAAAGTGTTCACATGAGCAGAAGGAATAACTTCTGCCCTCCCCAAATTATGAACGTGAAAGCTCTTCTCCAAAAGTATTCACATTTCTGCAACAAGGAAGGCTTCTTCTACATGCAAGCAACTAGAATTGTGATAGAAAAGGACTTGAACACACACAAAAAACTGACTTATTTAAACCACTTCTCCACATCTCATAACAATAACCTGGACAGCACACAAGAATTAAAACCAGAATAATTAGAACAACAAGCCAGATAAAAATGTACAGTGTCCCCAAAATGCAATTACAATAAAAATGACATCAGTTCAGCAGAGCCTTTCGGCCTGGGGGAACAGCCAGGTCTTCAGTACATTATTAAAGATTAACAGAGTGGAAGTGGGGGGTGGGCATTTGGATGTCTGGGTGGAAACTGTTTGTTTGTTTATTCATTTGTTTGTTTAATTATCAAATTTGGAGACTGCCCATCTCCATCACAGAGCGAATCTATATAATGATACTGTTCCACAAAGCACGTTCCTGTTGTTATTATATCGATCTTATAGATATGTCATCTTTTTTGTCGTTTGCAAAAAAAAAAAAAAACCTCAGAAAAATGTGCTTAGACCTTTGGGTCAGATTTTTTGCTATTAGTCTGCCCTATGTTCCCCATAATTCTTTTCCTGGCAACATCATCACCTGTGGTCTGTGGAACACATATATATGTGGAGAAAAAAAGGACCAAGTCAAAACGCTACACATTTTCTGAAAGCTTTCTACAGTTCGTCTCAATAGCACAATGACCAAATTAGACCTGTTGTACAGTAAAGCAAGTTTTATAACTATAACTGAGGGGAGATTTAATTGCAAGAAGTACATTATAGATTTATGAAAAGCCTATACACCTAACTAGCTTCATTCTACCATGAGGAGAATTTAAACTGCTCCTGTTTTTCCCAATTGCTATTCAACTGGAATAGCAAAAGCATCCAGATTAATTGAATTGACACAATTAATATTAGGTCTAGTTTGACCCTAATTTACAGTAGGAGGGGGTTTTTTGGGGGTTTGTTTTGGTTTTTTTTTTTTTTTTTTTTTTTGCCATCAGGAAGAATACGGAATAAAAGATTGATTTTACCCTTTATGGAGACAAACTGTATGAGAGTTCTGTGATAATACCTGGATGGGTTTTCTGATCTTGCATAACCTGCTTCTTCGCAGATCTTGCCAATCAGCTGCAGTTCCCAGCTTCCCTGATTCTGTTAACCAACTCTGTCTCCAAGAATCTGCCCCTTAACATTCATTGCTATTAGCTAATTGATACACCTCATAAACCTGTGACTACTTTTTGCTATTACATGTCTTGCTTAAGTTCTTAACGTTGCAATCAAGCGTTTGTCATCAACCATTTCTGTACTAATGCATATGCCACCATGGAACTGAGAGTTAATTGGCTGACTAAAATTTGCAAAAAGTCACTTGGTATATTAGATTTCGGTGTCCATCTTCCAGACAAGGTTCATTTTTCCACAAGAATATGCCCTTGTAGGATTTATTTAAGAAAATTAGGTGCATCTTTTCAATCTTCCTGAAGATTTCAGCTCGACTCTTATTTTAGATTCTTCATTCCTGTAGTAGCAGGAATTTTGTGGGTTTGGCTCTGAAGAAGGGATGAGCAACTTGGTGCCCTCTAGGCTACCTGCCCCACCTAGCTTGTTTTATAAAAATTTTTATAAAAATTTTTATAAAAATTAAGGAACGCTGACGTGTGGAAAAACAAAATGCCAGTCATCTTCAGTTATCCTTTGAGGCCCACTTAAGTTCCAGAGGTCTTCATAGAAAATGTAAACAAAAATGTGGGTGGTAACAGTGCAAGGATCTGTTTGGAAATGAGCTCATCTAACCGAAAAGGGACAAAGATAAGCAATGTTGATAAGGTGCATCGTCAGGTTCTAAAGAAATGGCAGTAAGCAATATTACCATCGGGTAAATCGGGGTGTCCAACCTTGGCAACTTTAAGACTTGTGGACTTCAATTTCCAAAGTTCCCCAGCCAGAATTCTTGGAGTTGAAGTCCACAGATCTTAAAGTCACCAAGCTTGGATACCCCTTGGATACCCAGTGGTGAACTGATGTTTTACAACAGAAAGTTGAAAAAAACATGCCAAAAGAAGGGAGCACCAAGTTACCACTGAACTGTTGCCAAGAAACGGAGGTACCCATATCTTGACCAGGACTGCTGCTCAAGTCAAGGGAGATTTTTTTTCTTCTTATGCCACCTGCCATCCAGTTTATGTTCTCCAAAATCTAAATGCACCCACAAAAGTGGCTTGTATTACCTGTTGAAAATTCTAGATGCAATAGAGTAGAAACATTTGACTAGAATGGCTCCTCTGCAAGCTTTCTTGAGCTCAGTTGTTTCCAGTCTCCTAAACTGGATTCCTGGAAAAGCAACATATGCTTGTAACTGAGTGAATCCGGTTGGCTATTACACCTCGAGTATTTGTCTATTGAATGGTAATTATACCATCTTAACTACAGGACTCTTGGTAGTGTATAAAACATCCACATTAAATACAGAGCAGAAATGTAATAATAAAATAAACCTGAAAAAGAAAAATAGCATTAGTTTCCCAGGGTCATTGTTTAACTAGCTTAGAAAAGCCTTCAGGAAAGTTCAGCATTGACTTGTTTCCAAAAGGTGAACAGGGTTAGAACAAATCTGTCAGGGGAAGCTCATCCCACAGAATGGCAGCCACAACAGAAAAACACCTCTACACCCATGTTTGCACAGATATAAGTCATTTTCCCCATGATGTTGATTCTAGCTGAAATAAGCAAACCTGGAGACACTTTGGTGCCAAGCCACAGAAGGCTTTATAGGTTACAACTAGTTTTTAAAGCTGCATCCAGAAATCTATTAGTAAGTAATACAGATCCCATAGAACAGGTGTAATGTGCCCATAGTGTCTCATTCTAGTTATCATGTGAATGAGGGGAAAGAGGGAGGAATCCCAATAAATACTTCCTGACACTTGGAGTTCCCCTTATCTCTCTTGTTGACTTAGTTCTAGTCCTCCTCTTTCACTGAAATAGCACATGAGCCAGTGCGTTTTGTGCCAATGGCACTTTCTGAATAATCCTCAAAGGCAGCCCCATGTAGAGCACATTGCAGTAATCCAGCTGTGTGATGATACCATGAGTTACTGCTACATGATTCTGTTGTCCCAGGAAGAGCCTTAATTGGTGAACCATCTGAAACTGGCCAAAGACTTCTTGGCCAGGGCCACCACCTCCATTAATTTAAGTAATGCACCTGCTTCCTTAAGGGAAGTGCCACTCCTCAAGCAGCAATTCTATCTTGCTTAGATTTAGCCTTTACAATTTATCTCCATTTAGAACACGGATGTCAAACTCGATTGTGTCATGTGACGTATCATGACATATTGCAATGGTTTTTTGCCTTTGCAGAGCTGGGTAGGCGTGGGTTGCGAGTGATGTATCTAACCCACAGGCCACCAGTTTTTACCAGCCAAATCTAATTTATTCCAGATTTATTGGGCATTTTCATTGCCTCTGGTTTTCAGTTCATCCATACTTAGGAAATAGAAAGCTCCTTTTTTCCCCACTATTACATTACATTACTGATTTTAAATTAAAACTATCAGATAATATTTAGGAACAAAACTGAGATATGTACAAAATAACTCTTTTTATTATTATTATTAGCATTGCACAACACTTAATTTATTCAGGATTTTTCCCATGTTCAAATTTAGAAATCATTCAATTTCTATCATCTTCTTCATCCTTTTAATGACAGCACTCAGCTTGTTTGCAATAATTTGCCCAAAGCCTTTCCATTCACAATATCTTAGCCAACACAAGATCTAGCCAGCATTTTCACTAGAACCATGCCCAATGTTGCCTCATTTACTCAGGAAACAATTTTTACAGAAGAACATTTAGGGGTTATTACCCACAAACCAGTGGCGGGATTCAGCCGATTCAGGCCAGTTCAGGTGAACTAGTAGTTAAATTGCTGGCTGGCTCCACCCCTGTCCTCCCCGCCCCTTCCAGGAGTCCCCATGTGCCCATTTTGGTTCCCAGATAAGTGCAGGAAGACCTCCTAGGCTCAAAAACGGGGTGCAGGGAGGAGGCATGTCCCCCCTTCCCCCCACAGCCCGTTTTTGCTCCCAGGGTCATCCAGGAAGCCAAGTGTTGCCTCTCACACCCCTGGCTACACCCACCATGGCCACGCTCACCCAAGGCAGAGAACCAGTTGTTAAATTATTTGAATCTCACCACTGCCACAAACACTACAATGATATTTATGTTGTTTGAAATATACCAAGTTTCATCTGATTTTGACAACTGAGCCCCTTATCTTCAAGGACTTATTTACTAATTAACCCACCCAGAGAGATTCTAGAAACAAAGCACTCCCTGTTTTCTGAAGAACACTTTGTCTAACTGTAATTTTAGTTTAAACATTATAATTAAAAAATAATAACAATTTGACAAGTTTCAGTAGCTGCAAAGATGAAATTGGATATTTGCAGAGAAGCAAGGTTAGGGGCCATTCACTTCCAGGCGAAAAGACACCTCTCCCTTGGGTATTTCTGACCCAGACCTCTAATCCCATCCTAGCATCCTTCTGCTTAGCACCTTTAATGGACTCTCGATGTGCTAAACACAGAGTGAATTTATCTGTCCTCATTAGTACACAATGCCCTCTAAGCAACACATTCAGATCCAGGCATCTCCTCAAGGAAAGTGTTTTCACCATTATAAGAATCCTTCAGAAACTGACCTTCTAAGATGCCCCAATGCTACTTTGTCCTCATTCCAATGTTTCTACTGAAGGGCTAAAGGGAAAGAGAAGCTCAAGCTTCAGAAGGAAATCAGGAAACCAAACATGCATATTCTCTTAAATCTAATAAAAGCCTATACACACATTATCTATTTATAGTCATTTATTTAATCAGTCTGTTTATATAAGGGCTGTGTAATGCCTTAGAGTCAGTTTCTGGAAGGGTCTCCAGAGGATATGCTTGAAAAAGGTAAATAGTGGCCACAATAAGTGTGAATGAAGTTTCATTTCTTTTTTACATTTATCACATATAGAAAAAGGCAGAACTTTGATTACCCGTTCCAACCAACATCATGACTTTGTGCCCAGATCCCACTAGATCTCCAGAAATTGCTTTAAAATATCCAAGGGCAGAAACAGAACTTATTTGCAGTTACTCCAAAACTCTCATTTATCTACCCCGTGTTTCCCTGAAAATAAGACCCTGTCTTATTTTTTTTTCCACCAGAAAAGGCACCAGATCTTATTTGGGGGAGGGTCATCATATGACTCACCTGACTTGCATGCATTGCCCCTGACCTCCTTTTCGCTCTTAGAGGCCTTCAGGAACTTATTCTGAAACCAGCAAGGCTTTCCTGAAGGCCTCTGCAGCCGACAACAGCTCCAGATCGAACTGGAGCCCTGTTATCGGCTGCAGAGGCCTTCAGGAAACCCTTGCAGGGTCTTGCCAGCTGCAGAAGAAAGGCAGGTGTCAGAGTGTGAGAGGCCTGGTTTAGCTCTGCAGACTAAAGCACCGTAATTAACATCCAGCTGTCTGCAATTATACCAGTTCGAATCTCCCCAGGCTCAAGGTCGACTCAGCCTTCCATCCTTTCTAAGGTAGGTAAATTGAGGACCCAGTTGTGGGGGCAATAAGCTGACTTTGTATAAATATACAAAAGTATGAAGGCTATTGCTTAACGCATTGAAAGCTGCCCTGAGTCTTCGGAGAAGGGCGGCATATAAATCAAATTTTTTTAAAAAAAACTGTCCAAAGGTAAGTAATAGGGCAGCTACACACACACACACCCATCTCCGCCCTAGCTTAATTTTTACCAGTGCAACCTGGAGTGAGTGGGGTCTTCATTAGGGGTTATTTTGGGGATAGGACTGATATTGGGCGCACGTGTAAAAATCAAGCTAGGGCTTACTTTTTGGGGTAGGTCGTACTTTTGGGGAAACACTGTATAACTTTCTCTGTTTAAAAATATTGCTGGATTATAACAATTTGAAACTAAGTGCATAGTAAAAGTACAAACATAGTAACAATCACCCAACTTCAAGCTGTTAAATAACAATCAAGGATGATTGTTCAAAAAAATCAGTACACTTTAGATAATTTCAACTATTTGACCTGAACAAGAAATTTCCAACACAAGGTTCCTTCTCTTTCGGCCATTCAATCAGGGAAATGGCTTTGCATGAGCACACATGTAAAACTCTTTGCTACATGCCAATTAAGATCTAGAATGTGTATGATTCACTCCAATAACTTGCCTACTACGAACACTAAAGGAACAACTCTCCCTGGAATCAGAATCATAATTACAAATAGCTAGAAGGATCCGCTGTACAAAAATGAGATATTTTCTTCAGGTAAGACAATCAAAAATCAATTATGACTTAAACACAAGACAGCACTGCCAGGCCCTGGAGTTATAATAAGTAGCACTTGGCTTGCCTCTTCATTACCAAGGTAATCAAGAATGACACCGCTTAATTATTTGCAGTGATCCCATATAATTTGTTTCTGAAATGTTATGCTGAGTTAGCTTGCCTCAGTACGCAGCCACCAAGCAGTTCTTTTCTATGCAGTTAAATCAGAAATTAAGTACAGGAGTAATCTTAGTAACTTGTTAAACTCAGTCATTTCAAAGGCAAAACCATTCAGTCTAGAGTAGGGGTGTCAAACCGGCGGCCCACGGGCTGGATGCATCATGCACAGGCCACGCCTACCCCAGCTCACTGAAGGGGAAAAAATATCACAATATATCACACGATGGCAACATAACTAGGGGTGAAATGCTCCCGGTTCGGATCGGATCACCCGATCCGATAGCGATGGCAGCAGGTAGTTCGGAGAACCAGTAGCAAACATCCCTGTGCCCTCTCACCCACCCCATGCCCAGCTGAGCCACACAATCATCAGAGGCTTTTTTAAAAACTTTTAAAAGCATTTTTTCTACAACTTCTTCCGCCAAAAAAATGCTTTTAAAAGTAAAAAAAAAAGCCTCTGATGATCACATGGCTCAGCCTGGATGTCAGAGGCTTTTCAAAGCATTTTTTTAACCACCTCTTCCCCAGAAGAGGTTGCAGAAAAAAATGCTTTAAAAGTCTCTCTGATGATCCCAGCTGAGTTGCCTGATCATCAGAGAGACTTTTCAAAGCATTTTTTAAAACGATCAGGCAACTCAGCTGGGATTGTCAGAGAGACCTTTAAAGCATTTTTTTTCTGCAACCTCTTCAGTGGAAGAGGTGGTTTAAAACATGCTTTGAAAAGGCTCTGACGATCCCAGCTGTGTTCCTGATCGGCAGAGACTTTTCAAAGCATTTTTTTGCATTTGCAGAAAAAATGCTTTGAAAAGTTAAAAAAAAAAGTTGGCCACACCCACCCAGTCACATTACCCCACCACCACCACCACCAAGCCACGGCCACAGAACCGGTAGTAACAAATTTTACATATCACTCTGAACATAACACTGCGAATTTGACACCAATCGTCTAGAGCAGTGCTTCTCAACTTTGGCAACTTTCAGTTGTGTGGGCTTCAATTCCCAGAATTCCTGAGTAAGCTTTGCTGGGGAAGTTGAAAGCTCAATGGAATTTATGGGAGTGCTGGGCTCTGTTGTGGCTGCACAATGATTCCAAGGCGATAACACATTTAACCCGCCCCTAGGGCTCAGCCTGCTCATTCCTACATCCACTAAATCAGCAATGTTCTCAGCATGTAGGGTACTCCTCAGCATGAGGAGTAAAAAAAAAACCTCAACATGGCAATCATGACCATGCAATCAAAGCCACCACTCTTTTTAATATACATTGTACGTAAACTCACATAAAAGTTACAAGGCTTCTATTGCACTTTAGTGGATTTTTGATACCATTTTGAGTCTCACAATGCTATAATATCCATGCACCCATGGCCAAAAATCTCCCAAGCCTATTTTAAAGTACATGTGGCCTAGTCCTAGAGGGATACCTTTTAATTTAATCTGCGGGCTGAATTCTGAACTTTGTTTCTGGACCCTGAGAACTGACTTGTCTCCTCTTTCTCCCTTAATCGATGGGAGAGTTACACCTGGGGTTGCAAGTCGTGATGGAGTTGATCCACTGCTGTTGTCTCAAATCCGGTTTTTTGGACGATCTAGGCTGGTCAGCTGCTGTGAGAGAGGGCTGGACCACCCGCACCGGATCAAAACAACGTTTACTCCCACCCTTGCCATGAGAGGGCAATGGGGCCTCAGGATTGTCATCGAAATCCAGCATCATGCTCCTTCGAACTTTTTATAACATCGAAGTTGACCCCCTGACTAGTGGCCATGGATCATTACCTCCCTTTGATGGCAGATGTACTTGGCAAATGAACTATGTACTCGAGGTCCAGCCTTCTTGCCCTGAGAGATTCCCCCCTCTCGCAGGCTTGGCCCTCTATGTTATCGAGGGCCCACCTTAATGACGGGTTTTGGGACCCCGAGAGGTGGCATGTTGCTAAACGGGGCTTGAGGGGTTTTTTAAGGTCTTTTTTAAGTAAATTTTTAAGGGGTTCAGGGGTGGGAGTGGGTTTGGGGGAGAACCCACAGGGGGAGGGTTAGGTCCGGCTGTTTCTGGGGCCGCGGGGGGTCTAGATTCTGGAGGTAAGAGGGCTCTCACTGAGCCCTCTGTGAGGGTTGCGTTATTAATACGCTGTGTGGGAGGGGCAGATATGGCGTGAGCAGGGGACCATATCAGGTGGTGGGGGCACGCACTCGCTGTCTTCGAGCGATTGCGTGCCCCGGTCCCCCGAGCCATTCCCGTTCCCCGGGTTGTTTAGAGTCTCAGGACCCGAGGCTCCGGCTGCTGTTATGCAATGCGAGGTCCGTTGTCAATAAGGCCCCCCTCATATGTGATCTTCTTCAAGAGGGGGGTGCGGACCTGGCCGGTATAACTGAGACCTGGTTGGGCCACGAGGGGGGGGGTTCGCCTCGTGGAGATGTGCCCACCAGGTTTTCTTGCATTCCACCAGCTGAGAGCCCAGGGTAGGGGTGGGGGAGTGGCGGTCATTATTAAAGAAGGTCTGGGTCCGAGGGAGACCACTGTACCTCAGATAGCCGGGTGTGAGTCCATCTTTGTGAGGTGGGGTCGTGGTGGGCAGATGGGTCTGTTAGTCACGTACCTGGCTCCTTGCCACGTGGCAACGACCCTGCCCGAGCTTCTCAATGTTGTAGCCGAGGTGGCGGTTGAGACCCCTGGGCTTATGGTCATGGGGGACTTCAATCTGCCATCCGTCGGTGAAACATCTGAGATAGCTCAGGAGTTCATGGCTTCCATGACGGCCATGGACCTGACCCAAGTAATTCAGGGCCCGACCCACATTGGTGGACACACCCTGGATCTAGTTTTTGTCTCTGGTCAGTGGTTGAGTGGTCTTGATATCGGGGATATAGGTGTTGAACCCCTGTCATGGACTGACCACTCGCTCCTTCGACTCGACTTTCAGACCGCTACACCTCACCGCAGGGAGGCGGAACCGACCAGGTGGTTCCGCCCCAGGCGCCTGATGGATCCTGATAGGTTCCAGACGGAGCTTGGGCCATTTCCTGAGACACTAACACGCGACTCGGCCAAGGACCTGGTGGCGGCCTGGGATAGGGCAGCCAGTGGAGCCTTGGACCGCGTCATGCCTTTGCGGCCTCTGACCCAGCGCCAAACTCACTTATCTCCTTGGTTTACCAAGGAGCTGAGGGAGATGAAACGCCGGAGAAGACGCCTAGAGAGCGGTTGGAGGGCCAGTCGCTCTGAATCTGACTTGACACTGGTAAGAGCTCATATTAAGACTTACTTAGTGGCGATAAAAGCGGCGAAATTTAATTATTTTACCGCTCTTATCGCATCATCAGATAATCGCCCAGCCGCCCTGTTTAGGGTGACCCGCTCCCTCCTCCATCTGGGAGCGCGGGAGGATCCCTTGCAGGGTCGTGCTGAGGATTTTGTTCAATATCCGGATGATAAAATAACTCAGATTCGGGATGACTTGGCCGCTGACTGGGTGAGTTCAGGCGGGGTGACTGAGGCAGGTCTTGAGAGTGTTATCTGGGCTGAGTTCGATCCTGTGGCTCCCGAGGACGTGGACAGGACCTTGGGAAAACTGAACCACATGTTTATTGGACCCATGTCCCTCCTGGTTGGTGCTGGCCTCCCGGGAGGTTACACGAGGCTGGCTCCAGGAGATTATAAATGCTTCTTTGAGTGAGGGTGCCCTACCGGTCACCTTGAAGGAGGCGGTGGTGAGGCCCCTCCTCAAGAAGCCCTCCCTGGACCCGGCTATTTTGGCTAATTATCGTCCAGTCTCCAACCTTCCCTTTTTAGCGAAGGTTGTTGAGAGTGTGGTTGCGTGGCAGCTCCCTCGGTACCTGGATGAAGCTGTCTATTTAGACCCGCTCCAGTCCGGCTTCAGGTCTGGATACAGCACCGAAACGGCATTGGTCGCGTTGGTGGATGATCTCTGGAGGGCCCGGGGTAGGGGGTACTCCTCTATCCTGGTGCTGTTAGACCTCTCAGCGGCTTTTGATACCATCGACCATGGTATCATGTTGCGCCGGTTGGAGGGATTGGGTGTGGGGGGCACCGTTTTGCGGTGGTTCTCCTCCTATCTCTCCGACCGGTCGTAATCCGTGTTGACAGGGGGGCAGCGGTCGACCCCGAGGTGCCTAATGTGTGGGGTGCCGCAGGGATCGGTCCTCTCGCCCCTCCTGTTCAACATTTATGTAAAGCCGCTGGGTGAGATCATCCGTGGTTTTGGGGTGGAGTTCCATCAGTACGCTGATGATACTCAGCTGTACATCTCCACCCCAGACCACCCCAACGATGCCGTGGAAGTGATGTCCCAGTGCCTTGAAGCCGTGCGGGTCTGGATGGGGAGAAACAGGCTTCGACTCAACCCCTCCAAGACCGAGTGGCTGTGGCTGCCGGCGTCCCGATATAGCCAGCTGACACCATCGCTGGTTATTGGGGGTGAATCTTTGGCCCCCATGGAAAGGGTTCACAACTTGGGTGTCCTCCTGGATCCACGGCTGTCCTTAGAGGATCACACGACAGCTGTGGCCAGGGGGCTTTTTATCAGGTTCGCTTGATACGCCAGTTGCGGCCCTTTCTAGATCGGGACTCCCTACGCACAGTCACTCAGGCGCTCGTCACTTCTCGCCTGGATTACTGTAATGCTCTCTACATGGGGCTCCCCTTGGGGTGCACCCGGAGGCTCCAACTGGTGCAGAATGCGGCCGCGCGGGGGATTATGGGAGCGACGGGGTGCTCCCATGTGACTCCTCTCCTGCACGAGCTGCATTGGTTGCCGGTGGACTTCCGGGTGCGTTTCAAGGTGTTGGTGATCACCTTTAAAGCGCTCCATGGCTTAGGACCAGGGTACTTACGGGACCGCCTTCTGCCACCAATTGCCTCCCACCGGCCGGTTCGCTCCCACAGAGAGGGCCTTCTCAGGGTGCCGTCAGCCAGACAATGCCGGCTGGCGACCCCCAGGGGGAGAGCCTTCTCTGTGGCAGCCCCGACCCTCTGGAATGATCTTCCTCCAGAACTGAGAACGATCCCCGACCTCCGGACGTTTCGTCGGGCCCTGAAAACGTATCTTTTCCAGCTTGCCGGTCTAGCCTGATCCCCGTTGAATTTTAATATTTTTAGTGTTTTAGGGTTGTTGTATTTTAATATTTAAACTGTTTTTAATTGTCAGCCAAAGTTTATATGGGTTTTAAGATTTTTAACTTTTGTATACTGTATTTTTATTTGGCTGTTCACCGCCCTGAGTCCGCAAGGAGAAGGGCAGTATATAAATCCAATAAATAATAATTATTATTATTATTATTATTATTATTATTATTATTATTATTATTATTATTATTGCCAATCCAAAATCTTTTAAGGTATTATTTACAACTAAAGGTAAAGGTAAAGGTTCCCCTTGCACATATATGCTAGTCATTTCAGACTCTAGTGGGCAGTGCTCATCTCCGTTTCAAAGCCGAAGAGTCAGCGCTGCCCAAAGTCGTCTCCGTGGTCATGTGGCTGGCATGACTAAACACCAAAGGTGCACAGAACACTGTTACCTTCCCACCAAAGGTTCAAATCCCTAGTGCCACATAATGGGGTGAGCTCCTGTTAGTTTCCCAGCTTCTGCCAACCTAGCAATTCAAAAGCACATAAAAATTTACAACTAACACCAACATTAATTTACATTTTACCCCTTGATCTCTATTATTTTGTAAGGTATTTTGTAATCCTCTAGGTAGAATGTTCATCCTAATTACTGCTATTCTACCAAATAAAGACAGTTGCAGTTCTTTCCAATTATCCAAGTCTTTTTAAATTTGAAGCTGCGGCCTGCAGTCCTAGATATTTCACCTTTAAGACTATTTCAAATCCTGCCAACCTTTCCAGTTCCATCCTTTGGGTTTCCGACATATTTTCAACTATCATCTTTGTTTTTTCATCTGGATGATTAATTCCAAAGACTATAATAGGGTAACCACCAGATGATCTGCAGATAGTCTTATTCTGTAATCATTTTGCAAAAACACCACCACTGCAGGGATCTGTTTACTTTTCTCAAGATGTTCCAATAAACCTATGAGTTGCCTTACGTTGACCTTCATATATCTGCCTTCTATAAGTCCAACTTAATCATGATGAATTTGCAGAAATTTTATAATCCATATTTATAATTAAATCAAGTGTAATCAAGATAAAGTCAATCCTTGAGAAAGATCTATAGCGGTCTGAAAAAATTGTCTTTTAAACTATTTCAAATAATAAAATATTTGCCATCTTTTCTATGAAGAATTCAATCCATTCACATTCCAGAGTAAAAATTTAAATGTCATTTAAGTTTCACAAAGCGAATCGAGCAATTGACGAAGTTTCTGTTGCAGAGCAGTGGTCTTCAGTCTAGGTCCTCCCTTGGCTTCTGATTTCTGTTGTTTGCCATTGCCCCCCTTTTCCTCTTGTGAAGTACTGGGCCTCTGCTGTTTCTGCTTTTCTAACATTTGCTTCTCAGCTCGATTTATACATTTATCTTTCGGTTCTTGCTTCAACAGTTCAAGGTCCAGTACCACCTCTCTTGTACCTCTGGGGTGCTTTATTTTCGGCTCTGGAAGATCCATAAGAAAATCATCTGAAAAACCACCTACTGCTCCTTGCGTTTCTTCTATTGCTCTTTGAGTTTCTAATTCCATCTGCCTGCATTGTTCCTCAGTCTCTCTTTTAGGTTCTTTATCTTTAATGCCTTCTTCTATAATTAACGACCTGGATGAACGTGGAGATGTGGGAGCCCCTTTAAAGATGTTATTATAAAAATGTTCTGCTTTTTCAATAGTATTTAAACGGTATCTCACATCTTCATATCTCAGAATTATACCAACCGGGGCATCCCATCTGAATGGAATCTGATTTCTTTTCAATTCATTCACCAAAAATCCAAAATCCTTTCTATCTCTTAACATCTTAGGTGGTAACTCATTGTAAACACCAATTTGATTACCTTCTACCTGAACGGTAGCATGGTAAGACTTCTGCAAAATATTATTCCTCAATCTTTTGTCAGTAAAGTAGACAACCACATCTCTAGGCAAATTTCTTCGTCTGGCCACACGTGAGTTCACCCTGTAAGCTGTATCAATACAGCTAAAAATTTGGTCATCTTCCACCTTTAACAATACAGCTAATGCCTTGGCACAGACCGTTCTTAAATCTTCTCTGTTGTTCTCTCTTATACCTCTTAGTCTTATCGCAAACTCCATAGCTCTAAACTGGAGCATTATCACATCATTTTCAATTCTTTGATTTCTAAATCAAAAAATTTTGATTAAAAAAATTTTCTTCTGTTACTTTCATCTTAGATTCAACTTCTGTGCTAAGTTCACCCACTTTTTTTTTCAATCTCCATCATCACATCTGAAAGGCCAGAAACTACTTTAATAATATTTTGGTTCAATTTGTCATATTTTTCCTGTACCAATTCCTTAATTTTCTTCTGAGATCTTTCTATCTTTTCAAGAACCTTTCAAAGCCTTGGTTATAAAGCCTTTCAAATCCTCATTTCCAGTTTCCTGAAACTGCGTTTGAGGCTTTTCTGATTTTTCCTTTGTCTGATGGGTAGGGGAGCTCCCCCCCCCCTTGGTTTTTGTTTTGGAGTCATACTTCCACAGAGTCTTAGCTTCTCCAGAGAAGAGGATTTCCTTTTCCAACTTTCTTCCCCAGTTTTATAGAGCAAAAAATGAATCTATCTTCTTAAGCTGTAAATGTCCCAGTTAACCGCTACTAGCAAACAAACTTTCACACTTTCACTTTCAACTCTCCCTTCTTCCATTCATTCTGGTCAGTCGCCATTTTATATTACTTTGTTTCTCTTTCCTCCCATTTAAATCCTTTTTTTTTAGAAAAATAAAATACTTGCAGGTTTGAGGCTTTAAAGTCCGGATTTCAACTTGTTTCATCTAGTGCAGGCTTTTATTGGTTTGGTAGGTGTTACTCATGCTGTCTTGCTCTGCAAGCAGAGATCCCCCAATGTCCGGAGCTCTGGCGAGTTGAAAGGGGAGCCTTTTTCCCTGATTCCTCCCCAGGAAAAGAAAACAATCCTGGGGGCTCCTCAGGGGGCTCTACCAGCTCCATCTGATCTTCCGTATGGAGATCAGACTTTCCGAGCCGCCTCACAGCTGTTGAAGCGGCTCTATACGGACACCGAAGCCGGCGGTCATAAAAAATCGCCCGACAACGGTGGAGACGCCGACCGGAAGCTGAGAGTTCAAGATTTTAAAACACAAAATAAAAAAAAGGTCTGTTTATTGTATATTGTGTTGAAAGCAGAAATGGTTAAATTATGGTTTGGAGGAATATATGGGGGAAATTATTTGTTTTATTATTATTGGTAAATATAATTAATTGATTTGTAAGAAATTGGATTGCATGGAAATAATTGGAATATTGATGTTCATATTGATTAATATACAAAAAAGATAGTTATAACTGGTTTATATAAAAATGTTGAATTTGTATTAAACAATTGTAATATTAAATAATTAACCAATGTGAGGATGGATATAAAAATAGATGACAACGGGAAGGGGTATAATATAGAATAGAAGGGAAAAATTGAATTTGATTAAGATTAGAGATGAGGATGAAGGGTAATATCGGTTTTTTATAAAAAATAGATGAGGAATAAATATGGCAAAAAGCAAATATAGAAATTGTAAATTTAATTGAAATGACTAAACACTGTTTAAATTTGTGAACCAGCCAAACACTCTGTTCAAAGAAAATACATTGTATGTGTGTTTCTAATTATTGTTATTTATTCATATTTGTTCTCTTTTATTCTTTAAAGTTTAACAATTCATTCTTTATCTTAATATCTTTATATTTGTTTGGGGTTGGCTTTCTTCCCTTTCATCTTTTTTTGTTGTACAGCAATCTTTCTCCTCAAACCTACCACCTCTCTCTTTTCTTTCCTTCTTACTTTCTCTTCCTCCCCCTCTTCTTCTCCTCCCTACTTCCTCTTCCTTTCTCCTTCTCCTCCTCTCTTCCTCCCTCTCTTACCCTCACTCCTACTCTAATTTCCCTTGCCTTCCTTCATCCCTCTCTATTGATATGGACTACTCAGAGGGCTGAACATGTTATTTCTGACTGGTCCTCGCACTTTTGACCAGTCCTCAAACTTACTACTGTCCTCACATTTTATGTTTTTTGCCCTAACTTGTCACCATGGTGTAGAGAAGCAGTTGTGAAATGACTGACATGGTTGTTAAGAATGCCACAATGGGCATAAATGTGAGGATGGTCATAAGTGTGAGGACCGGTCAAAAGTGTGAGGACCAGTCAGAAATGACTTTTTTCAGCCCTCTGAGTAGTTCCTATGCACATAGCCACGCCCACCCAGTGACATGACCAGCTAGCCACGCCCACCTGGTCACATGACCAGCTAGCCACTCCCAAACCGGTCACATGATTACCAAGCCAGACCCCCAACTAAGCCACGCCCACAGAACCTGTTGTTTAAAAAATTGAATCCCACCACTGGGTGGCGTCACGTGACATATCAGGACTTTTTTCCCCTTTGCTAAACCAGGTGTGAGCATAGCTAGCATGTGATGCATCTGGCCTGTGGATTGGGAGTTTGACAGTCCTGATTTCAACATTAAAATGGAGCTCAGTTTAGCTGCTCAGAAGAGATAGCATGGGATAAGGAGGATAGATCTGCAAACATTTGCAGTATAATGCAATCAAAATGCCCTTTCAAGTTACATTTTATACTGCATAACCATAAAACAGAATTGAGGGGGGGAAATCATTACCTACAGTGCTAAGATTTGAACTGCAACCTGCAATATTGGTCAATTGCATTCTGTGCAGAATTAATTCAAATTGGGACAGAAAAGCAATTGGAATTCTCACTGATGCATAAACTGCCATCTTCTCCAAATTCTGTTATCTTGCTACAGCGATCGGGGCTACTTTAATCTCACAGGCATTCCACAAATTTAGTTAAAGGGTAAAAGGGGATTTCCTTGCCAGAGGCAGATGAGAAGAATCCACTGGCTCTGTTTTGCTTATTACCTGAGCAGCTTCCACCTCATAAAACACAACCTCGGTCTACTAAGTGTAAGGGAAATTGGAGGCAATTCATCTATTTATACTCATTCCCTTCCTTTCATTTAGAAATTCAAAGCAATGCCCTTGGAGTCTGCTCTCATATAGCTTTTCAGCAGCAATCCTGTGGGACAGGGATGGGCTGAAAGTAGCGACAGGCCCAAGTCACCTGGTGTCAGCTATTCTGCATTGAGTGGGAACTGTTCATTAAATTGACAGCCTACATCCTATTGTGTCCTCCTCCCCTGCAAATCAGGCTTCTAATGGCCTTCAAAATATGACTAATTGGGTCTAATTAAAGATAAGGAAGCAAAATTTATCCTTGGAACTCAGGCACTAAAATGTTTCAATGCATCAATTTGAGTTAACCAGTTGGGCATGATAATAGAGCACCAGCTGGTCTTAACCTGTAAAGCAACATCTTTGAAGAGAAAAAAAAATACTTCAGGAAAGAATTGGGAATGGAAAGATCTATATTTCTCTCTTATTAGCTAATTGGGATTTATCTAATCTGCACTTTCCAAACCTATGTAAAAGTAGGAAATCTTTTGTCCTCAAGATACTGCTGAATTATAACACCCAATATCCCTTATCATTGACATAATCTGATGCTGGCTGCCCACCTCATTTTATACTACTATTTAGCTACTATTTGCATTCTTCCAAATTCTGTGATACAGTGTGTAGCTCAAAAATATATAGAATTGTATAAATTGGGGGATATGCATAGAAAATGCATTATAATAAGTTCTGGCAGTAAAAAGGAGAAGTTAGGAAGTTACCTTGGGTGCTAGGATACTAATCGCACAGCTCTGTACCAGGAGTAAGTCAGGAGAAGAAGAAATGCAGGAACTTCAGAGTTGCTAAAGTAAGTATAGGAAGAGTTTAAAGAAAAGATAAAATGGCTGCTTGTAAATAAGAAAATCCGAATTGGAGGGGTTCTGTTCCAAAGAATAGAGAAGCAAGTTACTTTGGAAAGAGTTTAAGTTTTGGTGGGGGGCGTAGTTTCTTCCTTGGTGATTCCTTGATTGCCGTATTGGTTTCTGCCTGGTGATTTGTCTAATGCTGATTCCTGCTTATCTGAATCTTGGGTCCCTGAGGGGATAATCTCTTTGTTTTGTATTCCTCCTAGGTTTTCAAATAATAAACATCAATCAGACAGAAAACAATGCTCTAATCCAAGAACTACCAATGAAGAAAACATCCCAAAACTGGCAGGACAAGCTATTAAATATAAACAGGGACTTGTCACTTTGGTATTGTTTCTTAGTTGGATAATGAAATCGCCGCAAGCAAACAACCAAGAAAAGAATTAAGAACCTTAGAAAAGAATCAAGAATTCTGTAGTTCAACCCTCAGCTTCAGCTATTCTCTTCTATTGGATACTCATGAATAGTCAAGAAGACGGTAAAAAGTGTAAAGCACAAGGATTTTTGACCCTGCGTCACCCTCTCACTGCTGCTAATAAGGTCTTGGGAAGCATCACTTGACAACACTCAAAGAAAGAGGAACTAGTGGGCTTTATCAGAGAAGAAATCACTTGAATTTGCCAAGGGAGAACTGAATCCCTTGGAAGTTAGGAAAGAAACATCAGTTGGAGACTCAATCCAGAAGGCAAGATCAAGAGTTAGGAAATCTACAAAGTGCTTTTTTCCCCATTGGTGGAATTCAATTTTTTTTACTTCCAGTTCCATGGGAGTGGCTTGGTGGGCGTGGTATGGCATGGTGAGCATGGCTTGGTGGGCATGGCAGGAGAAGGATACTGCAAAATCTCCATTCCCATCCCACTCCAGGGGAAGGATATTGCAAAATCTCCATTCCCACCCCACTCTGGGGCCTGCTGGTTCTCTGAACTACTCAGAATTTCCACTACCGGTTCTCCAGAACCTGTCAGAACCTGCTGAATAGCACCTCTGTTTTTCCCCCACATAGACTTTGTAGCGAGTATTTAACCAAAAGATGAAGGGGAGTTGATCTGTTCAACAGCCCAAGGGTTATTTCAGGGGTTGCCTCATGGCAGTGACATCTACCAATCCTATCAGTTCCTATCATGTTATGGGTCCTGATTCTGAATATTAAGGAATGTTATCTGATGGGACCTAGGAAGAGTGTCTTTTCTGTCATACTGCCCACCCTTTGCAAATCATCCCAATCAAATCACTTAGATTGGCCTTGACCTTCTGAAAGGATCTAGAGCAGTGTTTCCCCACCTTGCCTTCAATTCCTGGAATGCTCCTGTTAGCATGACTTTATCAGTGTGCCCGGGAATCCAGTAATAATTCAGAGCCTGTTAGGTGGTTGTATTGATGACTTGCCTGCTTCTTATGTTTTCTGGTTTTAATTTTGGTTTATAATTGGGTTTTAAAGGGGGATTATTGTGTTTTTAATGATCTGCTAAATCTGAGTAAGCCCCTTAAAAAGATAGGTTCCATTGAGTTCTGTGGTTTAATGCTGACTATATTTCTCTCTTGTCTTGTTCATGTGTCTGTTTATATGCAGTTCCTTAATAACATAAATAAACTAGACAACCCTGACTTGTTGGGCCATCATTTCAGAGATACTTTCCTACCTTACACTTGCATACTTCTGTATATCCATCCTGTGCCTGCCTCACCTTTCTACTCATCCCATGCACTCTCCCTGGCACACACACCACGCCTCTCACAAAGGGGTGAAATGCTACCAGTTCGCACCAGTTCAGGCGAACCAGTAGTGATAAAAGCTACCGGTTCATGAGAACCAGTATTTCCAACAATCAGTTGTGCAACATGATTTATATTCGCTAGAAAGCATGAAATCCTGCTATCTAGCCAATCTAAATTATGCGACACAGTGTTCCCCCCCCCTCGCTGTTCTACTTACCTTGTTAAGTGTCCTTTTTCCATGTGAAGCACACGTTTGACATGCACTGGCATGCACGCATGCACAGCGGGATTTTGGTGTGTACTGTGCATGTGGACACAGCATACTTTGGCGAGCACTGCACATACACACACAGCGTGCTTTTGGTGAGCACTTGTTCTGTCCCCGTCTCACACACACACACACAAACAGACAGCCAGGGGTTAAATAAATTGGCAGGAAACCAATTAGTCTGATAAGACGCTTGGCAGCAACCCAGCAGCAGCTGCTTGCCAAGACCTTTTATCAACAGAGAAGAAATACACACAATTACAATTGTCCAAGAATAAATCCAAAGCCAAGATGCAAAGTGACTCAAAGGAATTCGTTTTGTCCGTCACAGAGTCTGAATGGCTAACTCACCCCCTTTTATAGCCTGTGGGGTGTGGTCCAGGGAGTCAGCTAATCACAGGCACGCCTTCCCTTTTGCTGTGCACGTTTGTCCCTGCGACGCTGACGAGAATCCAGCCAGCACTTGTCTCCTTCGTTGCTGTCCACCTGTGGCTGCGGGGACGTGTTTGGCTCAGGGCCTATCTCTTGCCCTTCGGTGTCCTCCGGAGACATTGCCAGAGAGGAGGGTCCTGGAGAAGGAGGCCTTGCCCACTCCTCTCCCTCACTCTCAGAGTCCTCTCCTGCCGATGACACAGGCTCAGGCAATGGAGCCACAACAGCACTGTGCATGCATTTGGCATACACATAGCAAACCACTAGCAATCCATAGAGGATTTCACCACTGCTCTCACATACTTCCTCACGTCCCTGCACACCCACTGAACCCATGTTAATAACATAAAAAAAAAGCTGAGTAAAATTAAAATGGCTCAGTTCAGCTATTTCTAGAAAAAGAAGGTTTTGTGACTAGATAACTTTACAGTAAAAAGAGCAACAAAAGAAAGGCACTTAGAAGAGACACTACGTTTTTCAGGAAATGATGAGAATTCTGAGAGAAAGTATCACCTACAAATCTGTACAGAACGTATACAGACTGCTGGAAGCATTACCACTTATTGAGATCCCTCTGGGCATCCATAATTGCAAAGAGAGCCAGTTGATAGCTTTTCACTTCTAAAAGCTATAAAAGACATGATGAAACCCAGAGTCAACCCTGCCTGTTTCACAGCATAAGTAGTGATTTCCAGAGAAAACTAGGGATGATTTTGTACAAAGATATACAATTCTGTGAGAATTTTTCACCGGAAAGGCAAACAACAACCGGAAAGGCTCCACCACCAACTCTCTGCAAGAATTTAAGGCAAGAATCTTTTAAAAATCAAATCTCTTAAGTTTATAAATCAAGTCTGTGAGAAATCAAATCTATAAACTGAATAAGTAAAATTACTTTTTGAGAGAAGTAAGTTTAGGTGGAGATCCTATGAAACCAACAATTGGGCATTCCACTGTATATTTCTAACATTTCCACTGGAGGTCATTCCCAATGAAATGTCAGACCATCTTGTCCAGTAGTCCAGTAAGTACCTTAAAAGGCCACTACATACCTAGGGGGCTTCTACAGGACTCATTGGATGAAGATATTGGCCATTTTTAACATATTACAGGTTGTATTGGATATCTTCTTAGTCCCTTGATGTAGAAGATGACCAGGCTGCACCCAAGTCAAATGCATCATTAGTTTGGAGTCCCTGTAAGAGACTTGGTCCCTCCCCGCCCCTTGAAGTCCATTAATTCTTATCCGGCACTAATTTTCCTTGACTGTTAATAGATCAGATTCTGGTGTGTAGGTAGCACAGAATGAGATCACAGTGCTTTTGAACTCTATCCTGGCTCCTGATTTCTTGCGCCTGACATTTATAGGTCATTATTTTTAGATTTTGCAGCTTGCAAATACCAGCACAATTCCTGAATAGTATGGAGCAATGGAATGGCCAGCCTCAAGATGAAGTATTAATGGCAGCAACAGACAGATTACTAATATCCATGGTAGCACCTTGCTTTTATTTCCCCAACTTCCCTCTCTCCTTAAAAAATGGATGAAACTATCTTTCTCATCACACATATATTCTAAGTCAGCATCCATAGTTTGAGAATTTTTTAAATTGGACTAATTTTATTCTTATTGAAGTGATTTTGATAGGGCTTTTTGGTATGCTTGAGCAATAAATTTGATAACTTTATAAAATATTTGATTGCATACTTCCCAGTCATAAATTTTGTAATTGTTTTAATGATACTGAAGCACATATAATATAGTTAATATATTTGTTTGTTTACTATGAATATTTATACACAGTAAGCTCTCAATGAATTGGCAGTGTTAAGGTATAAATCATTTCATGAAAATTTATTGTTAATTTGCTAGAATCTGATGCACAGTCCAATGCAGTAAATCGAATTCTGTATTCTAAACTTGATTTAGTACTTGCACACTAAGATAAATGCATTTTAGAGGGGTGATATTTTGAAGGAGGAAGTAAAAGCCACGTGATGCTCATAAATAATAAAGAGGATAGAATAAGGAGGAAGAAATCAGAAAAATTAAAATTAAAAAAGGTAAGTAGAACCTCAGTTGCAGTAGAAGAATGCAGGATATTAAAGATTGATTTCTTGGTGCAGTAATTACATTGAATTAATTGATTCAAATAATCTATTTAAAGCATTTTGAACAGTGTAATATAAAATGATTGGGATCATTAATAAACATGCTATGTTATTCTGTTAGCAATACTGTCAAATTTATTTGACATTCATGCTCTCTTTATCTTCTTCACTTTGATAGAAATGAATGCTAAATTGCAATATCTAGTACACTTGGAAGGTTGGAAATTATTGTGGATAATTTCCAGTTTTATTTGCCCCATCACATTCCCAGGCAGTCTTTATATCAAGGTTAAAGCAACATACATGCCACTCAGTTCAAGTAGCAAAAATACAACTTATTATTTATTAGAACATTAGCAAACATCAAGCATTTGAATTAGGAAAATGGAACAAAGGTAAGATAAGATAACCTTTATTGTAATTTTTTTCTGTGGGCACTCTGGCACACATTGAACATGAAATTCTGTTGCCTGCTCTTAAAAGTGTACACATACATAACACACATATAGATATGCTATATACATACATATGTATAAGGGGTGAGTTCTAAAAATTTTTACTATTGGTTCTGTGGGAATAACTTATTTTGTGGGTGTGGCTTGGTGGGGGGAGGGGTAATGTGACTGGGTTGGCATGGCCAACTTTTTTTTTATTTTTATTTTTAAAAGCATTTTTTCTACAAGGAAAAGAGGTTGCAGAAAAAAATGCTTTTAAAAGCCTCTGACGATCAGGCAACTCAGCTGGGATCGCCAGAGGCTTTTAAAGGTATTTTTTTTCCTACAACCTCTTCAGCTGAAGATGTTGCAGAAAAAAGTGCTCTTAAAAGCTTCTGACGATCCCAGTTCGGCCACACGATCATCAGAGGCTTTTTTTTTTAACTTTTAAAAGCATTTTTTCGGCCGAAGAGGTTGTAGGAAAAATGCTTTTAAAAGAAAAAAAGCCTCTGATGAGGTAGGCGGGGTAAGCGAGCAGCGATCGGGCTGGGGATCGGTTCGGGGCCATGGCCAGTCAACGTTATTACCCGTTCTCTGAACTACTACAAATTTTTACTACCAGTTCTTGTGAACCACTGCAAACCGAGAGCAACACGAAGCCTCCTCCCAGAAGGTAACAAGGAAAACAGGTCGTGAAGAGAATGTTTAGCATCCCAGACAATCTTGTGCACTTTGGTCAAGCATTGCCTTTTTGCTATGTCCTAGATAGAAGGAAGTGAACTACCAATAATCTTTTCTGCCATCCTCACCACTCTCTGCACCGCCCTCCTGTCTGAAGCAGTAATGTTTCCAAACCAGATTGTGATGCAATATGACAGGATGCTCTCAATCATCCCTCTATAAAAAGTGGTAAGGACAGGGGGAGGAAGATGTTCTTTTCTCATGCGGCGCAGAAAATGCAGGCGCTGCTGTGCCCGCTTCACCAATGTCTCGCTGTTGAGCAACCAAGCTAACCTACTAGTTAGCTGCACCCCCAGAAATTTCATGCTGCTAACCATCTCCACAGGTGAATCATTGATACACAGAGGAGTGTGACTATGCCTGCCTTTTCTGAAATCGATAGGCAAAAACATATGGCTGAGGAAGGGAGGGAGAAGACATTAACAGCAAGCAATAATGTACTTTAACTATCTGAAAAAGTCAGACAAACCTTTCCAAAGTTACTACATAGTTTACCATAGTAAACTATGGGCCCTAATTAGCATGGACAGTTTCAAACAGGGCTGTGGAGTGGGAGCTGGAGACGGAGTCGAGGAGTCGGAGTTGGAAGAAATTTTGGGTACCTGGAGTCGGAGTCGGCAAACAATGCACCGACTCCGACTCCTACTAAATTTAGATTGGAATTTTTAAAAAAGCAAGTTTAAATGTCCCAATTCTCCGACTCCACAGCTCTGGTTTCAAAGAGATTTGGTTATTTCAATCTTAAGCTTTTTATATTGTATAGAGTTCTTGGTGCTGAGTTTGGTTGTTTGCTTGCAAACATTTCACTAGTAGTGAAATGTCTGCAAGCAAACCAAGCTCAGAAAGCACCAAGGGCTCCATATAAGACGCAGCTTAGTTTTTGGGGAGGAATTAGTGGGAAAAAAAATTTGCCCAGCAGTTATTCATCTGGCTAGCATCCTTAGTCTGGTCAGCTTCAGCACATTAGTTTGCTGGTTTTTGATCCCCTGCTTGAGGATAAAAAACAGCTTCTAAGGCACAGCTGAGAGGAAGCAGCAATTGAGAAAAGCAGGCAAAACAAAGGAGAGATCGCTTCACTTGGCTAGCGTCTAGTTAGGGCTGAAAAAAAGCTTCTACAGTAAAGAACAGCTGAGAGTCGGAGCAAAGCATGGAGATTGCTTCACTCGTTAGTGCCTCCTTAAAGCACAGCAGAGAGTTGAGGGAGCAGGCAAAGCTGGGAAGATCGCTTCACTCGCTAGCGCGTTAGTGCCTCATTAGGGCTGAAAAAATGCTTTGAAAAAGCTACATTCGGCGTAGAAGACGCACTCAAATTTTCAGCCTCTTTTGGGGGGGGGAAGGTACATCTTATACTCTGAAAAATATGGTATATTTTTTTCTACTGGAACTTTTTAAGTTGATAGCAATAACAGAATAGCCATAGAAAGAAGGACTCTAGGTGATCCTTCCTCTGTTCACTATGATGGAAACACTTTAGTGAATAAGGGTGGGTTGTTCAAGAATCATTGCTTCCATATCTTACCTTTACAAAGAATATAGGTTGAATCATATCTTTTTACATATGAATGGCTCCAGAGGGCCCAGATCTGTCGGCATTACTTCTATAAACAACAATGAAGGCTTAAACCTCAATAAGCAAGGGTGAAATCCAGCAGGTTCTGACAGGTTCTAGAGAACCAATAGCAGAAATTTTGAGTAGCTCGAAGAACTGGCAAATATCACCTCTGGCTGGCTCAAGAGTGGGGTGGGAATGGGGATTTTGAAGTATCCTTCCCCTGCCATGCCCACCAAGCCACACCGCGCCCATCAAGCTACACCCACAGAACCGGTAGTGAAAAAATTTGGATTTCACCACTGCTCACAAGGGATTGGTGAGTCCTGGTAAATGGTAAGTGGAATTAGATTAGGTATCATTGCTAGGTTGGCATTAAGGCAACTGTGAAGTAACTGAGGGATACATTGGTTCTTGACATAATGTTTCAGGAGCTATATAAACCAAAACGTCAGGAGAAAGGATAAGGACAATCTTTGATACCATTAAAAAGTATAATTCAACAGAATTCTTCAGAGATTGCACTTAAAGCTTTGGAACCACATGTGTCTAAAAGTCTATTGTTATCTACATAAAGACACCAATCAATGACTTGCCTGATCAGCCTTATTGTGTCATTTTTTTTACTAGTTTTATCCAATTTCTTTCCTCTTAATGATCCATCCTAATTTTAAAGCCTTTGAAAGCTCTTGGGTGTTGTCCATAATGGAGCAGAACATTATTGCTGGCTGCAAGCTTATCATCATACAGCATACTTGCACATGCATAATTGCTTCAGATCTGGAAGTTTCTTGGACAAGATGTCCTTTTACTCCAACTCATTAAGTATACATATTTATAACCTCTGGTAATATGATCTTCATTTACATCCTCTGTAACTATTGGTGATGATAGTCAAGTGTGATACAGGATAGAGCCTGTTAGAGGGAGAGGCTCTGCCTGATCAAGTCACAGCATTAGGCTGAAATCCAAAATCTTTTGATCCACGGCATCCAATTCCAGAAGGTCACGTCTTCCTGTTCAAGATGCTATCAAAGTTATATCAACAAACTACTTAAGCAAGGACAAAATGTCAACATTGCACATAATGGAATGTCTGGGCAAATGCATTGGGGGGGGGCACAGAATCAAAAGAATCGTATATTCTCTCCGTATTTGTTTGCCAAATAATTCAGGCTGCAAATTCAACACAAATAGCAACATTTACATGTAAACAAGATAGTTTGGGCTCCCATAATTTTATATATTAAACTTAAAGCCTAATTAGCTTTTCAAGTCAAGCTGATTATGTCTTGTTGACTTGTTTGCTATAATATTCATTCTGATACATAAAATATCCTAAGCAGCGTTCCATCTGAATCCTATCAAGCAAAGCTACTGAAGCATGAGGCCAATGCAAGCAGCGAAGCAGAAGACCATGCTATTACATGGATAAATGCTCTAGAGTTACTGAAGCAATATAAAAACAATCACAGAACATTGCTTTCTGAGGCCTCCAATGCAATGCAATTCTTTTTTTTTTATTTTTAAAAAAAGAGAGAAACAGGAAGAAGCCATTTGCTTTCCAGAGGTTTTTAGTTGCCCACCTTACAAACGTGAAAACATTTCTCTTCTTAAAGCCATGGAGTGTGGGGACAATTAGACCCAAAAGATGCCGAGGGATTTTTTTCAGGGGCTCAGACCAATTGTTCTTAGCATATACTTATACACTAAATCAAGATGTTAATAGGGAAATACTGAAGGGCATGCAAATGAAGCTGAAAAAGGAATAATTATTTTCAGCTGAGCTTCCCTTTTCAGTTCATTAGCCTACTTTCAGAAAAGATAGAATGATCTGTTGGCATCTCAACTGCAGCATAGTCTTTTTTTTTTTAACCCAGGATTTTAATTTAAATTTTATTGAGGTCTCATCGGAGAGAAATATCTGCAATTAGAGGCTAGTTTCCAGTTCTTAAAATATGCTCAGAATGTCCCATAGCAATCTTAGATAAACCTGACCATCTCTGAACCAGGGCTTTCAGAGCACCAACATGAAGAAATATCAGGCTTTCTATGGGAGAAAAGCCTATATATGTGAACATCTTTGTATTCATGGCCATAAAAAACACTTGGTCAATATCATTTCTCTGCCACAAATTGATGGAAACTATTTCAAAATGAAATAGTGACCTCTAGTTATCTCCAATCTGGGTTCCCTAGAGGATTCTGGATCCTCATTATATTCTTAGGAAATCAAGTTAGTGAACAGTTAGATGCTTTACAACATTTTTGACTCCAGAGGTGAAAAGAAGGAATTAATTGTTCTTGTCTGATATAAGAGCACCAGTTATGGTGGAGGCTTTAGGGATTCCTAATGGGAGCGTGTGGACCTGGGGACAGTTGGGGTCTAATATTTTAGGTTATTTTCCACAACTACAGGAAAATGTCACTTCCTCAATTCATTCCTCAATTCATTCCTGGTTCCAGACATTTTTATTATTATTATTATTTAAAGCAAGACAATAGTGCCACTTCTGCTAGATAAATTAGTCTAATTCAGGTAACAGTTCCTGCTTTCTGTTACCATCCTCACCACCAGTCTATGATAAAATCTGAAGCTTTTTGCCTTAGCTTCATATACAACCAAGCCATTATTACTTCCGCTATTTCATCTATTTACTATTCACTATCTTATTGAGATCCAGTTTGGACTAGTGGTTAAGGAAGCAGACTAGAAAGTCAGAGATGGTGAGTTCTAGTCTTGTCTTAGCCATGAAAGCCAGTTAGATGACTTTGTGCCAGTCATTCTCTCTTAATCCATCCCACCTCACAGGGTTATTATGGTGGGGGAAATAGGAGGAGGAAGGTGTGTTGGATATGTTCCCTGCCTTGAATTATTTGAGAAAAAAAAAGCAGAATATAAAAATATTGATAATTTCCCCATGGTTGGTATTACATTGATCTTTTTTAAATACATAAATACACCCATGTGTATTTTGGACAGTTATCAGATGCCCCAGCAAAAGGAGGACATGTCATCTTTTTTGTCCTAATATTCTCCATCTATCAGGCATAGCCTTAAAATCAAATTTTGGGGTTTTTTTTTTTATTATCTCCTCAGTTTTTCTCCTCAGCCAAGGCTTCCCTAAAAGTGCTAACCACAAGTTAATTAGCTCTCCTCTATTACCTTCATCAGTTGATTGGCACCCTTGGCCTGAGCTGCTGCCTGAAATTGACAAGACCTTAATCAGTTATGCACTGAAGAGTTTTGCCTCCTAACAGACTTCTGCAGATGCCAAGAAAATTAAACCGTGTTTTCTTTCTCCACCATTGGTCCTCCTTTTCTTTTCAGGGATCTGATCATCCTTGTTTCAGTAAATATCTTACATCTCTGAGCTATAACTTTACAACCAACCACCTGAGGGTAGCAAAGGACTAGAATTTTCTGAATCTCTTTATATCCTACAATAGTAATGGTTCGCTTGATTTTTGCAGCCCAGATATGGTTGTGGGAGACATCATTCAAGCCCCAAGTGAACTATTTTGCAAATATCTCCACACAGAGAAACTATGTGTGATGAATGGTGTCTACAATAGGGAAGATGACATGATAAACTACATTGAAATGTCATTTCTCAGGAAGGAGGGAATATATTCCAGAAAGTGAGGGGAAGGAACAAGAGGCAGCCCAGCCAGAATTATATCAGAGACAGAGGAAGAGAGTTAGGATAGACATTCCCTAGAATTTCCCATTAGGGTAAGAGTAGTTTAGTCTGGCAAGATTCCATCTATTGGGTTTGAATAAATAAAGACCTGAATGCTGGCTTGATTGTTCTATGTCATTCTTGAGTTGGACCTAACACCAACCCCAAAATGGCTGCTGTGGTGAATCTGATTCTAAGCAACTTAGAACTTCTAAGCAACTTTTCTAAGCAACTTTCTCAAGAACCAAAGATATACCAAGGGTAGGAGGTCTGAACTCCAGAACACAATCTATTTCTCTGAACCCTATTTATTTTTCCCAGCTAATTGCATTTCACAATGTTTCTCTTACCCAAAGGGAACAATATCCAATCTTAAGGTATAGTGTTTCTCTCCCCCTCACAGCATATTCATCCACTTCGAGATTCTCTGTTTTCACTCAATGAAAGTTCTGAAGTTGACAAAGAAAGGAAAACATTTCACTGCTTGGGGAAGTGGTCCATTCTCCCCATGTTCGGGTCTTCACCATCTGCCTTATTAGATTGTTCTCCCATTGATTATTTTTGGGAGGCCCACTTCATGAGCTATGGCCACTTCAGAGCTATGGCAGTTTTGGGAGCATGTGTTGTGGCCCATATGCAGCTTGTGCAGCTAGTAGCTGATTCAGACAGCAAGGAAGCTGGTGTGCTATGCAGCTGGCACTCAAGTCGGACAATGAGGAGGCTGGAGAAGATGTGGTGCCAGAGGTGGGGATTCAGCCAGGGCCTTCAGAACCTCCAGAAGCTCCCTTAAGTGAAGAGGATAAAGAGGAGGAGCCTCTTCTTGTTACATGGGCACGCAGAGCTGCCAAAGGCAGGAGTGGCTTCTCAGGAGGAGGTGTCCTCGAGAGTAAGGCTTGGGGCTAATTGGCCACTCCCTTAGCCTATTTAAGGAAGAATGCTGACTGAAGCAATTTGCAGGGAACAACTTAGTTCACATACCTTCATGCCTTGATCTTAGTTTTTTGCAAATTGCTTCTGAGCTTTCTGCCAACCATAGTAAGATTAAGATTATTTATTCTTTGGATTCTTGCAGGCTATTAAGAAAGTTAATTAACAGCCTTTGTTTGAAGAAAAAACTGATTTTATTTTAGTAAACTAAAGTTTGAACAGACTTGGTGTGTGCTGCGTTCTTTGGGGTCCGTAGCTGGAGCAGAACAGCATGATGGAGAACAAGACAACTTTTCATGAAGATCTAAGCTTTTCCCTTAATCCACCTTTTTCCATACCTCACTGATCCCCCTTTACAGATGCTGAAGATCTGTTTTCAGTGGAGCCCAAGTTGAGAAGTTCACGTCTACCTACAAACAGCAGGCTGGTCTGATTTAGAAAGATCCAAAACCACTGTGGTCTTTGCGGAAGCTCCTCAGAACCATTGCAGCTGAAGTTATCTCTAATCAGCAACAATCACTTGATAAGGATTGCAATGACTTTTTAAGGTCAAAGGGGCAACAATTCATGGATCTTCTGCAATGAGGTTTTAAAAATAAACTCTTAAAAACCCTGAAACGCTTATAACGTACCTCTGAAATAACCTACTTTTTACTATATATATTTTAAATGACTTTTTCTGTACTCCTGTCTGCCCTGAGGTGGCAGTATTATCATCATTGTAGTTTTTACAGTTGAGTTAGGCAATACCGCCCTCTTGTGGCACCTTTTAAATTAATAGAAAGGGAGCTTATTCTCATCTGCTTCCTGGTGCCATCTTTTTTATGGACATAGGCATTTTTTTTATCCTGTTTGAAAAGTCAAAAACCAGTTTGGGTTGAATTAAGTAAAACAAAACAAAACATACAAATCTGGCCAAAATTATTGTAGCAGTAGTGTCAGCACTCTGGCTCAATGCAGCTTTATCATGATGGAGCTAAATTGCAGATTGCACTATTTCACTCAGGATTCCTTGTAGAATTCAAGAATGTGAGTCTGTCTCACCCTGATTGTTTTCATGACAAGCGCTGTGAGGTGAGATTTGAAACATCCCATATGCTGCCTGCATCACAATGACAGAAAATAGCTGGGAATTGTATTGCTCTGAAAAGTTGAATTATTCTGTAAGGTCTGGTCTTTGATTTGATTATAAAGGAGAAAATGGTAGAGGGGAGAAATGCATAGGACCATTCACAGATGAAATTGTGTCACTGGAAATAACTAGGTATTTGAAAAGTAGATATATAGGGAAAAGAGAGAGAAAGAGAGAAAGATTCTTTGGAAATTTAACATGAAAAATATGCATACTTTAGGAAATAGCCTGTGCTGGCTTAAACTGTCCTGAGTTATAGTTTAGAAATATATGGTGATGTACAGTTTTTTTACATCCTACCTTAATGCCACGATTCATTATATAACTAAATTGACCAATCAAATGTTGTGCTATATTTTGATGCAGCAACCGTTTCTTAATGCTATATTTGGTACCAAATTAGCATCCATGGCAATTTTATAATTATAATATAGAAACAAGGCCTTGATTAAAAAAAGGGGGGGAGTCAATTTATTTCCCATAATTTTGGATAAAAGTAACAGAATATTAAAATAAATGCATTTGAAACAGAATTATTATTCATTTTGTAAATGTATCAGACTGCCTCCCAAAAAAAGCCCATCTCATTTTTTAAAATTATACTTTTATATAATGTTCTAGGTTCCATATTTGGGGACAGGATCTGTGATTTATGTTTTTATACCCTCGTTTTCTATGTCAGTTCCGCTAAAACTGTGTTACTTTCTACCTACTCTGCTACAACCAATTTCATCTTTAGAATATTAACAATATTCACATTCACATTAATTGCAGCATCCTTTTATTTATTTAATTGCAGCATGCTTTTATTCATTATCGATGCAAATGAAACAAAGGGGAAGCCAAAAAGTTTTGTTTTCATTATACATTCTAATGTGTCTGCATACATACCGTATGTTTATGGCGCACAACTACATACTTCTACATATGGATAAAGTACAGCTGATGTTTCTTTTCAAGTGCTCAGGTAAATTATTGTCCTCACAATAATCAAATGTACTCTATTAAAAGGATTCCTCATTGCTATTGATTTCATGGGATCATTTCTCTGCCACATTCGTTTAAAAGTTTGGTGTTAGTTTTCAGCCACTTACCATTTGAAGATAATGTATATTAAGAAGGTCCTGACCTTCTTAATATACATTATTGTATATTGCCTTCTTAATATACATTATTGTAATATTGTCATCAGAACAGCAGTTCTGAAAATTCTTCATTTTTTGAGGAAGTCCCCTGGCTTTTTGATGGGAAGAAGGTAAAATATGAAAATATTACTTTAAAAAAACAAATAAATTCAGTGCTACTACTTTCTTTGCTTACTGTTGCTTGCGAAGTAGGGTCACCATCAAGAGCACAGGTGTCAAATTTGATCACGTCACGTTACATTGTATCGTCATGTTTTTTGCCTTTGTGGAGCTGGAGTGGGTTGGCTTTGCATGATACATCAGGCCTGTGGGCCACCAGTTTGACAGACCTGATCAAGAGGATCACAACCAATGTAGTTATTTAACACACCACTGTTAGAACTGGCTGAGTAGACATTATTTATAAGGAGCTGAGCAAACACAACTTGAAAAACAGTGTCTCCAATTAGGAATAGGCAAAAAACTTTCTAATTCACCCATAAGGCACACAGATTTAGATAGTTTGTGATGAAAAAAAAATTGCCTCCACCCATGGAATCTAACTTATAATGAATTGATTTACAGTGGGGATGTTCCAAATAAGTGCTTAGAAAGCTCACAAATATAAATAAGTGCTTGAGATGATTATGTGTCAAGCAAGCCCTTTCTTGTAGCATGTAGAACCAGGTTTCATTTGTCTTATGTCCCACACCCTCTGCAAATATTTTCTCCTGCTGCTGCTGGGCTGCAGAAGGAAAAACCAAATCTGATTATTATATAGAAAAATGACCTTCTGGGTTTCCTGTGGAATGTTTGCAGCTTCAATTGATTCTTTTTACATCTAGAATGGACAGGTATCACCACTCTTAACCAGCCTTGATGTTTAAATATTGGCATTCTATGCAGTTGAGATTAATAACTAGAGAATAGACATTACAACAAGTTGGCCCATGAAGTAATCAAGTCTCTTTTACAGGAAATTTTCAAATAGAACCTGGATGATCATTTGTAGAGATTCTGTAGTGTATCCCACACTGAGTTGGAGTTAGACCAATGGATCTCTAAAGTGCTTTTCAATGCTATGATTCTTTGAAATGGGTGAAAGTTCATGATAAATATGGCCAAACACATCAGAACCCATTTTAAGGCCAACTCTAGGAAATGTTTACCTCTTCATAATCAATCTGCAATGTAACATGTGGATAGAAATCACTTTTATCCATTCTTGCTTGAATGCCAGCCTTTTTTCAGAAATTAAAAGGAATGTAGAACATGTTTTTTATTTTATTTGGCAAGTTTTGATTAGCCTGTGGCTTTTTCAATTATTGCCTATTTTATGAAAGAAATGTGCCAGACTGGACTATGGCTTTAGTGGAGATGAAGTATTTGTTAATAAGATAGACCTGAAAATGAAAAATGTAGGGAGGAGACAGTATTAAAGCTGATATTGAAGAATTAATATTCACTGGATCTTGAAAATTATTTCCCAGATTCAGATCTGTCAGGCTTGAATAATTGATTTGGGCCTGTATTATGTAGGCTTGTGAGCCTCTTCAACTACAACCAACATAGTTGGTTGGAGTGGCTATACCCACTCCATCATCATAACTAAAGGGGTTGTGGAGGTAGGTGAGTTAAGATTATGGTCATTCTTGACTCCTGGATACTATATGAATGCACTACCCCCATATCAACAATGCATTCACCTCTGCTCTGACACAGGCTCCAATCACATCACTGGAGGTTTTCCCCAACTAAGAGGATTAACAGTCTAACGCCCAAGAGATAGAGGACAGTCATGAAGGACTCTGTCCACATCCTCTGAAACAACAGACCCAAATACGTCCCAAATAAATACAATAGACTAAGTTGGTCCTTACTCACCTCAGCTGCTCCTTCCTAGGTGGCATCCAATTTGAAAGTATCTATGTATTTTTATCCTGCAGTCACCACCAACTCTTCATGGCAGCCCAATAGATGTTTATATGGCCTGTCTTTCCCCCACAATAAAATAAAGACTTCAAAAATGACTGTGAGTCATTAATCAGAGAACATAATGAAGGTGGAGAAATACTTTTACCACTCTTAGACCAGAACCTGAGCTCTAGCTGCTCTGTCAATCCAGCTTTTACCTTCCACAGCCCTGGAGCAGAGACTTATCTATGGCCCATGGAGCAAATATGATCCCCTATAGCAAGGTCATACTAAATGTATGGTGGCAGAAACTACAGACCAGGAAGCTGAATGTTTCTCCTCCCAGTCAATCTCTCAGCCCAACCTTACAAATTTGTTATGATGGAGGTGTGATATATATAGATTGTCTTGAATTTCTGGAGAAAGGGTGGGATATCAAGAAATTTAAATATCTAACAAACAAACCAAACATTGTTGTTCCATGATGTGAGATAGGAAATCATGCACATTTATTAACAGTTTGCTTGGGCATGTGAACCAGGGTTTGCATCTGGTTTTGTGGTGGCTCAGTGGTTAAGATGCTGAGCTTGTCGATTCAGCAGTTTGAATCCTTAGTGCTGCGTAACGGGGTGAGCTCCTGTTACTTGTCCCAGCTTCTGCCAAACTAACAGTTCGAAAGCACGTAAAAAATGCAAGTAGAAAAATAGAGACCACCTTTGGTGGAAACGTAACAGCATTCCGTGTGCCTTTGCCGTTTAGTCATGCTGGCCACATGACCACAGAGACGTCTTCGGACAGCACTGGCTCTTCGGCTTTGAAACAGAGATGAGCACCGCCCCATAGAGTCAGGAACGACTAGCACGTATGTGTGAGGGCAACCTTTACCTTTAACCTAGTTTTCTCCAGAGACAAGTTCTGGAATTGCAGAGAAAGCATTCTTGCATCAAACATATAATAGTACTACCAGTCACTTAACAGCTGTTCAAAGTTACAACAGATACCTCCCCCTCAAGCTGGGAAAAAAAAGGGTACTCTACATTAGAGTATTTCAAATTTACAGCAGCTGAAGTACCCTTGAAGTCATTCGCTTTCTGGCTGACCACAGGGATGCTGCAGCACCCCATCTCTCTCCTCCCCCCACCCCATCCCTCCCCAGTGGGACCCTGCAATCCTCAGGCCTGCTGCCCATGTCTCCTGGAAGCAGCCACTATTTTCAGCACTCCAACAATTTCTTGCATAAATGACAGCTGCTTTCAGAGCTTTTCTGCCCTGATCTGCTGCAACTGGTTTGCAGTCTCCCGACTAGTTCTTGCTAGGCTTTGAGGAGGTCAACTGCCTGCCTGCAAAGGCATCAGCTTCAAGATGAGCTTTTCAAAACTTTTCCCTTGCTTAACCTCCCCCCTCCCCCCAAAAACACATTCCACAATACAAATAGTCCTCAACTTACAACAGTTCATTTAGCAACTGTTCAAACTTACAACAGCACTGGAAAAAAAGTCCTTTTTTCAGAATCCATGTTTGTTTCCCCCAGCTAAGACTGAATTCTTGAAATTACCTGTAGCCTGATACATCTTCCAGCAGTTGTAATATGGTTGCCTTAATGTCATTTTTTAAAAGCTGCCATTTAAAAATAAAAGGCTTAAAGTAACATTTCCAATAAACACAGATTTCCTGTGGCTTCTATAATTTTATTTCTAAGAAAATATGATGCAGCACATTTTTGGGCACACAGCCTTTTAAAGCATCTTTTACATACCAAAGCTTTTTACAGATTAAATCTTCCGGGTGACAAATATTGCCTTTAAAATGGCACGAGCTATAAACAATAAGACAGAAAGGACAAAACAATGTGTGATCACTAATTGCATGAAAATACATCTTATATACAGAATTTACCAAAGTAACAAGTATATTTTCCTGTAAAATAAATAAATATATGTATATAATGTAACAACTAAATAAATATAAAGATTTACTTTGGAAGTTAAGAGTACAAGGTAAATATTCAACAATTTTTTTCAGAAGTTGGCCAAGCTCAACCCAGGGCTTTCGTACTGTGATTTTTCTCAATGCAGAAATTGTATTACTTCCTGTGACTCTAGAAGCCTGGTTATATTTTTAGTCTGTCTCAAAAAATCTCTGTGGCTAGATCTTGTAGCATGAATGGAGCTCTCTCTAAAAAGACAGTCTCTGAATGTCTCTTGGCATTGGAACCCCACACCTGCAAAATATTGCTGACTTAGAATCTGTCCTTCAAGAGAAACCCAAGTTGTAGAAAGTGTAACTCTGCTGATGGTCTTGCTGGACTAATAAAGCCAATACTTCTTTTGCTTCAAGTGCTAAGTTACTGTGCACTTGTTACTGTGTTTTTAAAAATCTAGGTTTGTACATGCATGTCATTCAGCAAGGCAATTAACACATACTCAGTAATTTGTTTATCATTCATATGAACTAACTTTTATTTTAAAAAAACAAGCTACCTTCCACTGACTTATTTGCATTCCAAGAAGGATTTCAAAAGGTACTTTGAAAAAAAAATATTTAAAATTTCAAAATAATTAAGAGAAGAGTGAAAACTTCACTCTTCAATCATCATAGGAGAAGCACAAATATAAAAGAATAAAGAATCTGCAAAACATTTGTGACTCACTTGCACAATTGTGCTTTGGGGTTGGCTTAGTATCAAAAACTTTCATTTCTGAACTCCTCTTAATGCTGAACTCCTCTTAATGCTATAGGTTTTCTCCTACTGTTACATTAAAACATTCTCACTATTAAAAAGACTGTAGTGTTGTAAGCTTCCCCGATCTGTATCTGATGACAAAGCAACCATTTTCAGGGACACAATCTTCCTGTACAGTTTAACATTATATGAGGGAAATTTGAACATAGATACGTCCAGATATTCTCATTCTAGAACTTCCCGTTTCTACAGATCAGTAAAGCTACATAGGGTTAACAGGAGTTATGGGGTAGTCTGGTGGGTAACTGCTTTGGAAAAAAATGCTCCAATCTCAACTACTTGTATTTCAGCTTTCAAATATCCAAACTTCCACTGGGTTCAAGCTCAATGGAACTCTAGTTAAAGAAACAGAGGATGAAAATTGTGGCTTGTGAGTCTGGGTTGTATTCTAACAATAAAATAGCTTAGAATGTCCTTCAAGATCAAATACTGTATCATAGATTGTTAGGAATAAGGATAGTAAACATGAGTCCAAAGCTAACACATATTATACCTAAAATCAATTCAGTACAGTTAGGATCAGATTATTAAAGAATGTATTTATTTTTTCGATTTATTTATCTAAATGGTGTGAAGTTGGTCAGTAAGACAATTTGGAGCTTTCAACCAGGTTGTAAAAAATGCATGGAGAATCCAGCTGTAAAAAAAAAATTCTGACACTAGGTCAGAGTAGAGAGAAATGGATTTCTCTACTCATAGCCTTTTGAGAAATTAATAATTTTCAAGACCTGTAGAATTTGAATTCATTTCCTAATTTGGACAGAAATTGACAAATCTGATCAGCTAACTATTGTCTCAACTATGAAAACTTCCTTAAAAATGAGAACGCTTAACACAGTAAAGCAAAATAAAACCTATGCATTTAGAAAAACAGATTAGTTTTATATATCAAGGAGAAAAATATGAATCTAGTAAAACTTTAAAAGCATATAAAACTGCCTCTCAGTCCAGCCAACAGAATGACAAACTTTTGCATTTCCGGATCTTTATCAGATTCTCAGGAAAGTTGGGGTTTTGTATAGCATCAAGGCTTATCATTACAAAATCATATTAAAGTGCACATGTTGCATGTTGTGGATTTCATGTAGTCCACATAGATGTTAATCTTATAAACCTTTTTTAAGTTTCCAAGCATGAAGGAGACTTCTTGCAAAGAAGTTCAGACAGCCTTTCTATTGGTTCCCTTGTTGCAAAGCAATGCCTTGGGGCAGGGCTGTCCAACCTTGGCAACTTTAAGAGCTGAGGACTTCAATTTACAGAATCCCTCAGCTAGCCATGCTGGATGAGGAATTCTGGGAATTGAAGTCCACAAGTCTTAAAATTGCCACGATTAGACACCTCTGCCTTGGGAGAAGGCCAAAATACCTATTCATTTTACAAAGGCCAGTATCTCTCCTGGAGTTGGAGGATTGGAATCCTTTCTGGTTTTGAGTATTATTTATATAGAGAATTTGCTGATTTTCTTCAGTGAGGCCTTGTTGCTTTCATGTTCAATTCAGACCCAGAGCAAGAATGAGGCTTTTGATCAAGTTTCACAAATTTTGATCCTTCTTCTTGACATCAAAGTACAAAAATGGTAGCAAACAGTTTCAGAGAGCAGCTTATTATTCTGGGGAGAAGGAAAGGCAATGACTACAGTCTCAGCCTTTGCAGCCTTCTGTTCCTTTAAATTCAGGAAGAGGAAGAATGAATCATTTAATTGCAGCATGTGGACAAGAAAAGTGTGATCATTATAAATCCACTATGCGTATATGCACACCTAGTTAGAACCCTTAGTTACAAAGTATCTTGTGGTTCCAAATTCTGAGAATCCATGAAGAATATCATTTGCAACTTTAGTCTAGTCTATACAAAATTAAAACATCAGGGCAAAAATTTGTAGCTCAGCTTTCTTCCTGCTTTGCTAAGTTGTTTGAAATGGTATAGCCCTGCAATATTTACAACTAAAATATTCTCTAGGTTATCTACTATTATTAAATCTACTACATTTTATAATAGCCATTCTCCACATAGCATTCTTCAGAATTGCTGGGACTTCAACTTCTTATATTTCAAAACAGCATCCAGTTATAGTCCCCAAATTCCAGGAGGGCACTTAACAGATGAAGAAGCAATCTGCGTTTTATACATTCTGCTCAGAGATCCTATGTAATACCAACAACAGCGTTCGGAATTCAGCATAAGAAGGGGTACATTTTTTCTAGAGAGTTTTAGATAGATGTATTTTTCTTCCAATTCAGGTTCAATTCCCAAGCCATCACTACTTTTTCTAGGATCTCGAAAGCTGCACGATATGGAAAAGTTGATTGCTTCAGAATATCCTTCAAAAACAAGCACTGCACAAGCTTTAAGATTAGTGATAAAGAATCACAAATTTCTTCACGATGCAAGGCAGAGAATGGGCTTTTGATTGCATAAGCAGATTGGCTTATGAAGGCACAGCTGATTTGAGATGGAATTATCTTAACTGCATAAATGAAGAAGTGAGTAATTCCACTGACGAACTAAGAATTTTATTCTTTTTGGCTTGCTTCATTCAATAAGCAGCATATCTCAATTTTGTTTAAAGACTCTTATGGGCCTCATAGCTGAAAAGTTGGTTCCATCTTTCCTTCTGCTCATCATCTGGAACAACCTATGCTTTTCATTTTTTCCTCTTCCACTGCCACAGAAGTCTGTTTCTTTGGGGCCAAGGAGTTGCTTCTCATACACTGCAGCAGTTTTTGGTGAGTGACGACTTTTTTAGTGTTGTCCCAGCCAGCTTAGTGACTGTTTTATCATCATCTTTGCTATCACTTCTTTTTCGCACTTCACTGAAAAACAATAGTTTGTTTGATCAGAGAAAGCATTTTCAAAGGGAAATTATCCTGCTTTATTGTGAGCATTTGCTGAATAAGAGTAAAGGTTCATGAATATTGCATATTGATACAGTTTGCTTTCACCGTGTCCACTGAATATGAATAAATATCATGTGAATTAATGCTATTTACAGTGCTTAGTTTAATGGTAAACATAGGAGAAGACGTATTGTCAAGAAGAGGCGTTTACATAATAAACTTCAGTCTTGGGCCATGATGACACATCCCATTTTAGCATTATTTTTCCTGCTCTGGACACAAAGAAAATCCAAATTATCATCTACAGAGTACGCTAAAATAAATGGGAACTGTGGAAGGAAGTTTGCCTATGGACTGTGATTTGAGTAACAAATTAGTACTAGCAACAATAAGGCTTCATGCATGCCCAGAACATTGACTCCATTATTCCTTATAAATGATTTAGTATCCTGAGTCACAGAACTATTTGCGAGACCGCCTTCTGCTGCCAATAGCCTCCCACCGGCCAGGACACTCGCACAGAGAGGGCCTCCTCAGGGTGCCATCGGCCAGACAATGTTGGCTGGCGACCCCCAGAGGGAGAGCCTTCTCTGTGGCGGCACCCGCCCTCTGGAATGACCTACCCTCAGAGATACGCAGGATATCAGACCTCCGGACTTTTCGTCGGGCCCTTAAAACCCACTTGTTTCATCTAGCCAGACTGACTTGATCACATCCTTTGTTTTAAATTGGAGCTGATTTTAAATTAGACTGTTTTAACTGTCGGCCGAAAATATTTAATATTTAATATTTATATTAAATATTAAATATTAAATATTTAATATTAAATATTAAATATAAATATTTAATATTTAATATTAAATATTTAATATTTAATATTTAATATTTAATATTTAATATTTAATATTTTTTAAAATTGTTTTAATTTTTATATATATCATGTTTTACCTTGGCTGTTCACCGCCCTGAGTCCATGAGGAGAAGGGCGGTTTATAAATTGAAATAAATAAATAAATAAATAAATAAATAAATAAATAAATAAATAAATAACATAATCTTGATCATGGACTGAATCACTAACTGTCAAGGGTGTCCAGGAATGTGCCTTTGGGGTAAGGTTATAAAACATCTTTAGAAAGCAAGTTTTCCAGGTTTCTTTTCATTAATGATTTGATATTTACCTCACGAAGAGACTACAGGTAGTCCCCAACTTACGACCACAATGGAGCCCAAAATTTGTTGCTATGCGAGACAGTTATTAAGTCAGTTTTGCTCCATTTTACGACCATTCTTGCCAGAGTTGTTAAGTTAGTAACATGGTTTTTAAATGAATCTGACTTTCCCATTGATTTTGCTTGTCAGAAGGTCGCAATTTGTCCCTGGGACACTGCAACTGTCATAAATATGAGTCAGTTGCCAAGCATGACCTAAATGAACCATTGTATCTTGAGGCCTACCTGTATTTCATTTCTGAAATAAATGTATTTGTCCTAAAATTAAATTTTAAAAGCCTATTGTCTACTATTTGGGAGATTCTACAGTTGTATTGTTCTTGCTCCCTTGAAATCTCTACTCTAATTCGACTGTCATTTAATAAAGTGCCTAAAGAATTCTGGAAATGACTCTTATCACACAGTAACAATTAATTTTAAACTAATGTTTCAGACGGTTACATCTCTGCTGTATCTGTTGCCAATGATAGCTAAGAGATTTTTCTGTATTCTAAATGAATAAGCAAAAGGGGCTCTTTCTACAATCCAATGTATTTTTATGGTGTCAGCAAGAACACAAAGCTACAACCAAATGCTACTTTTAATCTTGCTAAAAATAAAAAGACATGATTTCAGACATTCCATGATTTTCATTTCATGAGCCATGTCATTATAATAACCCACATAAGCCAGGAATTCATGTTGATTTAGACATGGAAAAACATTTAAAATATAGATATTTGCTGATTATCTATAAGTGCATTATCAAAAGACTTATTAACCCATACCAGTTTAATAATGAAGCACTCTTGCCAAAGTTACAATGAAATATATCCCAGTTTTGATTACACAGTAAGATTGGAGAACACATTATAGAATTCAGAAGACGACTGTCAAAATTGGGCATTTTTTTGGAGCAGCCCAATTCAAAACTTCAATCCCATAATTCTCATGTAATTGGCTATAGAGAATGGTCCCAGTTAAAAGCCACAATAATGGAAACAGCTTGCTATATCGATCATCATCATAAGGCTGCAGATCTTTCTGTTCAGCGGACAGGAACACAAACAATGGAGGGAGGAACTTGTTAAAATAATGGGGACATTCCAAACCATGGTTGTTGTGAGAAGGTATCTATTCTCCACAGTATCTACCAATAGATATTGAATGTGTAATCCTATCCTTATTTTTTAAAACTATTTTGATATTTCATAGTTTATGGAGATTCTACTAAGAAGCCAATTTTACATTACAATCTATATGAAACACATAGAGTGTTCTTCATATGCAATGAGCAAATATATTTAATACGCATATATTTTGGAGAAGTACAACGTGGCAATACATGGGGTTGTGTATAGTATGCATACTTACTGGCCTAAAATATTCAATGGACCCTGCAAAATCTGAAATAATTGAGATTTGCCAGTAGTCACTGGAGAGGATGCCTTGCCTGGTCTCAATGCTAACAACTCTTATACTTAGTCCCAGGAAATAATGTTCTTGAGATTGGATTCACTAGAAGCAGTGATCCACTAAACCACTTTTACTTCATAAAGTTAATTGTGCAAGGAACAGCTTCTGGTAGTCTTATCTGATCTTTCAAAATTAAACCTGAAGGAAGAAAGCAAAGGCCTTTCTCCTGAATGAGGAAATGGAACAGAAGGTAGTTGATTCACCAAGAACAGCCTTTGATGGCCCCTGAAAAGCTGGAATTGTCTTGAAACAAAGGAGAAAAACCCAACTGTATACATGCCAAACTATTCATTCCACCTATTCCAGTTTACACAGAGCACTAAATATATATTTTAAAAAATGAGTGGCATTGAACAAACATGACTTTTTAAAAAGTGTGAACATACCGAGCAAGATGAAGCACTGCCTCAACAATATTAGAGCCGTCTTTAGCACTTGTTTCACAAAATAGTGCACCGTAAGTCTAGGTTAAAAAAATTCAGAAAGTATATTAATTACCTTCATGGAAATTCAATTCAAAAAATGATTAAAAGACAAAACTGAAAATAAAATAACTAATCACTTTTGTTCGATATGATACCTTCCAAATGTTCTCGACATCAATTTTCATCATTTCCAGCTATTATTCAGGCTGAAAATTGTAGAAGTTGATGTCCAATATTTCCAGAAGTGCCAAAGGATTGAAATATTGCATTAAATAGCTGTTACTTTCCAAATGTTTGCGAACACCCACTAAACTACAATATCAATAGCAATTTTTTAAAATCAAGTTTTTATACATTGCCTGAACCTCAAAGATTCAACTTCTAACAGTTCAAGCTTCCATTTCAATATGTGATTCTATTTTCAATATTATCTTTTTTATTTTTGCAAGCTATTGGATCCGTCATTCTTACCATGGCCAATTTTTCTCCATAGTTGAGAGGTACGCATTTCAGTCCTTCTTCAGAAGCTGTCTGACGAAGATCTGATTTGTTTCCCACCATCATGATTGGGATATTTTCATGTGTGGCATCCTACAATGAATAGAACTTTAATGCTGGGGCTTCTGATGTTAAATCCGAAACAGTCTAATCCATCGAAACATTTTTGTTATTATTATCATTAGATTTTCACTCTGCTTTCAATTAGCTTAAATAAAAAAACTATTGGGTTACCGTATCATATATATTAATGTGTATTTATTAGTTAAATTTATATGTTGCCCATCTCACAAGAGGAGACTCTAGGCTACAAACAGCAAAAAAAAATATTAAATAATAAGCATATCAAAACCATCATAATAAAAAAAATTAAAGCATAAAAACACAAAAGAAATTAGATCAGCAAGGGAGCCACCTCAAGATCTAACCAGTCCCTGAACCTCCAGGCCTGATGACATAGCCAGGCCTTGAGGGACTTCTAGAAAACATATAGGAATAGAGTTGACCGCATATTTAGTATAGGTAGTTCTTGACTTACAACCACAATGGAGCCCACAATTTCTGTTGCTAAGTGAAACATTTGTTAGGTGAATATGCTCCATTTTATGATATTTCTTGCCACAGTTGTTAAATTAATTCCTCAGTTATTAAGTTAGTGACACTGCATTGGCTTTGGTTGTCAGAAAGTCGCAAAAAGGTGACCGTATGACCTTGGGACACTGCAACCATCATAAATATGAATCAGTTGCCAAGTTCAATCCGAATTTTGATCATGCAACCATGGGAATGCTGCAACAGTTGTATCTGTGAAAAACAGTCCTAAGTCACTTTTTTAAGTGCAGCTGTAACTTTGAATGGTCATTAAATGAACTGTTGTAAGTCAAGGACTACCTGTACTGCAACACACTGAGTGTCAGCCCTGAATGAACCTTGACACTAAGTCTGAATCATCTCAACCATTAATAACATTTCAAACACAGGTTTCCTTAAAACGTTTTGTAAGATCAAAATATCCTCACCGCTATCATATCCACCCATTCTCGTACATTAAGAAAGCTTTTTTCACAGGTAACATCATACAGTAGAAGCACTCCATCTGCTCTTCTGAAGTAAGACTTAGCAATACTTCGGAACCTTTAAAAAAAAAGTTAAAAATTTGCTGTAGTTCTTCTATCCCGCTTTTTTTTTCTTAGTCTGTAGAGCAGGTTAAGTTTATTAGATTAAAATCATAAACATCTGATCCATAAGGATGGCAGGGAAGAAGTTAAGATAGTAAAGGCTGCATTACATAGTCTTTAAGTTGGTACCAATAATATAATGCCAATTTAGGATTAGTTTGAATTTTGCTTTAGGTGTCCAATGGGCCACTACTATCCAAGATCAGGTAACAATTACAGGTGTCCTGTAATTGTTCCAGAGTAAAATACCTTACCATTGTCTGGACCTAGTGGAAGCTGAAATTATCTACATTTTGTTCAATCTTAAGGCATTTTCTGTGGTATTCTAAGGCAATTTTCCTTAACCTGATATTCTCCAAAATGCACTAGGTTTCCTGACATTGTTATGAAGATTCTAATATCACTAACTTACAGGGCAGCACCCAAACATAATTTTCTAATACAGATCTTTTATTTCAAATAAAATCAGATAAATTTAACTAACCTCTCTTGACCAGCAGTATCCCAAAGCTGTAGCACTGTAGGTTCTCCATCAACAATGAGTCTCTTCATTTGAAAGTCAACCCCTTAAAATAAATAACATTCTTTAATGCACTGTGTAGCCATCCTTTAATTCAATGAAGGTTAAGAATCTGGAATTTATCTATAGGATGAAACCTAAAAACATAACCAGAGTTAAATAAGTGAGATTACTGAGAACTCTGGGGCAAGAATGGGAGCTCACCCCATCACACAGTGCTTAGATCTTGAACTGCCAACCTTCGAGTTGACAAGCCCAGCGTCTAGGACTGTCATGGCGAACCTATGGCATGGGCGCACACAGAGCCATATTGGTGGGCACGCGAGTGTCTCCCTAGCTCAGCTCCAGCGCGCATGCACACACCGGCCAACTGATTTTCAGGCCTTCCAGCCCCACTGGAAGTTGGGAAACTGGCTGTTTTCAGCCTCTGAAAGGCCTCCGAGGGGGATGGGGAAGGCTGTTTTTGCCCTCCGCAGGCTCCTAGAAAACCTCTGGAGCCTGGGAAGGGAGAAAAAATGGGCCTACTGGGCCCACCCGTGCCATCACATGCCAAAAGCAGGGAGAAGGGGGGGGTCATGTGCGTATGTGCGGGAGGGCGGGGCACACTGAATTATGGATGTGGGCACAGGCACCCATAACCCTCCCCCACGCTCCCCACGCTTTTGGCACGTGACGGCAAAAAGGTTAGCCATCACTGGCCTAGGATGACAAAAAGATATAATAAAGTAGAAAACTGCACTGTACCATCTGGCTATTTGTCCACTTCCAAATATAAGAAATAACTTCCCCCTCACAGAATCAAGTCTGTGACTCTGCTTCCGACAGATGACATTTGCCAATCAGCTTCTGAGGTCTGGAGCTCAATAGAGTACTGTCCTGACAATGTTGGCATTAAAAGGACAAGTGCATATGGGAATGCCCCTTTGGGAGCATCTTTTAGGAGATCTTTGAGCTGAAGAGCTCAACATTTCATTTTCATGTGCATGTAGATTTTCAAGAAGTTTAAACCTGGGCTGCTAGTTACTGTAGCTTGAGGTTAAGCGCGGGGGGCGTGGGGGGGAGACAAATGGTCTGGCAATAAGCATGTCAGTAGAGGGGGCATGTTGCAGACCTGTCATTCAAGGAATTTCCATTGGCAGTTGCTTGTCCTATTATTTTGGATTCTTTTCTGCTGAACTTCAGATTTATAACTATGTAACAGCCTACTACAATATGGTCTACATTTTACAGGGCATCTAGTCTAATCTGCTGCTCAGTGCAGGAATCCAGTAAATCAGTCACAAGTGAACGTTTAACCTGCACTGAAAACTCCAACAAATTGAAATCCACCACTGTTCCAGCAGATTGTCCCAGTGTTTAACTGTTCTCTCAGGAAATTCTCAGATTTTATATCAAAATAATATAGTGTCAAAATCTGTATTCTAGTTTGGAGAATGGACCTAACTACATCTCCATCTCTCTGCCATTTTACTATCTGTCCCTTTTAACTTCAACAGAAGTTTTGAGATAGGTCAGGACAAAGCCAGATATGATGTCTTAAGATCCCTGGAAAAAGTCAAATGTAGAGGTGATTGAAAGACAAGCTATTATAAGCAAAACATGGTATCTATATTTTGAGGGGGGAAGTATCTTCAAAACTCATCTATTAGCTCAGGCAGTTATGGGTGCCCTAGAAAAGGAAATATAAAAAACATACCCAGGGTTGCACTGGTGTTTCCTCTAAATTCATTTTTGCAAAGCCTCATAAGAAAGCTAGATTTTCCAACAGCTGCATCTCCCGCAAGAACTATCTTGTAGGCCTTCTCTGAGCTTGGGTATCTGGAATTGCTGTGTATAGAATCAACCTAATATAGCAAAACACGTACCATATTGACAACATTAAGATAATACTAAGCTTTGATTCATCAATCTTATTTTTAAAACAAATGTCAGGATGTCAGCGCTAACACTGGAACAACAAATAGCATGTGTGTATATATACGTAAACACACTCAGATGGTTATGGTGATAATTCTAGATATGATGATCACTTTCATCACTGAAGACTAGCATAATGAAAATATTTCATCAGACATCACTGGGGTTGGGACGGATGATATTTGTGTTTTCATTTATTGCTATGTCAATATTGCAATGCTTTCTATAAATCCAGTAGTACAGTACAATTTAGAATACTGAAAACTATATTCCCACTTAACTAAAGTTATCAAAGAAATAACTGAAGGATGCAAAGCCTTCCTTGTCAATCAAAGCCTTTTAAAAAGTGTTAGCATGACAGCCGTTCATACAGAAATTAATAGGTGAGAAAAATTAAAATTTCTTTTTTTCTTTCAGGAGATTCACTAGGGCTATACATATTATTTAAGGATTTTTTTAAAACCCATGCTAATGCAACTGCTCTACTTATTAAAGCAGCTATCACATTTTTCCAGGCGAGTAAGTCAGTTCTTTAAGCAGGGGTGAAATGTAAAATTTGTTACTACCGGTTCTGTGGGCGTGGCTTGGTGGGGGAGGGTAATGCGACTGGGTGAGCAGGGCCAACTTTTTTTTTTTTAACTTTTCAAAGCATTTTTTTCTGAAAATGCAAAAAAATGCTTTGAAAAGCCTCTGCTGATCAGGAACACAGCTGAGATCGTCAGAGCCTTTTCAAACCATTTTTTTAACCAGCTCTTCAGCTGAAAAGGTTGCAGAAAAAAATGCTTTAAAAGTGTCTCCGATGATCCCAGCTGAGTTGCCTGATCATTTTAAAAAATGCTTTGAAAAGGCTCTGATGATCAGGCAACTAGCTGGGATCGTCAGAGTGACTTAAAGCATTTTTTTCCTGCAACCTCTTCAGTGGAAGAGGTAGTTAAAAGATGCTTTGAAAAGGCTCTGACGATCCCAGCTGTGTTGCCTGATCATCAGAGCCTTTTCAAAGCATTTTTTAACCACCTCTTTCCCAGAAGAGGTTGCAGAAAAAAATGCTTTGAAAAGCCTCTGAGATCCCAGCTAAGCCGCGCAATCATCAGAGACTTTTTTTTTTTACTTTTAAAAGCATTTTTTGGCAGAAAAAGTTGTAGAAAAAATGCTTTTAAAAGTTAAAAAAAGCCTCTGATGATCATGCAGCTCAGCTGGGCATGGTGGGTGGGTGGGGGCATGCAGGGATTTTTGCTACGGGTTCTCCAAACCACCCACCACCATCGCTACCGGATCGGGTGATCCAGTCCGAACCGGGAGCATTTCACCACTGCCTTTAAGGCTCCCTTAAAGATGTGGCTGCTTTAATAAATTATGTCACTAAAACAGAGAAACTCTGAAAAAAGGATGTCTTACTGAGATTCTGAGCTTGTACAAGTTCAAAAGTATACTTCTTAATCATTTATAAAAGATACAGTGCCCAAATATCCAATAACACTGATTTAGTAATAACATAAAAATATGTATTTCCACTCTACATAATATGAAATTTGCTACCACAAAACATAGCTGCCTTTAAAAAGAGTGACTCATAAAATTTTGGCTTGCTATATAGTTGTTGGACCTGAAGGCCAATGTTTTCATATCTTATTAATATGAAGGTTGATGGAGAGGCCTAAATTGACTGCTTTGATTAAAGACAAAAATACAATTACTTTTGTTTCTACTTGGAAGCTGCTTTTGGACTTTGTGCTCAAGGAGGGGGGAAATGGAACTTTGACTTTGGGTTTTGTTATAGAAATGGCTGGTTTATACGGTTATGTAAAAGTAAAAAGTCTAGGTTTGATGTTATTATTTTATTCTACAGCACCAAAGGAAGTCAGAAGTCAAAGCCTTTTTTTTTCCTTTTTCCCCTTTTTCCCACAATTTTCCCTTCCCTTTTCCCTCTCTTATTTTTCCTACTATTTTCTTTTGTATTTCTGTACTCTTATGGTATTAATACATAAATAAACAAAAACTTTGGAACGAAAAGGGTCATCTGGGTGGCTATCAGTAATGAAACAGTGGAGTAAATAAGCCTTCCCAGTATAGTTCCCTTTACATTTGTTTTGGCCAAGAACATAAAGGACACAATTAGCAAATGTGAATTAGGGATTCCCAGACTGAAGATGAGTCTTATGCAAACATATCACAAACTCTCAAAGTCACCAAACAACATACAAAATACCCCTTCATTTAAAAGAGTGAAAGCAAGAAGCCAGAATTTAAATCCTTGAGAAAATATAAAACTCCCTAAGATCTTTGCACTGCAATGAACAATCGACTTGTTACATGTGATGCTTTGTTCTCGTCTGCAGTAAATTCTCTAATCTAGCCAAGCTGTGTTTGCGAGTTTTCTGCCAAGTCAAACTGAGAAACTGAACTAAGGATTAAGTGTCTGGAGATCTATAATTTACTGTTGAGTTCAGGGATGAAGTCTGAGCAAGTTTGTCAGAACTCTGAGAGGTATATTCCCTATTCCTCCAACAGTTTTAGAGGATAGAGGCAGGGAAGATTGATCTTGTGGACTTCTGACAGATTTTAAAGTAGTTTATGTTTGGTGATTTCTGGATTTACCGATTAAAAATGAGGTTTTTCCAGGAAGAAGGAAACCAAGATAGGGAATTTATAAAAGTGGAAAAGGTGACATGACTATAAATTGTGCAAAGATCAGAAGTCACTTCTTTAGATATCTTTTCTTATTTGTCTTTTGTGGTTCCTCACTTATTTTACATATTTTTTTGTTTTTCTATTTTTTCTTTTTAAATTACTATTTTTTTTCATCCTGTATAAAATTTTCTTTTAATATAAAAGATGTTAAAAAGTGTTTTATGTCTTATAATGCATTATAAAATGTCATAAAGTATATTTTTATATTAGCATAACATGCCTTAAAATCACCAGAGGACTTTTTTGTTTGGGTTAAGTTTTTAAGTTTAAATTATAAGACTTTCAAAGATAAAATTTCAGGAAACTCTGTTAAATAGCAACAAGACAAGATACTTTGGTACACTCTTTCTGAAGATTTCACTGATCTTTGTAAATAATAATCTGATAGCCAATAAAATCAGTGAAGCTTGCATCTGAATTGGCATCCATAGTACCGGATGTTTATGCTAAGCCAAGCTTGTTTGGTTCAGAGAATGCATTGTACTATAAACCTAATTATAGTTATTTATTCAATAAAGTAAACCATAGGATAATGTGTCAACAGAAGAATAACATGATTAGTTCTTCACTGCAAAAAAAAGCCTCAGATTTCCATCAGCTGCTCCTTGATGCCGTATGGAAAATACCTTTTGACAGTTAAAACATAGTGAAAAAATGAAATGGCACACAGGAAGGGAAAGAAGAATCCAAGCTTAAAAATGTCAAGGATACACTGAATACACTGATATTTTGGTTGTTCTGAAGGATGCCTTTTCAATCTCAGCCATTGTGGTTTTAAGAGTAAATATGGCACTCTATATTTGATACCTGTGGAGAGAATGCAGGGATGTGTTTCCTTGCTGAAGCTCGAGAACTGCTTTGATTGACTGATTGGTCAGGTTTCCAATACAATACTGTATTTATGTCATCAGAACTATATACCTCTTCATCTCGTATCTCTGGGACCTGCAGAAAACAAGATGTGTAACTAACCTACCTTGGAAAACACTATTGTTAATGAAAGGGAGGGAGGGGGGGAGAGAGAGAGAGAGAGAGAGAGAGAGAGAAGGACCAATCTACTGCCATAATCCAATTTGACTCTCAGTTGATACATGTCATACAATATATATTTTTTTTCATTTGCATGGGTAGCATTTACAGATTCCCCTTGGAGAACTGGAGTAAATTCTTCAACTATTACATTCCATCTATTAAAATTCTAGACAGTCTCTTTTCTCTAGGTTAAGATGGATATGTGTGTGTGTGTGTGTGTGTGTGTGTGTATGTATATGTATATGTATATGTATGTGTGTATATATATATATTTACTATGTCATTCTACAGGATGGGATGCAATGAATAAATAAGCAAGCATCCACTCTTCCCCCAAAATTCTGTGAAGAGTAACCACAGAAATAATGTGGTCAATTAACCACATTAAACGTAAAACCTGCAATTCCTTTTCATATTTAAACACACGTATTTCCATCTTATATGAGATTCTAGTTAACTCTCTGAAAAGCAGGAGGTGATTCTGCTTTTAAACACCAATCTGAACATTTTAAAATGTATGGTTAACACGCTCCATAGCTTACGTCTGTGTCAGAAGCATCACCCGGGAAGCTTTCCTGCAGACACTGTGTTCTCTCAGATGTTCTTTGATGCTTGGATTCCACTTCTGAATCATATTCATTGGAATCTCTTAATGTAGACAAGCCACTATCAAAGCAGCTTTCAGGCAAGCTGTCAACTTCACAGTTTATCCTCTGCATTGGATCACAAAGTGCGAGGGAGTCATACTCTTCATCCACGTAGGATGAATGAGACAGCCTGATTGGGATATAAGGAGACATAATTTTTGGAAAGGCAATGCAAAGGGTAAAGTTCAAACCCACCCTCAGCCATGAAAATGTAGCCTTTGCGGCAGTCACTCTTCCAACGGAGCCTACCTCACAGGGATTCCTGTGAGGAATCCCTATGGAACATATTTGAGGAGGTGTTCTGTGATCCTCTAGACATTTAGCCAATTGTATTTCACATGGGGAAATATACAGAGGATGTGAATAATTATACTGTAACATTCAATCAGAGAGAGCAGACTTATATACTAATGTTAAAATAGAAGTTGTAACTAAGACATGTAAGTGTTGTCATCCTGTTCCATTACACTAGAATAGTCTGAATAATTTCAAAGACTAATCGTGGTTAAATATCTCTTGAGGTACAGTGCTAAAACATTAAAATAAAATACAATAGTAAAGCACTTAAGGCCTAGTTTATTTTTTATATGCTTATTTCATTACAGTATTTATATCCCAATTTCTCAACATTCAAGTTTAAGAAACAGAATTTAAGAAAAAAAAATGTTTGAAATCCTTCAAATTTTGTAGTTAACGTAGAATAGGACACAAATCTCTTAAAGCATTTTCCCCCAAAAAAGCATGCTAGAGAAACTCTGTTCTGAAAACTGAGAGAAAATTTGTAGTTCTTGAAACTGTCTTCTTAACTTAGGTGATATACATAATACCAAGTCTTAAATTTACAAAATTATTCCAGAGAGTAAAAATGCTAGGCTCCCATTCAAAACTATTAATGAATGAGAAGTAACTTAAATTCATGAATATCTCTCAGGAACAAAATCAATACAGCTGTTCCCAACAATCATTTCCCTTGTTAGATGATCATTCGATTCCACTAGAGAGCAGCATAGGGTAGGCAACCAATGTTCTATATTAAAGTTACCATAAACATAATGTTATACATATTAGGGGGCTCCAATCTTGGCAACTTTAAGACTTGTGGACATGCTGGCTGGGAAATTCTGGGAGTTGAAGCCCACAAGCCTTAAGGTAGCCAAGGCTGGACACCTCTAAACTATAGGAAACCTACAGATTGCCCAGAGTATCTACTTGCTTCTAGTTTCCATCTTGAGCACACCACCAGCTGTATCATCTATTTGACAGACACCCGACTGATGGAATTAAACTATACATACCGAAGACTAAATTACCCACACAACAAGATCAACAGACAAATCTATAGATCCAGATTGATTCCCGGAAGAATCTACTAAAAGACCGACAACAAGACTGGTTGTCACCACTCAAATACTCTCTTTTTTTATCTCCAGTCCATCTCACCCTAATTTAAATCCTACATCAATCTAATCATTCTACTGCGCTGTGTGGTAGTATAAAAAGGTGGTACCAGACTCCTTTTGGATTTTTGGATACCTGAGACTAACACTACCTTGTCCTTCAACTTCTAGTAACTGTAATCGTTTTATGAAAGATTAGTGATACCAATTGGCTCCTATCTGGATGCTACAGAATAAGGAAGAGACAGACTGCTGACTAATCCAAAATAACTTTCCAAACCTAAATCAGGTTCTTGAGATAAAGAAAGTAACCACCAGAGATGGAAATGTCATGAACTCAGATCAATCTATGTATCGAAAATAAGAACTGTACACTCAGAATTTGCTTAGGGAGACCCCATTGTTTAATCATGCACAACAACAATGAAAACTAGCTTTTATCAAATGAGAATAATTAATCAGTGGGATGGCTTGCCTCCGAATTTGTAGGTGCTCTACAACTGGAGGTTTTCAAGAAGAGACTGAACAGCCATTTTGTTCTGAATGATATAGGATCTCCTGTTATGGGCAGGTGATTGAAGTGGAAGACCTCCAAGATCCCTTTCAACCCTATTATTCCATGTTCATTATTTCAACCCTATCTTGGGTTGTCAGAGATTGAATCAGAGAATGAGCCCAACCTTATCATGAAGCTGTAGAAAAAGAAATGAATTTGAAACGTAGAAAACTGCTTGACTCAGTCTTTAGAATATTACTTAATACATATATATCCAGTTTTTCAAACTGTATAATTTTAAAGGCATAATCAATTCTACCTGTCGTATTGTGGATTTTGGGGAGAATGGCCACGACCACATTTGGGACTGCTTCTGGACACTGTGTTTCCAGGGGAAATATTTGCTAGACGCTGAAAAACACACACATGAATTATAAAGTTTTGAGATAACTTGGAAAAAGTTGGTTTAAGATCATCTCTTTATCTATCAAAACATTTTTTCTTGATTACAGCTATTTCAATTTTGGAAAATTCAAAACAAAAACATATTCAATCATTATGTGTCTAATTGGGGGGTGGGGGGAGGGAGTTAAATGAAGCATTCCCTTGGTATAATGTTTTCCCAAAAATAATTTGTCTTATGAAATAAAAAAAATAATTCTATATGTGCATGCTACCTACTTTAATAATAATAAAAAAAATACAAAATTATAAAATAAATAAGCCATATTAGATTCAATAACCAAAACTTTTTCACAAGATACAATTCTAAGTAATTCAGTGAGGGTTTTTTTTTCTAAATAGAAACAGAATTAACCTATCAAAGTATGTACATTTATGCCCCGTTAAATACACTTATTTCCATTTTAAAAAGCATAGGATTGTTTTAAAAGAAATGCAGAAGATTTATTATATTTCAAGGACTCCAATTTTGACGTTTTATTGAAATCCCAGAAGAAAAAAACTATCTACTAATTAGTATATAATTAATTACATGTTGAATATGCAATATTCAAACCTACCAGTGATCTGTTGTATATACTCCAACTGTTCTCTAATGCACTTCTTAAGCCATCATTACTGTCATGTAGTTTCCTGTTAGCTGATCTAAAATCAAGACAGAGGGAAAAAATTGCCTTACAAGAAGTCAACCCTAGCAATTGCAGTTTAAGTTGGTGTTAAGAAATGCAACAAAATTATGAGAATGAAAGGGGTTCCATGTGCCTTTCATAAAAGTTAGGAAAATGGCAGAATGGTTCAATAAATAGTTTGATAAATAAGTTTGTCTGTCTATGTTTGTAAGAGAGGGAGGGAGGGAGGGAGGGAGGGAGGGAGGGAGGGAGGGAGGGAGAGAGAGAGAGAGAGAGAGAGAGAGAGAGAGAGAGAGAGAGAGAGAGAGAGAGAGAGAGAGAGAGAGAGAGAGAGAGAGAGAGAGAGAGAGGCCCAAGACCACACAGCTGGCTTTTTTACCAAAAGCAGGGCTGGAACTCACTCTCCCAGTTTGTAGCTGATGCATTAAACCACTACACCAAAAAGGCTCTCTTTCAGGTTATCATATGTATGGGTACCGCTAACCCCAAAACAGGAAAAAGAAATAATTGCTCCTATAATTACAAAGACTCCATGTTTGCTCATTTGAGAAGGGCCAAGGAACTGCTGGTTTTTCATTCCCTACTCCACTGTCTTTTTGCCAATCTGAAAGTTCATGAGGCCTCAATCCAAATTAACAGGAAGAAAAATGATAAGACACTGATACTACAAAAAAGATGAGATTTTTTATTTTAAACACGGTCAAGCCCCTTCGCATCATCCTCCCTGATTCTGAAACCCTCCATGTATCTTAGGTTACATGTATCATGTACTTTCATGTAGAAAGTTTGACAAGTGATGGGAGTTGTAATTCAGATCTAGAAGGCATCAGATTAGGGAAGAATGACATAGTTATCCAAGCAATTGTTAAAAATGAGTAAGGTAGTAAAACAATTTAGTGACAGCTTTGAGCAGTCCACTGCAACTAAGTCTTGCTTTTTGTCTGTACATAAGCCTCAACCTATACAAAGTTAAAGAACTTTGAAGCAGCAGAAATGATTGTATTATTTTACACACCAGATGAAGGTGAGGAGCCCACTTTTTAAAGGTCTCCCATGTTTAAAATCAAATACCTTGAAATCCAAAAGCTACGGTATCACAGCAAAGTGATTAAGATAAAACTTTGAAAAGAGCAAAAACCTCTTAGAATGCTTCCATGAAATTCAGTATACAGGAAGAAACAAAAAATAGCATTTATTTCTAAAATAAATATTAGGCCTCTGTAATGCTCAAGATTGAAATTTTGGGCAATGTTTTGGAATGTGTGAGCCCTAATGCATCTGCCTCACTAAAGCAGCTTTGTCCAAGACTGCACAGTTGCAGAAGAAGCCTTCCAGAGTCTCTATGCAATAAGAAACTAATTTGGGGTCTTTAATGAGTCACAAACAGGCTGACTTCACAACCCAAAGCACCTCTTCAAAAGAATACAGAGTTGCAATAACATCCAGTGCTTATATGTCACCACAAAGATCATAGAGTAAGGTCCAAGTATATTATTCCAGAGGGGTTATTTCAAAGCTTATGTGGAGAAGGCTGATTCTACATACAGTAGCCACCTTAGCAGTCATGTGTTCTTGGAGCAAAGCCTCCAATAATTACCTTAGTTCTGAGACAAAATTATCCAATTTGAAATTATCTATTTTACTGCAGATCAGTTCATTTCCTCCAGTTCGTTTTATCCCAAGAACATTCAACCAGGTATTAGTAATTACAGTAAATAAACATGAAATATGTTGCTATACTGTATTTTCAGATACTTTGGACCTAACACAATAGTAAGATGTTACATGTAATGTAATAACTACTGTTTTAATTGTTTAGTTTGATAGTTTTAATATGGTTTTATATGTTGTTTTAAATTTTGATTGAAACCTGCCCAATGTTTGTTAGAAGATGGGCAGCTAAATAAATGTTTTAAATAAATATGACCTTTTGGAAAGGAACATACAAATAAATAAATAAAATGCAGTGGACTATGGCTCGTTTAGAATTCAGTGACCTAAAAACCTGTAAGATTATAGATTATTTGATCGGTAGAGGTATAAAAATTAAAAATAAATAAAAACGATTAAATTTTATTTCTGAAGAAAGAAATGCTTCCAAAGATCATAACAGTTTCCTATAATATCAAATGCAGCTTAATACTGTGACTATGTTTTATCTACCAGACAGGCTGATTAAAATATAGATCAGGGAACTGGAGACACCTTTCCCCAAAAAAGAGAGAGAGCTGTTCTTTCACAGAAAAAAAAGAGAGCTGTTCTTTTCCCCATTGGAGTTCCTAACTTCTGAATATTAAAATTTATAAATGAAAACATTTTAAAAACAGAATTATTTAGCAGCTTACTGTAATATTGCTATCTGCCTCTCCAAGCTATCTCTGTCTTCAGTGTACTCTCTGATCATGTCTAGATCTCTGCAAAGAGAATAGTTTAGGGGGAATTAGTTTGGTTTTTTACCAACAACAACTTAGTATGTATCTCTAGAGATATTCCCTTACCTTTCTGAATTCAAACTTTGATCTGCAATATCACTTTTTAAAGCGTCTAATTCACTCTGAAGGAAAGCTATATTTGTCTGTGCTTCCATAAGATCTTTTTTAAGTTTCTGGTTTTCCTAAAAACAGAAATTTTTAAAATGAAACATTCAAAAATAGTAATTCATGCAATAATGATTCATGAAATGAAACGAATTTTCGGATTATTTGAATGGCTACTTTGATAAATTATTTCACCAACCTGTGAACTACTTGAACAGTCAGTCACCAGTTTAAAATAAAAGGATTACTTATTTCTGTACTGGTTTCGCATTTGTACTGAACCTCTTTCCCAGTGGTGAAATCTAAAATTTGTTACTATTGGTTCTGTGGGTATGGCTTAGTGGGGGGGAGGGGTAATGTGACTGGGTGAGCGTGGCCTTTTTTTTTTTACTTTTAAAACCATTTTTTCCTACAATCTCTTCAGTGAAGAGGTTATAAAAAAATGCTTTCAAATTCAAAAAGGTCTGACGATCCCAGCTGAGTTGCTCGATCGGCAGAGGCTTTTTTTCTTTTAAAAGCCTCTGCCGATCAGGCAACTCAGCTTGGATCGTCGGAGGCTCTTAAAAGCATTTTTTCTACAATCTCTTCAGAGGTATTTTTGTAGAAAAAATGCTTTTAAAAGCCTTTGACGATCCCAGCTGAGCTGCACGATCATCAGAGACTTTTTTTTTTCTCTTAAAAGCATTTTTTCGGCTGAAGAGGTTGTAGAAAAAATGCTTTTAAAATCTAAAAAAAAAAAGCCTCTGATGATTGCGTGGCTCAGTTGGGCATGGGGGGCGGGGGGGACAGGGATTCTTGCTACCGGTTCCAAACCACCCACCACCATCGCTTCCAGATCAGGCGATCTGGTCCGAACCGGGAGCATTTCACCCCTGCCCTTCCCCCCAAAACTCCCTAGAATAGATATTCATGATATGCACAAGGCCACAGAACTATAAAAATTCTATTTCATCATTCCACCAGTAGGAAAACATGTCTGCATCGAAGGGCCAGTCTGTATTTTATTGTTACACACACCACTTACCCACTAACTAGTTGTTAATATATGGAGCTAAACACACCACATACCCAGGAAAATGTTTTTTTCCCTCTCCCTAAAATTCTATTTGTTCATTTGAACTCCCTGACAGTTCAAGAAAATGTCAAATTTCACCAAGTCAGAAGAGGCAACAAAAATACTAGTTACGTTGAGACTGATAGGCTAAATGAGGAAATTCATACCAAGGTCAGATCATGTATCCTTCTTTTTAATACTGCCAAATCTTCTTTGTGATTAATGTGTTTAGATTGTTCCTCAAGCTGTAAACAATAAAGAAAATGTAAAAGTTATAAGAAAATTTCTCTGACTGCCTCACTACAATGCAAAGGGAATCAAACCTTTCACAAAAATGCTCAAGAACTCAATTGTTTTCTGTATAGGTTATTTGAGGGCAGCTTTTAAAACTAGCAAACTAGTTTTATTAATTTAAAAACTAATAACTTGAGACAGTACTACACTATTAAACTAGTCATTAAGGAGCCTGAGTAGCGTAGGGGGCTAATGCCTCCTACTAAAGGCAGCAATTAACATCCAGCTGCCTGCAACTCTGCGAGTTCAATCCTAGCCAGGCTCAAGGTCGACTCAGCCTTCCATCCTTTCTAAGGTGGGTAAATTGAGGACCCAGTTTGTGGGGGCAATAAGCTGACTTTGTATAAATATATACAAAAGTATGAAGGCTATTGCTTAATGCATTGTAAGCCGCCCTGAGTCTCCGGAGAAGGGTGGCATATAAATCAAATTAAATAAATAAATAAATAAATAAACTTCCTGAGCTATTATCACCAATACAAATAATTTATGGTGTGAAACAATGAATAACTGAAGAACAAAGAAACTATTGCATAATGATAACTGAAAAATTAAAACAATAACTGGAAAGCTAAGAATTAACTAATCTTCAATTTACAGAAAGGTTTCCCAATCTGTCAATAAAAGGAATTTCTGCTCATTTTAGGCTATACTTAAATCCTTACTTTCAAGCTGACCATTTAGATTTAACAGATGCCTTGATAATTCAAAACGTAATTGTCAAACACTGTTATTATTAGGGAACTGAGTAACCAAAAGGCATGTGACTGGAGAAAGGCTCATTAAGGTCAACAGATTCTTATTTGTGGTTATTCAGACAAGGAATTGCGGACAGTAACTCTAGACTTCAGTGAGCAGATTTACTCCTAAAATACAACAGAGCTAAACTCTCACTTTTTGAAATAACGAAATACTAATTGCCTTGTAAAAAGAATGAAGAAGGACACATTTAAAGCCATTTAGTTCTGATTCATAACCTTACCATAGAACACACAGATTCCTTTGTTTTTAAGGAATCATCACTTTGTTCTCTTATCTCAGGGATTAAAATATGTGAAATTCATTTTTCAATAAGATGAAATTCAAGTTTCTTGTCTGTTTAATTGCTTCAAAGATAGCAGAACATTTACAGAGAATCAGGTCTGGACCTATTTAGCCATGCACTCGTCACTATTAAGACATACCATTTTTAATTTTTTTATTGTCACTTGAAGATCCCCCACTTCAGTTTCGTATTGACGCTTGAGATCATTCAAAGCTTCTTCTGCTTTATGCTTCTCCTGAAACATTTTACGCATTTGTTAAATTACAAATGGCAGACTTAAGCAGTTCTAATTCAGCAGAACACATATATGTTCTAATTATACAGTCAAAACTATTTGGCCAATCTGAAAGCATTCATATTTGACTAGATATGCACAAAGATTTGCTATTGTACATGTTTCATGTCACCTGAAAATAAACACAAAAAAGCACATACTCTACAATAATTATTAGCACAAAAAGCACTATTTGTCTGTATCACAAGTCATACTTGCTTCGGTAAAAGCTATGTGCTAATAAAACTTATAGTTCAGAACTATCCCACAAAGTAAATATCACAGCAGCAATCTTGCATTTACATTTGAGGCGTCTTTCTTTTTAACAGTACATTTGTGAAGAACGGAGTAAGATAAGCAGAATTTCAAGAATGATAAGCAAGCTACATTATTATAGACTGCTCTTAATATTTAGATGGCAATTAATACACAGAAAATACCCATTTACACTTTGCTATTGTTTCATCAAATACAAACCCATTCCTTACTGAAATCATAAATGTCCATTGCACACACATTACTTGCAACTGTTTGTTTTTCCTTCTCTAAAAGCAAGTTCTCCTCATTCCACAGGAGAAAAACAATATTTTTGAAACTCAGGAATAATTCAAAATCAATTTATAATCAGAACCAAGATTATAACTATTGTATACCATTGCTATTAGTTGTTGACAGCCACATAAATTGTTTTAACTAGAATTTATTTAATTAGCTTGGTTCATACAAAATACTGAGCTTGGTTTATACAATATAAGCCATATTTTGCAAACTTTACTTCAAAACCTAATTTAAAATCGTAATATAACTTAGGGTAGCTTGTGAATCCTATTAGAATCTCTTGGTTATTTTGAGAGATAGGGCAAATACTCAAAACTAAACCCAGAATTTTGTGTTCATTTTTTCCCTGTATTTTTCATATGTTAATTGTTTGGAGGAACAAATGACACTGTGCAGGGGGGGTCCACAGAAGCTTCCCTCATTAGTTATTTTTAGTTATTATAGGAGGGATGCAATCACACTAGTAAATCTGTAAGAATGAAGTATTAATCTAATTTGACAACCAGAGATTCTGTGAAAGAAATCTTCCAAGGATACAGAGCTGTCCTAGGATACCACTGAGGAAAAACTATAGGCATTTTCTGTAGTCAATGTATGTAATTATTTTACCATATTCTAAGATTAGAGATCTACATTTCTGGTTAGAACTATTTGTAACTTCAGTTCTATAATAATATGCAGAATACAGTTTTCTTCCTTTTAATTACACCCTAAATTTAATTACCAAAAGTTATATGAAAGTAACCAGAGACCCATAAATAAATGGAAATTAAGGATATTGTTGAATAGAAAGTAGGAAGAGAAACAGGGCTGTACACATTAGTCCATTTCCAAGTATCTCTATTTGCACATGATCTATAAGAAGTAGGAGGGAATCAATTGTTATGAATTCACATTTCCTCCATATATTACGCACTTGGAAGAAAAAAAAATGTCACAGATCTATATGTATTATCCAGTTTCCAGAACCCTATATAATGGCTCTTCATCTTCCACACAACAGACCCTTAGACTACAATTTAGTCTGCCATGACAGATTACTTCAAATTACCAGCCTGCAGTAAACTCTCATGGGCATCTTTCCCTTTTCCCCAAATCTTTCTTTTTTGTATAAAAAGCTGAATAAATTAGGAAAGAGATAGAGAAAGTGCTGGCTTTGTACTGTTTTGCATTAGAGACAAACTAAAGAGGAAAATAAGGCAGAGAAATTATCCATGCATCAAATCTGAAGAACAAAATTTGGAATTATTTTACTTATTTTGTTAAGGGAAGCAAGCCTTTCTAAGTCATTAGTATTGAAAGTATTAGTTAATCACCTCCTTCTTGACTTTACGTTCTGTAGCCTGTATGCGTTGCTCCATCTCCTCTTCTAGTTCACCAAGCTGAATGGCTGCTTTATCTTGTGCTCTATAAAAGTGAATATTCACATAAAACAACCTTAAAAACAATTGGGGCAATATGTTTCAAACCAGGAGAACAGACTATATTCCCATTTTTAATTAACTGGTGGACCTTCCCTGTAGCTAATGTGACATTATATCGCTAAAAGAGACATGTAAATTGCCTTTCCATACCCAATTATCCTGTTTATCAAAGATCTTCAGTATTGAGTAACTATAGGGATTGTCTTCATACAACTCTGAATGTAAGTTTTTATATCCTCACAGCAATAAGCAAATTACAGTATTTGCGGAAAGGTCTGACCTTGCAATACTAGGCACTAAATCTCTCTGGGTGAAACTGATGTGGATGTAAATGAATTATCACATTGATACCATAACTCCAAAGATTACAAATTAATACATATATTACAGACAATATAGTCTATCTCAGTGATGGCTACCTTTTTGCCATCGCGTGCCAAAAACGGGGGCAGCAATGGGGAGATTGCGGGTACGTGTGCCCACATCCATAATTCAATGCGCCCTGCCCTCCTGCACATGCGCAAGTGGCCCCCTCACACACTTTCCCCTGCTTTTGGCACGCAATGGCACAGTGGGATCGGTAGGCCCGTTTTTCCACCTCCCCAGGCTCCAGAGGCTTTCTAGGAGCCTGGGGAAGGCAAAAACATCCTTTCCCAACCCCCCCCCCCCCGGAGGCCTTCTGGAGGCCGGAAACAGCCAATTCCCCGACTTCCGGTGTGAAAATCAATTGGTCGCTGTGCGCATGGACGCTGGAGCTGAGCTAGGGCAACACTTGCATGCTCACCAATATGGCTCCGTGTGCCACTTGTGGCACCCATGCCATAGGTTCACCATCACAGGTCTATCTTATTTCCACCTATAGCCTAATTCACTGGAAAATACCAATAAGCCAAAATTAAAAACAAGATATAGAAAAGAAACATAGTACACAGTCTCAGAATGTTGAATGTTAGCAGTAGAAAAAAACTGACAGAATGCAGATAATAGCAGAATTCACATCTTATCACTAAGTTGAAGCCCTATATGCGTGTTTCCCTGAAAATAAGACCCTGTCTTATATTTTTTCGAACCCTGAAATAAGTGTTTGGCCTTATTGTCATGCACTCAAAAGCTTATTATTGGGCTTATTATCAGAGGATGTCTTATTTTGGGGGAAACAGGGTATATTCACTAGTAATATGACGACCAGGCTCTATTAGTGGTACCAGAATCTTATCCTGGCAGGAGAAATTGTCTCAGAAAGAATGCAGGGAATGTACACATGCAACTCTCTTCAATGGAAAAGACTTAGGGGCACGAGAAGACAAAGGCTTTTTTGCATAGGTATAGAAGTGCAAAATGATTGCATAGGATTTGAAATAAGATTAGGTATTATCAGTGTTGTGCCATCTCTTCCACCAACTGAAACTCAACTGATAGGGCTGTCATTCTAAAACTAAAATACTTGTGATCCAAGTATTTGGGAAGCTACTGCCTAGTTTGTGCCTTGTTGAGAAAATTAGTGTTTTAACCATTAATAAACCAAATTCCTAATTTCTATGTAGCAATACATTTTTCACTTAATTCTTCCTTCTCTTCCCTTCAGCCTCAAATTCTTTGTGATCAGAAATCTCAAAGTTAGAGATACCTGTTCTGAAAAGGCTGTTTTAGAAAACATACAACGGACGTTCGTTCACAAACTATAAAACAAACAAAAGCTTCAAGCATATTTAATCAATTGCAAGGGTCATGATAGCATGATCTTTATAATACATTTGTTCTTCACCCCATGATTTATTGGGTATTTAAAGCATGGAAAAAACAAATGCAAATACCTTGTACTCCAATTCCTCCAATCCCTTCCCATCAGCTCTGTTGTCTGGGTCTGATAGAAGTATTTGAATCCAATAGTGCTCTGGATATGGTATGAACACTCTTTATTTACTTGATGCAAATGTAGATAAGTCCACAGTTCTAGAGGATACTTACCCATTTCAGATTTGAATAATTTATTCTAATATAGTTTCATTATAAAGTACAAACCCAGTTATCTACCTTTTTACGGCAATGGCCAAGGTCTCCATTTCTGTACTCTGCAGCTTGATCTCTCTAATAAAGTTCTTAATAACATTTTCATATGGTTGAATTAATCGTGGTTCCACTATATTGATGTTCTGATATAGAATGCAGACCTGCTCTTGCCTAGAAATGGGAGAGAAATCAAGTATTAAATTTTTACAGATTTATTCAGAAATAATATATCTTACATGGTGATGTCAAGGAAAATGGGTAGATGGCACAGACCTTTTATTAAGATTTTACAAATAGGGTTTTAAAAAACAGGTTGATTAATTCATAAGTAAGAGCAAATTACAGATGGCAAAAAACAGACATATTACTTGTTAATATGATTTACTGTATTTTGGTGTAAGCACTGTGATGTTAATTTATCCTAGAATCAAAACATCTCCAGAGATTGTAGGGAAAGGAATGGCAGAACCTGGGGGCTGAAGAAAAAGGATCAGTCTAGAATCCCTATTTAGCCATAAGACTACTAAGTCTTGCCCCACTCCCCCGTGTTGTTGACCCTTATCTAATTCTAACCAGGTGTTTGACCTTTGGTTAAGATTCCTGTGCATAGGTTTTTAGTAATGAATCAGCTTAATTGAATCTTTCTGTATGTACCTGATCTTTCATTCCTGACAGAGAGAGATATAATTTGAATGATATCAGAAAGGTGAGGCTTATCCAGACCACTCATTTGATGAACTTGATAGATTTTGACTGGGTGGGACAGTGATCTGATTCTATACTAGAAGCATTTCCTGTGTGAAGGGAAAACCTGATTCCTTCCTGTTAGCATCTTCATTCATAAAAGTTTCTCCAGTATTGCATATGTGTATGTGTTTAATCCATGCGGTGAATTTAAATTTTTATAACCTAAATGCTTGAGTAAAGAGATTTTGAGTTTAATTCTCCTGCTAATGGATATGGGAAGAGGAAGTCAAGGGCTGAAATGGGCAATAGAGTTCTTATGAAGAAGAAACACATCACACATGCAGGATTTTCTATGAATTGGGAGGAGATGTTATCCCTTTTGATGTTTGTTAAATTGTATTACATGCACTTTAGGGCTAAGCCCTGCCTTAAAATGGTACAAATAAATCACCAATTTTGGGCTGTCGAGGTTGGAAGGGATTTTGAAAGATCTTAAAATCAAAGTGTGTCAGAATGATATGCAGCCTGGAATTTATATACAAACAGTCCTCGACATACACCCACAATTGAACCCAAAATTTCTGTTGTTAAGCGAGGTATTTGTTAGTGAGTTTTGCCCCATTTTACGACCTCTCCTGCCACAGTTGTTAAGCGAATCACTGCAATTGTTAAGCTAGTAACAAGGTTGTTAAATAAATCCAGCTTCTTCATTGACTTTACTTGTCAGGTCACAAAAGGTGATGACATACTGCAACCGTCATAAATACGAATCAGTTGCCAAGGGTCTGAATTTTGATCATGTGATCATGGGGATACTGCAATGGTTGTAAATGTGAAAAACAATCATAAGTCACTTTTTTAGTGCTGTTGTAAATTTGAAAAATCACTAAATGAACTGTTGTAAGTCGAGGACTATCTGTATTTATCATACCTGTTTCTAAATCTGGTAAAATATTTATTGCATAAAACTTTACATGGATAAGGAGCCTGGATAGCTCAGCAGACTAATGCATTGTGCACTGTGATTAACTCCAGCTGTCTGCAATTACTGTAAGTTCGAATCTCACCAGGCTCAAGGTTGACTCAGCCTTCCATCTTTTCTAAGGTAGGTAAATTGAGGACCCAGTTTGTGGGGGCAATAAGCTGACTTTGTATAAAATGTACAAAGATATGAAGGCTATTGCTTAACGCATTGTAAGCTGCCCTGAGTCTCCGGAGAAGGGCGGCATATAAATCAAATTTAAAAAAAAAAATTCATTCAATGCATAAAATGTTATCCTCAGTTGCCAGAAAGGGAAAACATTGCAATGCTTTTTATGGGTTCAAGGGAGCGTGACAATGCAAGTAATACAATCTAGACAATTCTATTTAAAACACAAATATAATAAACTGAAAATTGACAACGGTAATAAGTTAATTTTAAATAAGAGATATACTGGACAAAAAAGCCATTTAAAACTATTTAATTCATTCTTTTCACCATCTTATATTACCAAAATCTATATGATATTAGTGTTACATTTCAGGATATCTACAATGGTCTATAACCAGGGGAATCTGGCAGTAACCCTATTTCAATGCTTAGTTCATAATAAATCAAGCTAATAAGAGATTTTTTTGACCAGCTTTCAATGTAACGCCAAACTAGGGTTTAAAAACAGCTGAGTCCTAAAACTAATCCTCATGCTGAGATCTGGCAACAGCATTGCCTTACAGCTTGACAGTACTACCTATTGTTTTTTTCTATGAATTATCTCACAGCTGCTGTTCTTGTGCGTTTTTCTTCTCCAGAAGATTAAACAAACCAGAAACGTGAACGAAGGAAAGCTGAGAGATATGATTTCCTCCACTGAGCTCCTTCATGTTGGCCTGCTGAGCTCCGCTTGGAAAAGCTGCTGTCGTAAACATTCAGTACAATGGTGACTGCAGAGTTTGCTCCGGTTATTTGATCACAGAATCTTAATATGGTTTTGTTGTTTCTCACTGACCCAATTAACAACTCCATTCAGGAGCTTTCAGTGGCCTACATTTACACAAAACAGTCAGGTGGAAGAATGAGAAATCAAATTCAGGGTAAACAGAACAAAACAATTCCCTAGAAAAACCTAAGGAGCTCTAAGGATAGGGAAGGCTTCTGTTTTTTTAAAAATGAAGGATAATTACAAGACTGCTGACCTAAATACCGATATATCAAGTATGCAGCAATACTGGCAAATCATCACATCACCCTTGCCCCCACAGCCATTTAAAAAAGAAAATTAAAAAAAAAACTACACTCAAAGCCAACATCCTTGTTGATTTTGAACAAACTGAAGCATGTATATATTTGCCAATTTAAATAATTGACAGCCAGTGGAACTGGTTAGCATCCAGAAGATTGGAGTTGAAATGTACAGAATCATATATGAGTAATGTAGGTTGGATTCCCAGATTGGTAGAAACTTAATAATTTGAGTCCTAACCAAGGAGCTAAACATTAATAAGGTAGTATCAAGGAATCTAGGCAGTTCCAAGCAGGGTGTTTTTTTTTTTTTAAATGAGGGTACTCAAGTTCGATAAATTCAATATTTCTAGATATCAAGGGAGTCCTTTAACTATTGCTCCAAGGGCTCCGAATCAGTATTATGATGTCAGCCGGATATTTAAACTGGATTTGGCATTTTTATCCATCTATCCAGGCCTTTTTAAGGACCTGGATAGGTAGATATTGTTTAATAATAATATTAAAGGTATTGTGGCAGGATGTAAGCTGTTCCATCTAAAGCTGCCTTTTGCAATTAACCGATAGTGATTCTGTCAATGTCAATGGTGTCCAAATAGTATTTCAGATGTTTTGGGACTGAATGCAAGGTGCCTATTGCTATTGGTTTCATTCTCTTTGCTTTCTTTTACCACATTTGTTCTACTTCTATTTGCAGATCTTTACAGTATATTTTGCTATTTTCTCTACTACATTTTCTTCTATTTTGTTAGCTCTGGGTATGCAATGTCTACTACCCAGTCTTTTTTATCTTTTTTAATCAACAATTGTTAAGTCCGGGGTATTATCCAGCAGATGTTTGCCTGTTTGAATTCTGAAGTTCCAGAGCATTTTGCCTTTTTCATTTTTTATTAATTTATCTATTTTGTAGTCCCACCTGTTCTTTGTTTGCAGGCAAGTGGTATTTCTTGGAGATATTCCAATATACCATTGTTGCTACTTTGCCATTCTATTGTTTTTGGTCAGTCTCTGCAATCTTCCGGCAGTTATTATTATTATTGACCATTATTATAATTGATCCTCTGCCACAGACACATTGTGCTCTACAGAGCACATTTAATAAATCATAAATGGGGACAGGCAGAATAAGTCTTCCATCCCAGCTCCAGCAACTTGGACATCTGTGCATGTCGGTTGGATGATAATTTTTACCATCATGCTGGCTGGAAGTGAACTGTAATCCAACATATTTTATTGCATCAGTTCTAGGAACAATGCTGAGTTCAGTTTTTCAAAGTTCCTCTGAAGATAACCTGTCATTCTATTTGTGATTTCTTTTCACTATTACCTCGTTATGAAAATAGCATTCCATGTACGGTGTCTGGAAGTAGTGTTTGCAAGATATCTCTTTAATCCTGATATTAAATTTCATGAATTGTGAACATTTTGATTATCACAATTCAAAAAGCTGCATATTGCCAAATAACTTTGTCCTAGTTTACTTGTACAATGTAAACATTTGGGGTTCCCTATCTCCCTATACATATTCTTTAAATGTGTCAGAGTACATTCTCAGAATTCAGATATGATCAGTAAGAAATTCTAGTGTCTAGTCAAACATATCTACAAGACAGTGATTTGAAAAGGCAGGCATAAATCATCTTCAAACTGGTTTAACCACTATGCTATATTTAATGTATTGGAACTAGATTCTACCCCAAGGGTAAGAAAACTAGATATAATTTTATACATAACTTAAGGCCTATGTTGAGAACAGATCATCTAAGAAGATATTAATCTATGTGATCACAAGAATTGACCCAGACTTGACATAATCAAACAAAAAAACCCCCACCTCCTCAATAATAATATACATGTTTGGTATACTTCAACTTCACATAAGATAGAAAGAAAAATAGCAGAAGAAAAAGAACTGGAGATAAGTATGTGGTTATTATAATGATATAAAATGGTAACCAATAATTACATATTAATATTTCACAAAATAACTTGATTCAGACTTTTCAACATTTAATTATTCTCTGAAAATCTGCATATCTTTCCATTTTTCTATCTATAAAAACCTTCTGGAAGTATGAAGAAGGTTTCCAATTCAGTTTGGATTTGTTTCTGATTGAAAGGGTGAAGATAACTGCTAACATTAATATTTAGTTTGTGTTGGATACAACAATAGTTGAAATAGATACTCAAAGGAATGATCAAATTCATAAACTGATTAATATCTATCTGAATACCACCCACGACTGAGGAAGTGAAAACCAGATTATATGGTCTAAGGCAGTGGTGGGTTAATAGCGGTTCTCCCCGGTTCTTGACAACCGGAAGTGGAAATTTTGAGTAGTTTGGAGGTAAATACCACCTCTACCTGGCCCCACTCCCAATCTATTCACTGCCTCCCAACTCCCAGCTGATTGGCTAGAAAGAAAAAATCAGGGCTCACTTGACAAAGAAGACAAAAAAAACCTAGACACCGTCGCTTTAAATTGAGAAGCCAAGAAACCTCCCAACTTATCGGCTAGAAGTAAAAAATCAGGACTTGCTTCTCAGCCAGGGGATCACTTGGCAAAGAAGAAGTGGGGAGGCGGGGGGAAGACGGAGTCGCTTTAAACTGACAAGCCAAGAAGCAGCTGCTGGAAGGAGGTTTTTGCTTGCAGAAGTGAAGTGACATTCAGCAGTTTGTTTCTGGGTCAGCTGAACAACGAACTGGATAAGAGGAGGGATTCTTATATGGCACTATGTTTTTGAAGTTTTGGGGTTTGTGCAACATGGGCTTTGTGTTTCTAAAAAGGTTTGGGCGATTTCCATTGTGAAATATCCTGTCTTGAATGATTTTCTGCCTGCTTATAAATGGAGCTGAACTTCCGGCATCCATTTTCTATTATCTCTAAACACGGGTAGCTGTTTTCTTCTTAAAGTTTTCTTTATGCAACTGGCAGAAATGTGGAAGAGTATCAGATAGGTTCCTTGTTAGCAGTTTCATTTTTCCTTGCTTTTCTGGGAGGCTTTTCTTAAGAGTAATATTTTATTTGGAGAAAAGAAGAGGCGCGAGTTTGATTCCTTCCCAAAACAGGTTAGTGGGGTTGGGAGGGAATGGGGATTTTGAAGTAACCTTCCCCTGGAGTGGGGAGGGAATTGGGATTTTGCAGTATCCTTCCCCTGTCACGCCCACCATGTCACACCCACCAAGCCACACCCACAGAACCAGTGGTAAAAAATTTTGAAACCCACCACTGCATAAGTCCATTTTAATATGCTATTCCTGGTATGTGATGTTTTGTATACCTAGAGAAAGAAACACTCTTGTAATCTTTGACTTTCAGGCTTGCTGTCATTAGTATCATCCATAATACTAATGATTGTTTTGAACAATATGCAGGTTGTATTACACGAATGGCTATTTTATATGTGAAATTATGATTAAATGTTTCTGCACCTATATTGGTTACTCAGGAAGTTTTTCCTTAGTTTTAGGTTGCTTCTGTTTTTGTTCAGTTTCCATCCATTACTTCTTGTTTTGCCTTCTGGTTCTTCGGAAAATACATTGCCCCACCCCTTTCTTTTCCTGGCAGCCCCTTAAAAGCCTGTTGCCTATCACACCCTTGGGCAAAGCATGTGAGCCACTTCCTCCTTTCAGTGATCCATGGAAGTGCATCTATAGTATGTAGATAATAAAGTTGAAAAAAGGTGAACAACATTTTTACAGAACTATAGATATGTTGAGGCTGGGTGTGACAAGGAATGGCTGGGAGGGGAGGAGCCAGGCGAGGCACCCCTTGATGTGAGTGACATTGAGTTGGCCACGCCTACCCAGTGACATGACCATCAAACCACGGCCACTGTCACATGACCATCAAGTCATGCCCACAAAATAAGCCACGCCCTCAGAACCGGTAGTAAAAAAATTTAGAACCCACCCCTGGTCTAAGGTAGGAAGGTTACTTTTTTCTTCTTTCTACAGCTGAGTTCACATTAAGACATGATTTGTTAGTCCCGTGTTCAACAAATCACAATTGACTGGATTCATGTATCACACAAAACAAAATCACTTTTTAGCACAATGTGGGAACCTAATCACAATATAGGTAGTTCTTGCTTAACTACCATCCATTCAGCAACCATTCAAACTTAAGGCAGTGCTGAAAGAATAGTACTTAAGATTTGGTCCCTGAAGGTATGGGTGCTATAGCACCACTATAGTGACTTGATTAAAATTTGGGTGCTTCAACTTCCCCACCACCTACTTTCTTCCCATCTCTGTCTTTTGGACCATCCTTCACAGGGGAATTCCTCAGAAAACCAGTGCCTTCAGCAGTCTTAGCAGTCTGCCACCATTCCTGGGCCTCTACTTTAGCCTCAGTATGGCCATCACAGAGAAATGCAGCTTTGCCAGGGTCCAAATAGACAGGGGGGGATGGGGAGGTGAGATGGAAGGTACAAAGAGTTAAAGAGGAGGCAGAGGAAATAGTCTCTTCCCTTACTGAGGCTCAGGGCTAGAAGGGACCCAGGAGGAATGGCTGGGATCGGGTGAGTTCTCACCAAACAACCAGCAGGATTTGGTTAATGATGGCAATAGGGACTGCTGGGATTGTCATCACTAAGTGATGCAGTCACGTAATGTCACACTTTATGCCCACATTGCTTAGCAATGGATATTCCAGTCCCAATTCCAACTATAACTTGAGGACTATTTGTAGGTGTTTTTATGTTCAAATATAGCAATCAAGCCTCAGGTTCAATATTAATACAGAAGTTGCTACCCGATGCCTTCCGGATACTTCTAACTATATTTCCAATAAACTATTTTCAAGACAGACCATTGTCATATTTTCTAGTACTGTTGCTTCAAACTCGGACCACACATTTTCTGAATAGTTTTTATCTCAGAGCTATAATTGCACTCAACAATGAACTAAAGGGCCACCATCACTGAGCTGTTGGACAGCATTACTTGGTCTGTTGTGTGAATGTTTGGGTAGTTTAGGGGTGCAGAATTTGTGGTCGGTGGGGGTATATTTGGGGATTGTTATGTGTATTGGACCTGATCTTTGGGTGTTAAGTGAATTTCATTGTATGGGCATACTGTGTATACACGTACAACGACAATAAAGTTGTTGTTGTTGTTGTTGTTGTTATTCAAAACACCTGGAGAGTGGTGAGTTTCCCATTCCTTATATATACCTTTCTTTCACTATGGCTTTGGTTTTAAAAAATTAATCTATTCAAAATGTCTTGAACATATTGTTCATAATGTTGGATGAACATATTGCTATTCACAATATCACCCCTTCCAGTGAAAGCCAATGCAATGTTGAACTAGGAATGAGGACACTCAACTTCTAAATCATCCTCACCCAAAAAACTCCCTAGGTGACCATTATTCTCAGCCCAACCTGAATTGTTGCTGTAAGAAAAATTAGGAGGCAGGAATACTATATAAGGAACCATAGTGGCACAGTGGTAAAAATGCAGTATGCAAGCAAATTCTGCCCACAGCCAGCAGTTCGATCCTGACTGACTCGAAGTTGACTCAGCCTTCCATCCTTCCGAGGTGGTAAAATGAGGATCCAGATTGTTGGGGGCAATAAACTGACATTTGTAAATTGCTTAGAAAGTGCTGTAAAGCACTATGGAATGATATATAAGTCTAAGTGCTATTGTTACTGCCTTGAGCTCCTGAATGAAAGGCAAGATACATATTGTAATTCCTACGTAGATAGATAAAGTCAATGCACATCTTGAGTCTGCAACCTAGCATCAACTCATTAACTGAAATATCAGCAAGGAAAAAATAATTTTTTAAATTCTATATTTTTTTTAAAAAAAAGACCCTGTAAATAAAAGGAGCATTTAAAACTTCATTAACAAAATTTGGTTTTTCAATAAGCAGTCCTACTTCTTTGGGGATCATATCCATTTTGTTCTGAGTATCGTTCTGCTTGAAACAATACATGAGGACTGGTATTCAGAATTTAGACACATTACGTCTGTACACTTATGCCAAACAAAGGAATTGCAATTTGTTTTCCTGTCTTATTAAACCAAATTAGCTGGACTAGAGAGAGCAAACATTGTCTCTATGGTACTAAGATAAGAAAGGCAGATGCTTACACAAACTCTTCGTGCACAAACCTCATTCCACCACCTACATAACTCTTCTAAAAACATGTACACCTATTTAGCTACACTTTTGCAGTAAGTTCTATAAAGTATAATTTAAAAGAAAGTATGCTTCAATACTGATCTCTAATTTACAGCATCCCTAATCACTGTATTGGCTAGTGCTGCTGAGAGTTCTAGTAATTCTTAATCCCTGTCCTAATTGGCAAGCATTAAGTTCAAGCAAAAGTTTAAAAGTGAGATCTATTGCACAAACGTTTAATATTGTTTAAAAAGTAAACTCTTAATGTGCTTGCAAAATGCAGTAATTCATCCATTTTAGTCATGCAAGTCTTGTGATCTCCAATCAGCTCTGTTAAAGCCCGAGTTAAGTCAGGTTTATGCTATTATTTATAGCCCTAATTTAAACTAAAAGAGTGGGAAGCAATGGTTAGAAACATAGCATAAGCCTTGATGGTGGAGCAAAATACATATGAATACTATTTTTACTGTTCAGAGTAACTCTATGTAGGAGATGGGCAGTTCCTAAATATGAGAAATGGATATACAGTAGGTAGGTAGGTAGGTATTTATTTTATTTTATTTATTTTATTTTATTTTATTTTATTTATTTTACTTTATTTTATTTTATTTTATTATTTTATTTATTTTATTTTATTTTATTATTTTATTTTATTTTATTATTTTATTATTTTATTTTATTTTATTTTATTTTATTATTTTATTTATTTTATTTTATTTTATTTTATTATTATTTTATTTTATTATTTTGTTATTTTGTTATTTTATTATTTTATTTTATTTTATTTATTATTATATTATATTATATTATATTATATTATATTATATTATATTATATTATATTATATTATATTATTATTTTATTATTTTATTTTGTCGCATTTCTATGCCGCCCAACTCCCAAGGGACTCTGGGCCGCTTACAACAAAGAATAAAACAATGCGAACAATCCCATAAAAAATGTTAAAAAGAAAAACATTAAAACATTAAAAACTTTAAAAACATTAAAACACATGCACTCCTATTCATGGCCGGGTCTCACAAGATCATTATAACGAGATCAACAGCCCCAGGCCTGCCGGAAGAGCCAGGTCTTCACCGCTTTGCAGAAGGCCAATAGAGTGGGGGCGGTCCGGACCTCAGGAGGTAATTGGTTCCAGAGAGCCGGGACAGCCACAGAGAAGGCCCTCCCCTGCAGGCCCGCCAGCCGACATTGTTTAGCTGACAGGACCCAGAGGAGACCGACTCTGTGGGATCTTACCAGTCACTGGGAGCTATGTGATAGAAGGCGGGCTCGAACATAGCCTGGACCTAAGCCATATAGGGCTTTAAAGGTAATGACCAACCCCTTGAATTGCACCCGGAGACCAATAAGGAGCCAGTGCAGCTCCCGGAGAATTGGTGTAATGTGGGTGTATCTAGGCGCACCCACTATAATTTGCGCGGCTGCATTCTGGACCAACTGTATTCTCTGAACACTTTTCAAGGGTAGCCCCATGTAGAGCGCATTGCAATAATCCAACCCTGAGGTGACAAGGGCATGAGTGACTATAGGGAGAGCCTTCTGATCCAAGTAGGGTCGCAATTGGTGCACCAGACGAACCTGTGCAAAGGTCCCCCTAGCTACAGCTGTCAGATGTTGTTCCAGTCTCAGCTGTGAGTTTAGAAGGACACCCAAATTGCGAGCCTGTTCTGAGGGGGGCACTTTCTCACCCCCCAGAACCAAGGATGGACAATTGACATAGTCTTTAGGGGCCAATACACAGAGCCATCTGGTCTTGTCTGGGTTAAGTCTGAGCCTGTTGATTCCCATCCAGATCCTCACAGCCTCCAGGCACCAGCACATCACATCTACTGCTTCATTGAACTGACGAGGGGTGGAGATATACAGCTGGGTATCCAACATATTGCTGATATCCCACCCAGTGTTGTCGGATGATTTCACCAGTGGTTTCATATAGATGTTAAATAGGAGGGGAGAGAGGACCAAGCCCTGAGGCACCCCCCGCAAATGAGGGGCCTAGGAGTCAACCTCTGTCCTCCCACCAGCACCGACTGTGATCGACCGGAGAGATAGGAGGCGAACCACCGCAACACAGTGCCTCCACTCCTAGCTCCCTTAGTCGCCCCAGAAGGATACCATGGTCAATGATATCAAAAGCCACTGAGAAGTCAAGTAGCACCAAGATAAGAGGAATGACCCCTGTCTCAGGCTCGCCAGAAATCATCCATCAGCATGACCAAGGCAGTTTCCGTACTATAGCCAGGTCTGAAACCGGACTGAAAAGGGTCCAGATAATCCGTTTCATCCAATGACTGCAGGAGCTGAAGTGCCACCACTTTCTCTACAACCTTTCCCACAAAGGGTAGGTTGGACGAAAGTTTTTTTTAATTCTGCTGGGTCCAGGGAAGGCTTCTTGAGGAGGGGCCTTACAAATGCTTCCTTTAAGGGCTGCAGGAAGGACCCCTCCCACAAGGATGCATTGACTAAACCCTGGAGCCAGCCTCGTGTCATTTCCCTGCTGGCCGAAACCAACTAGGAGGGGCATGGGTCCAACAAACAAGTGGAGGAAATCATCACCCCTACAGCCTGTCCACTTCCTCAGGAGTCACTGGCTCAAATTCCTCCCACACAATAGGACTAAGACCCGTCCCTGTCATCTCGGTCGGTATTGCCCAATCAGAGTCCAGGTCCATCCAAATCTGAGCAATTTTATCCGATCGAAACTGTACAAATTCCTCAGCTCTACCCTGCAAGGGTTCCTCCACTCCCCCAACCTTAAGGAGGGAGCGAGTTACCCTATATAGGGCAGCTGGGTGAGAATCAGTGGATGAAATAAGTGCGGAAAAATGTGAACATTTTGCCTTCAGTATTGCCGCTAAGTAAGTCCTAACAAAGGCTCTTAAAAATGTTTGGTCAGATTCAGATTTACTGGTCCTCCAGCATCGCTCTAGACTTCTCTTCTAGTGCTTCATCTCACGGAGCTCCTCAGTAAACCAGGGAGCTTTCCTGGATCCGCTGCCATTGAGAGGCCGCAAAGATGCAATCCGCTCCACTGCCCCAGATGCCGCCTTATGCCAAGCAGCCACTGGAGTCTCGGCTGGACTGTGGACAAGGGAGTCAGGTATCTCCCCAAGCTCCTTCTGAAACCCCTCAGGGTCTATTAGGCATCTGGGGCAGAACCACTTAATCATTTCCGCCTCCCTGCAATGGAGGAGTGGCTTTTTAAAGTCCAGCCTCAACAGAAAATGATCTGACCACGACAAGAGCGAGACCTCTATACCCCTTAATTCCAGATCGTATCTCCACTGCCCTGAAAGAAATACCAGGTCGAGCGTTTGTCCCCCCTCATGGGTCGGATCCTGAACTACTTGGGTCAGGTCTATGGTTGTCATGGATGCCATGAACTCCTGAGCCCTATCTGAGGATTCGCCAAGTGACAGTAGGTTGAAGTCCCCCAGTACCATAAGCCTGGAGAACTCCACCGCAAACCCGGCTACTGCCTCTAGTAGCACAGGCAGGGTTGTTGTCACGCAGCTGGGAGGCAGGTATGTCAACAACAAGCCCAACTGAACCCTTGAGTCCAACCTCAACAGGAGAGCCTCACACCCAACAATCCCCGGGGCAGGGATCCTGCGAGGACAAAGGCTCTTCCAGACAATAGCTGCCACTCTTCTACCCCTTCCCTGGAATCACGGCTGATGCAATATCTGAAACCCATCTGGGCACATCTCTGAGAGGGGAACCCCCACCCTCCTGGCCCAGCCAAGTCTCAGTTATACATGCCAGATTGGCCCCCTCCTCCAGGATTAAATTCTGAATGAGGGGGGCCTTGTTAACAACAGACCTGGCATTAAACAGCAGCAGCCTGAGGCCAGGGCCCTGACATCCTAAGTCACCAGGTATACAGGGTGAATCCAGTGAACCAAAACCAGAGGGGCCAGAACAAGTAATCACTTTGAGGCAGCGAGTCCTAGTTTCCCAAGAGAGGCCTACCCTTGACTCCCACCATATCTACCTCTCCCAGTCATAACTGCAATATTCCGGCTCTCCATCCCCCCAGAGAACCCCTCCCCCACCTCAGCGGCCCCCCTCCTCCCCGGCAGACAAGGCATCCCACTTGCACCGAACCGGGGGTCATATCTGAGCCCCCATCTGCTTCTGCTTGCACACTCAGCAGAGGGGACTCCATTCCCTGCCCCCAGCTCCCTCATTCTCCCTAATTCCAGCCACTCCAAACCCACTCGTTCCATTCTAAAAATAATTTAACTTTCAATCCATCCCAAACACACTCACAAATACACACATATGCACCCTCCCCAAGGTAAAATTAATATATTGAGCAACTTCAAAAATAGTCTAAGCTTCATAGATGTCGAATGAAATTGAAGCAAGTCTGGGAGTGCTCTAGGGACTCTACTGATGGCTTGTGAGGAGCTACATATTAAGGAATCCCAGCAAACAACGAATGTCCTCCAGTCGCTGAGCCTTAGCCCTCTCCGATCATTTCCACAAGCCGACGGCCACTCCACCATCTTGCCTTGGGAGACCCGGTGCATTTCACGGAAGCCTTAGGGGGTTTTTTTCTACAGATGGTCCTTCTGGTTGAAGTCCTGCTTTCTTCTCCACTAGGACAGTCTAAGGGCCCACAACTTAGCCCTATTTAAAAAATGTTTACACGGGAATAAATCCTAGTTCTTTCTAAAGATAACCTCTAGCCCAGGATAGCTGTTTTATCAGTGGCATGGAAAGTGAAGATTAAAAGACAAATTTGGCTGAAAAGTTTCCCAGAAGGAACTCCCACTACAAGGAATGCTGATAAACTTAGTGGATTTCTCTGCGCCTATTTTCAGCTTAACTAGCAGTGTTTCAAATTTTAAAATTTCTGACTCACTCTTCAAGTAAACCACAACTGAGTTTGTCCATAGATTAAGGGTCATCCAGTTTACGGTTGTTCCGGACGTTGATAGGTAGGTAGGTAGGTAGGTAGGTAGGTAGGTAGGTAGGTACGTACGTAGGTCCAGAGACAGAGAGAGACAAACAGACCACAACATATACCACAACATATCACTAATTCATTTTCTTCATAAATGGCCACACTGTAGTCTGCTGGGCATGTGTGCACCCTTCCCCCATTCTTGAGCACCTTGAGATTGGCATGCAATCAGTTCAAATTGAATGAAATTTAATATACTTTGCTAAATATGAATTAAGACAGAGTAATAGCTTGTAGGATGTTTTGACTCTTGTTCTGAAAGTTCCTAATGATACAATATCCTTTCTAGTTTTTCTTCAAAGATGTTTTGCAGGAAGTCCAGTTGCCTTTTGAAAAAGCACTTTTGGGACAACCAGGACCTGGATGACTGAGAATCTCCATAGACATTTAATCTTTGATAATCTGCTCTCCAAAAGAACCATAGAGTTGTTAGAGAAATCTTTGTTGTTTTTGTTGGCAATATTCCTAATATGGTGCTAATATCCTGGGAAATAGCATTTCAAAAAAAAAAAAAAAAGACACTGTATTATTGGCTTGTTCTTATACTCCAGTGAAGAAAACTTGCTATTTGGACATTCAGGATACAGCTCAGGGAGACGTGATACAAAACTTAACCGAAGAATTATTTTCACAATACTAAAACCATATAGGTGTAAACGGATAGCCAAACAACAAACTTTTCACATTTTAACTATAAAAAGAATTTTGAATACATCAAAAATCTGACTTCAAGCAGGTCTATCACTTGGTTAAATTCACCTGACTGATTTTTGTTTGTTTGTTTGTTCTGCTTTTCACTGCTCAGGAACAGCTGTTTGAAGAATCAGGACAGGTATAAGAAAGTATACTAGCTTGGAAATGTGCTTGATGGACTCCCACAAAACCTGAAGACTGCAAAGTGATCAGCTGAGGTAGGCAGTACCAAGAAAAAATAGAATGAGATTCTTTTAGAGTCATAAGAAAAGACTTGAAATCTGAGCAGAGCACCTCTATTTACTTGCACTAACAAGAAAAAACAAGGAGCAACGTGGCATCTTGCAGGCTTGCTAGATGAGAGTTTTCAAAGGTATGTGTTGCAACATTAAAACAAAAACAAAAATTCCCCTGTCATTTTTCTGCTGCCCTCTCTAGCCATCTGCTGATGCTACCATATGCCACTTCTTCTAACAGGGACGATTTTCAATGGGAACAGAAAATACCAAACACGCTGGAGAAGGAGGAGGGACCAACGTTCTTTTTATTTAAAAGTTTATACTTTTTTTTTTATAAAAACTGTGCTATAAAGTAGACAGGCTTGAGATAAAACTGCAATAGATTATTTCCAGTTAGAGTGAAAACAGCAGCCGTTGCCTAGAAACTATAATCTTGGACTTTCTCTGCTTCATCGGAAAGCCAGTTACTCATTGGCACCTACCTAAAATTTTAAGTTTGAATGCCAGCAAAGCCACAAATACACACACACTGCCTCTCCTACCTCATCACCTTTGCATTGATAAGAGGGTAAACACTGACTCCCAGTTCCTCGTAGAAAAGGTGACTAGTGTTTACCGCACTATGAAGAATGAAAATAATAAAATACATGATCCTCAACTACTATCCATGGAAAGGCTGAAATAAAAAATAATAATCACATGGTCAAATGCCGCCCGCGATAACCCTTGTGTATCCCTGAAGTAATAATACTTGCCCGGCAGAAGTTCAACAGGTGCAACCTTTATCCATTCCAAAAACACTGCTTGAAGTTTGCTAAAGCGATTTGTTAACAGTAAAACAGGCTTGTATCTTTCGGAAAATAAAAGGCGGAACTATTCAGAAGGACTTTTAATATCTTTACCTTTCAAGGGTGAGTGAAAAAGTAAAGGCTAAAACTTCTGGGACTTGTTATGGCGCGCCTTTCCCCGTAGATGAGCAACAGTGACTTACCTGGGAATGAAGCCCGCCTCCTCCCCGAGCCGAAGCTCAAATTCCCGCCAGGCCTGGCTGGGACCCACCACAGATCCCGTCGCCGCCGCCGCCGCCATCCCGGCGAAGGCACCGAAAGCGCCGGTCTCTTCCCCGGGGAGCTCCTCGCAGTCGCTCCGCCGCCTCTGCGGTTGAGCGACGCCGCGAAACCCCCGAACGAACTCGTGGAAGGTGATGGCGCCGTCTCGGTCAGTGTCCAAGCGCTGAAAAATAGCTTCGGCCTCCGCCGGCCTGACCCTCAGCTCGGCGCAGAGCGAGCCGAAGTCATCGCGCTCGATCCGGCCGGAACCGTTCACATCGCAGGCCAGAAAGAGCGAGCGGAGCCGGCCCCCTTCGTCTAAATCTACCTGCTCCCCCGCGGAGGAGCCCATCACACGGGCGAGGGAGGGCGGCGGGCTCGCGGAGACGCCTCGACGGCTCCAAGCGGCGGGGAACCCCGATCCGGGAAGGAAAGACGCCCAGACCGGCGACTCTCCGCGTCCGAATCCGCGCTTTTGCTGCCGGCTACCTTCCAGGCCGCTCCTTCTCCGCTCCACCCCTTGAGCAGGAAAAGTTCTTCCCAAGAATTTCACCCCAACGCCCGCCCTGCCTCCCAGTGGAGAGAGCTGCTTTGAGAGCGTCCGCCCGGGCGCGACCGCCCTGCGGCCTGCCAGACGTATAGGAACGGGGAGGACTGGGCTGGTTCGTCACAGGTGTGAATTCCACTTCTGACGATTCTTTCCCCGCGGCGCAGGTTTCTTTTCCGGCCCGCCAAAAGCGCCGCATCCTGAAAAGAGGCGGCTTGGCTGCGTAGTCAAGGGTGACGACGCTGGTTGACTAGGCGTCAAAGGAACGGTTACAGCCCCGAATCGAATGGACCGATTCAGGCCGATTCAACTGTGCTTAGGAGGGGGACAGGCGGCTGCCTTTCTGCGCCCCGGCCCCTGGCCTCCTTAATCCAGTAGGCTGCAGTTTTAAAAGCGGCCCTTAGAGAAGGATGTTCCCCTCGACGCAATTTTCTTCTAAATAAGCGGGCAGCAGGTCCTGCTGTTCACTGAAAGCCTCAAACTATAAAGAATTTAACTTGATAGTCAACTTAAATACACCCAGAAGCCAAGAATCACGTCAAGAAATAGGCATCAGCTTCTATTGTCAGCCAGGTTGTTCTTGGCTAATAGCCGTTTGGGTCACTTTAATTCTGTTACTTTGGAGAAGGAAAACCATACTTTTGGGAGACATCAAGCACAGTCTTCCCTAAAAAAATATCTTACTGGTGGAATACACTTTGTGGCTGTCCTCCTGCTTTTTCCCATAAGGTTGCCATTTTAATGCTTCTCTGTGAAAAAAGCCTAGGAGACCTCATCCCAGTGGTGAAATTCAAATTTCTTTTACTGACGTTCTGTGGGCGTGGCTTGGTGGTGTGGTGTGGCTTGGTGGGTGTGGCAGGGGAAGGATACTGCAAAATTCCCACTCCAGGGGAAGGATACTGCAAAATCCCCATTCCCTCCCCACTCTGGGGCCAGCCAGAGGTGGTATTTGCCAGTTCTCCAAACTACTCAAAATTTCCGCTACCGGTTCTGCAGAACCTGCTGGATTTCACCTCTGCTTCACGCCCAAGCTTGTGTAATTTAACAAGTTTTATGATACATTTATTTAACTTGGTTGTGATTACATGTTTTACATTCATAGTAAAAAACCCAAACAAATGCATATCCCTATCTGTGAGTTCATAAATTAATTTCGGATAGTTGATTAAATACAACAAAACATCATTCTGAAATGTGGGACCCAAACTTATGTACATTGGGGGTTGGGACAAGTTTCAGGAAATAGTGGCACTACAAATTGCAGCATCTGACCTTTCTGCAGTGAACACAAAATAAATCACCTGAGACTCTAGAAAAGGAAGTGGCATTTACTTGTAACACTGGTTTTGTGAGGTTGAGAGTCATTAAGAATAACTAGAGAAAAAGTTCTGTTGCCAGGCTTGTTTCTGGACATAATTCTATTTAGCCATACTTTATCAAAAGTTACCTAAGATTGTAACACTGTGTTATCACAGTGAAACACACATTTTTTAAAAAATCATGTATTTTTATTTTAAAAATAGTCATTGCATTAAGATCATAGAGAAACTTACACATTTATCTTAAATAATATAACCACCTGCTCTGATTCTTAGTATTTCACAATACAGGTAGTCTTCGCTTAGTGTCCATTCATTAGTGACCACTGAGTTACAACAGCACTAAAAAAAATGGACTTGGAACCAGTCCTCAACCTTATGACTGTTGCAGTAGGAAGCAGTGCTCCTTGGTAGTGGTGCATGTTTAGCCGAGAGAGGAAGAAAATGATTCCATCCGGGAGGACGGGGAAAAGGGCCACTGGGATGGTGGCAGTGGCATACAGCATCCTCTTCAGGGCAGCTGAAAGAGCAGAATTGGGGGAGAGAAAGATACGTGGAGGGAGTAGAAAAAGTTCTCCAAGTTGTTGGAGAATTGAAGTTCTGGACTGGGAGGGACCAAGTCAGGGATGGCTTGAATCTAGGTGGATCTTCACCTAACAATCTCAGGATTCATTTTATGACAACAACTAGAACTGCTTTGTTTAGCTACAGATTTGTTGGTATGGACTTGGGTCATTGAGGACCATCTATATGCTGAAATGGAAATGAAGAGGAGGCAACCAAATGAGAAACAGTAATAAATAGACAGCTTATATCTAGTTGAATCCTTTGCTTGTAGTATGGCCATGCAAAATCACCTCTGGTGAGATGGGCAGCTATGTAAGTTTGATAAATAAAATTTCATAAATGCTCAATTAATACCATAAGGGGACAGATTCAAATTCTGATTCTGTGGTTTAAGCCTCATATGTCAGAGTTGTTTTTATCTGGCCTTTATTATTTTTATAATAAATAAATAAAAATAAATAAATAATAACTCAAGGTGGTGAATATAACTAATATTCCTTCCTCCTCCTATTTTTCTCACAGCAGTAACCCAGTGAGGTGAGCTGAACTGAGAAAGTGAGTGACTGGCCCGAAGTCCTACTCACAGTATCTTGATTTCTAGCCCAGTGCCTGAACTACTAAAGAAAACTATATCAAAGGCCACGTTTCTCAAAAAAAAGTAAGTCTAGCACAAAAACTCTATTTGATATCATGTAATTAAATTGTAATTAAATTTACTTAAATGTTTGTTTTCTAATCAAGCATTTAATATAGATTACAATTAGCATTTGAAGATCTCCAAGGGCCACATCCAAGGCTTTTAGGTGGCTTGTTCCATCCAAGTACCTCAATTTCCACATATGCACATACACATATCCTGTTCTGCATTATTATTGATTGCATTGCCAATCCAAGCAAGTGGTAATAAAAGCCTTTTAAGTTGGGGGTTTTTTTTATGATGCGAATTTAACTTTTAAGATTTAGACATCATGTTTCACAGGAAAACAGAATGCTACAGATCAAAATTCCAAATAGATAAGAAATCAATAATTTCAATTGAGACACAAATTTTTATACTAACAGTAAGTAACTTTTTTACCCACCTACACAGGACAGGATGTTCTTTGCTATGGCAACTAAGAGTTAGATAAAAGAAAAGCCCCTATCATTTTATGAACAAAACAATCCAGATAATTTAGGGACATTGTTTTTATTCTGGATCCTACTGATGTGGGAGCCACCAGTCCACCCCTAGAATAAAAGATCAGCAAACTCTGAAGAAGGAATATAGTAGAATTATTCCAAAGCGAACCTCCTAAAACCCACCAATTAGCATGATCTGAAAGAAGAATGGAACTTTTTTCCCCCAAATTGGTACTTTTTAATAAATAAAACTTTCCCTTAGATTCTGTGTGGCCCGTCAGTGGCCTCTGAGGATTGTAGCTGATTCCGACAATGAGGCTGCATCAGCAGCCCGTGCAGCTGACACTCGAGTCAGACAGTGAGGAGGCTGAAGAAGATGTGGTGCCAGAGGTAGGGATTAAGCCAGGACCTTCAGAAACTCCTTTAAATCAAGAGGATGAAGAGGAGTAGCCTCTTCTCAATGCACAGGTGCGCAGAGCTGCCAAAAGGCAAGAATGGCTCCTCAGGAGGAGGTCTCCTCGGGAATAAGGCTTGTGGCTAATTGGCCACTCCCTTAGCCTATTTCAGAAGGACCGTTGCTTGCAACAAGCTGTAGAGAAGAACTTTAGTTCACTCTCCTTCACGTCTGGATTCTCTGCAAAATTGCTTCTGAGCTTTCTGCCAACTCTAGTAAGACTGTGATTACCTTATCTTAGAATTCTGGTAGGCTGTTAAGACAATATATTAACAGCCTTTGATTGATAAAGACTGAGTTATTTGAATAAAATAAGCTTTGTATAGCGTTTGTGTGTGCTGCGTTCTTTGGGGTCCGTAGCTGGGGCAGAACAGATTCCAAGCACTGCATCACAACCCTTCATCGTTTTTGTTTTCCTGTTGGTCTTACATAGATTCAGAAGCGTAGGGCTGTAAATCAGACCTAGGCACACTTGAATTTTCCTACCCACCTTTAGCCACACAGGATGTTCTTTGCTGTGGCAACTAACAGTTATACAACTAACATCCGCCCTTTGGCTGTTCCTGTCCAGCCTGCATGGATTGCTTTTATTTTGAAGGTAACCATTTTTTAAAAAATTACATGTGTGTGTGTGTGTGTGTGTGTGTACCTATGCACTTTCACAGCCCAATTGGTTCGGCCTTCCACAACAGTCCCAGTTTCTCATGTGGCCCTTGGCAAAATTGCCCACCCCTGCTGAAAATAAAAATCATTCCAGATTTCCATTTAATCTTTAATTAAAGCAATATATTTTACAATTCTATCAGCGGGACAGAAGTTTGATGAGTGTTAATGACGATGACATCCTTTGGCACATGGGATTCTGTTATATCCCCCTAATTTAACAGCATAGATTTGGGGTACTTTCCAGCAGGAAAAGAAGTATATAATTTAGGATGAAAGGCACTACTCAGAAATCAATTTTTGATACTGCAATCCTAGAATCAGAGAATATTAGATTTGGAAGGGAGCTTAAGAGGTAATTATCAAATTTCCATAATAAAAGTGTTATCATGGTGACAGCATTTCTGGCAGATGATTCTTCAATCTCTTCTTGAATATCACTTGCACATTGCTCTAAGACATTTACATTTTGTTGGTCTTCATCTCTTAACTATAAAAAAAGCAATTTTCTAGTAATCATCTACCCAGTTCTGGTTTTATTCCTGTCCTCTGAAACAATAAAATACAAGATGTTGCCATTTAGTTCTCTATTGCTGCCATCCATGTATATGGAAATAAGTATTCTATCTCTTTAATTGTGTATTCCTATACTAAATATATTTTTAATTGATGTCCGAAAATTTTATTAGTTATTTATAAAGGATTAGTTTCTAAAATCATGATTATGTTATGATGATAAGGTAGAATGTGATTATTACAGAATGTTTTGGAAAAGTTTCAGGTTTAAGAAACATCTTGTGGAGATACCAATTTAGCTTTATGAGATGAAAGGACTTAGATGATTTTCTTCTGAGGTAAGTAACATTCAGAGCAGAGATGGTTTCTGAGATATTTGAGGTAGCTGGGCTAGTCTTCTTAGTATAATCCAGGAAATTGAAAGATATCTAACAGCAAGATTTTGTATCCACTTGTGACACACAGTGTGCCGACGTTATCTGAAAATGCTATGACCAAAGGTTATTGGTATATTCTTATCAAAAATATGCATTTGACTCCCAAGAGAAATGCAACATTGTGGGAGGCTGATATTTATCTTGCCATAATGTTCAAGCCCTTTGGTTTGACTCTCTTCTTAAGATCAAATATGGTGTCATTTAGTGGTGTCACAGAAAATGCAGCTTACAAAACAGATGGTTCTTGATGTATTATTCAGGCAGCCAGTTTCCGCCTATGTAGGACTGGCATCAGTGTAGCAGCTAGAGGGACAACCCATGTTATTCAAGCAACTGGCAGAAAAAACATTCAACAAAAGACGATTTATTTTTATGAGCCATAGTGCAAGCAATGAAGGCAGAGCTCTCCACATAAAAAAAGCAAAAGAAGGTTTTGTTCCAAAATATATTACGTAGGTATTGGTTTTAAAAGAGATATCAGTCAGAATGCAGCTCTAATTTAAATATTCAATATCTGGAGAGGTTAGATCTTCTGAGAACATCATGTCATTCAAATTTGGTGATGGTAGTTATATCATCAAAGAAACTGGAAATATATCTTGAAAACAGCTCTAACAAGATTTTCTTCATTTTAACTATTCCACAGATGACAAAGAAACACAAATAGGAAGCATTGGATAAAGGTACATTTCTATATTTTAACCATATAAAAAAAATCACAGTCAAACTAAACTATTCATTAAACAACTACCGAAAGATTTGTCAGAGTTCTCACTCAGGTAACAACTTCACAGTTGCAATTGTCAGGTCATGAAATATTTTAACAGTTTTATTAACTTTTGTAATGGATTCCAAATCAGGTATAAAGCGGCAACCATATAAATGAAGTATTTGCAGTCTGTTGGAATTAAAAAAGAACATCAGTAGAATAATAGATTCACAATTGCCAAATTATTTCACAATCACAGTTATGTTTCTTTATAATAATTCAGATGTTTCTCTCCTGTAAAATATATTGCAGAGAGTATGAGTACTACAACATATATAATTCATAAAATACTGGTAAAATTTGAAGCAAATAGAAGACACTAGGTGTGTTTCTATAAGTAAACTGAACCTGCAGTTTTAATTTTGCTCTTATTCCTAGGAAACAGCAATGTGACATAAATAATAAACAGTAAGGTTAGCATTACAATATCTCTAAAGAATGTATTAAGCAAGGAAGTTTTGAGTGAAGTCAGTCATTTATTTGAAAAGAAACTTAAGGTTATTTCACTAAAACTATTAAATAAAACAAACTATAGATGATATTTATTATTTCAATTTCAATTTGGAAGCAAATTGCTCCAGAATTAATTATAGCACTCCATACTCGATTTATGTACACTAAATCACATCTGAGCATATACTGGTTCTTAACATAAGTGTGAAAACACAGATAATTATTCTTTCGAAAATTAAGCTCTACATCTTAACAAGACTTAAAACTAATAATGCCTTCAAATCATCCGCAATAAAACACAACAAACATCCCAAAGTTCTACCTTTATAAATATCCTTAAATTACAAGAGTTGAGCAATCCAATTTTTAGACTTATATATTATACAGGCTACATGTATATATTATACAACCTCTTTCCTACCCTTTATTATACATTTTATCAATCTGGCTAACTTCATGAAATATGGACCAGTTCCAAGAATTATCAGCAAAGGGGAATGAAACTGCTCAACATGTTTATCCATAAAATATGTCTGGCATTATTTCTGCTGCCCTTTTCCTTATTAGCATAAATATATGCTTAATTCCGTACTACATGTCTATCACATATACAATACATTTCTCACATCTATAAACTTATGTTAATAAAGAATACTAGTTGTTCTCATTCACCTAATTTCAGCAATATTTTATAAATGAATCAACTGCAGTTAGATTTCTCATCAATTCTAAAGTGATATGCAGCAATAAAATCACCACTTCAGTAACAAAAGAATCATAACCACACCCTTTGAATATTAATTCAGTGTAACTTGAGATGCAAAGATGTGGGTCTATAGTTGTTATAGTTGGTGACATCTACTGAAAACTTAAATCTGTTTACCTAACAGATTTAAATTGTCTGGAAGTACAAATATTTTTCCCTCATGAGGCTGGTTGGCTAAGCATAAAGGTTAAAGCACTGAATATATGCTTGAACAGGATGCAGGTCCCAGTCTCTCTTGTTTTGAAATGTTTTTTTTTTTCCAAAGCAATGGGAAGCTTCTGCAGGATAAAGTTCCAGTCCCAAGAAAAATCTTTATTGAAAGAATGCTTGGGACCCAAATATACTCAGGATGTTACAAATGACCATCTATCCAGAAAAATAAAAAGGAAGGGGCAGGAGGAAATAGACAACTTTCTGAGATCCTTGATGGGATAGTGAGTATAAAATATAAATACTGATAAATGAATATTTTGTAAGTGGTCCTGCTAAAAATATCAGCCATTTAGTGAGAAATGTTCAAAACAGGCTGTCCAAATTCCAGGTCCTGCCAATGGTGCCCAAAGGTTAGGAATCTTTAATTTAGTTATTTAAAACAGGTGGGCATGCAATAAAATGTAAGGTGGAGCAGTCCTGTTATGCATTGCAGCATTTCTTCATGCACTTTTCCTCGATATTTCAGTCCATCGCCCCTCCATTTCTAACCTTGATTAGGGTTTCCATTAATTTGCAGTGTGTGGATGAAATTTATTTCTAAAGCTATATTAGCATTTATCCTTGAATATCAGAAAAATATGTTCTACCACAAATTTATTTAAACTTTTACTCAGACCATTAAAATTAAAGATATTATCACACATTGAAACAACAAATTTCATTAAGTAGGAACAAATTAAACTACTTTGGCTTTTGGATGGGGTAATAATAGGGGACATAGGGATCCTATTCTTTTTCCCATATCTTTTTCATATAATAAATCTTGGTCATAACCCTTGGCAGTTTCTTTTTTATTATTTTAAACATATCATATACTGAGGACTAAGTAACATCATTTATAAATCCTAAATCTCCTGACTATTATGACCAATAATCCTTAACATCTGGAGACCACCGGGATATCTATCCTTGCAATTTCATTTCAATAGTTAAACAAGCTTGCCCTGCTTATTAACAAATCACTGAAATGAAATAGTCTGAATTTTAGAGAGACTTTAGCATCAGTTTAAATTACACTCACCTTTTGCAGTTTTTACACAGTTTTGCAACTGCATCTAGAGAGATATTCCTGCAGAAACTAAGCTTCAGACACTCTAAGGTATTAAAGCAGAAATTAGCCAACAAGCAAACCCTGAAATCCAAGAACAAATTACATTATGCTTTTATTATAAAATTTGAAAAGATCATTAAACAATTATCTTGGATATATTGTACAATATTAGGTGGATCTATGCCCTTAATCATGAATAATTGCAGTGACATGGTAAAGAGAATGGTCCCGTTTTCTCTAATTAATTCATGGCATCTTTGGTTAACTTAGATGACTATCACTTTATAAACAATTTGTGATTTAAGATGATGGAAGAATAGCTCTGCCACCCAAGTGATCCTACAGCCATGCATTTCTCCTTTTCTTTCCTTGGTTCATCATTGCAGTTCTAGATCCCAGATCAAAAAGTAAGGTTTTACTTCTATTGCTAGCTAATCCCTCCCACTTTTGGTCCTACCCACTGAGAGCAGCTGAAAAAGGAGCCCCTATAAGCCAATCTCTGCATTACTATTGATGGTGTGATGGCTGGTCTTCAAAGAAATAAAAGTTTTAATCCATCATCACAAGTCAGCAAATTGAACAGAAGGCCTTTTGCCCATGTTGGTTGGACACAGTGAACCTGTAGAAAAGATTCACCATCCTAAATGACTGTTGGCCTTGCCTATGATATGACTGTTTGTGCCCACTACAAAAGAAGTAAGATGATATTCTGGCAAAACCTGTAGTTGTCTTTCCGATATTCATTGCATTCCTGGACAATGAACACAGTAACTGAGTAAACATAACGCTAAGTGGTCATCAATGCCATCTTTTGTCTTCCAATTGGTAGATAAGATCATATTTATCTTTAATGGCACTATGTGGGGGGAAATCCCTTAATTTATAATGCTTTATCTGTTAAGTCAGAAAAGGATCTTTTGTTTAATATATATCTGTTACTTTGAAAAGGTATAAGGACATTAAAAAGATGAACATTCTTTTAAGTAATAGAAATCTCATATACATTCAAATTTGCAAAAAGCTATAGTTTTTACCCTGTAAGTTGTGTCAGCTTCCATTTATTTGAAATATATTTGGGTCAAAGGGATTGAGTGGGAACTAAACTGAGCATACAATTATTTTATCTAACTATATTGTGTACAGGAAAATATGTATGCCTGGCATCTGCCCATACATTTAAATTCATGTAATAATAACACTGAGTGATACGTCCCACTGACTGATATAGTATTCTTAGCAGTGGCAATAGTTAAAAGATAATTCCTCAAAATGTTAGATAAATTTAAAATTTGTGTCTCCCAAAACTTTATATCAACCAGTTTTGTCACTTTTTGTATTTTTAGAAAAAAAATCTCTATATTAGATGAAACTTTTTACAAAAAAATTAAGCGTAAGAAAATGCTTGCAAAAAGTCTGCATGTAAGATAAATGGATACAAAAATGTCCATATCAAAAGTATACAGTATACTATGTTGTGTATGCATTTTCTTTCAAACCTTTTACTAAATTCACAGACTGATAATGGTCATAACTGGCTACTGATAAAATGAGAAAGTGAGCAAAGCTAATTTGAAGTTCTCAGGGATCTAAGATCCCTGAGAACTTACATATAAGGGAATAACTTACATATAAGCTTCATAACAGCAAATAAGGAATGTATATGAGAGTGAGTTCTGAAAACTTTTCAAACTGTGTTCCATTGAAAGCCCGCAGAATTCTAGGGTAATGCAAACATCATCAAACTCCTTCAGTAATGTGTACAATGTTGTACTACAATCTATATCATTGCAATAAGGACTTCTCCTACTACAGTGACATTTAAATAGTTCATAGGAAAAAATAGTCATTAAAAAAGGTGGTTGAAGTAGGGCTGAACAAAAGGTAAGTCAAATCAATCAGATAAAACTCAGATTAGCAATACAGGAATGTATTTAAGTAAGCTGAGAATCACAATTATAACTACCTAGAATACAGAGCTTAATGTTTTACAATTCAGGGAAATTGAAAATGTACTGGAGTGCGCGTACCCACTGTCCAACCACAATATGGGGGTAAACATCTATCCACAAACCCTTTTAAAAACCAATGTTTACTTGAACTAATTTAGTAATATCACTTTTTGTAGATTAACTGGCACTACAGGTCAAGTGAAGTCAAACATGACTCAAGTAAGTTTTCTGTACTACTTTTATGATGGTTTCAAAGTTTCCTATCAAATTTCTGTGAATTTTTTGTATTATCAGATCAAGAAATGAATATTAATCAGGAATCCATGTGCTCAATCCTTCAAAAGCCCTAGTCATTTTGTGTTTGAATTATTGCAACACACTCTGCAAGGGGCTACCCTTGATGAGCCCTAGGATGCTACATCTGGTGCAGAATGCAGGATTAAGGGCAGGTCTTGAGGCCCCAAGAATGGCCCATGTAACACCACTGCTCTGCAAGCTGAACTGGCTGCCAGTTTCCTTCCAGGTGCAATTCAAGGAGTTGGTAATCACCTTTAAAGCCTTTCATGGCATGGGTCTGATTCACTTAACAACTATGATACTAACTTAACAACTGCTGTGATTCATTTAACGACTGTGGCAAGAAAGATAATAAAATATGGCAAAACTCAACTGTTGAGCAATTGTTGAGCAATTTTGGGCTCGGTTGTAGTCGTACATTGAAGACTACCTATATTGCTAGGAAAATTAAGTAATTTGTAATATTCTCCTGTTCACTAACAAGAAGCAGTCCTATTTAAAGACTTCGTTCATTCATTTATACCCTCAGCTTCCTCTTTATATAACCACTTGAAGTGACTTAAAACAATTTTTAACCAATGGTAGTATTATGCCACTGCTTGCACTGACAATTTAGTTAATATTAAATAGACTCTTAAGATCAGCCTTAATTTTTGTTGCCTATTTCCTTTTTAAAATGTGCAATTTTTTTTACCAAATATCTTACCCTCTTTTGCTTGTTGCTGTGGAACTCAAATCAAGATAAGAAAGTTTATGGCAATTTCTTGCCAAAGCTTGAACTCCAATATCACTCACATCTTTACATCCATTAACATCAAGGTACCTAAAAGGATGCAAAAAGCAGTAACCTGACGCAGAAAATGGCTTCCTGTATACATGGAAGGCGGGGTGGGGTGGGGAGAGTTGCAGTGATAGCAAAAGAACCATCAAGATATTGTCCATAATTTTAGCAAAATAAAGAAAATGACTTTTTTTAATGCAAAGCAATATAATTATTACACTAAGGGGGAGATAACAATCATAGAGATGTGCAGCTATAGGATTTCTTATCTCTTGATTACATAGATTAGAAATGAGTTTCAGAACAAGCTATCCTGCTAAACCCATACTTCATTTATTGAATACATATTACTTGATTTCCTCTCGGAGTTTAAACTGTGATCAATAGTAACCACAACTCTATGACTTTCAGCTTAAATTATAACTAGGTTCCAGTTCTTTATTTTAAATTTATTATTAAAATATCAGAATGTTAAGAATCTAATACACTTTTAAATTTTGCTGTTTAAAACCATATCCATTTGAAAGCACAATAAAATGTTAAATAGTTGCCACAGAAATAGTGCTATCCAGTACAGCTTCAAGGACTTTTTATTTAATGCATTCGAGGCCACAAACAGCAAAAAGGCAAAACAAAATGTCGATGTAACTAAGAATGAAACATCACTGAAAATTATTTAAATAATAGCAAAATATATAAATTCAAGGACAGGTGGATTTCTAAAATATTATCTTACCTGATCCCTGGCAAATAACTGCTAATTTCAATTAGACTGATGTCAGTTATATGAGCACACAAATTAAGAACCAAACAATCCAATTTAGGACACTTCTTCAAAATATAATGTACTAGAGAATCCCTCATCTGCAGCCCAAGACAAGACAAAAGCAAGAAATAAGCCAATATGGAAGATTGACTTTCAATAATAGAACAGAGCTATTCGCTGCAAGTCAAGTTCCTTATTGCCAGTACAATAAGGAGACCAGCTCCGGTATATTATTTATAGATTAATGTTCAATGTGTATTGGCATATATTTTCCCCATAACTCTTTTGAATTTATATATAAGTCCACATACTGTATTACTTTCCTAACCCTTTTAGGAAAGCAGAGGGTATAAGAACTTCTAAGGAGTGACTGATTCAAGAGTTAAGAATAGGGAGCCTAGATTACAGTGATTTTCTTCTTTTTTTGGAGTCAATTCCATTCAGAGTTAGTAGGCACAATCCCAAGACCCTTGCTTTGTAAGGGTTCCTTAGAGCTTAACTGTATCTCCACTTCCATTTAACATCTGAGCAAGATTATCCCTATCAATATATGGATGACATACAGCTGTATATCTCAGCTCTAGGCTGAACTGGTGATGTGGTTGGGGCCCTGTTCTAGAGACTGGATTCTGCTAGAATTCAGATAGGGAGGAAAAGGCTCAGGCCTAACCCTATCAAGTCTAAGTGCCTAGTAATACAAGAAGTCCCATTGCCAGTAATATTGGACAACGTTGTTCTGGATAGGGTTGCACTACTTCAGACAGAATTTGTGTGTAACCAGAGGGTCCTCCTGACTCTTGCTTGAAGTGCAAGTGACAGTCTTGGCAAGGAAGGCCTTTGCACAGATATCATAATTCATTATAAACATTCTGCAGTTAACTTATGTGACACCATTTGCAATGGCTTTCAACTACAAATCCAGATAAAGCCTGGCATGACTTGGGTTCTGGATACCTAAAAGAGCACCTTGCTCCAAAGTCGCTGCTCAATCACTCACATCCTGGATTACCACAGTGCATTCTGCATGGGGCTACTATCCTGGAAGAGTATTTGGAAGCTACAGCTGACTTTGAAAGCAGCTCCCAAGTTCCAGGAGCCTCTAGAGTGGTACATTTAACAGTGGCCTAGAGTGGCCCCTACATTTAACAGTGCTGTTGCACAAACTGTACTGGTTGCTGATTTGTTTCCAAATGCAATTCAAGGTGTTGATTATCATCTTTTAACCCCTATATGGCATGGGTCCAGGATACCTGCAGAACCATCTCACCTGAATGGGATTGGCCCACCCCATTCATTCCAGCAGAAGAGGCATGCTGTGGACCCTTTTGTTAAAGAATTATGTGGCTGGCAGGATCCAGGATCAGGACTTTTTCTGCTGTAGCTTCCATCTTCTAGTCTAGATTCTAGAACATCATGATCCTTAAAGTGAGATCTACTCCCATCCTCTTCTCCTTTTGAAAGAGCCTCAAACTGGCTGTGCTGATTGGTCTGGGCTCCTGACCAATCAGCAGAGCATCCCACATTGGAACTCATTAGTAGACTACAGAGAAGTTCCCACCCCCTACCCTATTGCATTCCAGTTTCTAACTCATCAAATTTATGTTAATTTTAATATTTAATGTTTTGTATTTTGCTTTTATGACATTGTAAGCCATCCAAAGTCACTTGACAGTAAGATGGGTGGCATATAAATTTAACAAATGAATAAATATAGTGGCAGGTTGGCCTCCTCTGCATCCAGTATGTGTCTTAGCATCAGAAGAGGGGATACCAGGCTGGGAAAAAACTCATTTAGGACTTTAAAAAAAAATTCATTAGTATATTTTAGTCAATAAGCATAAAATATTTATTTCTTCCAGGGATTACTGAAGCTTCCCCTAAAGAAGGAAGTTTGAAAGTGGAAAATAATTGCCTAGGACTGTGGGGCTCAGGAATGACTTTTTAATTTCAATGTATGAATTAGAACATGCTTATATACAATTTGCACCTATGTCCATAATATTTTATGAATAGTATGGATATTCACTTTAGTGTTCAGTTTCCAAATTTATATCCAGAAGACTGATTTATTTTTTTAAAAAAGCAACATAAAATCTCAGTATTTTTCTACACTGAGAAACCTATAAAGCCTTCAGTGGCTTACATTTTTAAGTTGTCAGCCTTTGACATATATAATATGATAAACTGAACACAAGCAAAAAAGAAATAATTAACAGAGGGACATGGGTGAAATAAATAAACAACTCTTACCATTTCAAGGCCTGTGACATTGAGGCTAGTAAGCTTTTGCAATGAATTTACCATTTGCATTAAACAGTCCTGTGAGATTCTATGAGCTCTGCCAATATTCAGAACCTCTAGACCTGGACATTTCATAGAAATTGATTTCAAGCATTTGTCCGTAATGGCTTGACAGCCAAACATTTCCAGTTTCTTAAGGCTAGAAAAGAACATGAGGAAGTTAGTAATATCCTTCAATATTAGCCATTCAACAGTCATTAATTTTTTTTTTAAGATAAGTGCTTCTAGACAGCATCACTCCAATTTTAACATGAGAAGCATATGAAAACAAAATATGAAATTACTGATATTATCTTGGTCTAAGTCTGAACATGTTATTGACAAATTAATTGATAAATTAAGCAGGTAGGATTAACTATATTTTTGTATTGTAGCTGATTTCAGAAAGCACACACTTCTTATATGATTTGATATAGCACACATGGGATTATTTGGCAATTTGCAATTACCTACATGAAAAGAAAATAAGAACATATGTAAGAATCCTAGTAAGTTGCAGGAATCCTGTTAATTATAAACAATTTATAAAAATGCCCTCCCCTTCAAAACAGGCCTCGCTGTGGAATTTCTCCAGTGAGTAATAAAAGTTGAATTGGCCATATCCAACAGAGAAAATGAGACTGAAAAAAAGAACAAATGTGCAGTCTTTGGTTAGGTGATACATTTAAGACAGAAAATAAATATTTTTTAGGGCCTTGAAGCATCAACATATAATTGATGAAATCTTGGGCTTGGCAAAAGATAAAGCCAACGTCATTCAATCAAGGAAGAAAAATGTGACTTGCCAGGATATTCTTGTGCCAAAATAAACCGCAAGTGACAAATTAGCCTTAGAAATTTGGGAATTGTTATTCAACTTAGATCCATTAAATAGCCTCAAACTAGTAACTGTCTCTCAGCCTCAGTTCATTTTCCTGCCAGATCATATATTGATCTATCTTACAAGGTTGCAAAGTAAAGTCTAAGAAGCACCTAGGAAAAATGATACAGACACTTTTCTATCATTATTAAAAATTCTCCTCTGTGTTTTCAGCCCAGATGCTAGTTATTCCTGCTTCTCCTCTTCACTGTTTTTTAGACCTTTCAACAGATGTTTATTCTGCTCAAAGGTGGGCTCTGAACAGTATTAAGAGTTGTCCACTAGAGAAAAGTAAAAAAAAAATTCTAAAGGCCAGTTCATCATAACTAGAAAAGAAAAAAGACTGTGTACAGTTTGTAGGAAACGAAAAGTCACATTGGGAGACTCTGGTTACCATCTGTTAGGTAACCAAATGGAAATATAAACATTCAGTAATGTTTGCACTGTATTTGGTTTTATATAAATATTTTTATTCAAGTAGATAACATATATTATATAGTTCAAATTAACCATAAAGACTAACTGTAATTAAATGTTTTGTTTGTTTGTGTGTAGATAAAGGTAACTTGTACAGGGCGAAAGAAGTTAACTGTCTATCTCAGGCAAAGATACAAATTTTATGTAGGTGAATACACATGAAAATAAATCATGAAATAACATACAGTCATTTGCCTTCAGCTTCATAAAGTCTAAATAAAGAATGAGGTACGATTTTGTTTTCAAAAATAATAAACCAGAGTCTATATATCAATAACTTATCATATCAACTTGTGATTTGTTCCAAAAAACAAACTATGATTTTCAACTTGAAGTGAATATGCGTACAGTACTATGTTAAGACAAGAAATCAAGGAGAAGGAATGATGGCTTTTTTTTTTTAGTGAACCCTGCATATCTGTATAATAAGAACGTATTATAAGATAAGTTCTTATAATAAATTCCTAAATTCTTAAAGCATTCTGTGATAAAAATGCAAAATAATAAATAAGGCTTTTATAAGGTTTTGTTTTCTCTTCTGAGACCAGAATTTATTTAAAGTACTGCAAGCTACAACCTTTTCTTATATTAAACAATATAATACATTACAAACAATATAATACATTACACAGAAATAATGCAGTATTGAAGTTTCTTTTGTCATTAAGCAGGCCAAACAACCAATTAACATACAAGTTCAAATTACTACAAAGTGCTTGAATGATGGCAACATGATTAACTTAAAGTAAGATTCCAACATTTGCCATCATTACTTGTAGTGTTTGTGGCATGTTTATGTTTCTTCCTGGAAAACAAGCTGGCACGTATTTGCAGTATGCAAATGTTAGTGGTATGCAGCTAAAAAGTGAGATAACTGGAGCAATCATTGGTTGTACATCAACTGATGACAGCAGTGAAGATGTTTATGATTAAATGAAAGAAGGGCTTACCAAAGTTGCTGACAATGGAGGCAACTATCTACAAAGAAGACAATTAAAAAAGCAGGAGAGAATCAGAAACAAAAGAGAGGACATTCTTTATTGTTGGAGCTCAGATAAAGCTTTCTGAGAAGATTCTATGTCTGAGCCTTCAAGAGAAGAGACACTGTAGAACAAAAGATAGGATATAGATCTTTGAAAGGCAGAGAAGATGCAGTAGCACTTCTCAAGAAAATAAGGAAAAAAACTGATGGTGTTACCTGGTTGGATAAGGAAACATCTTCAACGAAACAATCGAGCTTTAGAGAGCATCAGGGACCTCACAGTTCAACCCTGAGTTACAAGTACCGGTACTCTTCTACCATAAAGATCAGTTATAACTGATCTGTTGTTATAAAGAACTGAAACAAGCGTACTGTATGTTAACAGGATCAGTGAGCTTGTGAAGTACTGTATATTAAGTACCAGAAGTGAGAATCAGGAATCTGAAAGAACTTCCGAGATTTAGCAAGTTCACAAACAATTGTTATTTCTTCCAAGCTGTACATACAGGGACATTTGTACAGCTATAATCGTATCATAATTTAACAGATAAGGAAGGGATTTCAGTAATCTAGTCTTTTCATTTATTCATTTATATCCTCATTTATTCAAAAGGAATCCACAGAAAACACTTCAAAAAAGATATGTGAATGACATGGTGTCCAAGAGAGAAAGGTTTGTGGGATCACTGTCTGAATTATCTAGATAATGGACTATTGAAACACTATGCGCTGTTATCCACAAAGATTAGTAAAAGTAGTTTAAGCATAGTAAGCTATGTTTTTCTGTTGCAATAGCAGGACCTTTGAAACTACTTAATAAAAAAATCAGAAAGTTGTTTTATAAAATTTGTGACCTAGGTCTAAGCACTAATGTTCAGATTATGGGAAATAAAATAAGATGAACGTAGTAAAAGAAAGCATAGTAAGAATAATTGAAACTTGAATCATATGACTTCTATAACTAGAATAGAACTGAAGAACAAAATTTATTGAAAAGGAATTAATAGAAATATTAAAAGACAGTTGTAGGTTAAAAATACCCATATCTCCTCAGAAACCCAAGGAGTGAATTTAGTCATACTACAGTATACTGGATTAAAATATATGGAGGAATGAACAAAAGTAATATTGTTGCTGATAATCACTATCACAACACGAGCACAATGAAAAGATGTCTGTTATGTAAAAATAAACTCTAGAATTTACAAAGATACATAGAATAATTGTGATAGGGGATTTTTAATTACCCTAACTTATGCTGGGGGATATATTTTATCAAACATGGTCTACAAAATTTCTAACTAACCTTGTTGATGATTTAATTGTTAAAAGCTGGGAACAGGCACAAAAGCATAGTATTGGGTATTCTTGATACTAGCCATGACAGGATTTAAGTTTAAGTTTGGTAAATTCCACTGAACTGAGATGGAGATCCCTTCCTAATGATCAGAGAAGTTTGTTAAGTGAACTAATTACACAGTGAGGTAGGGCTGTTCTTTGCTTGGATGTATTAAAACGAAAGCTAACCAGTCATTAGTCAAGGATGGTTTTCTTTAGCATCCTGCAAAGGTCTGGACTCAGTTAGAAAGATCTGTGTGTTCTGGGTTTAAATTCATGGATTTGACTTTTGTCCTACAGTACAATTGCCAAGCATAGTTAACCATGGCCACACATTGGAAAAGGTTATTTTTATAGTTATTGCAGTTTTGGCAGCAAAAATGTAAGTCCAATTTTATAGAAATTAGGAAATGTCTTGTGCACCCTTCTAAATTAAAGCAATGATGATACAACCATCTTGTACTGAATTTTGATTCACAATTTTAGTTGGCATATACCTTACCTTTTTCCATGCTTTCTAATCAAGGCCATTACTGACTCATTGGTAATCTGGCATCCATTAGCAGAAAAACACTGTAAACTGAAGGAACAGTAGCAATTACTTGCATTTTTAATATAATAAAGTAGTGTACAATTTAGTTGATTTGAGCCTGCTTCTTATATTGCAGATGTTGACTTTCTGATGTGCAGGAAAAGCTGATGAGCAATACACATCTATCTATGTATAAGAATTGTTTTCCTGTCAATCCTCTTAACTCTTTTTAGTTACTTTTATACAAGTATCTTCTTCTATAACATATCAGATTTTCTTACAATGAGTATGTTCTGATTAGGAAACTATAATATAAGATGTGGTCTTAAATATAGGCACCTGTACTGATCTCATATATTTTTCATAGTAAATGAAACAATATGAATACTAACCTTAGAATATTGCAGATATTCATCATGCTAAATTATAATGTGACTTGTTTTCATTTTAGCAGATTTAGGGAATCATACATTACAATTTCATACCATGTGTGAATCAAGCCAAATAACTTTTCAAAAAGCAGGATTTTTAAAAATCTTGGCTTAAAGACCAATACATGAATTCAGTCAAGATGAACCAAAGTTTAGTTTCTATAAAATTAACCATGATGCATGTATATCTAGTTAAAAGTCAGTCCCACCTTAATCAATAAACTTCCTCTGAACTAGATACTAAAAGTAGCACAGCTTAAAATTCCATAATTTGATATTATGCTTTAATGAAAAATAAACAATTATCTTTTACTGGATTAACTACATTTAGGAAAACCAGTATGGATGCTTGTAATTTTTGCCAAACCTATTAACATTAGAGACTAAACATCTCCCAATTTAAATCCTAACTTTCCCTCATTTCAGATGATGAATGCCAATGGAGAGATGTCCAACATTGGATATTGAAGGGAGAGGGGAAAGGAAGCTTGCACCAACAGATATTTTTATTGTTGTTTATTTATTGTACTCCTGGTTATAAATAAATACAAATAAAAACAATTTTAAAATGGCAAACCACATTGAGGAGTAAAGATGGTAAGGATGACCAAAAAAAAAAAAAAACCCTGACAGGAACAGGAAGAAATAAATTGCCAAAGGGGACTTCACTCATCTTTGCAAAAGATCAGGGCAGAGCCAGGTTTTTAAGGCCCTTCGAAACACTAGCTAAGTGAGGCTATCCAGAATTTGGGAGTGACCTCATCCCAAAGGGCAGGCACTGAGAAACCACATTTATAGGGTTTCAATATATAGTATGGTTTAATTTAAGGAGTGTGCCAATCCTGCCAGATCAAATTGGTGAAGCAGATAATGTGGAAGACAAGTGGCCCCCCAAGTAACCAAGCCCTATGTCAGGTCAGCTTTTATAGGTAATAACCAGAACCTGGAAACAAAATAGATATGTTACATGGACATATCAAGATATGCCCAACTCTGCCTGCCCTATTTTAGACCATCTTCAGCTTCCTGATGTCTTCAAGAGAAGACCTCATGCACAGAGTGTTGCAGTAGTCAAGTCATGAGGTGACCATGACATGAGTGAGTGGAATCCTCAGGGAAAACACCCCAATTAACAGAAATAATAGAAGGGCAAGGAAAAACAGAGGAAAATTGAAACAATAATAAATTGCCATAAATTACTAATGTCTTATGGAGAGAACAGAACAATGTGATGAGTGAAGCAGAAGTATTCTAGTAAAAAGCAGGGCAGGGCATTCCAAACTGCAAGAAAATCCTATGTAATCTTAGATATGATTAATCTAATCGGTCTTTCCCATTGTTTTACAACTGATCGTACAAAATGGTGGTAGAAGTATTTGGTGACAAAGGCATTTTCAGGAATTTATTTCTTTAGATACCTTCTAGAACCTTTGACTAGGGCATTGAGTCCAAAATCAGTAGCTCCTGTCCAACTTATATCTACAACTGCCAAGTTAGGGCAAAAGGTGCTTGCATGAAGCAGAATCCTGTCCCCTTTATATCCAGAACCACTGCAGTTTTTTATATTCAGTTCCTAAGTACAAAACAGGGAGGGGTGGGGGGAGAAATTGCAATGAATTGAATGAAACAATAATTTTTATTAGCATTCCTTATACATCAATCAGAATCATTTATTGTTTATTTTAGGGCAGTGCCACACTTCAGTTGTAAAGCAAAAAGGGTACTTGGAAATTGTACACTTAAAGCAGTTGCTTCTTTTCCTGGAATCTCACAACTGTAATATGGCCCTGGGAAAAACGTGTTTGGTTTAATAAATTGCTGTAAGATGCTCCATACAAATGTATTCTCTAAATCATCCCTTGAATCTAAAACATCCACCCAATCCTATTGTTTATGTTTACAACAGGTTAGGAAAAAAAAGGTTACTACAATAAGCTTCCTTTCAAATTACATTCTAGACAGTTTTTGGTAACAATCAAATCAAAGAATTGAAAATTCATAAAGATTATTCAGATTCCATTACTATTGCTTCAACTTCATGTTCTGTGCCTCACAGGAACATTTCAACTCTACATAGTTTATGAGAGACAAAAGAAAGCGGGGAAAGGTGGGGGAGATACTGTATCTGCAGTTTTTAATATGTTTTTGTTATTTCCAGTTTTTCTGTCAGCTTGCATCATCATTTCTCAGAATGTTTCTACTGCAGGGATAAACAAAAGCCCCCTCTTGATCTCAGTAGCGCTAGCAATATATAATTTTGGAATGACTCAGGAAGACACTGTCTTGCAAAAATTTAACAATAAACCAAACATCACTTTTCTTTTTAATTTTTATTTATTCTATTTATAATGTTATTGATTTCTAAGCTTCCATTTTGCAGTTTGATAAATGTACTGTCTGTTATAATCTTTTAATAAGAAAATCGCCTCTCCTGTCCTCTTCTCATCTTAAAATGCCATCTGGACATTAATAAATCTGACTGGGATACTGATACTAGACGGGCGATGACAAATGACTCATGTAAAAAAACATTTCTTGAAATAGAAACAGGGTTAATCAATTTGAGTTTAAATCTTGGGGCTTCTAGCTTGACATCTTGGATTGATTGGATTTCATTTTTCAATCTCAAAGAAAAAACTCTATTTTTTGGATAGATACCACCACTACCTGCTAGATCTTTCCAATTCTGGATCAGGTAGTGGGGTATGTTAGAAGAACTACATGCTGACCAACATACTTCCAGCATGAAGATAAAATAAGGGCATACCTGGAGAGAATTAAATTAATTACTCTTTTTGCAAGAGAAAAGCATGGAGAAAGAACAAATACTGCCTTACTCTATATACATGATCTCTAGGGATGACCTCAACAGAAAATTAGGTCAACATCTAGCTCTCATTTCTAATACCACATTCTAAAATTATATTGCTTATAGCAAACAGCAGTTCGTTATCATAACATCCTGAATTACAATTTTTACAATTACAGTTACTCATTATTGTTCAAGATCTACAGTCAAAAAAATTGAAATCAGCCATTCTGATCTTATTGTGAAAGCGTTACTACAAGCGTTACTACAGAATTACATTTTTATCTATCAAGATGTCTTATGAGCTTGTCATAGATGTCCTTTTGTTTTTAATTTGATTTTGGAATCATTTGTTTGCCTTATTAAACAAAGGGAAGATATGTTCAGTATAACAAGTGGACTGAATGCAAGCTGTTATTAATGCAGATGGCATACTATGTCTTATTGATAATTACACTGTACATTGTACAAAAATTACTTATATTATACAATGCTAGTAATTTATCAGGTTATTCAATACACTGGGAAAAATTTCATATCTCCTATGGGCAGTATGTGTATGAAAATTTTTAAAAAGTAGAGTTCCTGCTTTTTGCTTGAGTATTTTAAACCTCTGGGAATAATAATTCCAAGGAACTTGTAGAAGAGCAAGTAGAGCTGGGGCAGAGTTAAGCATATCATCCGCTTAGAGTCACTGCATTCCCACAAACCCTCTAAGTCCAACCCCTCTCAAATTCCATTGATCTTTTTTTGTGGCACCAATTTAGAGCGGAAGTTTAGTTGATCAGATTAACGTCAGGAGCAGAGAATCAGGACCATTCACGAGGTTGCAGCACAGAAGATGTATTCAAGGCTATACACAAGAATCTGGTGTGGTCAGCTTTATATTTAGGTCAAATCTAACATGTATGAGTGAACTTCTGTGCATATTACAGGATTTTTCGCTCTTCCTTAGAGTCCTTGGAGCTTTACATTTTTTACTTAAGGTATGCTGTAGTACCTCTTTGAGAACTTAAGAATTAAATAAGATCTGGTCCTCAGCTCTTGAATGGAAGAGATTCTATAAGAGGAGAAACCAAGTGCATAAAAATATCCAATTTACTCTTATTCATGTTGCATTGAGCCTGGGTGGCACAGTGGTTAGAGTGCAGTACTGCAGGCTACTTCTGCTGACTGCAATTTGGCAGTTCAAATCTCACCAGGCTCAAGGTTGACTCAGCCTTCCATTCTTCCGAAGTCAGTAAAATGAGGAGCCAGATAGTTGGGGGCAATATGCTGACTCTCTAAACCACTTAGAGTGGACTATAAAGCACTGTGAAGTGGTATATAGGTCTAAGTGCTATTGCTATTGCAAATCAGAATTAATGTAAATATGGAAACCATTCTGAAGTGAGTAGAGCTTGGTTTTCAATAGAATATATTTTTAATTTTGTGAAATCAATATTACTTATATTGTATTAAACTAGAATGAATATTGCCCACTGTGAGCATCAGGATTGAGTAGTGTGTGTGTTTGTTTGTTTGTTTGTTTGTTTATTTATTTATTTATTTATTTATTATTTATTTATTTATTATTTATTTATTTATTTATGATTTATATGCCGCCATTCTCCCCGAGGACTCAGGGTAGCTTACAAAACAATCATAAATACAAATCACAATAAACACATTAAAATGCATTAAAATCCATAAAATCATTCTAAAAACTATATAACCCCACGATCGTAATATTCTTTAAACAGCCATGTCTTTAATCCCCGGCGAAAGGAGAGGAGGTCAAGGGCCGTCCTAAGGTCGGTGGAAAGACTATTCCAGAGGGTCGGAGCTCCGACAGAGAAAGCCCTCCCCCTGGAAAGAACTTTATTTCTTATTTCCTTTGTATTATACTATGTTCACATATCATGTTTCCCCAAAAATAAGACCCTGTCTTATATTTTTTGAACCCTGAAATAAGCACTTGGCCTTATTGGAATGCGCTCAAAAGCCCGATTGGGCTTATTATCAGAGGATGTCTTATTTTGGGGGAAACAGGGTAGAATCATATAATTTAAAATCTACATAAATTATAATGGAAATTAATAAATATTTCCCAACTTGCTATAATTACAAAAACAAAACCAAGCTTTATATTTAAAGTGGACATTACCTTGAGATATCCTTCACAGTACTGGAAGAATTGTTTAAGCCCAACCTCAGAAATTCTCTGATCTTTATCATGGCAATGATCAAGAGTGAAATGCTCAGGGCAGTGTTTTCCTAAACCAATCAACCAATCATCATTCAAGCAGTGGCAATCTTTAAGCTGAATCTTCTTCCCTGGAGAAAAGTAACCTAGTTTATTGGTGCAGGTAGATGTTCATTCAATAACTAAAGACTTTTTACAATAATTTATTTTACAATGAAAATAAAACATTACTATTAATAGAATAGAATTCCTCATTGGCCAAGTGTGGTTGGACACACAAGGAATTTGTCTCCGGTGCATAAGCTCTCAATGTATATACAAACAACAAAGTGATAAACCATAGATCATAAATCATAAGATACAACAACAATTGATAAATCATAATATACCAATAGGAGAAGGTAGTAGTAAAGATGAGTGGTGAGAAAGATGAGAGGCACAAGATGACAAGGATAATAGCAACACAGCCTACTACATGGGTAAATATCTCTGGGCAGAAGACAGTGCTGTAAGAGTTAGGTATTTAGCTGAGAGATGGCATGAGGGAAGAAGCTGTCTTTGTGTTTAGTTGTTTTGGCATGCAATGCTCTATAGTGGCGTCTTGAGGGGAGAAGTTGAAACAGTTTAAGTCCATTTATTAGGGCAAAATGTGTGATTTTCTTTTCCTTGGAGATGTATTGTGGCAATTCCTCACCACAATCATTCACTGAATCTGAACAAGTAAAGATTTGAAATTAGATTTTCTCAAGCCCCGTTTTACATTACAACCACTATATCTGATATATCAATAACATGGAAGAAGACTCGGGATACCAAGAAAAAAAGCTGCAGTGTTAATTGGGTGACCCAGGGAAATGCCAGTGTAATTGTAATAAAAATGTTCATTCTAGCCAGGGCTTATTAATATATTACTCCAACTACTGTACAGCCATCTAGAGAAAGCAAATCCACCTTGGGTGTGCTAAAATTACATAATGTCTTGGGAGTCACATTTTAGCAGTCATCTGCTGAGGTAGTCTGTAATGATAATTATTCATTTACTGAATAAATACTAAAAATTCTGAAGACTGAGGCAGAATAACCTCTTAGCCTCCTCTAAAGTAGCTCTTTGGATCACAAATTTTATGTATCAAATAACGCTAGATGATATCAAAGCAAGCAAATTAAATGGTATGAACTAGAATTAAAAAGTACCTCTCCTAATTCAATTAAACTCTTTGTTACAGAGTAATGAGGGAAAAAGGAAATAACTATTTTTCTTAAAATTGTGTGCAATTTCTTCCAGAGGCAATGACAACTGTTTTGAGAACAAAGGTGCGCTGATTCTTAAAAGTGTTCGAAAAGCAGAGCTGGCTGATTTCTTCTATTAATGATTCTTCAGATGCAGTCTTACATTTTCCATTATGCCTCACAAATTATTAGTTCATGCATGTTTACACAGGTGCAAACTCTAGCAGAATTAGTGAAATTTATTCCACTCTAAGAATACGATATGAAGAACTGACTACAGCTATAAAATAAATGATATAATATTCATCACATAGAACTATTATAAAAAATATCATAGTAATCTTGAACCAGAGTAATGAAAGTGGCATTTGACCAAATTGAGAACTCAAGGTATTTGTAAGTTGCCAGCAGTTGCTATTTATAAATTGGCAGTTATCTAAAGTGAGATAATAACCAAGGAGTCTAGGGCAAGCAGTGTACAAGACTGAAGCACAAATCAGAATCAGAAGTTAAAGCTAAAAGGCAAGAATGAGAAACAAACTGTAAATCACCGCAATGGCCACAATTTGAAAAAAACCATAAACCTCACAAGGGCCTTGATATTCAAACAAGGCTCAACTCAGACAGGAAGTAGTGTTGCAATGTTTTCCAGGAGGATCCAGTACAGATAGTCTTTGACTTACAACCCCAATTGGGACTAGAATTTCTGTGGCTAAGAAATGCGGTTGTAAAGTGAGATGCCATATGATCACATTGCTTAGCTAATCTTGGTGATCCCCATTGCTTTTTTTAAGCAAAGGTGACTACCAATTCTTAGCCAAGGACTCAAACTAAAGCATTCTGGTATCTAGAAAACTCAGTTGCCTCTTGAAAAAGCATCTTTGGGACATTCTAGTATTGGTCCCTCCCAGCTCCAAGTATCAGTAAAGTAAAGTACTCCAACTCTCCTACCTGCCCATCTGTCTCCCCGTTTTCTGCCTTTTGGGCTGCCCTGCATCCCTTCTTGAGGAACATCAAGAAGCCCCCAAACTGTGCAGCTCTGTGGCTTGCCATGACATGGCAAGCCAGTTTGACATAGAAGAAAGAATAAGAGGTTGGTTTCATATATTTGATTTTCAGATGTCACAACAGGAGCCTTGAACTTTGCTCTTGAGCCCCACCCAAGAAATCCACAATGGAGCCAGGCCATTTTACCACACTTTATTTGCAACTGAAGTACAGGTAATCCTCACTTGACAATGGTAATGGGACCAACAACACAACTACAATGTGGTTGTAAAGCGCACTGTTACATAACCATGCTGACTTACAATGACAGTTGCAGCAGTCCCAGTTGCCAAAGTTCAGAAAATTCTATGTGGTCATAGCTTCCCATTAGTCAAGGAGGACTAACTGAAATGCATAGCCCCATCTAAACAGATTCCTCTTGAATCTAATATATTTAGAGCTTAACTTTATCTTATCCCTGTCCAAGAGCTGGGCAGAACTTCACTGTAAACTGTTTCCAACTCTAGAAGTCTCAGTAACTCTTTTCTTACTCTATTTCTCACACCAACTTACCTTCTATATATTCATATTTCTCTAAACTACTTAATTTAAATACAGAAGAGAGTAATTAGCTTGGCCCAAAGAGAATGAATTACAAAATATCAGAGAACTAGCTAAATTTGTTTTCTACAGCGAACAATAAATATACCCACTTAACAAGGTAAAACACCATTACAGCTAATAATGTTTAAAGAAAAAACACCTCCAAAATATAAAGCATTCATAACATTATATTCATAAGAATCAGAGCAGAGGTAGCATTCAGCAGGTTCTGACCAGTTCTGGAGAACCAGTAGCAGAAATTTTGATTACTTCGGAGAACCGGTAAATACCACCTCTGACTGGCCCTGCCCACATCTACTGTCTGCCTCCCAAGTCCCACCTGATTGGGAAGAAATGGGGATATTGTAGTAACCTTCCCCTGGAATGGGATGGGAATAGAGATTTTACAGTAATCTTCCCCTGCCATGCCCACCAAGCCACGCCCACAGTAAAAAAAAAAGGACAAGAAGCAATGGATGGAAAATAATCAAGGAGAGAAGCAACCTGGAACTAAGAATAAATTGCTTGACAGTTAGGACAATTGTTCAGTGGAACAACTCGCCTCCAGAAGTTATGAATGTTCTAAAGACTCGTAGTTTTTAAGAGATTGGATAACCATTTGTCTGAAATGATATAGGGTTCCCTGCCTAAGCAGGGGGTTGGACTAGAAGATTTCCAAGGTCCCTTCCAACTCTGTTATTCTATTCTATTCCAAATTCTAAATGGAATTTAAATACTAACCAAATCAGTGGGATGTCAGCAAAGGTCCAGTAAACCAAACTCATTCAGAACTATTTAATTAGTAGACTTCTTACATCCTTGACTCCACAGGTACAATTTATACTGAAACTTTTGATAAAGTGTATTTCTCCTTGTCGTATAGCAACATATTTCAGCCTCTTTTTTGAGGGATTGGGTGGGGGGGAGGGTGTGTTATGATGCAAAGATCATGCACCTTACAAAAGCCAGCCTAAAATATATACACAACTTGCGGAACATATACACATTATTGAAAGACAGATCTTGGCTGCATCTAATTGGCTGTCTTTATTAAAGGTACCAAGTGTTTGCTTTGGAATTCACTGTGGGAACTAACACAAGCCTAGAGCTACTGACATAGAGCAAATGACCTTCAGTTTGTTTTCTTTTATCGCAATTATCCAAAGCATTTTCCATTTCTTAGAAGTTTATCAGCAAATCTTGTGTTGCACAACTCAGTTTTCTTTAATAATATATAAGATACACAAAAAATGTTGGAAATATCATGAAACAGGAATGTTTTCTCACATGTGGTGGACATTTAGAACCGATGCAAACTGAGGGCAACCCATCACTGAAGCATACACGCGCAAGCGAATCAGTAGCAAAGGTAAGTGAAACCCACCACTGGTACCTACTAAGCAACAATACAAGGGAGACTTTAATAAGTAGTCAAATTAACATTGAAGCCTTAATATATACCAATTATTTTTATATGAGTTCTAATGTTGTTTTTCAATCTTATGCTCAATTTTGGATGAAAAAGCTAAATTTTATGCATGTAATGTTGCTCTTAAACTAATTTAGATTGATGGAAATTTTTTTCTTTCTTTTCTATACTCAATATTCTAAGCTGTTTACGTAATAAAAGTTAATAATATTCAATATATTATATAAACATCAAAGTATCAACACAACGTACTAAAATTTACAATGTCATGAAAGGGGGGGGGGAAACCTAGTTTGTCAGGTACGCCAGTACATTCCTAACCATTTTTTTTAATTGGATGTAAATTTAAAAAAGATAAAATGGCCACCTCAGGCTTTCTTTTACTAGGTTCATCTCTCCCTCTCTTCCCCCCTCCCCCTCCCCACTCATTCTCTTTGCCATACCCATGCTCTGAATCAGCCCTATTTACTTTTTGCAGGGTTTGTTGGCTGTATTATATAACTATCTGTGAGTCATATCACGAGTAAATATATTGACAACATCCTACTTTAACAAATAGACTGACGGGAGTCAGCTCATGCCAGGCTTGGCAGATATTGATATGATTAAAGCTGCCATACAGTATCTAGATTGCAAAATTCAGATACCCACTAAATGGCAGCAAAAAGGTGCAGAAATCTATGACTGCTTCCTACCACCAAATGGTTATCTGAAATGCAGCCCTAATTTGGTAGTCATGATGATACTTACCGTCACTATTGTTACTACATTGCTCCTAACATAAATGTTGCTAACATAAATATTGGTAATTCCCAGGTGATCTCTTCTATGCTTGCCTGTGAGTAGTGTATAGTCATTAGTATGTCTACCTATGTAAGATTCATCTGACAAAAATTTCTTCTTCTTCTTGTGCCATATCTATCATTGGATGTTGGCAATCATTTTGGTGATCGTGTTTTTATCAGCAGGCACACGAAAAAATGCTGTTGAGTTTTGTCCAAACCGGTCCCTTAGATTTTGAAGCCATGATGTTCTTCTTCTGCCTGGACCTCGTTTGCCTTCAATTTTCCGTGGAGAATTAAGTGAAGTATGCCGTATTTTTTCGGGCGTCGCATCATATGTCTAAAATATTCTAACTTTCACCTTTTTTATGGTTGACAAAAAGAAGACATTTCATTCTTTACCTCAGGCAGCAAAATGTCACGAGACAGCACAAAAGAGAGAAGTTAAGTCCTTGCTCCTATAGCTAACTTTCATCAAATGTTTCCTGAATATGTTTCCACATACATGTAGTTCTGCCATTAGAATTAATACTCAAAGTCTGTTTACTATGGCCTAGAGGTATACTGTACAACTTATTATGAACCTCCCAGCTACTATCAGTCCAGGGGCAAAAGCCAACAGGTTCTGGAGAACTGGTAGTGGAAATTTTGAGTAGTTTGGAGAACCGGCATATACCACCCCTGGCTTGTTCCAGAGTGGGGTGGGAATGGAGATTTTACAATATCCTTCCCCCAGGAGTGGGGAGAGAATGGGGATTTTGCAGTATCCTTCCCCTGGAGTGGGGTAGGAATGGAGATTTTGCAGTAACCTTCCCCTGCCATGCTCACCAAGCCATACTATGCCCACAAAGCCACACTCACAGAACCGGTAGTAAAAAAAATTGGATTTCACCACTGTATCAGTCTCATCATGTTTCAAAACTATTGTTTTGCAGCACAGATGTGCAACACAGGAAAAGTGAAATGATGTTCTATTGGTGCATTCTGAAGATAATGTTCGTTCAAACCCTGATGATTACATTTGTGATATTAAACCTCCATGGCTCATCCCAGTTACTCATCTGTACATGGCCCAGAAGAGTGAACCACACCACGCAGCTCTCCTCCTGTTAATCCTGACCAAGCATTTCATTGAAATTCACTATTTTGCATTTAGGAAAAACATTCTGCCATTAAAAATGTGCAAAAACCTTTTGGCATAATTCAGTAGTGCATTCTTTAAAAATTACGAACATGCCTCTACTAGATAATATCCAGGCAAAAGTGAAGCAAAGAACGTTTACAGCATGCACAAATACTATAAACAAGAAATATAAAAGCAGAACTAAAATCCAAAAGATTTCCAATGACTGCATAAATGTGAAAACAAAAATATATGAAGTTATTTTAATTTGACGTCAGAGCATTAAAGCTTGGCTTCAGTTGTCTCAGCTAGATATAAATGTGCATACCTGTATGTGTTTAAACTTACGAGATTTTAAAATAACCATACAGGACATATATTTGATTTATATGCCGCCCTTCTCCGGAGACTCAGGGCGGCTTACAGTGCATTAAGCAATAGCCTTCATACTTTTGTATATATTTATACAAAGTCAGCTTATTGCCCCCACAAACTGGGTCCTCATTACTATATTACTCCAACTTGTTAATATTTATTCATTTTAATGTACTTACAGAAGGACTTATCTCCAGCTAGTTGATAAAAGTGACGACAGACCTGGGAAATCCGGGAAATATCTTTATGAGTCAGCAGGGAAAAGATACAAAGCCACAATTCATCAGGAAGAAGCAACCACAGTGTGAGACTGCAGTCACTTTTCTAAACGAAATGAAACAAGAAAGCAATTGAATCCCAAAACAACAACAGTAACAACCATGCAAGTCAGATCAATACTGAATAAATGAGACACATGTGAGCAAGGCAGTAGCAGATCAAGGTTATGATTTAATTCACAAATTGTTATTTGTGAACTTTGCTCTCTGCTGGAAGATACCTGTAACTATTTTTTTTTCTTCTAACAATCTGGATGTTTTAAAAATATTGAATGCTTAAACTAAATTATCACTGTATTTTTTTATAAAACAACTTCAAACAAAGGGCTACAGAATGGAACATAATTCCTATTATATACACACGTATAACAAACATGCATGTTTGTGAGACTGAAAGATAGACAACCACTACACATGATTCATTTAATACAAAGAGTTAATTTTGTTTGCAGTTTTGATGGGTAAAACCAAACGATCATAACTTAGAAAAATGTGTATAATCAGAGGTATTATAATCATTGCTTGTTAAGTACAATACTGAAAAAAGTGACCTATGACCATTTTTCACAGTTACAACCTTTGTAGCATCCTCATGATCATGTGATAAAATTCAGCTGCTTGGCAACTGGTTCATTCTTAGGACCATTGCTGTGTCCCAAGATCATGTAATTACTTTTTGCTACCTTCTGGCATGCAAAGTCAATGGGAAGCCAGATTCCCTTAACAATCACATTATTAATTTAACATCTGCAGTGGTTCACTTAACAACTGTCGAGAAAAGTCGTAAAACGGGGCAAAACTCACTTAACAAATGTTCTCATTTAACAACAGAAAATTTGGACTCAATTGTGGTTGTAAATTGAGGCCTATCGGTAGTAGACCAAATTTTAATTGAGTAGTCCATGTTTTATTGTGTTGTGTAACTGCTAGTAATCAAATTAATTTAGTAAACTAAGGTTCGATTAAACATAGTTTAGCATGTTATAGAAAGAGTCATAGTCATGACCTCCATTTTTTCTTACATACAATAAATACAGTTATAGAACACAAAACCATACAATAGAGAGCAATCATCATGAGGTTTAAAAGATTATTTTAATTAAAAGATTTGAAAGGAAGAGTTCCAGCCTCAAGATGCACTGTGTTTCCAACCATGTCACCCTGACATTCTTAGAAAATGGTGGCTGCAACCCATGGTTACTAGTGAATGTACACAGATGGTCCTCGATCTACAACTATAATGAAGCCTGCCCATGATGGTTGCAAATCATGACAGTCATAAAGCACTTAGTTGCCAACTGCCTGCAATTACTGCAAGTTTGAATCTCACCAGGCTCAAGGTTGACTCAGCCTTCCATCCTTCCGAGGTAGGTAAAATGAGGACCCGGATTGTGGGGGCAATAAGCTGACTTTGTATAAAAAAGAACACCACTTTGGATGGAGGGGGGGCAAAAGCTAAGCAGGTATATACAAAAGTATGAAGGCTATTGCTTAACGCATTGTAAGTTGCCCTGAGTCTCCAGAGAAGGGCGGCATATAAATTGAACCAATCAATCAATCAATCAATAAAACAGATCACCATGTGACCAGACATGTTTTTACTACCTTTTTTTGAGGACGTCATTAAACAGATGCCACATTCGTAACGTGAATATTTTCTATGGGATGTTTTTCCTGAAAACCAGAAGTAAATGCTGGTTTTCAGTAAAAATGTTATAAAACACAGTCACATGGCAATGGGATGCTGCAAACAGACATAAATACAGGCCAGCTGCTTAGTGTCCATGCAGTCACATAATTGTGGGAGGAAACTGTCAGAATTTCAGAACCAGGTCATAAACAACTTTGCGGGGGAGGGTATGTTGGAACTTCAAATAGTCATTAATAAATGGTCGTAAGTTGAGCACTACCTTTATTTTATTTCCTTGGGCACTTTAGCCCCAATTGCCTGTGGCTATTTAAATCAGACGCTATCTTCAACGCTGGCAGATTAATATACCAGCCGGACATAGATTTTCAGGGTACCAATACTGATGATATAGCATAAGCTTACAAAAAATCAAGGAAGGAATTACTGAACAACAATCTGAGCAAGTTATGGTCTGGTTGATCGTGAAAAGTTGGAATTGGGTGAACAACAACTATACCTATATTGAAAGGACTGTTATAATTAAATGGGACACTTAACAACATAGAAGCCTATTTTGAACAGGTGCATTTCTTCTGAATATCCATGCAACAAATTACATTAAAAAGCTCAACAAGAATGTTGCTCACATAATGATTATTACAAGAAGCAGAGAAGAACTTTTAACATACTGTGATATGTCTATGCAAATTGATTACATAACCATCATAAACTGTATCCCACAGACCCAGAAAACTATTTCAAAATCAGCCAATTTTGAAAGTCCATCTGGTGAAGGGAAAACACCAGTGTCCTCATCCACAACTCCTGACTCTAACGGCCTGCAAGCTGAGGGCTGGCCAAGTTTAAAGGCTGCTTTGCCAAAAGGGGAGGTAGGGGAGGGGCGGGGGGAGGGAATTGGAGAAAAATATGGAGGAAGTCAGCAGATACCAGAGTATGACAGCAAAGATAAGCCTGCAGATAAAGTGCTGGAAATTCCCTTATCATGGCCTATATAAACATACTCTCCCACCTGTCTACGCTGCCTGATTGGGACCCAGATCATTTGTCAGGTAATAAATAGATGTGGTTCCTCTATTGGAATTCTTTATGTAAAGAAAGTTAAGGGCCAGACTGTTCACAAGAATCATCGTCTGTTTGTGTGGCCCTGGTGCCCTCCGTGTCTGCTGGTGTGAAGGATATCATTTCTCAAACTATTGCTGCCTACCCCATTCGATGTGTCCTTTGATTTGTATATTTTATGTTTGAGAAATTTTCTTTTGCAGTCCAATTTTCTTGGACTGCCGACACTGTTTCGTTTTCAATTCTTGACCCTGAATGTTCCTAATACCTGAAAGAGTATGGGAAGAATAAACTGCAACAGGTTTTCTACATCTTTGGAATCGAGTGTTTGCTGCTACTCATGAATCAGTTCTGTGACTACAAGGAACTTTGCCACAGTCCTTTTAAAAAATGCTTTCTATATTGTGTCCAATTATGGCTGTGTGCCATAGCTATTTCAAAAATAATTCTCAAGTATTTCAGACTTCTCATGAACACAATATCTCACTTCTATTAAAGCAGTCCATCTCTTTTTTTACACTTCTGCACAAGCCTGAAAAAAAATATGGTGGCTTTAATAATCATATTAACTGTAATAAGTCAGTTCCTTAAAATAACTTTTCACCCAGAAGATTGGAAAAGGATTTGATTTATAACATTATCAAAATGTTATAAATGTTCTAAACCTTAACTACATAATGGTATACATACATTCTCCAAATGCTTCTGGTGCTACTGTTGCAATATATAACTTAGAAGACAAACATGCTTACCATGTTTAATTTGTTATAATCCTGAGAAGCGTTTTTATACTGCAGCCTACATTGTGTCCCTAGAAAAGAAATATGAACTTTTGAGTTTCCCAAATATGAAGTTATTTGGGACAGCACAGCTTTTCAGAATCGTAGAAATTGACAGTATTCATTGAAATTCCACTGTAGCTCAAGATATATTCATCTTGAGTATGTGTCAAACAACTTGAAATTTCATTGGCTCATACCAATTTCCTTTCATTGTAACTCAAGTTGCACTAAAATATTAAAATACTCCTTTTTGCAAGAGTGTTTTGGAGTCTTTTGCTTGGCAGATGTGAGAATGGAAAAAATAATATATTTTGACATGCTGAATGCTTGAGTTATCATAGCTGGGTTGCAAAAACCCAGACAGTCACAAGATCACAGCAAAGTGATATTTGCTCATATCTGTCTGCATTTTTCCAGCCCGAGCTTAGTAGTTCTGCTGAATGCAGGCAATGCAAAAACAAGCTCTCCTTCTACCAAGCAAAATGTAGTCTGGCATAACTACAGTGAGTTCAAACTGTGAAACCACCACTTGAATTCAGAGCTTTCTGGTGGCTAAACTTTCAACAAAACTTACGCTGATTCTCCCAGTCGGTTTCCTAGTCCCTTTTAAAAGTGCCAATTATGATGTTCTGTGTTGTAAATGCAATCCATAAACAATTATTGTCTCATTTTACCTTTCACACTTTGAAATCAAGGAAGCTTTCCTACACATCCACATGTGCAGATGCTCTACACTACAATGTGATTTCAGTGCTGGATGAAGTCCCTGGCTACAAACCTATGACATCATGCATTTTCACATATTTCTGTGGGAATTTATATACAGAAAGAATATTTTGTTGCCCAGAAAATGTTCTCCAGATCAAATATTTTTTTAGACAATGGCCAAAGTCACATGGCTTATTCTAAAAGATGGTGACAGTAGCAAATTATTCTTCCATTTCTATGTAGAAGGGAGGTAGACAGAATTTAGTTATTGCAAGAAAATGCTGTAATTCAGGAGCCAGGGCACCAACTTAATGTTAAATTCTACATACTGTTGGTTAATGAAAAGAAGCACTGATTTCTGCCACAGGTCAACAGAAGCGAGTGTGAACACATGGTTGTCTGCCAATACTTTGCAGGAATGAAACACTGTCAAACAGAAGAGTCAGCAGCAAATGATGGTGTCAAACTGCTTTATTTTTCTCTAAAACAAATAGTTGGTTCCCTCACTCTTTTGGTAAATGATGTTAATTAATAGGCTGATGAGTCATTGGATCAAGTCCGCCATAGTTTTAAGCAACCCCATAGATATAGTTCCAATTTCAGAAACCAATTTTGTTATGAATAAACCAAGAACCAGTCTCTGATTACTAGTATAGATGGATGGATAAATAATGTGTTTGTTTCTTTGCTTTTTAGAATACTTATATGGCCATCCTACTCCAATAACATGACAGCATACAAATCACTATACAAAATACAAAAGGAGAACCACCACTAAATGGTACTAAAGCAAAACAAAGCGTTTAAATGGCAGAAACTAATATTTGTTGTAACCCATTATATATGAATTTTGATTGTCCTGACTTAAGCATCCTTGGAAAAATCTAATTTGAATCATGAAGAAGCAATGATGAGCTATCTGTCATGGCAATATTTAATTCAAGCATCTGAATGAAATGTCCTAGGGGGAACACTGAAGGTATAATACAAAGTTTTCTGTTTCAGTGAAGGTATATGTAAATTTCATAGAGGAAAAAAAGGATTAGTTTGCACACAAGAAAAAGTTCAGGAAGCATTAAAGTCATGAATGTGCTAGTGTCTGGGCTGCTATTGGATAAAATACAAAAAGAAGTGGAAATTTTCAAAAGATTCCAAAAATAATTGAGTGATACAAACCTCCCACCTTTCAAAATGGAGACTCGTTTTATTCAACTCGTTCCCAGAGAGGTTGATTCTTCTTTTAATTAAAACAATCTGCATTTATCTGTTCAGTGCAGATCACCCAATGACTGAAAGCAGAGCCCCCACAAAAAATTAACATGGTAAAAAAATGTATTGTGATGAAACAGGTTCTTTATGAAAACAGGCTAATCTGATTTTAAAGGCTACTTTAGACAGAAGTGGACAATCCCTGTTCCACCCCATACAATTAGGTTAATTTTACTACTAAAATTACTATTGAAAAACAAGATCTGTTAGAAAAACAACATTTTAAGATGTTTTATTTGTCATGGATTTAATTATAGTGGCAATGGGTACTTGCCACTGTCCTGAAGCAGTGGGTTGGGGACAGATTATCCTGGATTAAGGAATAGAAAGAAAAGTGAACAGAGTTTTTAACAACAAGGATATCACCTCAAATTCTACAAACCTGAAGATGGGCAGCTCTGAGAGTTATAACTGCTCTTCCTTATTAACTTCTTGCCTGTTGCAGGTCTTTGGACATATCGTGATTTACTGCAGAGAAAAACATAGTGCAACATTAATAAAAACAATTACACAAGATGTTATGTGGATCAATATTTAGAATATTTGATTTACACATGAAGAAAGTCAGTACCCACACCTCCTAGAAGAATGAAATATTCTAGGAAATATTAAAAAGGCAGAATATTATATTTCCCTGGATGAGAAAAGGAGAAACATGTTTTTTTAAAGACAACGCAGCTCCCTGCAGCTCCCTGCCCCCAGCAGATATTTGGTGCCCATTGAGAACTGGGCCAGCCTATCTACAAAACAAAAGCCCTCAGCTCCAGGGTGATGGGATTAAGACATGATCCTCTAGGACATAATAAGATTATCCAGCTCACCACTTGGCACAACCAAGCCCCTTCATTACATCACCCAGCAAGGTTCAACCAAACTCGATTCAGACAAACATAACTCCACATGGGAGTCTGCAACCAATAGGATACATGCCCTTGCCACAGGAACTGGAAGCTCAAGGTCAAAGCCCAAGAGAGGGTATAAATAACACTCACTCTCCACTCCAAGTGGTCAACTACCCAGGACTTCAAACCCATGTGGTCCTGTTCACCATTAAGCCATCCTTCCAAGCAGCCTCCATGTTTCCAGTGTCTTTCTCCCCACTTGGAACTGAATCCAAATGGACATTTCTTCACATTTTTCTCAGCCTCAAAATCACTGGGCCAGTTGTTACTTATCCATTCCACACTTTCCCTTCATGATTAATATGAAGGAAAAATATGCAGGTAGCAGAGGCAAGTGAGGTGGTACTGGATGATAGCACTCAAATTTCTTCTGCTTACCCAGCTTACTTTAGCTTGTGTTGTTTTGCTGTCTTTAAGGGGAAAAATGGCCCCAGAGTTAATTGTCAGGTTAGCGCTATGCTTGATTCTCCAGAAAGTCTAACAATCTGTTAGACTTTCTGGAGAATCAAGCATAGCGCTAACCTGTCCATAAATAAACAGATTACAATTTTCTCCAAATAGTCAAAAGATGAAGGAATTTAAAAATCAAAATAAGCAAGAAGCAATTAAGTTTGTTTTGCTTTTGTGCCTTTGAGTCAATTTTGACTTCTGGCAACTGCCTGGATTAGTTCCTGAAATTTTCTTGGCCAGGTTTTTGCAAGTGGTTTGCCATTTCCTTCTTCCTAGGGCAGAGTGTGACCAGATCAGAGCTTCTGGTGCCTCCGGGTTTCTAGCCTAACACTTAACGACTAACCAAACAGGCTCTCTAATTTAGTCTTAAAAAATGCAAAGATCACCACTCTCATGAAATTCATGCATTTTTGTGATACAAAGCAGTGGTGGGTTGCTCCCGGTTCGCAAGAACCAGTAAAAAATTTTAGTAGTTTGGAGAACCAGTAATAAGATTAGCTGGCCACGCCCCTGAACCGGTTCCCGGCCTGGTCGCTGCTCGCTTACCCCACCCACCATCATGCAGCATGCAGCCTGGCCAGAGGACCGGAGGAGAGCGCAGCTTCTCACTCATGGAGATCTACCGGTGGGGAAGTGGGTGCGGTAAGAAATGCACGAGCCAGGAAGCAGTTATGCTCCCTGGCCAGAGAGGGTTGCACAAATCTTTGCTGGAGTGAACGTGCAATCCTCGCCGGCCAGGGAGCATAACCTCTTCATGGTTCGTGAATTTCTTACCGCACCCATTTCCCCGATAGATCTCCATGAGTGAGAAGCTGCGCTCTCCTCCAGTCCTCCTGGGGTGGCTTGCCTCTCTGCTGGTTCCTCCAGCAGCAGCCTGTCTATTACCAGCGAGAACAGCCTGCTACCACAGCCTGCCCCACCCTCTCTGCCCCAGAAGTTGCTCAGTGCTGCCGGGGAAGCGGCATAATGAGAACCGCTCTTGCTGGGGGCAAGGGGGTGGCGGCGGCAGGAGCAGCAGGCCAGGACTTCCCTCCCTCCCTCCAGAGACCTGGAGCTATCTTTAGCTTCGCTCAGCCGGCGTGGGAGGCACGGGGCCTGGCAGATCCCCCCATAAAGGATGGAAGGAAGGAGGCCTGATTGACTGACAAAAGTGTCCACGGAGGAGCCGAGGATGTGCCTATCCTGACCCTGCTTAGCGCCTTTTTTTTCCTAAAACCAGGGACCACTCTGCTCTCACAAGGCGCAGGGACTTCCCATCCCGCTCCCTCTGTCGGGACTGAGGAAGACACACTGAGCTTCTCTTCAAGGAGTTGTTAAGGGGAAGAGAAGGACGGCTGACAGAAAGAATGCCTGCGGGGGGCATAGGATGTGGGGGTTTGCCTCAGCCCCTCGACATCCCTCGGCTTCCGCGGGGGCAACCACTGGCCCCAGACAAGCGCCTCCGTCTTTGCGGCTGCAGAGCTTGGGAGGGGAGGCCAGCACTTAGGGCACCAGATAAAAGCCAGGCTGGTGGCTCTGGGGCTGCTTTGATGGAGCTGGGTAAACTGAGGGGAGGAAGGAGAAGGAACTGATGGGCAGGCTAGAGTAGCTCACTTTCCCCTCAGCGGGGCTTCCCCGTCGGAGCAGCAGGAGGAGGAGGAAGAGGCGGGAGAGGCTTTGCTAGCTGTCTGGCCGGGACTCAGAGGCAGTGGCTGTAATAGGGCATTGGGTATGCAGAGGGGGGTGAAAGAAGGGCAAGCAATTAAATGTCTTGTGAGTGTATCTATGGAATTGTTTTTGCATTTTTTTCTGCAACCTCTTAAGGTTGTAGAAAAAAATGCTTTTAAAAGTAAAAAAAAAGAAGTTGGCACACCCACCCAGTCACATTACCCTCTCCACAAGCCACGCCCACAAATAACCCACGCCCACAGAACCAGTAGTAAAAAAATTAGAACTCATCCCTGATACAAAGTCTATGCCAAGATCTATTGTTTTTATTTAGATCATTATATCATGCATGCACTTCAATGCTATTCCCTTTACGTTAAGCAAAACTATGCAAAGCACAGAAGAATGTAAAAAAATGTTGAGAAAAAGAAACTGGAGACGATAAAAGATAACATAACTAAATCAACTTTACACTAACAAGATTTACCATACTTCTATGTACTTTCTACTACCACAACCTATTTTTGTTTTCATCTATGAATACACTGAAGATATTACTATAGAAATTTACATATAGGTGTAGAATATTACTTGTACTAGACTTAATATAATCCATCTCAAATTAGTATTTCATAATTAAATGAAAGTTGTTCTGCAGGGAAAACATTCACAGAAGAAGCCAGTATTCTCTTTAAAATAGTAAAAGACATAATACATAATAGAGTGATTATAAAAGAACAGTGTTGACATCATGAGGTATTTATAAAGTATAAAGCAATCTACTGGGAACCATTATAAATTCTGGGTTTAAAAAATAGAAACCAGAGCACAGAGGAGATATGCCTTTTGTAAAGGCACTGCTTTGTTCACACAGTTGTATTAAATATTAAATAAGCAAACCTTGGCTTCAGTTCTCTCTGTGTGTAAGATGAGCATGAAATGTTGGCTCTTTCCCAATGTTTCTTAGGACTAGTCTGTTTGGGATTTGATTTCCTGCTTTCAAAAACTTCCTGGTCTATAAAAAAATGATCCACAGAATATATTAGCTGCAGTCATAGTTAATTCCAACAAGCAGTTAAAGGAGCTCCAGGGAATGACATAAACATCTAAAACACATCCTTGGTATTCATAAGGCATATTAATAGAATATAATGAGTCCAAAACCAGAAACAACAAATGGAGTCTGATTGGATTTCCCACTTTAATTACATTTGGATATAGAAGAGAAACTCTGAATGTCAGCTGTGGAAATGTTGGTTTCAGTGGCCACAGAGATGTTGGACCAAATTACAACTTCTCTGCTCCTGCTGAGAAGGAAGGGGAGAGAGGTTGCCAGTAATTAATAGAATACATGTATAACAGAAGAATAAGCCTATTCCCAGAGGAATCACAGGAACTAATGTTTTTATTAAAATATTGGCAGTGAGGTTGCATCGTTGTGCTGAAAACACTGCCTTTTTCTTATGTGCATGTGACATCACACATAGCTACCTCCAGTTTGCCCTGCCCGGGTAGTGCTTGCACTATTACAGCAATGCCAAAAATGTCACTTCACGAGTGGGCAAAGACCCGCTCCCCCCTTTGATTTACTAAATCACTATGAAGTGGATTATTCTTGTTGCTAGAACTAAACAATCCTACCCTACTTGGGAGCAACCTCTTTATGTTTTATGTAAAATGTATTTGGGGGGTTTATCTCATTTATGTGGAACAATAGAACCAAGAGCATAAATAGCAGCTTCTTCGTGTACCCAGTCTTAAAAAAATAAACACTCTACCAAGGACTGGACATATTGTGAGATCAGAACACAGAAAAAACTTTGGATATACAGTATGAAAAGTCTCAAATGGAAGGTATGTTTATTCATAATTTCATGTATTTCTAAATCTGTTCTGAAAAATACCAACATTTATTAGTAAATAATGAAAATGAAGATAAAACTGAGGGGTCTCTGAAACAGCTGGCTGTGGTGAAGGAAGTTGAGATGGAATAACAAATGCATGGATACGTTTTTAAACTGAGTAGCACCTTAACACTTCCTTTTTCATCCAGAACTAGATATTGTCATCATGAAAGAGCCACTGCTAACACGTACAAAGATGGCTTTATTTTTTTATTACTTTCTTACCATAGCATATATTCGTTCAAAACTCTTATACATTCGTAATGGCTAGCTCTCTTTCATTATGGTGGTGGACAGGACATCTGGGAATCTTGGGGTTCTCAGCATCATTAGCGCATCACACAGCACTCCAAAGGATATGTATAGCCTGCAAATTATTTTCCCCTCTCCTTAATACATGGAAGATAAATTTAAATTCTTCCTGAGTGACTGACATAAACCCTACAATTAAGGTATTAAATATGAAATCCTATAAATCCTGTTGTTTTCAAAGGAGTTTATGGCTAATACTGTTCCTAGATTATGTCATTAAACCTGAGTCACTGCCATACCATGGAGTCGTAATTTTAAATTATAAATGAAGTAGCACATTTCCACTAAATATAGAAGCTCTCGCTTATACTTTCTGTTTGTGACAAAGTAACATGGGACTAAATGTCCTCCAAACAGTTTTGATTTCACATTCGCAACCAAATGGCTAATATAATATAAGACATTCTGGAAACGATTGTCTAAAACATTAAGTTTCCTACTCCTGCATGACATCTCACTAACTAGAAAACAACAATTTTACCTTTAAAACTGCCTGTTCTCTCCATTTTTGGGGGGCCGCTATTTGCAAACTGAGGCTTCAACACATAGTCTTCAAAATGATTTTGCTGTTTGATGATCTCAATCCTTTTCTTGCCTTCAGAAGTTCCCAGATCATTGTTCATATTTTCATCTGTCTGCTCCTCATACATGCTACCGTTCTTACAGTAGCAGGGTCCAGTATCATAATAGGCTTCTTTGAAAAAACCACGTTCTTGACAAAAAAAGAACTGATGGGCATTTTCATACTGAAGACTTCTGGACTCATTGAGATAGTTCAAATAAAAATAATATTTAGCCAAAACGCCCTCACTACGGCTGGAATCTAATGGGACTGTATTGCTATAAAGTGGTTTCTCATGACCATCCCCTTTAACAAGTGCAGGGAGGAACTCTTTAGCTCCCTCTGCTGGTTTGAGACCAGTTGCAGAAATATCATTTACAGAGCCTTGCTCATTTTTGGGAATGATACAAGGCTTACGGATTACCTGGTCATCATCACTGATCTGGGGTGGCCCAACTAGCATAACACAGTCACTATTGCTCTTATTCACACTTTTAAGGCTGTGATTCAGACAGTCTGAGCCCTCTTTATAAGTATTATCTTCTGAAGGCTTCAGTAATGAACTCACAGAACTGCTCTTAATTTGCATAACTGAAAAGTCCAATGGAGATGTTAATTCTGCATCTTTTTGATATGTAGCTTTGTTAAAATTGACATCCTGTTCTCTGATGTATTTCCTCCCTTTAAAGATCTTGTCCATTTCCAGCATTTGCTGTAATTTAGATTCATTTCTCTCTGAGGGTCTCTCTTGAGGTTGAATATCTGACATCTGATCCCTCAGCTTATCTTTTCCTACTGTAGACTCTTCGTGGTTGCTTTTCATGGAATTCTGTGTTCCGCTAAAATCTTTATATTTTGGGGTCTGTATAAAATTCCTGCATTTATAGTCTTGAATCTCCAAGATTTCCATTCCTGGATTCCATTTTTCACAGCTGTCAGGCTTTATTTTGAAGACCAATTCATCTTCCAGCATTGATGAACTGAAATATTTCTTAACGGTTGGATTGTCAAAGTTAGCACTGTCACCAAGCTTTTTATAATTTTTGCTGTCCATAGTTGGCCACTTTAAATTATTTTTTGTCATATTTGTCCACTCTTCATCTGAACTGTCACTGAGTGGAGCCCAAAAATAGTTTTCATTTTTATGCTTGGCTGCATGGATAGAATTTGAAATTATGTTTGCAGAACATAATGTATTATTATTTATCAAAGTCCCAGGAGTTTCTTGTTCAAAATTCTCTGAATTATTTTCAAAGGCTAAAGAACTGTTTAAAATATTTGCATGTAATAGCTTTGGATCAAAAGTATCAGGCTTTTTATTTATGCTATCTTTGCCCCTGTTATTTTGAACCATCTTTTTAAATATGCAGTGATCCAAGACAGATTGACTACTTTCCTGAATGCTATTCCCAAAAGCCGACTGATCAAGAAACAATTCTGTCCAATTTACATCTTTGAGTTTTTGAATCTCAGGGATGCTACTTTTCCTATGTAGTTCATTATCTAATTCTGAAATACATGTATTCTTTAAGCATTTTCTTTCAAGTCCAGCTGTAGCTGTTGCTGTTTCTTCTTCCTTTCGTAGAGACGTCACTTCAGAGAGCTTCCAAATGGTTGAATACTTTTTTCCATTTACTGTTTTGTTAGATTCTTCAAAGCCCATCTTTCTATCAGTTGTCAAATTCAACAAACAACTTCTAGACCGTATGGAATTGTTATTATCTGCTGAATAAGGCACTATTTTTCCATAGCAAGTTATAGGAGTATATGGTAGAGATTTCATGAAAAGTATCAACAACAGATGGGTGTAGTATCTTCTGAGGAAGATATTCCATCTGTAGAAATAAAAAAGTGCATATTAAAACAGTGCATTTTATCTGAAGTTGAAAACTACTGCTGAGCCTAAAGGGTTAAATGTTGGAGGTCTCATATCTTGTCTCCCATAAATCCTTGAGTTTATATACTCTGGCCTACCTCGTTACCTTAATACTGCTTCCTGGTTATTGTTACTACTACTTTTTTTCCAAAGAATGCTTTTGCTTGGGATCCTATCCCTACTGCTGATGTATAAAAGGGGGTGGGGGGAGGAACTCTCACAGCCTAGATGCTTTACCAGCAAATAAGTTTAAAAAATGAAAATAATGAATTAAATTCTCTAACTCCTCTTTCTGGCAATTTGAGTTTTAAATTATTAGGGAAAACAAAGCCCTGTCTTGGAAGTTAAATTGATATAAGTTATAATTAAATCACACTTTATTAAGAAAGGAAAAAAGAACAAGCAAAATTTTATTATTTATTTTAGGGAGTCATATGTACAACAATCAATATTTCAGGAAATAAAAAAAACAGTGCTGTTAAATCCATAAATGGTACTTAAAGGAATCTGCTATAAAAAAACTATGAAGGAGAAGATAATCTTGCGATAGATCACAAGTTGACCTGCTGGTCGAAGATCTCAAGAGGCATCAAGTATACAACAGCTGAGTTTGCATAGTTCCTTTTTGATTCAACTTTACTTGGACTTACTTTTTGGCTTTCTGGAAATTCAAAGCTAAATTTAGCAGCTGAAGAAAAATGTCAACCTTCTGCTTCCCTTCACTCACAAAACGGCATTACCTTTTTTCTCCCGTAGAAATATTTCCTACCATCTCATGCAAAAATAAGCAATTATCTCTCCCCAGGAGTGAAAAAGTTGAGGATTTGACTCAGTGTGCTGTATATGACAAACTACAAGTCACCTCAATGTTGGCAGAAATGGACAGAGTGCCTGTCATTTACATCACTCAGTATCCAAAGTCACTTCAATGTTGCAGAAATGGACAGAGTGCCTGTCACATCACTCAGTATCCAAGAAGGAGATAAATGACAAAACATGTCACACTGTGATGTAAACTTCACTGATTTTATACTTGTGTTTTGACATTGCACACACAAATATCTAAGGGTCGCAGTTTGTCTTGTATGTCAGGATACACATTTTGTCATGTTGAAGAAACCTCCGGATGCTGTAGACCCTATAAATATGGGACTGAGGTTTTGCTTGCACATTCACAGCAGGTATAGATACTGATATTTCACATAATTATATTAAATTCAAACTAATAAGGCTGCACCTCTCAGAAGTTGAAAAAGCCAAAAATACTCTTTTATAATCTCTGCAAAATACTATAAATCCTCATCTTATTTACATAAAACAATGAACTTCATCTTCCTGAACCAATGGACACATATGGAATAAGTATTTTCAAAGTTCTTACAAAATAATGCAAATAGATGTGGCCAGTTATGCATTTTGAAAAAGTGGGATGGAGAAACTTGCCTAACAGCAAATTGAGGTCAAATCGTCAAAAATCATTCAAAATAATTTAGCCAACAAGTGCAGGACACAGATTTCCAGTCACAAAGTTGCTGAAACAAAGCACAACAAAAGATAAAATTTAAATTGCTACTTTTTTTTTTTAGAGAAACAGGATTAATAAACGATTTAAGCAATAGCCAAACTGATTAAGGATTAAAAGAGCAAAATTCTAGCTAGGAGCATCTGTAGGAGGAGAACAAATACATTAAGGATGGCAGTCACACCTGTGTGATTAAAACTTCAAGGGTTTTTTTTGTGTGTGTGTGGCATATCTGACTGAATCAATAGAACACCCTGTTGTCACACATGAAATCAGTTCACCATCATTCAGCAAGCCACTGGTATCTGAACAAACCCTGATGACACAAAAATGACAAACGTGGCTATATCATGATGCAAATATTGAACTTATATACACGCACCCTTGTCCTCCTTGTCCACCAGCAGCTGTAGAGGCAGGATAGGGGTAAGCAGTGGAAAAGCCACACTTTCTGCTCTGTTCTCTGTCAGCTCCCACATGGAATGATAGTTTTGGAGGTTGAAGCATTCAGGATGCACATGTGAATATTCCTAAAACCAGGATCTTGACTTGAGTAATGAGTTTTTATAATGATTTGGGACAGAACATAAAACATACTAACCTTCCTGATTTAAAGTTTCCATTTTATATGAGGGAGAAAACACCTTATGAAACACCCAAATCTTATTTCTCAGTCTCACAGAGAGTGTGAGAACACAGCATTTTTATCTCATGCCAGCTCCTTCTAATTTACCAGAAAAATTAAAAGGGGACAAGGCTTGACATGTCAGTTTGATCTACACCCAGCTTGGTCATGTGGTTAAGGCACCTAGCTGGAAAGTAGGAGACCAGTTCCTCCTGCTTTAGCTACGAAAGCCAGCTTGGGGGCTTGGGGCCAATCTCTTCCTCTCAGCCCAGCCCAGCCTAGCCCACAGGGTTATTGTTGTGAGGAAAATTGGTAGGTGTGTTGGATATATTCTCAGCCTTGAGTTATTTTTTTTAAGGGGTATAAATAAAATAAATATCTCTCTGGATTTTTTTTCTTTATGCAAGACTTGAAGTGGAGGGGAGAATTTCATACATGACCTTGTAGGTCATCTAGTTCAACTCCCGCCCCCCGTCCAGGCGGAAACCCTACTACACCATTTCTGACAGATAACATCGGGCAGCCCAGTTCTGATTTCGGCTCGACAACCTCGACAAACCTCTCTCTCTCTCTCTCTCCAACCACGAGCCTGAGCTACGGGTAGTAAAACCCACCTCCTCCGTCGCTACGTAGCATCTCCCTAACCAAGTTCCGAAAGCAAGGAAACTGCGAGCCTCCCTTGCGCAGCAGCGGGAAAAGTGTTGCCTGCGCGGCTTGGTTGCAGTTTTCGCGGCGCCCTCAAGGAGATTCCAAGTGGGGCCGACCTCTTTCTCTCTCTCTCTCCTCTTTGGAAGAAAAGGGTCGAGAGGAGGCGCCGAAGATGAAGGAGCCGCTGGGAAGTTCTCTCTTAATACCAGCCGTGGGAAATGTGTACTCCGCCATCCCCGTGGCAACCGAGGACCGAGGGTGGAGCCGGCTGCTGGGGGAGAAGGGTGGAGATGCTGGCTCCGTTCTCCTTGCTGAGAGTCTGAACCGTATATATTTCATTCAGCCGTCCCCGCCCGCCTTTTCCCTCGTCCTCTTTCTCTTCCGAACCCGACCGCTGGAAATCCAACTCCTGAGCCCGCCAAATGACCTAGATTGGTGGTTGCAATTCAACACCACATTAAGCAGTCCCGATATATCTGACTTTATCCTATGACAGCAATAAGCCTATCAGACGAATTTTGAGCCTGCGTTTCAAGAGGCTTTCGGCTGCCGTGTGTATCTGCTTATGTACTTACTCCAAGGTTAACTTCAGACCAACCATCAAGTAAACAATATTCCAATCAAGAAACTGCCAAAGAGCCATTAGTAAACAACCCATGCAAAGAAACCTGCACCCACACAGACAGGCAAGTCACCAGAATATGAATTGACAGCAAACAGCTTATTCCTTACCAGCGCTGATGATGTTACCTAGTTTGGGTAATGAAACGTTTGCAAGAAAACAAGCAAGGTCAGGGAGCACCCAGGACCCCCGTTTCCTTTTTCCAAGTCCTGGAAACTTTATTCAAAATAAATGGGCTCCACTGCTCTAGGGACAAGCGAAACTTTCCTTGCGTGAGCACAGATTTGCACTAGGGGGCGCTGTCGGATTCCGAGAAAGAAAGAAAGAAAAGTCCTTTTTCTGACCGCGGGAAAGTTCTGAAGAAATTGCACTGCTGCGCAAGCTTGGCTTCCAATGGCGGAACACGCGCAGTTTGCGCAGAGAAGCTTCCGTGCACCTGCAGTTTTAGAGTTTGGAAACCTAAGAAGGAGCGCGATTGAAACTCCATGCAAGATTGGGATTTGATTCTCGTTTCCCTCCGTTGACTCTTTGCTGCCCCGGAATGATGATGTCATAAATGCCATTTGGAGATTTTGGGGGGGGGATGATTGGAGTTTTAATTGAATAAAAGTAGATTGTATCAACTGTCATTATATAAATTTAGTGCAGATGCCAAACTATGTAAAAATGTATTAGCTTGGGGTATTTGGCTGCCTGACTATGAAGAAAAGGTCAGCAAAGCGGTCATTTTAGGTTTCCTTTTTTATTTACTAATTAGGCCAAAATGAGGAAAGGGAGGTTGAAGTGTGGAGACCCTGAAGAGTTGCCTAAAGGCACTACTGTTCCCTGTCCTCTCCAGATAGAAGTATCAAACACTTCATTCTCATGTCCTCTTAGCGGAGGCAAATATATTTCTCCCGTAACGTGGCTTTTTGCCTTTTGTTCCCAATTAAAATTCCCTTCTGTTGCCCTGCTTACTCTGAAACTGCCTCTTTTTACAAGATTTGTCAAGTTTCTTTTGGTACTTCAGTTTTGTAAAGTATTAAAAAGAAATCTCTTTAACAGACCTTTGATTTACTCAGTAAATTTGACTACTATAAGAGTTTAAAGAGACTGTTTTAATGTTCTATTAGTGTTTATTATAAACTGCTTAATGTTTGTTAGATTCATCATATAGAAATATTTTTCTTAAACAGAACTACTCCTTCCTCTTGCTTTCCAAATAAACTGCATTCCAAGCTGCAAAAAACTGACATCCTTTGAACAAGATGGTTTATACATTCTTAAGTATCCAGTACAAGCTTTGATAGTGTCACATTTATCATGATGCTATCACATGGATTGCACGTGTACAGGTAATCCTGAATTTACAACCACAATTGAGTTCAAAATTCTGTTGTTAAGCGAGACATTTGTTAAGTGAGTTTTGCCCCATTTTACGACCTTGCCACAGCTGTTAAGTGAATCACTGCAGTTGTTAATAACCTGCTTGTTAAGTGAATCTGACTTCCCCATTAATTTTGCTTATAAGAAGGTCGCAAAAGATGATCACATAAATATGAACCGGTTGCCAAGCAACTATGTTTTTATCACATGATCATGGGGATGCTGCAAAGGTCATAACTCTGAAAAATTGTCATTTTTCAGTGCCATAGTAACGGAATGGTCACTAAATGAACTGTACTTTGAGGACTACCTGTATAAAGCACAAAACCATTATAATACAAGTTGTATCACTTGCTACCCTTCACACTCTCCTAAACACATTGGATGTAAAGATTACATCATTGATTTGTATTTACCAAGTAGATAAAAATTCCAATGTTTGAAGTCTTGAACAAGGCTAGAGTGGCCCAGGTTCAAATCTTACCTAGTTCGGGTGGATTCCAACATTGAAACTTCATTGGATTACCTTGGATCATTCAGTATATCTCAGTCCAAACTTTATCATAGGTTTATTGTTGTGGGGATAAAAATGGGGAACTGTCATGCATGTAGTCCTCACTTATCAGCCACAATTGAGAATAGCAACTGTTGCTACATGATTCAGTCATAAAGTGAAACATCATGGGACCATGTCTGGCTTACAATATTGGTTCATCAATTCTGGCTGTGGTTATTAAATGGGTCACAGTGGGCCTTAAGTGTGTTGTCATGTGATTGCAGGACACTGACATCCCGGTTGCCAAATACTCAAATCGTGATCATGAGATGGTGGAAATTGGGCTGCATTGGCCGCAACTCTGAGTACCGGTGATATGTCTCCTTTTTCAGCACCATCATATTTAAACAGGAGTCTATCAGCCCATGGTGGCTTTTTTCAATATATATTTTATTAGGGAGTCTTATCATTACATTAACATATAAAACAATCAAGATATGGACATAGAAATGTTAAATTTACTTTACAAAGATAAGGCTCAAGTTTACAGGTACATTTCCCGCCCTACCCATGCCAGGAATTCTTGCCCATTTGCATTTCAGAGAAATAATCTCTATTTAATTCTTCCCAGAGTTTGTGTTTATAAATATTAAACAAATCACAAAGTATATGTCAAGTACAGAATGTTCTACAATATAGTCCAAGCACAAACAGAAATACACAATACTGCACCTACGAACTCTTCATATGCCATCTCTGGTACTTCCAGTTCTAGAGACAAGACTCTTCTGGTTTATGTACATACTCTTCAGTCTTTCTCATTTCTGTATCTAGAATCTAGAAAAAAGCCCTCACAATTTGATCAATATATCTCTATCCCTTCATGTACATGCACGTGCCATTCACTGTATACATATCCTTATTGCACAGTTTATTCTCTGAGGTAATTAGTTCCTCAAGCAATTCAATCTTTCCCAGATCAAATTAACTAATATTAACAAAGGTTTCTGATGATTTTGGAGTAATAGTACATGGACAAGACTACATTTTAGAATCCAGGATCTATAATTAAAGAGCTTGATATTTTATAAATACCCAGAGGACCAAGACAAGGGTTTGGATTTATTGCTATTATAATATTTGCAATATCTATATAGTCTACTTTTATAACTATATCTCTAAGATTACTGTCATTTTGGTTCTGGAAAACAACAATAGATGCCTCCTGACTGGGTTCTTGATTCAGCTCAAAGTTGCAAAAAGGATTAAATATGCACCAAATAATAGATTTATTATTATTTTTGCAATGGAGTAATTAAGGAAAGGAAGAGCTCAAAAATACATTGAAAATAAAATGGTTTCAGTCACAAAAACATACTTATAGTTGAAAAGATTGCCCTAAAAAAAACTACAAGTATTTTATATTTAGTTTTTAGATGATGTAATACATGCGAGGGAAATTACCCAAGCTTTTCAACTAGTCAATTATGTAAAAAAAGGTATCTAATTTAAAACTTGTGCCCTGATCCAGTTGCACTTAGCAACGGTGAGAACTGCAGAATATAAACTTTTCTAAATCAGGAGCTCATAATTTCTTCTACAATGCATACATCTTTTTTATAGAAATTTACAAACACAATCTGATTTTTAATTAAGCACATGGGAATTACATGGGGGTTACTGGTAGTTAGAAAGGTTTATATATTAGAAGGTAGATGAAATATGGATTCGGTTTGTTGCACTATGGAAATGTAACTAAAAAAATACTTTAAAAGTTTTTAACTAAGTTTAAAATGTACCTTAAGTACTTCATACATTTACTTGATTATTTAAAAAAATAATAATTTATTAGTTTGTAATAATAGATAGCAATTCTAAAACTTTAATAGAACAAGAAAAAAAAGCTGTAATCTTATATTCATTAATCTGGAACTCGGATCTAAACAACATATTCCAAAGGAAACAGGTATAGGACTGTAGGTAAATATCCTATTGCTGGTGTAATTCGGAAAGGGGAAAAGTGAATTTTGTGTTATGAAATCCAGATTGGCTATTCAGTTTAATTAGTTCTGCTTCTACTTCCTTACATTTGAAAACTGGGCATGTGAAAATGTTGATCTTCTCTAAATATACGAGATTTTAGTCATATCCTCTTAAGAGCTTGGAGTTACACAGGCACAAAATCTCCATCAAGACAACAAAGATAACAACACGCCACTGTCGAAAGGACACTTTTTATAAATAAATCATGTGCATCCATTGTTAATTACATCTGGTAAGAAAGCATGCTTAAAAATAATGCATGAAATTGTAACTCTGGGATTTATCGTAATGAAAAATAATGAATATAATTAGAAACTAACTTTTTCAGGTGTCTGAAATTCATAGGTTTTCACAGAAATTTCCTCTATCTTTGGAAACAAGTTAATTTTTTTAGTTGTGTATTTTAGTAAACTTAGCTTTTATCTTTTTTTAGAAAAAAATTACCATTTCTCTGCAACTTACAATCATGTATACTTAAAACAAAATCTCTAAATCTCCTGAAAAACTATACTTCCACTACTTTGCAAAGAACTTTCATGAGTGTATCAAAATAAAATCCAAATTGCCATCTTGAAAAAAATTATATCCCACTCTTTAGTTATATTGATCATGTACCTGCTTTTTAATATTAATGCAGAGATCTGAGGAATATGCAGGACAGGTTCAACAGACAGGAGAGTATGCTTAACCATTTCTGCATCCACTGACTCTTATCTGAAAATACCCTTCCAACTATTCTATTCGGATTGTACGTACAGAAAAAAAATAATGTACAAAGAAAGGAATAAGTATCTTCTCCTCTCATGGAATTCTCACCTGTAAATCATGGTTACACTGATTTGTCCTAATGTATAGTTCCTCTGAAACTTGTTAATTGAAAAATTAGTCTTTCACTGCCATATATCAGACATGTCTATCTTCTATTCCAATTATTCATCTTGTGCATATCTTGAAGATTAGTGTTTTTTAAAAATGCTTTAAAAATTCATGATATGTCCTTGTGCATATATTCATCTGTACACTTAAATATTTTCAGAAATTGCATTTGCTAAAAATTTACCAAAATTTTGTAAAGACATAAAAATATTTTTAAATGAAAAAATCAAACAAACAAAATAATAATAAAACCCAAGCAATATAGGCATTGGTTAGTAGATATTGTTTTACTAAGGAATATATTCAAAAGCATCCTCTTCTATTTGTAGTTAATGCTTAAAATTAGGACATCATGGCTTGATATGATAGAAATGATAGCTTTCTTTTTATCAGTAATTACTGATAAAAACAGGAAAGCAAATAAAACAAAGACTGCTTTTTGGTTACTTAAAGGCCACTACTACATCAATTATTCAATTATGAAAAGTAAATATACGAATTTTGAAATTATTGTCTATCAAAATAAAGAACCAATTGAAGATAACCTGCAGGATGTTTATGAGCACCTAAATACTGACTAAAATTCACTAGTTTTGAATATAGCCCTTAGTTTTGCACATTTTTTATGTTTAAGAGCTGCCAAACAAATGGCTAATGAAGTCTACTTTGCAGGCTATCCACTGTCTGAGAGGACAGTAATATTCAATGTGAAACTGCTGAAATTCTGGTGTTTGGCGGATTTCGTGAAGGAAGGAGATGTCAAGATCTGATTCCAGAAGGACAAGTAGTAGTGGGAAAACCACAAGCAACACCCCAAGCCCAACAAAAAGAAGTCTGGAAAAACTCTTCACAGCAGAGTTTATCTTCAAGTTACCCATCAAAAAGTCATAGCTCCACCTAAGTGCTTTTCGAGCTTCCTTCAACTCTTCCTCCTCTGCAACCAAAAATGCATTTTCATCCGCCTCTAGTTCCTCAAATGAATCTGTATCTTCTTTCCCATTTTCTATCCTTGGAGAAGTTTGAAAGAGAAGGTCTATCTCCTCATCATTAACAGGAGTTGGGAGCAAGCTGGTACTTGGATTGTACATCAGTTCTGAAATTGTTAAAGGCTCCTCTTTGATTTTCTCACCCTCCTCAACCGAAAGATCTGAACCATCATCTGTTTCTTTTGTAGGAGAGCTTGATATCACAGGGAGCGAAATATCATCTTCCTTCGGCAGCTGGATTCCTGTAAAATAGCACTTTTAGATTCTCAAACTTATATTTCAAGGAGATAAACCTATAGACAAAACAGCTGTTTGCAATTTAACCATTAACTGATTTATATTAAATGAAAGAGAATTCTTCATAATTCAGCAAGTTAAATATAACTTGATACCACTATTCATTTTATTTAAAAAAACCCATTTTTATTTTTTAAAATAAAAATCTGTATTTTGTACACCTGAAATGAAAATCTTCAGTTATTTCATTGTACGGAACTACATTCCATGATTCTGAAATCATGACAAATACTGTACTTGCATTATCTGACACATGTATAATGTGTGTTTGCAAAAAGATGCATCATAATCTAACATCTATTAATAGATTATCAATAGCAGTAAATGAGAAAGTACAGATTGATGGGAAATAGTGGTTATCATGTGATTCTATTTCTCAAGATACAATATTAATCAATATTAGAAAGATGTCATAAATGACAAAATGAATTATAGTATGTTTGACTGAATGAACTGGGGGAAAAGGTTTTCATTAATCTTAATATTGTTAAACTACAAACTGCATCATTTGTATATATATATATATCCGTGATGGCGAACCTATGGCCCACATGCCACAGGTGGCACGCAGCGCCCTCTCCATGGGCATGTGAGTTCAGCTCTGCCGTGCATGCGCGTGCACCTCCCACTGGCCAGCTGATCATCGGGTCTCTATCGTGCATGTACAGGGGGCAGGAGGTGTGCAGCCACATGTGCATGTGTGGGGGCAGGGCACATGCACGGGGGTCACTTGCATTGCATTTTGGGGGTTCAGGGGTGCATGCAAGTATTTGCAGGCACACACGAGCACTTTGGGCACTCAATCCAGGAAAGGTTAGCCTATACTATCATCTGCATGATATAAATAATGCAGATGATAGTATAATTTGAAACAATTTGTGTAAACTACAGTGTGCAAATAGTATAAATCACAACAAATGATATTAATTAATTGAATACAAAGTGATTATTCATACAAATTTGTATCTAATGATAATCTGTGAAATCGATGTTTTGCTGTCTTAACATTTATGCTCATGCCATTTAGCCTCAAAGTTAGCAGACTTTGAGAACGAGTTCTCTAAGCAAATCTGCAACAAAAACTAGTTTTTTCTACAGTCTTCTAAAATTATACGACTCCATTTAGAGTCCAGTTTTATTTAATTACTTTTTTATGTGGGCGAACTGAAATGAGGTTTCAGCAAAGAACAGATAGGAATGAATCTAAGCCTAAACTCTTAGAATTTAAAGGTACTGTGCACAGAAATTTCCCTAATTCTATCCCCATACCAACAATCTTGTAAAATAGTTTGGGCTAAGAAACAGCAACAGACGCAATGAGTTCAATGATCAGATGTATTTGTTTATTCAAGATATCAACAATGTCAACATCTTTGACAAACTGTTTTTAATTTAGTATTTTCCCTTGAATGTCAATTGTAAGACTGTTCACCCTGGATTAGATTTAGCCTAATTTTTGTACATCTATTCAAAATAAACTAAAATGGCATCTAATTCAACCGAGTTAAAGACAATCTTGATTTTATTTATGGCTTCAAAATCCGCTTTAACTGTTGTAACCCAAATCTGTATCTTCCATAATTTATATAGCTTCTCATTCATAGCATCAAGCTTTTTAAAGAAGTGGTAGGATATTTACTTCAGGGCTGAAACAGGCAAATAGCCTCCTCTGACGCTTGAATCATTAGCACTACTGTTTGTGGATCTGTCCACACATAATTTGACATTAATTCTCATTTCTTCATTTTAAGATTCATAACACAAAGTGACACTGGAGTTAAAAACTTGGAAGAGAGCTTAACACTATTTATTTAGTTAGGCCTAAACCTTTTTAAAAAGGTTACATGGTTTCAATAAAGTGTTAAGGTTTGTGTTAATTCTGTTATTTTAATTGCATTTTTCTAAGCCATCCTGGCTCCTATAATAAATACAATCAAATCAAAGACAAGACAAGAGAGAAAAACAACAGCCTGGGGAAAAACTGAAGCCCAAATGATAGAGGACATTTTTACTATTTGAAGGTGATAGAGAATAATTCACAAAAAAAGTGTTTCATATAAAATAAAACAAGTGCTATAAGTCATTTAGCAAATACAACTTACAACACTTCATCCACTTACATCTCCCAATAAATATTTGCAAGATCAATGATACTGGCTATCACACAGTATCTAATTACTGTATGAAATAAATTAACTAGTTTTTATGTAGATTACTCTGATTTAAAGCTGTCAGTTATTTACTGAATCAACACTCCTGATGTTGGGGGCATAACTGTCATAGGCTATCAGGATAGGAAAATAATCAGTTCAATCCTACCAGCTCTGCCCTGGAAAATGAAATTTTACTTCAAATAATCTCCTGATAACTTCAACTGAATCTGATCCTAACATATAGCAAGAAGAAGATAGAAAAACTTCCAATTTTATAGTCAGTAGAATCTATTAGAACAGGTTATATAATAGTAGAATGAATGGAAACTTGTTATATACTAATAGGAAGAAAATCTAAAATTATTTGCAAAGTCACTGCATGTTACCTATATTAATTAAGAAATAATAGACTGTATAATGTTGTTTCAATTTCTTCAAAAAGTAGATTTTAATTAAATAAGAATGGAGAACTAATCATTTAAAAAAATTAATCTCAAGTAATATAGCCACACATTTAACTATCTATCCTAAATTCAGATTAGGCAATATTCCTACAGTCTTTAGTAATTACTATTTCTGAACTATTAACATTAATTAAGATTAGAAATATGAACCTTATAAAAACATGAATTACGATTGTGTCAGATCTAGTATTTAGTTGCTCAGTTTTATTCTTTTTTACTTCATACAGTGTTTCCCCGAAAATAAGAGGGTCTTATTTTCTTTTGATTCCCCCCAAATAAGGGCTTGGCCTTATTATCAGGGGAGTCTTATTATTTTGGGGATGCAGGAGGTGGCGAGCATGGGACTGGATGTCCCTTCGCTGCCGTTGCCTCCCCTCCCTGTTCGTTGCGCCAGCCGCTGCCCTGACATGTCCCACCACCTCCACTTCCTCATGGAGCAGGACTTTGCAAGGTTCATGCTGTTGCACGCGCAAACTGCAGCATCGCTGCTCGCTTCATCATACAGGCACAGCTGGCGTCCTGCCATTCGCAACTGCGCTGGGATGTCGAACCTTGCAACAGTGCTGCCATTCATGTATGCAACTGCACAAGGCTTGAAGAATCCTCCTCTAGGAGGCAGCAGTGCAACAAGTCTCACAAATACTCATTTCTGGCAGGTGCAGTGGGGGAGAAGCGAGACGTGTGGATGAGATGTGACTCCCCTTGCCATCTCTCCCCCCCTCCCCCCGCCGGGCATGACAGGCCTCCTGCTCCTCACTTAGCTACCCACCCTCTTTAGGGATGCAATTTGGGAGTGGCAGGTGCGGGGGGCGAGAAGCGGGACACGCATCTTAACTGTCCAGCATCATCGCATTCCTCGCCATTGTATCCAGGGAAACACGTTGTAAAAGAAAACCTCGCAAGTTCGAGAAGTTTGATTGAACTCACAAGGTTTTTTTCCCCTTTCTTTTCCTTTTCTTTCTCTTCTCTCTCCCCATTCTCTCTCTTTTTCCTCTCATCCTTTCCTTCTTTCTTTTCTTTCCTTTCTCTCTCCCCATTCTCTCTTTTTCCTCTCTCTCATCCTCTCCCCCTCTTTTCTTTCCTTTCTCTCCCCATTCTCTTTTTCCTCTCTCTCATCCTCTCCCCCTGTCTCTTTTCTTTCCTCTCTCCTCATTCTCTCTTTTTCCTCTCCCTCTCTCTCCTTTCTTTTCTTTTTTTTTCCTTTCCTTTCTCTCTCCCCATTCTCTCTCTCATTTTTGCTGGAGGCAGTGGTAGGTACTGGTAAGGAGTGGGGTGCGAGGCGTGGCGCTGGCCTGCCACTCTTTTTGTAGTGGCCATCAGCTTGGCACTAAGGAGTGGGGCGCAAGATGCGGCGCTGGCCTGCTGCTCTTTTTGCCGCGGCCATCAGCATTATCAATAGGTACGGTAAGGGCTTGTGGGATGCGTGAGGAATCTTCCCCCCCTTCCCCCCCTCCAGCCTCGCCACCTCACCTCGTGTTGTTTGCGCAGCAAGCAACCAGAGGAAATGGCGGGACCAGTTGCACATGCATGTAAGTAGTTGGTGGGGGGGCTTATTTTGCGAGGATGTCTTATATTATCACATGTGCTGAAAAGTCCAATTGGGTTTATTATCCGGACATGTCTTATTTTCGGGGAAGCACTGTACTTGAAAAGGTCATCATATGAATGTGTATTGAATGGAATTTAATAAAATAGAAAATTGGGCAGCTTATTGCCTACTGGAGAAAGCTACATTTTAAAAGATTATATCAGAATATTCTCTCATTTCATGTTACGTTCATTGCCATCCTACAAAATTGACATTTTTTTGACTTTAGCTACGTCATCATAATAATGGTGATGATGATGGTAACGATGATGATAAAGACAAAGGATTAAAAGTATAGTTCATACAGAGCACATTAATACAACATAGTACAAAATTAAAATAGAACAAGACCACTTTTTCAGTATGGACATGATTTTAAAACATGATGTAAATTCATTTAAATTGCATTTTCGTCATACACAAATATGGAGGACAAAAGCTCAAAATGCTTTCAAAGGGCCCTTTAATAAAGTTTAGTAAAAATGGTCTCAAAATGGCTGCAGGCCTAAATTTAATTTCTCTGCATGCACATGCTCACAGAAAATTTTGCATACATACATACCCATCACGCTATTCTCTTTTGGGTTAAGCAATGTTTTGAAAAATGCAGAAAAAGAATAAGAGATAGTAAGTAAAATAAATTATATAGAGGAGATAAGAGAAAAAAAGAAATCTGATTTATACTATTATCATTCATTATACTTTTTCGTATCCCAGCAAATGATCCTTACATCCACAATGTCCATGCATTGCATCATATACTACATTTATTTCTTATAATGTAATATCTCACCTCTGTCTTTTTTAAAGATTTTTATCAATTCCATCTATTCAGAGTTTTTCTCTCAATCCAGTCGTCTCTATTTCTTTTGGAATTCAATCTTCATTCATTCTATCTACAGCATGGATGTCAAACTCGCGGTGTCGTTGCCGTCACGTGATGTATTGCAACATTCTTTCCCCTTCATAGAGCTGGGGTTGGCATAGCTTGTGTGTGATGCATCCGGCCCACAGGCCGCCAATTTGACACCCCTAATCTACAGGACCAAAACTTCTCAAAATATTGATGATTCACCATTCAGCATGTGTATTTTTTATCCTATTCTTGTTTTATAATACATACAATACTTAAGTTACTTGTTTCTACTGCATGTAATTTACTTTTATATTTCTCTTAAGATACCCTCTTATTTACATAGAACAAATTGTACTGCAGCTGTATTAACTTCTTTTGTCATTTGTTCTGAACAACAATTTTTTTTACTACTTGTTCTTACTTTTTTACTGTCTTAATGCTTTCCCCGTCTTTAGTAAAAAGTCTGCTAAGGTACATGTTCATCCATGTGTCCCTTTGACCTTCTTTTCTATGCACAACTTTAATTCATTTAATTTTGTCAAATTAAATATAGCCTTTGCTATATTAAGTTCCAGATCCATTAATTTGGTTCACTTTAGCTAACATTTACAGCACGTCACCAGCTGCATTCAAATAGCAATAGCACCTAAACTTATATACTGTTTCACAGTGCTTTACATCCCTCTCTAAGCAGTCAGCATATTTCCCCTAACAACAATCTGGTTCCTCATTTTACCGATCTCTGAAGGATGGAAGGTTGAGTCAACCTTGAACCAGTGAGAGTCAAACTGCCAAACTGCTGGCTGCAGTACTGCATTCTAACCACTGAGCTACCATGGCTCAAATGCAACACTCGTTTCCATTCAACATATCTCTAATATTACAAGCATTTATTATGCATTTATCCATAAATGCATTGAACAGTCAATAAGGTGAAAATACATTTCACCTTATTCATTATTCAATGTTGAACCATTCGCTAGTGTTTCATTTATTCTCATATTCGTTTCACTTCCACTATTTACTGTTCTTATTACATGCATCAACCAATATTCAGTTCAATATTTCTGCATGATATCTCATAATTCTAGGCTGATGACTTTATCATAGGTTTTTCTAAATCAACAAAATTTTGTAAGCTTGGTCACAATGCATACATTTTTCAGTATTTTGTTAAATTGCATAAGTCAATCTTCACATCTTATTCCAGGCACAAAGCCTCATTGCCTCATCTTATTCCAGGCACAAAGCCTCAATGCCCTTCCCAAACTTTGTGTGTGTGGCTGAATATACCCAGGCAGTTTGTAGCAACTCTGTAAACAAGATCATTCAGCACCCATGCATAAATATTGCTAATAATGTTGAAGCTGAAATCACTATGTTGCACGTATTAATAAGGTAATTCTATGAAAGTAATGCACTGTGTGCCATATCTTGATGTGGTAAGTCTCACCCACCTTATTTCTGTATTCAGATATTGTAGTGAAATGAATGGGATGTTACCACAGAGAAGCTGCTCTCAAGTAATTAGGAGTATGCCATAAAACCTGACAAGATTCTAAAAAGAGAGAGTTTCTAAAGGAAACTCAAATAATGTAGTCCTTCAAATGACCCATGAGTATTAGATAATTTTGTGATACTATTCCCTGGTTATATTTAGCCCCTATCAGCTCCTTCGTCATCTCGACATAGGAATATTGGGTCCTGGATACATGTCAGAATGTCTTACCATGTATTCGTCCCCAACACTTAGCTTGGTATCTGAGAATCTATTTCAAATGTTTATGCTGGCTGAAGTACAGAAATTCTGTAAAGAGAACAGAACCTATTCAATGCTGGCAAGTGATCTGTGGAGTATCATTCCAATAGAACCAGCACTGAATGCTTACAGACATTTGGAAAGGACTAAGAATTGCTTTTTTGCAATGTCTGTTGTCTGCCTTTATAATTGGTTGTTACAATGTATTGTATCTATGTAGATTTATTTTTTATTGACTTTAATTTATTACTATAAAATTAATTTATAGTAAAGTGGTCTGATTTCCTACTTTAAAACATTCTTACATTGTTGATGCTTCAGACAGTATTAAAATGATAGTTGTTAATGTAATTTAATTTTATTGAAGTGAAAATATTTTTGCAGACATACCTTCATTCTTAGCATTAGAAATTCTATTTGCAAAAGAAGACTAATAAAGTAGGGGTTCTCAAATTTTGAAGAACCATAGTGCCTTAAAATGATATATTAACTTGTGTGCAATAGCACTCTTGCCATGAATAAAATGTATTTATTTATTTGTTTGCTTGGTTTATTTTATTAATCAGTTTTAGACGATAATACATCTCACCAAAGGTGACTCTGGGCAGCATATAATCATCCAAACATCACATACTGTATATAAAAACAATTATATAAACTAAATATGTAAAAATATGTGTTCAGAATTAAAATCAAAATTAAAATAAAATATACAAATCCCAAGCACAGAGAGAATGAGTATATCCAACTCACTAGAGCAGCCTGATGACATAACCAGGTCTTGAACAATTTACAGAACATCAAAAGGAATGGAGCCAACTTAACCTTGGAAGGAGGGAATGTTCTACAAGGCAGTGCCACAGTAGACAAGCAGGACCTGCCTCCTGGGATGCATCAAATCTAAGTCCCTTGTAGATGGTAACCATAACATGCCTTTTTGCCAGATCTACTGGGATGGGCTAATCTGAGAGAAGCAATTCCTCAGATAACCTGATCCCATGCAATGAAGGACATTAAATGTTAAAACCAGTACCCTAAATTGGATCCAGAAGCAAACTGGCAATCAATGCATCTTGCAGAGCAGAGGTGTGAGATGTGATGTTCTGTTGTTGTTAGTTGTGAAGTCGTGTCCAACCCATCGCAACCCTATGGACAATGTTCCTCCAGGCCTTCCTGTCCTCTACCATCCTCTTGAGTCCATTTAAGCTCATGCCTACTGCGTCAGTAACTCCATCCATCCACCTCATTCTCTGTCGTCCCTTTCTTCTTTTGCCCTCACTCTTCTCCAGTGAGTCCTTCCTTCTCATTAGGTCTGTGATGTTCTAGAAACACATAATTGCCTGTGCTGCCTCATTCTGAACCAGTTGATAATTGCTTTTACTGGGATTATAGATGAACAATAAATAAATATATCATTTACTTTTAATAATTAAAATTTTCCACTAATCTGAATCTGTGAGGTAGAAGAACCACCCACTTTGTGCTTCCAGAAGCAAAATGAAAAGCATGGTTCTACCAAGGTTTTGACCACACTCCCACTTGCCACAACTCTGGTCAGGTTTTGAAAGTATTTGAGATCTTAAATACTCTTGTTTGAAAACTGTTTGTGGCTCAAGAGGATCCTGAGCCACACTTTCAGGATCACTGTCGCAGAGATTTATTATCACTTTTCTGAAAGAAAGATGTCCTAAAATTTATTTCACAAAGCTGCACTATCAGTAATAAAGTAGGCTATAACATTTCTGAGAATAATCCCTTTGGTCTTCCTCAGCTGAAGTATCCTTTTTCCCCCCAATTTAACATGGTTTTTTGATGAGGGTACTTGGACATAATGGTTCCCTAAGGATATCTATAAGTTTTAAGTGTAATGGAATTATACTATCTATAATTCATAGATTCATGCATGCCATGCATTTACTTCAAAGACACTGAAAACTAAATGTACATTTTCCTCAGTGTATTAAATACTTGACTAAAATGATAACTTAATATACAATTGAACTCCATCTGCTAGAAGGACATTCCTCACTGAATGCTTTGCTTTTCCTATGTTATCCTAGCCTTCACCAGCTGTTCTTTGTTTGCTCTTTTAGAGAAAGGGGAAAGCATTCAAATCCCAATGCTATAATTTACTACTCCCTCTGTTTTGACCCTTATCAATATTCAAAAATATCAGAGGAAAAAGGGGCATTGTCTTTAAAAAAATATTCAAATAAAACCAGGCAAAAATGAACTTACCAGCACTTTTAGCTGTGATCTTCGACCCATGCCTCAGCAGACGAATGCACACATCTTTACTACAGTGGTTAACCATTCGCAAATGGATACTCCTCCGGGTTTGGATTTTTACTAGGCATTTCACCATATTGACTAAAAGCTATATTTTCTATTTCAGCTTTAATGAACTAGCCACCCATACTAGCTGTGACCTTTACCAAGTTTCCACTGTGTCCAGCTTCGAAGAGTCCAGCTGAATGAATCAAATAACAGCTTCTAATTCGGCCAATAGAAATAGCCTACTAGAGCACAGAGTGAGTACCTATTTTTAAACCCTTCCAACTGGCTCATAATACACAAAGTAATTAACAGCAAATACCAACCGTTCCCTTAACAATTGTTAATTAACAGCTGCACTATATATACTAGTCTAAGCACTTGAACTGTTTACTGCATTGTAACGCAGACTACTAAAGCGACAGACATAAAAGTTGACACACACATATATGTGTATGTGGTATATGTATATGTATATGTATATGTATATGTATATGTATATGTATATGTATATGTATATGTATATGTATTAGAGCCAAACTAAGTCATTATCATTTTTATATGGGGATTTATTTTGTTTTTAAATTTGAACCTACATTTTTAATTATCTGTAAAGGTAATCCTGTTAATTCAGTTTAATGGTTGTAAAAGTTGAAGGTATAAATACTGCATTGAGGTTGGCAGGATGGGTTCTACTGTTTTCCAGGCCTGAGAGGCATTTTGTCTTAGTCCCAAGGCTATCACACAATCCCATTGAGTTTTCATTCATAAAAGTGGGAAGAAGAAACCTAGATTTTAAATCCTAGAGCACAGATATAGATAGCCTCTGACTTCTTTGCACTGGGGTGAATAATAATGCAATGTAGCCAAATAGTGGCTAGGAACCTTCTCCCAAATGTAAAAAAGACTTTAATTCAGAACCAAATGACTGCAAATCTAAGATTTACTGGCAAGCCTGGACACGAAGCCTGGCTTTGATGTTGCTGTTTCTGTATTTGCTATTGTAGGAAAATCTTGCACACATCTAGGAGTCATGAAATAGAAACAGAAGTAGTGTTTTTGCTAGTGGCAATTGATGTTGAGCTGCACTATTCTAAGTATACAGTAGACAGTAATCATTGGGACCAACAGTTGGTCTTCTGTTATTGTCCCCAAGGTTGACTGACTGAAGAGAGTGATTTATGACTAGTTCTCGCACTTATGAGTGCTGTAGTGTCCCCATAGCAATGTGAACACACTCCAAACACTTTGCAACCAGGTTGTTTTTACAACAGTTGCAGCATCCTGGGAGGGAGGGGAAGGGTGTCACATGATCAACATTTGTGACATTCCCAACCAGCTTCTGACAAGCAAAGTCAATGGGGGATTTCATATTCACTTAACAACTGTGGCAAAAATGGTTGTAAAATCAGGCATGACTCACTTAACTGCATTGTTTAACCACCCAATTGTGGTTTTAAGTCAAGGACTACTTGTGTTTCTGTTACAACACGACAATTCCAGTGTACCTACTAAATCAGAAGTGATCTGAGGAGAAAAGTGCTCTAACACACTGCTATATAAATCCAAAGGAGTTTGTTTGTTAAGTCCTCTCCACAGAAAAATTATTTTATAAGAAACACGGGATCAGAGCGATCCAAGGCGGTTCCAAGAGACACATGAGGCAATATTCACAGGAATTCTCTTGGTTCAAAGTTTTGAAAGAAGAGGCCTTACATAAATCTCATGACAAGGAGAAAAGGTATTGGCAATTAAAACACAATTTAATACTCAGATTGCAGAAATAAATACAACTGCAGAATTGCATCACGACAAGATCAAAGTAAACAAAATGCACAGAGTATTCCTAAAATACCATATCAGTTTTATTTTCTAAATAACTCTAAGAAGGAAGAAAGCCTTTATAAAATGTTTGATAATTTGGACAAGCACAGTCTATATTGCTCTAGTCTGATACAATGATTTTATGTTTCATATCTCCAAAGGTTACAAAAACATGGCAGTAATGTACAGGTAGTCCTCGTCTTATAACAATTCATTTAGTAACTGTTCAGAGTTACAACGGCACTGAAAAAATGACTTAGGACCATTTTTCACACGACTGTTGCAGCATTCCCATGATCACATGATCAGATGCTTGGCAACTGGTTCATATTTTTAACAATTGCAGTGTCCTGAAGACACAATCCACATTTATGACCTAACAAGCAAAGTCAATGGGGAAGCCAGATTCACTTAACAACAAATTTGTTACTAACTTAACAAATGCAATGATTCACTTAACAACAGTGTCAAGAAAAGCCGAAAAATGGGGCCAACTCACTTAACAAATGTTTCACTTAGCAACATAAATTTTGGGTTTAATTGTGGTCGTAACTCAAGGACTACCTGTAATGTCTTCACCAGGGCTGAAATGTGTGGCCTTCTGAAGGTTGTCAGATGTAGGCTAGATCTGGAAACAGACTCCACAAGAAACATTGGAAATCAGTTCTATTGATATAGATTATAGGATTATTATAATCTTGAAAGTGTTTTTACTTTCCTCCACATTATACAAAGAGTATCAGGATGGAGGCACTTTAATGTCTTCTTTCTATTCTGGACTTATTTTTTGCTAAATCCTGCATTTCTTTTCCAAGGTCATCTTTGTGGTTCTCTTCACAGGGCAGAATTTTTTTGGGGGGTGCGGGAGATACAGGATGGTTGATTGAAGGCAAAATAGCCATATGAAGAAGTAATTCCAACTGTGTTTTCACTTTCCAACTGTGTTGAGACCCTGGGGGTGTGACTCTGAGCATGGTTACTTTGCCTAGTCAGGCTTGCCGAACGGTTTCTACTCTCCTCTATTTCCAACAAGCCATCTCAAAAGTTCCTGCCTTTGTAAGATCTTGTGAACTGAACTTTGAGCTATATCCTCCCATGAAGTGAAAGAACTGAAAGATTGGACTCTCTGACTTTTTCCTAACCCATATGGGGAACTGGACCTATGGACTCAAGGCCGGTGGGAGTTGGTGTCTGGCTGCCTTCACTCCCGGGTTCTTCCATCTAAGTTTTATTGGCTGGCCTTTGTGAGAGGATGGTTGGCCAAGAAACCTCGGGGGCTGGATGGCTTTTATTGTCCCCCTCCACAGCTGTGAGAGAGCAATGGTGGCCTGTTGCCTAGGCCCTGGACTGGAATTTACCTCTGTATTATAACAACATGATGGTCCCCCCGACCATGAACTTCTTTCACCCCTAATGATTTGATGTATTCAGTGTCGGAACTCCTTGCCCTGCGAGATTCCCCCCTCTCGCAGGTTTGGCCCTCTACTTTATCGAGGGCCTATCTCGATGACGGATTTTGGAATCCTGAGAGATGGCATCGCGCGAGGAAGGGGTTATGGGGCTTTTTGGATAAATTTTTAAATAAGGTTTTAAAGGGTTCTGGGAGGGGGGTGGGTCTTATAGGTTCGGGGGAGAACCTATTAGAGAGGAGGCCAAGGCCAGCTGAAGAGCGCGGCACTAGAGATACAAGTACTAGGGTCGAGGAGGGGGTTAGAGCTTGTGTGATTGATGGTTATAATATCAGTACTGTAGGTGGGAGGGGCAGATATGGCGGGAGCAGGGGGCCACATCAGGTTATGGGAGTGCGTCCCCGCTGTTTGCAAGCGGTGGTGCGCTCCGGCCCTCAATGCTCTTCCAGTTCCCTTGGTTGCACAGACTCTCGGGCCCAGGGCCTTCGGCTGATGCTGTGCAACGCCAGGTCCGTGGTAAATAAAGCCCACCTCATTTGTGATCTTATTCAGGAGGGGGGCGCGGACCTGGCGGGTATTACGGAGACCTGGTTGGGCCAAGAGGGGGGGGTCCCCCTTGTTGATATGTGCCCAGCAAGGTTTTGTGCATTTCATCAGCCAAGGCCACAGGGGAGGGGCGGGGGAGTGGCGGTTGTTATAAACGAGGGCCTTGCCCCGAGGGAGACCATTGTTCCTCAGACAGCTGGCTGTGAGTCCCTCCTTGTGAAGTGGGGTCATAAGGTGCAGTTGGATCTGCTAGTCACGTACCTGGCTCCCTGCCACGTGGCAGCGGCCCTGCCCGAGCTGCTCAACGTTATTGCCGCGGTGGCGGTTGAGACCCCTAGGCTTATGGTCATGGGGGATTTTAACCTGCCGTCAGTCGGTGAGACGTCTGAGACGGCTCGGGAGTTCATGGCCTCCATGACGGCTATGGACCTGACCCAGTTAATTCATGGCCCTACTCACGTGGGGGGAAACACGCTGGACCTGGTTTTTGTCTCTGGACAATGGTTGAGTGATCTTGAGATAGGGGATATAGCGATTGAACCCTTGTCATGGTCAGATCACTCTCTCCTTCGGCTAGACCTTCGAACTGCCGCACCTCGCTGCAAGGAGGCGGAACCGGTGAGGTGGTTCCATCCCAGGCGCCTGATGGATCCTGATAGGTTCCAGACGGAGCTTGGGCCATTTCCCGAGTCTCTGGCACACGGCTCGGCCGAAGACTTGGTGGCCGCCTGGGATGAGGCGGCTGCCGGGGCTTTGAACCGGGTCGTGCCTTTGCGGCCTCTGACCCAGCGCCGATCTCACCTGGCTCCTTGGTATACTGAGGAGCTGAGGGAGATGAAGCGCCAGAAAAGACGCCTAGAGAGCAGTTGGAGGGTCAGTCGTTCTGAATCTGACCGGACACTGGTAAGAGCTCATATTAAGACTTACCTAGTGGCAATAAAAGCGGAGAAGAGGAGTTACTTCTCCGCTCTTATTGCGTCATCAGATAATCGCCCAGCCGCCCTGTTTAGGGTGACCCGCTCCTTACTACAACAAGGGGCGCGGGAGGACCCCTTGGAGGGTAGAGCTGAGGATTTTGTTCAATATCTGTATGACAAAACCACCCAAATTCAGGAACAGCTGGACTCTAACCCTGAATGGGTAGATCCAGGGGAGGTGACTGGGACAGGTCTTGAGACTATTATATGGGAAGAGTTTGACTCTGTGACTCCAGAAAACGGGGACAGGATACTGAGCAGTCTGAGCGCAGCCACATGTTTATTGGACCCGTGTCCCTCCTGGTTGGTGCTGGCCTCCCGGGAGATGGCACGAGGCTGGCTCCAGGGAATTATAAATGCTTCTTTGAGTGAGGGTGTCTTCCCCGCCGCTTTGAAGGAAGCGGTGGTGAGACCCCTCCTCAAGAAGCCTTCCCTGGACCTGGCAATGTTGGTAAATTATCGTCCCGTCTCCAACCTTCGCTTTGTTGCGAAGGTTGTTGAGAGTGTGGTGGCGCGACAACTGCCTCAGTACCTGGATGAATCGACCTATCTAGATCCGTTCCAGTCGGGCTTCAGGTCCGGGTACAGCACGGAGACGGCATTGGTCGCGTTGGTAGATGATCTCTGGAGGGCTCGGGACAGGGGTTGCTCCTCTGTCCTGGTCCTATTAGACCTCTCAGCGGCTTTTGATACCATCGACCATGGTATCATGCTGCACCGGTTGGAGGGGCTGGGAGTGGGGGGCACTGTGTTGCGGTGGTTCTCCTCCTTTCTCTCCAACCGGTCGCAGTCTGTGTTGTCAGGGGGGCAGAGGTCGACCCCGAGGCCCCTTGTATGTGGGGTGCCGCAAGGATCGGTCCTCTCGCCCCTTCTGTTCAACATTTATATGAAGCCGCTGGGTGAGATCATCCGTGGTTTTGGGGTGAAGTACCATCAGTACGCTGACGACACTCAGTTGTACATCTCCACCCCAAACCACCCCAATGATGCCCTCGAAGTGATGTCCCGGTGCCTGGAGGCCGTACGGATCTGGATGGGGAGGAACAGACTCAGGCTCAACCCTTCCAAGACCGAGTGGCTGTGGTTTCCGACATCCCGATATAGTCAGTTGGTGCCATTTCTGACTATTGGGGGTGAGTCATTAGCCCCCACGGATGGGGTTCGCAACTTGGGCGTCCTCCTGGACTCACGGCTGTCTTTAGAAGGGCATATGGCGGCCGTGGCTGGGAGGAGTTTTTATCAGGTTCGCCTGATTCGCCAGTTGCGTCCCTTTCTAGATCGGGATGCGTTACGCACGGTCACTCATGCCCTCGTCACCTCCCGCCTGGACTACTGTAATGCTCTCTACATGGGGCTCTCCTTGAGGAGCACCCGGAGGCTCCAACTGGTCCAGAATGCGGCCGCGCGGGTGGTGATGGGAGCGACGTGGCGCTCCCATGTGACTCCCCTCCTGCGCGAGCTGTACTGGCTTCCAGTGGTCTTCCGGGTGCTGTTCAAGGTTTGACCATCTTCAAAGCGCTCCATGGCTTAGGACCAGGGTATCTTCGGGACCGCCTTCTGCCACGAACAGCCTCTCACCGACCAGTCCGCTCCCATAGAGAGGGTTTCCTCAGGGTGCCGTCGGTCAAACAGTGTCAACTGGCGACCCCCAGGGGGAGAGCCTTCTCTGTGGGGGCTCCTACCATCTGGAACGAGCTCCCCCCCGAGATAAGAAATCTACATGACCTGGGTACTTTTCGCCGCGCCGTGAAAACATTCTTATTTGAACTAGCTGGGCTGGCTTAACCTCCTTTTTTGGGTTTTTAAATTTTATAATCATAATTGGACTTTTAAACTGTTGAGCCAAATTATTTAATTCGTTTTTAATGATTTTTTAACTTTTGTATTTGTTATATCTTATTCTGGCTGTTCACCGCCCTGAGTCCCGTCCGGGAGGAGGGCGGTGTATAAATTTAATTAATAAATAAATAAAATAAATAAATAATATGAACAAGTGAACTCGCCACATTACTCTTTCCCTTCTAGGATCCTAAGCTATGGGAATGCCTGGGAAAGAGGGTTAAAACAGCCCCACTTTCTTCTTAACTGAAGAGCATGTCCCATAAAATGGACGAGAAATCAAGTACTGCATGGGTATAAATTGGTGAAAAAGGAGTCAAGCCAAAAGACAGGAGAGAAGTGAACAAGGAGCCTCCAACATAAAAGCAAGAAGCAGGGGTGGAGGAAGAGCATAACTAGGGTTTGCAAAAGAAGCCACCTAAACAAACAGCCCAGGCACAGAACACAAACCAACCCAGGAAGATGCCCTGGGAATGTGGGACGGGGAGGAGCAAGAAGCCCCATTCATTAGTCTATAAAGGAATGAAAAAGGTTTTCATATGCAAACAGCTTAGCTGGCTACAAGAGATGGGAAACAAGGAAATGCTCAAAGAGCTAGAAAAAAGTTGAGAGGAACATAGTGCTACACACATATACTGTAGATATGGAGACAGAAATTCAAAGATTAAGGAAGATAGAAATAGTTGTAAACTTCTACGAATGAGAAAACTAATGGGAAAAGGATAGGTAGGAAGAATTTAAGTATGGAATTAGAAGCAAACATAGAATTAGCATTAAAATTAGGAATAGAAAGAAAGAACTAATTTTATATAATAAAACAACTTTTATGAGTAAATAATCCAAAATGTAGCATTTGTAATCTGTGTCAGATTAAGAAAATCCCTAAGAGATTATTAGAAGTGGAATGTGATACAGTAACCAGACATAAATAAAAGACCTGCATGAAAAAGAAAACATTTTATAAAAAGTTAAGTCTGAACCTTAATCATCTTCATGTACGAAGGATGGTTTATATTCACCCAATCTTCAACTTTTGTCAACCTTCCTTTTTCCACTAACATACTCAAATAGTACATGTTCATACATGCATGGATGCTGCAATTAACTATTGTCACAAAGAGGTTGTTTCCCATGTTGGGGACAATGCTCTCACTTCCAAAGTGAGAGAGTAACAAAGGAAAACCTGGTCTTGGATTGACAAAATAAAAATGCAGGGAACAGATAGAATTATTTGAATATGTAGGCATATAATTCCATACTGTTAATGAGAGTTGACCAACTGGAAACTATTCTGCTTGCAATAGAACATAGCTGTATTGTTATTTGAGAAGTCAGTAGCCACTGAGTTCCTGAATAGGAAAGCTTGACAGCCACACCCTACAACATGGACAGACACATATACACAATATCAACACTCACCAAGAGATCTGGGGGCACGAATACGGGGAGGAGTATCACGTGGAATGGAAAAAGAGCCAGATTTCCAAGTTGTAAGGCTTCCAGGAAGGAGTACAGGGATGGGATCATGCTGTACTAGGTGGGGACTGATAGCAGGATCTTCCCCTGACAGGATATAAAAATAGCAGCAACAGATTATAGAAAAGATGCTACCTTAAGAGCTTCTCAGTCACACTGCCAAAGAAACCGAATATAATGTAATGAAGAATTAAGAAAATATAGCTAAGGAGGCCTTCCCAGGTACAATATTGAGTGGACACAATTCAGTTACGTGGACTTCTATCTAAAAGTGTTCCTTGACTACTTGAGATGGAAGGCTATTTGTATATTTTGTACTTAGAAATGATAGAATAGGTTGTGACTTAGTTCCATCCCATGGAGTATTTCCTTAAATGGTTTAAGGAAAAAATTGAACAACAATAATCTATCCTAAAATGACTTGGATCAGGGATGTCAAACTGGATTTCTTTGAGGGACAGATCAACATTGTATTTCCCCATGGGCTGGTGGGGGGAGGCGGGGAGCGGGGGGCAGATGGTACGGATACCTTCTGCAGCACCTCTCTCAGCCCATTTTTGTCCAGCAGAATGCTGCAGGTGGCCATGGAGACCAAAAATGGGTCACCGGGGGGAGGGGGGCTGGTCCTTTGATATTTACAGATCAGTCCTGTGGGCCAGATTTAAGGACCTCATGGGCCAGATCTTTCTGTGGGCCTTGAGTTTGACATCCCTGACTTAGATAACACTGAGTTTAGATCAACAGCTCCAGCCAGTGAGAAGTTGTGAAAAATTGATGTCTCAGAATGAGCCCCCATTTATTAAATGAAAAGTCTAATTGGTGATCAAGATGAATCGGTTTCCACTCTTTTCATGAAAGATCTAGTATTCTATAACGTAAATAATATTTTGCAATAATTTAAAACTGCCCCAGATGCATTTTCATAAGCAACATATCAACGAATTGTCCAGCAATTTTCTTAATTACATGAATAAAAATAACTTTTCAAACATATAAATACAATAGGTGTGTTTTGAACAACTGATCACTGTTGAACTTTATTGATGTGCTTTATAAAAATAAAAACAGAAGAAGCCTCTTAGCTTAGACTTGCCTTCATCAGAAAGAACCTCTTCCTGATCATCTGGTGATGGATGTAGAGGTTGCAGAGGTTCCATGTTTATTATGAGTTGTTTGCTTAAAGAATAAGAGCTACGACTTTGAGTAATGTTGGTTCTGTGAAGAAAGGGGATGAATTATCCTACTGACTATATAATAAATTACAGTAGATTGTAGGTATGTATGTAAATACATACATGAAGATACTTATGTGGCATATAAAAAAAGAAAAATAATCTTTTTGCTAATATTTATTTGTACAAAACATGTTGCAGAACAGTTTGAAGTTATTTACTTTTGTTTCTTGTAGCCAACGCCTAGTGAAACCTGAATCAGTGAAACAGAAATATGCAATTATTACAAGTAGTCCTTGAATTATAACAATTCATTTAGTGACTGTTTGACGTTACAATGGCACTGAAAAAGACTTATGACCATTTTTCACACTGACAACTGCTGTAGCATCCCTATAGTCAGGTAATCAAAATTTTGATGCTTAGCAATTGGTTCATATTAAGGACAGTTGCATTGAACCAGGGAAAGAGCCCTGGTGGTGCAGTGGCTAAAATGCAGTATTGCAGGCTAACTCTGCTCATAATCTGGAGTTTGATCCTGATGGGCTCAAGGTTGATTTAGCCTTCCATCCTTCCTAAGTCAGTAAAATGAGGGCAGATTGTTGGGGGCAATATACTGACATTTTAAATCGCTCAGAGAGTGCTATAAGGTACTATGGAGCAGTATATGAGAGTCTTAAGTGCAATCGTAAGCAAATTGACAAGCAAAGTCAATGGTGAAGACAGATTTACTTAACAACCATGTTACCAATTTAACAACTGCAGCGATTCACTGAACAATTGTGGCAAGAAATGTTGTAAAATGGGGCAAAACTCACTTAACAACTGTCTTGTTTAAGAACAGAAATTTTGGGCTCAGTTGTGATCATAAGTCGAGGACTACCAAAATGATTTAAGAACATTTGGATTTTCCTGATCTGTTGAATTGGGATTTGAATTAAAAGGTTGCCCCTTACTGTAGGGAATAAGTTGGGAAACACTAAAAAAAATCCTGTAATGTAAATGATTATAAATCCTTCAGCTCCTATTACATATTAAAAGCCAATAGCAATGTATTATTGCTGGGAGAACAGTAATTAAACAGTAATTAAAGTAATTAGAACAGTAATTAAAAAGCCAATAGCAATGTATTATTGCTGGGAGAACAGTAATTAAATATAGGTCAATGTTAGAAAATTCTTTAAATGTTTTAGATCAGAAAGTACCTGTGTACTTCTGGAGGCTCCCTCTGGATCTTTGAACTTGCTTCAACAACTTCTTTTGCAACTTTTCCACTGTTACAAAATATACATGTTAAGAACTAAACTTTGTATCATAAAAAAAATTATTTGTTCTGCAGTTACCAAATCCTTAAAGCAATTCATATACTAAGAAGGATACCAAGCAATGGAAAACCTTTGTTTTTAGATGTCTATGGAGATTCTCAGTCATCCAGGTCATGGTTGTCCCAAAGGTGCTTTTTCAAAAGGCAACTGGGCTTTTTTGTTTTCTTTGAAGATGTTTCATTTCTTACTCAAGAAGCTTCTTGGATGAGAAGTGAAACGTCTTCAAAGAAAAACAAGAAAGTCCAGTTGCCTCTTGAACAAGCACCTTTGGGACTTTGTCTTTAGAAACAGAGTTGAATATTCAAACAGTATTATTGTGGAATGTTGGAACTATCCTTAGAGAGCGGGCATTTTAATTATGGCAACGTTCTTCTAATAAGGGCTGCAGTTATTTACTTTACTTATCTACTTATTTAAGCTAACCTTTGGTGATATCACCAGAGAGCTAATGCTGAAATTTTTCTTCTATATGTGTGCCTCGGTTTGATCAGACAGTTTTAAAGGCAGAAAAAATCATGAAGCCCAAGAGAGACATAACATCCATTTTATCCCATCTTTTTTTAAATATATTTTCAAAAATCATACTGAAAGAAATTGGTGGTTTTCTATCTGATTTTAACATTGTGATTTTGAGAATCTGAATTCATATACAAATTGAGCTGGGGCTTATATTGGATCACAGCTCATTCAGTCCCAATTTACAAGAACAATTCTGCTCAAATTGATAGCAATAAGGTGTCTAATGTACAGTCTACCAAACACCACCTGTTTTTATCTATTCATAGATATTTCATATGCATAATTCTAGGTATATTTAATCACACATAAATTCCCATTATAATCATTGGTGCTTATTTTCAAGTCCATGTGAATAGGATGGCCCGTATACTCTCCATATTTATTCATTTTTATATTGCCAGAGCAGTTTACAAAAATGTTAATATAATCAAAAGCAAGTATTTAAAAAACAGTCTGGACCTTTTCATAGTTTCAAATGATATAATATTCATATTTGTACACATAGACCTACCACTTTCATTGAGGCTTACATTGTATGTAAGCTTGCAATCTTAAGGAATGAGTTTTTATTGAATTTATCTATCTATCTATCTATCTATCTATCTATCTATCTATCTATCTATCTATCTATCTACCTATCTATCTATCTATGTTTTCTAAGGTTTTCGCGGGTGATTGTATGTAGGTCTTTGGTTATTCGGGTCTTCTCCCACGTAAAATTGGAAGTGTCTTGGCGACGTTTCGACGAAGTCTCATTCATCATCTTCAGGCTGGTGTTCTCGGCTTCGTGCTTCCAGGAGCTAGCTAGCTAGCTAGCTAGCTAGCTATCTATCTATCTATCTATCTATCTATCTATTTATCATCCAATCCAATCTGTATAATTCCTTCCTGTTGGAATAAAAATAATATTTACCTGTATCTAAATCTGCTGCCTTTAAAAAATATTTTGCTGCTGGACATAGTTTTGATTTGGCTTGATTTTGCATACCTTCAGAAGAAGAAACAGAGAGTAAAAGTTATTACATTTTCAAGAAAGAAAGTCTACCAATAGACAGACATACCTATGTACTCTATTTCTCTATCTGTCTATATTGTTTATCATTCTCAGTATAATATCATTAATCTTGTAGTTTGGATTATTCAAAAGTATTCCTCACAATTACCTACTTCAAAAACTACTCAGTTCTTTAACATTAATTTCATATTAGAACTTTCAATATATAATCTGCAGATAAATCAAAGGCCATTTTCTCTTTATAACATGCGGATTTAAATTTGATATTCTTCGCTCATCTACACATTTGTATTATATTACTGAAATGAATTTATACTATTGGATGATAGGAATAGTTCTGCTCACTTGTAAAATGCCTGATTCTCCACACCACATTTCCAGAGATGCTTGCAAGCTGCTGGTGTAGAAGTATGGAATGATAACATAGCCTTTTTCTAAGCATTTTGAGGAAAATGTAAACAAAAGAAAATAAAAATTTACTTATTTAAAAATGTTAGTCTAAAGGTAAGATTTTCACTTAATGTTATACCTTCTTCACATTAAGCAGTGAATTTCTCTGCAGTACTTGATTAGAAACTGGCAACCATTTTTGGTTGAGTCCCCAATAGCTGACAAAGCAACTTCAGGTTTGTTTTATTTCTGAAGTACACTTTTCCATATTATATTACCTTGAGATTCCTATCTTTTTAAATAGAAGAGAAAGGAAGACCCCTTAAATGGAATCTATTCTTATCATGTTCTCAAATACCTTATAAAGCTAAGTTTTGCCATGAGTTCTATATATGACTAGGATGCTTTTTTTCTTATCCTGAACTATTTATTTTCCCCTCTTCTTTAAAAAGAACTTCTTCAACAAATACACAATTTTATTGTTTTTTTTTTTCAAGTAACATGAGGTAGAAACACACTGTTCAACTTAAATGTTAAGAGTGGATTTGCCCTCAGAAAGGACACAGCTGATCAGCACTTTTCTAAAGTCCAATATTTAAAGCAGAATTCCTGCTCTCCCAATGAAGAGCATATTTATCCAACATCCAACTTCTGATTTTTGAATGATTTGTTTTGGAAGCAGTACCTTCCATTACCTATTGAATGGGTCATCAATCATCAATTAGCTATTGAAAAAACATGAATGAATTACTGAGTTAACCCTCACTGAGTTTCCCCAATTTCACAGGATCATTTGCCAGGAAGGTATGAAGAGGAAAATTGCAAGTTAAGTGTTTGTTCTTGAAGAGACCATCATTAGTCTAATAACTTAGCAATACATTGTATAAAGTTTATTTTATATGTTAAAAAACTTCAGATGTTAAAACTATTAATCATCCTAGGTAGCTTGGAATAGAGGCAGCATGTAAACTCATTATATTATATAATTGAGGAATCCTAGTTTAAAAGCAAATAAACAAAAACAAATTTGCACAATATTTGTAGCATGACTTCAGTTCTGGAAATTTGTCTCCAATTTTTTTTCAATTTAGAGTGTAAACTAAATAAAATATATTAGCATGATAAATTATGTTAACTACATATAATTTTTCATTTATAGAAACCTTTCTTATTATACACAGGCATCCATCTATAGATTATCTGTCTATAATATCTCTATCACATGCATTTTTTACCAGGACTCATCTGTCAAAAAAATGGCTATTTTGAGGAAAGTTTTCATTCATTTAGTGCCATAACTAGTCTATTCCAGTAGTGAAGACAGAAAATTATTTTGTAAGAGCAACATTTTTATAAATACTTAATTTTATGAAGAATACTTAATTTTAAACTAAAAGCTTTCAGAATGTAAGAAACAAAATTTCTAACCTCCTTCTGGACTGCAATCACATAAAATGTCTTCCCTTCAAACTTTAGTTTACAGACATCAGACCTATTAAAAGAAAACTTTTTAAATTAGGAAAACAAACTGTAGCTGACACTTCTATGTAAATATATACAAGACAAAAAGGAAGCTGCTAAAAATCACTTATTCATTTCTTAACAATATGACTTCAGTTTGGATCTTTGTACCTACAATTCACTTTTTGCCAAACATATCCAATTGTTCCTAAAGGTGACATTTGTAGCTGGAGAACAATTTTTATTAAAAAAAAAAACTCCACCAATTTCAAATTTCTTATTCTCGACTAGTTTCCGTTTGAATGACAAACCATTGGATACAGACGAGGAGGTTTAATGTTTCAATATTTAGTACTGCCAATATTTAAGACCCAGCAATAAGATAACTTTGGGGTAGGTTTTCTTGGTTGCATTCACACAACACAAATGACCACTCATCCTCTCTTCCTAATCAAGGACTCATTTTTGTCACAAGATGAACTGAATCAAGCACATTATAGTCAGATTTAAATAACTGACCAGGGGAATTTAATCTCAGACAAGCCTGGAGCTGTTTAGGAATAAATCAAAGGATTAATTAAATAAGACATTATGAGAGGTAGTGAATTTGCCCAACATGCTCTAAAGCTACCTCACTCCCTTGTCAAATGTATTTCCAAACAGAATCACGGTCTCAAATAAAGTCTTCTCTATATTCTACAACCTTGATTTTCCTACAAAAAACAATGTTCAGGTTCTTACCATTTTAGCAAATGTATCCTTTTATTTCCCTGGAATACCACAAAACCTGTAGCTGTGAATCCTAAAAATGTTGTAGTCCCAGTTGAGTCCTTGTAAGGAAAAAAAAGAGTATTAATTAGAACTATGGGAAAATGCAAACATTCCAAAAATGTATACTTTTACAATACGGTACCTCCTTCCATGAAGATATTTCCACTTAAAAAGCCAAACATGACAGAAGATTTTTAAATGATCAAAAAGATATTTGCAGGGGATTCATTAGCATGAAAGCAGTTAGATACATCTTTCCCCTTGCAAATTTTTAACCATCTTCCAAAGCACCATTACTAAAAAATTATATATTGAGCCTTTAAACTGCAGTCTCAAACACCATCAAACAATTTGATACAGATGAAAACCACTAATATAACACATCTGGTGCTATATTATTGGAATGAGATCAATTTAGCATTGAAATCAGATATGCCAATTTCTGATACAGAACTAACTTTATGTCTCACAATTGCTTTTGAACAGAACCAAATATGTACTTTACAGCAAAACTGCTTTTTGAGTTTGCCTTTAAAAGCAATTTAAATACTTGAAAAAATATAAACTCATAAATGAAATCTTCCTACGTATTTTATTTTATTGTTTTATTAAATGTATATATCCAGCTTCTTGTAGTTATAAAAATTGCACAATCCATCCCACAGACAGACAGACAAGTGTTTGTCTGTCTGTCTGTCTTGTCTATCCTGAATAAACGATATAAACTGTATAAGCTGAAACATGTGGGAGAGAGGTTTATCCAATGCTGAAAACCAAAAATACATTTTTAAAAAATATATATATATTTTTTTACCTTGCAAGGATGAGGATCAACACCATAGGTTTCTAAAGAATGTGCTCTTAATAATAAATTAAATTCAGCAACAGCTGGACTCTGACCCCTAGAAATCATGAAAATAGAAACAGTTTTGGGATAAACTATGAACAGTTTTAGGCAATAATATTGGCTAAATAGGAAATAAGAAACTTTATATGTGATTCTGCTGCTACTCTGCACAGGAACCAATTCCTTTGGATTAAGCCTAGCTCCTGTTGACATATTTTAGGGCTCCAGTGAGCTGTGCAGTTAATCAGGGGCTATCAAGTATCATTCAAATATTTTCTATCTTTTAATATACATAAACAGTTGGAACATAATAAGGGACAAGTGTCAATCTTGATTTCCATACTTTTACAATACTTCCTAAATTCCTTGAGAATAATTGCTCAGATTAAGTTAATCTTTTCCTGTTCTTGAAATAAATAGGAGACTATGAAAAGACATTTAGTTTATATTTGACTAAATACATTAGTATTTTAATGGTCCACCTCACTTTCATATCTGCCTGCCTGCCTACCTACCTACGCATGTGTGTACTCACACAAGCACATACCCTATAAACTATCTGGACAAGTAAACTAATATGGCAACACTCCTGGAGGCTAACTTCAAGAATGTAATCTCTCAATTCCAACAGTACATTTTCTGTGTAAGAACTGTACTTCTCATTTTCTGGTGTTAGCCCTTGATATGGCTAAGAACAAAAGAGACTCAACTGAACAGCCCTTGAAGAGGGAATAGCAGGCCAAATATGTGGCAAATCCATTCATCAGAGCATTCCACAGTTTATGTCAGCCTTATAATTCAGTTTGGCTTGAGTATAGATGAAAGATTCATAAAACTGAGGCACGGTATGGGTAGTACAACAGACAACAATGTCCTCTTTCGCTCCTTCCTTTACACAAATATCCAAAATTTAAATCTGTGCAACCAGAAGCAAATATCACTTTGCTATCAACTTGTACCAATGTATAAAAAATAAATTGTGAAAAACCTGGCTACTGAGCACACAACTGCCTACTAAAGCTGCCACCTCCTTTCCTAAGGATCAATCAAGTGTGGTCTAAGTAAGAAAAAGAAGCATTTTGCAAGCAAATACAATAATCATCCAAGATCTGGCTTGTTGGCAAATCAGGCTGTCCCAGCCCTAAGGATTCAAAAGCTGGGCCAATCAGAAATTAAGTTCAACTACTATTAGCATTTAATTATTCCTGTTATCCTGCAGACGCAGACAACTTTTGAACGACAGCTGCAAGTTTATATACATTCTGGCAACACAAGCAACATCACACACTCAGCTATTCCAAACATCTACTGATGCATACAAAGTAAATTGTGAAAAGGGTACTGATATCAGAATTAATCTCTTTTGCTCAGGAACAATCTACACTATTGCCAGTCACCAGTAGTCACTATATCTTTACTTCATCTCCACATTTTTCAATAATCTTGTGAATAGACACAGATTAATAAAGCACATAGTGTGGCATCGCCTTTGATTTCCTGAGGGCAAAATGTACTGTGCTGTATATTGTTGAAAGGTATTCAGATGGATCCATTTAAGGCAGGATTCATTCTGTTTCGGGAGCCTCAGTTACAAGCAACATTTACTAGTCTTTGGTAATTTCACTTATTCCATTGACTATAGCCATGATGGTGAATCTATGGTACACGTGCCACAGGTGGCACACAGAGCCCTCTCGGTGAGTATGCAAGCCATCGCCCCAGCTGAGCTTCGCTGTGCATGGGCAGCTGGTTTTCGGGCCTCTGTCATGCATGTGCGGGGGGGTGGGGCACATGTGGGAGATGTGTGCGCATGCACAGGGAGAACGCACACGCGGGGGTGGAACGCTTGTGTGGGGGTTGTGCATGCATGCACAGGGTCACACACACATGTGCAGTGATGGGGCGCACATGGGAGGTCACACGTGTATGCATGGTGGTGGGGTGCACACAGGGAGGGTCATGCACATATGTGCAAGGGGCATGCAGGGAGGGTCACACACGCATTGCATTATGGGTGTGAGCATGTGCGCACTTCTGGCACTCGGTGCCAAAAAGGTTAGCCATCCCTGGACTATAACATTATCTCAGATTCTGATGTCCAAGGATCTTACTTCAAACGGGCACCTATTTTCAGTCCATCTTCCTTCATACACATCTAACTATCTCTTTGCAGTAAAGGCTGATATTTCTCATCTTTCTTCCAAGGTGAATCTGCCTCAGAGTGGGAGGGCAGTTTCCTCCCAAGAAGTTTTTACTAACCTATTGATTTAAGGAAATCAGCTACATGTGTTTGAATCCAATTCTGTCCCGAGAGCCTAAAATCCTACTGAATTCTTCAACAGAAGTCATAAAATTTGTGCCAACAGAGCATTTCTTGTATCCTTTCTGTAGCTTAGATACGCAGTGGACTTCTGATTGAAAAAAATGGAACTGCCTTCTTTTGGTAACTCTAAGAACAGTTTTAAAAGGCCAGAGATAGTAACATCTGTACAAATTATGGCTGGTATTTAATTAATTACAAATTAATAATGTGTTTAAGTAGTAGACAGAATTTCTAAAGGGCATTATTTATATTACATACGTCTTTGTGACACAATAAACTTTTACCAAAATATTTTTTCAATAGCAGCAAATATTGTTTCAATAACTAAAATTATTGCCTCCTAAAGCAGTTATATATAAAAAGGTCTAATTATAAAATTGTAAATTAGCAGTATTTTATCAGACTGAAGGACAATTTTCTAATCTTTTGTATTAGTGACAAATTGAAAAGTTCCTCTTGTAGAAATAAAAGTACTATAGAAAATGTTCCTATTTTTCAGAGACAGAATTAATCATCTAACAAACAGCATTGAACAAAAATCTGACCAGTGTAAAAGCAAAGATACTTTTCAGATTTTCCACTGTCATCTTAAAATACTAATGCCTTCATACACTTTCAAACATGGAAATATAATTTATTAATAACCAAACAATCCATTCTAATTCTGAAAGCTGAATTCAAATCCTTTTGAATGCATGCCTTTAATATTCAGTTTTATAAACAGGTAGTCCTCGCTGAATGACCACTCATTCAGCTACCGGTTGTAGCTGAACCTGTCATAAGAAGGGTCTTATGACAGGTCCTCGTAGCTGTCTCAGAACCCCTATGGTCATGTGACTGCAATTCAGGTGCTTGGCAAACAGCTCACTATTACAACATTGCAACAATCTCCTAATTGTCATTTGGACCTTCATTGCCATTGCCAGGGAATATGGAGTTATCAATGGTGATCATGTGATCTTGTAAAACTGCAACCAAGTGGGATTTGACAGCAACTGAGACTGCCCTACTGTTTGATACACAGCACTTTTTGTTATAGAAGAGAAACGTTTCTCCATTGAAGATAAAATTCAAAAAGAAAAAAATCCAGATGTAAAAGCATTAGCAATATCAGAATAGTCATCCAGAACACAAAGATAGAGATACAATAGAGAATTAGCAGTACCTGAATTACAGTTCCCAGCAATACCCATTTATCATCACCAAGGTGAGGGAACCTGAAGTTATAATTCAACAACATCTGGAAAGCAACAGAATCCCAACTCTACTGAAACTAATGAGTTTGGGTAACCTTACCTTTGTATTGTATTGTGCCTATAATGCAGTAGTCGTTCAGTAATTTTAGAGATCTATATTTTAAAATATCATACTTACACTTTCTCCTATTAACCTCTTGACTGTATTAATTATACTGCACCTATACGTAAGTCAAAAGTCCAAGGGAAAGTAACAGATTCACTAAAAATAACTAAGTAACTTCGGTAAACAGCAATCTCAGTTACCTGAATTCATTTTTATGTATTTCACCAATTTTTCTTTCCAGCTTTTGAGATTGTTTAGGGAAGATCTTAAATTCACTGACGTAATTATCCACATGTTCATCAGAATCATAATCACCTAGTTCAGCTGTATAGGAAAAAGAAAACCAGAGAGGAAAAACCAAAAACATTTTTACTAAATGAGAAGTACAACACTGGAAATGCACTATTTACAGTTCTCATATTAACGGGTTTCACTGCATAATCCCAAAGCTCTGATACTTATCTTTAAAGTCTTTATATTCATCTTTTGGATATGGATTTATGAAATATCATTTTTTCCCAACTGAAAGATATTTATATAGAAAAGTCAATTTTGTAATCCTTCTCCAGGTTCCCCTGTTTTAGCTATGCCAGTGGCCTTTAAGGAAAAGGATCCATGATTGTAGGCTCTCATCTTTAAAATACTTTCCTCAGGTTTTTAAATATATTCAGTACCAGGCAAATATCTTTCTCAATCTATTCTGTTGCAATATGTTTATAATTTATAAAGGGTTTTTTCTGCTTGCTGGTTTGGCATTGTTATTTTCCCCTTTTGTCTCAAGCTGTGGTAACTGCTGCAGGACATTTACATTTTAAAAAATAAAGCAAACATTAATTAGTCAAATTTTATAGTAAAGCACAGCAAGGAAACAACAAGGAACCATATTCTATTCATTATTAAATAACAGGCACACCATTCAGATTTTAACAAGAATTTGATTTTATTTAAGACTCTTAATTCAATTTTATGTAATTACATATCATTGTGGTTTCCTAATTTAAAACACACAATGATAAAACCATAGTTCTTTTACTTGCTTAAGGAAACAGAAAAATGGGGGCAAAGGTTTCATTTCTCGACAAGAAAAAAATCCAATCACATCCAATACTAACTAAATAAAATATCTGACCAATAAACGTATAGATAATATAATCATCACAAAACTGACCACCTATCACGGCTCTGCAATGTATTGAAATGAGGTGCTCCACAACATGCAAGGGCTTAGAATTAGATGAATAATTAAAGTAATAGCTTCCTCAAAGGATTTTCTTAACTGTTTCCCCATGCATGTATGTGCATAGCCACTTTGCTTCACTTTCTTCTCAAAGTGTACCTACCTGCCAAATATCTAGTTTTTGGAACTACCATACAGTCCTTACAAAAGACATGGCTGTTAACAATTCAAAAAGAGGAACTGCTCTGTATACCCCTACAATAATGATATGGTATGGTATGGTATGGTATAGTATGGTACGGTACGGTACGGTACGGTTCGGTATGGTAGATGATAGATGATGATAGATGATAGATGATAGATGATAGATGATAGATGATAGATGATAGATGATAGATGAGATATATGATATGTTATGATATATGATATATATGATATATGATATGATACATGATACATGATACATGATATATGGTATGGTATGATATGATATGATATGATATATGAATACAGCTTTTTACTGAGACAGCATGAAAGGATCAGCAGCATTACCTCTGTCAACAATATACCGTATTTTTCGGAGTATAAGACGTGCCGGAATATAAGACGCACCTACCTTTTAGGTTTTTTTTTTTTTAAGACAAGCACACATACAAACATACAATGTATTTTCTTTGAACAGAGTATTTGGCTGGTTCACAAATTTAAACAGTGTTTAGTCATTTCAATTAAATTTACAATTTCTATATTTCCTTTTTGCCATATTTATTCCTTATCTATTTTTTTAAAAAAACCAATATTACCCTTCATTCTCATCTCTAATCTTAATCAAATTCAATTTTTCTCTTCTATTCTTTATTATACCCCTTCCCATTGTCATCTATTTTTATATCCATCCTCACATTGGTTAATTATTTAATATTATAATTGTTTAATACAAATTCAACATTTTAATATAAGTCAATTAGTTATAACTATCTTTTTGTGTATTAATCAATATGAACATGAATATTCCAATTATTTCCATGCAATCCAATTTCTTACAAATCAATTAATTATATTTACCAATAATAATAAACCAAATAATTTTCCCCATATATTCCTCCAACCATAACTTAACCATTTCTGCTTTCAACACAGTATACAATTAATAGCATCTCAATTATTACAATTCCCTAGTTAAATAGACCTTTTTTTCTTTTGTGTTTTAAAATCTTGAACTCTCCTCTTTGCCCTAAATTTTCCATTGTTTGCACCTACCTTTTTTGGTGAGGAGAAAGAAAAAGAAAAAGAAATCTCTCCCCCTGCCTCATTTTGTCACGTTGCAGCAGGGCCTGCTTTACTTTCAGTTTTGTTTCAGCTAGGGGAAAAAAAACTTCTCCGTACTCTTTGCAGCAAGCAAAAAGCTTGCAAAACAAGAGCTTGCAAAACAGCCTGCCCAAAACAGCTGAGAGCAAATCAGCTAAGAATTGGGAAGCCGATCTAATCAACTTGTGCTAATTAGCCTATACTGAAGCTGAATGTGGCTGTTTTTTCTTGCTGTTTGCTTGCAAGGAGGTAACTGCTGGGAGGCAGAGGGCAAAGAGTGGGGGGCAGTGGGTGGGCAGGGCTACATTCGGTGTATAAGATGCACCTAAATTTTCAAAATTTCCGCTACTGATTCTCCAGAACTGGTCAGAACCTGAACACCACCTCTGATCCAAACTAAAGTGTATCTCATTTATCTTGGATATAACTCTATTAATTTTAAAATTGTGTTATTACAGTGCCCTGAAGTATCAGAATGCAGTCATTTCACTTACCTTGAATAATGCATGCTCCCAGGTAAGCAGCATCAGAAAACCCACACAGCAAACGGCCATGGAAAATATCTCTTTTTATTTGGAGGTATAAAAGGTACCTGCATTTTGTAAAGAAAAAGATTTCTATTTTATTTTCTCCCCTCCTCTCATAATAATTCTAGTTTACTCATTATCATATATTGGATGAAAACACCACAATGAGAACAGCAACACATCTAGAAGGCACTTTATAGGAAAGTCTGAACTTTCCTAATAAATCCTAATAGATCCTGAAATTTAGTGAAAGAAGAAAGGGAGGGTGGGAGGGAGGGAAGGAAGGAAGGAAAGAAGGAAAGAAGGAAGAAAGGATCACTTCCCTACTTACCATACTATATTTCCAATAAATAAAAAAAATAGTATTAGAAGCATTACAACGAGTTAAAATGTCTGGCTTATAACATGTCTATTACAACTTATTCTTTTTTTAAAAAATCATATACAGTATGGTATTGTTATTATGGGAAAACACTAAGGAATGTATACCTTCTACTTCTGTCTACACATTCAAATTGTGTTTTCTATTTTAAATAGACATATATTATGCAGTTCAAAATAACTAAGAAATTTGCATGAAGAAATTGTCATATAGTTGCTCCAAATGTCCTTAAACCACAAGCAGTTATAGAAGGCTGCTATTTTGAATAGAGGAATAGTGAGAAAAGGACTGCTTATCCTTTCTCCCTTAGGCTACTATTTGGAATCAGAAGAGAAATGATGTGGGTATTTTGCCTCTGGCAGTTAGAAAAAGCAGTTGAAGACAAGATAATTTATGTAGTAGTGACAAGGAAAAGGATTAAGCATAACAACCACAACTGGAAATATAATCTCAGTCATTGAACAAAGCAAAGCAACTAGACATCAGGTGACTGCTTCATTCAATGACCATGATCCCAGTTACAGTCGTTAAGCAATCTTACAAATTGTTAAGCAAATGCATCTAGCTCAAATTCTTCTCTCCCTGCCTCTCTGTGCCTGCAGAGCCTCAAGACATGGAGAGGCAAGGAGATAAGGCACAGAGAGACAGGAGACAAATATTTTAGCATGCTACGTTTGGCCCTGGGCTAGAAAGCAGGAAACAGTAAATTCTGGTCCCATTTTAGGCATGAAAGCCAGCTGAGTGTCCTTGGGTCAATCATTCTCTCTTAGCCCAACTCACCTCCCAGGATTATTGTTGTTGGGGAAAATATGAGAAGGAACATACATTGGATATATTCGTTACCTTACTTGCAAAAATAATAAAGGTGGTATACAGATAAATAAATAAACCCTTTTCTCCCTTCCTTTCCATGTCTTTCCTCCCTATGAGGGAGTCCTCACAGCAAATGACAGCAGCTTGTAATTTTCTTTGCTGACTTCCTCATTGATTTTCTAGGCAAACCAGCAAAATAAATTACAAATGGAAATCACATGATTGCGGGGCATTTTAACTTCCTGTAAGCGCCAACGGGTTGTCAAGCACTCAGACTGCAATAACATGTCCCGCGGGAGCGTGTGAGTTTTGCAATGGTCAGGAGTGCTTTACAAACCATAAATCATCCTTTCTAAGGCTGTTGTTAATTCAAAAGGTTGTTAAGCAACCAGTCACTAAGCAAGGTCTATCTATTTTCTGGCCCTTAGGATTATCTGTTCAAGGGCATATATTTCTATGGTTGCTTTGAGATAAGTTGCTAGTGTTTAACTAGTCAACATACTGTATGCCCACTTCCTAATAACAAGAGCAGTTTGACTGTGGAAACAGTGAATTAGAGACACAGTGATCTTCCCTTTATTGAATGTGCTATCTTTGGAACACCTTTGGAAAGATAGTGCAGTGTTATGAAGACAGCACAGCTTTACAAAGGCTCGAGGAGCCATGTGTACTGTCAGAAACATCCTCCAGAGAAGCTGGTTCAGGAAAGGAAACAACAAAAGGTCAAAAGTCTGTGCAAGGAATTGGGAGACAAGACAGCTGGACGAACAAATACTTGGTAGTACTTGCTGGTGAACTGGGCTGGCCTGGGGAGCAAGTGAATACTTGTTGATATTTGTTAAGCATGGGGAGCCACGTGGTTCTGGAGAGAGAAGGCAGTTGGATGAATGATTGTTGGTGCTTGTTGGGGTGGGCTAAAGTGGTTTGAGGTTTCCCAGACAGTGGCAGTGCTGCTCCAGAGCCACACAAGGCAGGGTGCATGGTGGCCAAAAGGGTACAGATGGGGGGAGATAGGCAGGAGGAGGGAATTGAAGACAGTCTCTTACTTTAATGAGATTTGGGGAGGAACCAAATCTGGAATGGTTTGAACTGGGATGGTTACTCACTTAATGACCCATGATTCTCAGATGATAACTGCAATGGAGAGTGCCAATATTGCTGTTGTAAATCAGTACAGTTCCTTGTTTTAAGACAACACTGAGTTACAACTGCAATCCCAGACCCAACTGTGGTTGTAAATCAAGTATAACCTATAAATGGTAGAGGACTAGATAAATTAACTTTACTACATAATTAGTCATACTTGGATTTTCTCACAAAAAAGTGAATGATCATCCAGATCAGAAGTATCCGCCAAGCTTAACACTCTGATGAGTGTATGTGCTCAGTTTTTCAGTTCCCTCAGTTTTGTGCACATTCTAAAACCCTTTAAAAATACTAATTTTAAAAATGCAGACCAAATTTTAATTTTCATAAAAGAAAAGAATACTTGAGTTAGAATAATAATTACTTAAATCCATTAAATATACATTTTTTTCTCTTCAGTCTCAATCAATAAATTTTATTACAGCCTAAGTCCTGATTCAATCAAAATATCTAATATAGAAATAATTTATATGTCTGTCTGTCTTTCTGTCTATCTAGCATCTGATAAACAATAAGTATAATAGGATCTAAAAATATATCAGAGTAGAAAAACTAAAACCAAAATACTATTATAAGAAATAACAGACTAACTATGGCATATTATGCATAGGATAGCACAAAACTGGGTAACTTTGGAGGATATTTTTTAGTCTCTTCACTCTAAAATTAGTTTTCAAGCAAATCCATTAAGATTACTATGGTAGAAGAAAGTAATTCCTCATCTATATGCTTCAATCTAAATACAAATATAGAATATGAACACCAAATTCCCTGAACTATGGGTGGAAATAAAATACATATACTAGTAAATTTATGTGGCTTATTATCAGCAGTTGTGGAATTAACACTTTCAGATTGGTTTTGCCAATTTACATCTCAGCCTAGCACATTTTAGAAACAAAATAAAATAAAAATGGTGAATAAAGAATTATTATACAAACATTAAATCCCCCCAAAATAATAACTGAAAGCAGAATGACTTTACTTTTTCCTATCGATTCTAAATGCAAATGGAATTTGAAGTGAGTAAACATTTGCATTGTGACTTGATGATTTATTTTCATCAAATGTATTAAATTATGTCTGTGAAAGTTCTTTACAAAACCATAGAAGGAAATGCTTCCTTAGCACTGTCTGTGAACAGCACAAATTATTTATTCACAATTTGCTGTCAAAATAAAGTAACATGCTTTTGACAGAGATTGTCTTTGGGGATGTCAAAGTATTTTTTTTCCAAACAAAAGAGAATGGAAACAGCAGCAACTCCTTTGAAGTTATAGTGTTGCTTGTTTGAAGAAACATTGTTTCCATGTTTGAAGAACTTTTTACATTTTCATTTAAAGGTAATTTCAAAAACTGTATGTATTTACAATATTCCTGACTTTTTAGGTTGAATTATTGATTGGCATTGTAATACATTACACTGCATTCTTGCCAACTGAAAAATTTGAAAATCAGGTGTCAAAAGTTAATGGAGAGAAGAGATGAAAATAATAAGACAAGAAATTTGTTTTTCATTCATATCTAATGCCCGCTTGATATTCTGACACAATAGCCAACTCATAATCCCCACTTCCATCCTCAGTTTGGACAGCAAAATTTGTAGATGAAGACAACTTGACTTTTCATAAAATGCAGTATGCATGTTTTTTTTCAAATGAGATTTTTAAAATTGGCTGTTACTATTGGTACCCAGGGAGAAGGATCAAAACAGTGGTGATAAAGCAGTTTTTATTGATCTCATAGGACCTTGTATTTATAGCAAATTTATCATCACTTTTGGTACCCATTCTACATTAATTTAAAAACTTTTCAGAGTAATTTCTGGAATCTCTGAAAAAGTTATGTCAGAATTCCACAGTTTATATCTATTTGGGATTAAAGTACAGATCAAAACTGTCATACTAATTTAACTCTTCAAGATTGATCTAGGATTTCTGGTTTAAAATGATCTAAAAAGCACTATTTAAAAAGACCAGTCTTTTTAAAAGTTTCTAAGTCTTGTGAAAAGCTGACAAAGTTGTACCTTCCTAAACAGAGAAGTTGCCTTTTAAATACAATTATTCTGTCCATCTCCCTGAAATTTGGGAGATATGATGTCTGTAGGACACCATCTAAAACCTGTAAATTTAATGATTAGGATTTAAAATGTCATGTTTCCTATAACAAATAAATTTATAGTTCAAATTGTTGTTCAAATGTTAGAGAAATAAATAAATAAATATTTTTTTTCTTAGCATATAGAACGATTGATGATCAAATTATGTATATGTCCTTTGGGATCTTATATTGTCCTACTTTCAAACCACTATGAAATAATTTATCATAAAATTATATATGGAACCTATGTAATGTAGGTTCCATGGGGATGGGATAGTAGCTATGATTACATTGTTTTATAACATTTTTAAAAATTTCTTATTTCCCCAAAATATGAAAACAGTTTATATTTCATTTCTTTAATGAAATGAAATATAAACGGGTCTGGATGGGGAGAAACAGGCTTCGACTCAACCCCTCCAAGACCGAGTGGCTGTGGCTGCCGGCGTCCCGATATAGCCAGCTGACTCCATCGCTGGTTATTGGGGGCGAGTCATTGGTCCCCACGGAAAGGGTTCGCAACTTGGGCGTCCTCCTGGACTCGCGGCTGTCTTTAGAGGATCATATGACGGCCGTGGCCAGGGGGGCTTTTTATCAGGTCCGCCTGATTCGCCAGCTGCGACCCTTTCTAGATCGGGACTCCCTACGCACGGTCACTCATGCTCTTGTCACTTCCCGCCTGGACTACTGTAATGCTCTCTACATGGGGCTCCCCTTGGGGTGCGCCCGGAGGCTCCAACTGGTGCAGAATGCGGCCGCGCGGGGGATTATGGGAGTGACGGGACGCTCCCACGTGACACCTCTCCTGCGCGAGCTGCATTGGCTGCCGGTGGACTTTCGGGTGTGTTTCAAGGTGTTGGTAATCACCTTTAAAGCGCTCCATGGCTTAGGGCCAGGGTACTTACGGGACCGCCTTCTGCCGCCAATTGCCTCCCACCGGCCGGTTCGCTCCCACAGAGAGGGCCTCCTCAGGGTGCCGTCAGCCAGACAATGCCGGCTGGCGACCCCCAGGGGGAGAGCCTTCTCTGTGGCAGCACCCACCCTTTGGAATGATCTGCCTCCGGAGTTAAGAACAATCTCTGACCTCCCAACCTTTCGGCGGGCTTTAAAAACCCATCTCTTTCAGCTCGTCGGCCTAGCCTGATTCCTATAACATTTTAGCATTTTAGAGTTGTATTTTAAATATGAAGTTAGTTTTTAAATTTTATGGCCACTTATATTATTATTTTATGAAATTTTAACTTTTGTATGTTTGTTCTTAATTGGCTGTACACTGCCCTGAGTCTGCAAGGAGAAGGGCGGTATATAAATTCAAATAAACTAAACTAAACTAAACTAATGCAGATCAGTATTTCTTAGCGCAATGCATTTCTTTAGAACCTATTGTTAATCTCTCCTTATCTAAATGCCATTTTTCCCATCTGCTTCTGTTCAGAGCAGATACTTCGCTGGTTTAATTATTTGTTCACATAGTTCTAATATTGCTACTGTACAAAATAGGAAAGTTCAGGATTTTTTAAATGTGTGAGTAGTTCATGAGATAATTCATCCAAAATAGCAAACTATCTCATTATGGGATGAGATGCTAGAACCTCTATCGCCCTTGTTAAAGAGTTTTAAGCATTAATTCAAGGCATTTTGAAACCAGGTTTCCTGTCATGAGCTTTGGCCCCTAGAAACAAAGCCTTTTCAGTGGAATTGTCAACCTGGGCAAAATATCCCTTTTCAAAGTGCTAAAACTGTTCCCTATGCAGGTATATAAACAGATATAATTTAAAGCTTGCTTGTTTTCTTGCAGACGTTTGATTACCTAAACAAGGTAACATTATCAGTGCTAGTGTTACCTAGTTTGGGTAATGAAACAACTGCAAAAAAAACCAAGCAAGCAAGCTGAGAGAGCACCAAAGACCCGTCATGTCAACCCTGAGCTACAAATATTCTCCTTTATTAGATAACACTTCTTCCAAGACTATCAGCAAGATGAAACAGTTGTGCATGCACACATTTGAACAGAAAGCTAGGAACAGCCTTTGAACCCGTTGCACAAGCCTTCCAAAGGATGTAGCTGCTTTAATACTTTAAGGAAGACTACTTCTTTCACCCCCATAAACTTTGCAAAGCCCCTCTTTCTAATATTTTGCATAGTTCTACTTATGTAATGCTTAATGTCAGCACTTTTACCGTTCTATTACTCTTTGTTAATACAGCAGCAATCAAATTTCCTTCCATTTAGTTTTTTCACCGATTATCAAGTAATATGCATATCCATCTAAAAATAAAGGCAATAACAGCTTTGTTTATATCTTACCTGATGGAGCAAACTGAATAACTCAAAAGTTTACAGACTGTCTTTTAAACTAGAATGTGGCTAATATAGGCATTGATAAATTAAATTATTATCTTAATATATATATTTTAATGTAGCTGTAATATCTAATATGACTATATGTGACACATATACAATTAATTCAAAAAATATCATAAACTGTTCTTTAAATCCTAGAAAATATGTATAAAATTAAAAGCCAGCAAAAGCACAGAAGTTTACCAAAGCACTAAATGCATGGACAGGACAAAATACCTGGTGAGCTCTTCCTTAATCTTCAGGGGTTCATGCGGGTAGAATTTCACTCTAAAGCACATGGTATATGGTGGGTGAGCTGAAACATTATATAAAAAAAGCATGAGCACAGCTATATAAAACATGACTTCTTGTGAGATGCAACTTGTGAGATGCAGTGCATTAAATTAAGAAGAAGAAAAAAGCAAATGATAAATAACAAAGCTCAAAGTATGGCACAAAGTTCAAAGCATAAGGAAGCTAAAGCTTGTTAATGCAGAGATTTATATCACATTGTAATTTTTATTTGACTGGTTTATATAAAAATCCTCCTAATTATTCTGTCTGTCTGGATTGAATACAAAAACCAGAGTTGGACAATGGAATTATCAACCCAGAATCCTGCATCCTAAAGTTAAACAGGAATGCAACAGGGAAAGATTTGTGCAACAAGGAAAAATACTGACTTTGCCACTAAGGAAAATTCAGGTAACCTTCTAAGTAATTTAATATTTGTTGCAGCTGTTATTAAAACTATTAGTTTCACATACTTTATCAATTACAGAATAGCAATTGATTTACTACATCTGTTGATCAGTATAATTTTGAAAGTAGAAAAGTATGTCTTATGAAATATTATTTGTATTATTTATTAACATGGGTACTGCTATTTTATAACAATTTACAGATTGTTTATTCAATGGAAAAATATATAACACTGTATCAATGATAATACAACCAGTATTTTGCAACTTATTGATAATGGAGTACTATGCATGTTTACTGAAAAATAATATCAATCTTCCATATCGTTCAGCCTTTATAAGTGTTACTAAAATCTTCACCACATTCATTTTTGTATGAGAGTTGTACCCTAGAAGTAATCCTCATTTAGCAACCACAGTTGGGACTGGCAGCCTGGTTGTTAAAATATGCGGTCACTAAGTAAAATCGTGACTGTGCTTATGATCTTACTTCAACTTTGCTATATAGATCTGTGAATGTCATAAATGTGAGGGCTGGTCATAAAGTTACCTTTCCATCACTGTTGCAACTGCAAACAGTTGCTATACACAGCAGTCATTAAATGAGGACAATCTGTACTAACTTTTTTTTTTTTTTAAATTTGATTTATATGCCGCCCTTCTCCGGAGACTCAGGGCGGCTTACAATGCGTTAAGCAATAGCCTTCATACTTTTGTATATTCATATTTATACGAAGTCAGCTTATTGCCCCCACAAACTGGGTCCTCAATTTACCCACCTTAGAAAGGATGGAAGGCTGAGTCGACCTTGAGCCTGGCTAGGATTGAACTCAGAGAAATTACAGGCAGCTGGTGTTAATTGCTGCCTTTAGTAGGAGGCATTAGCCCTCTACGCTACACAGGCTCCTGTGTAGTTTTGTGGTTAGTTAAGAAATAGTTAATCAGCTTTATGATAGATAAACATTATTGCATTATTATTCATCAACATTTTTCTGAATTATTACCATGCTGCTCTTTTTTTATCACAATGAGACAAAGTACCCCAACTCTATTTACATGCCAAGGCCTTGTCTTCTTTGCAGGGAAAAATATGTTGCCTTATGCATGGCTCTCAACAGAGGGACAAAAAGGGACAAGTGATGTCATCGTCATGTCACCTTGCAAATACAGGAAGTCCTCGACTCAGAACAGTTCATTTAGTGACCATTTGAAGTTACAACAGCACTGAAAAAAGGGACTTATGACCATTTTTCTCTTATGACTGTTGTAGTATCCTCATGGTCACACAATCAAAATTCAGACACTTAGAAACTGACTCTTATTTATGATGGTTGCAGTATCCAGGGGTCATCTGATGCCCGTTTGCGACCTTCGGACAAGTCAATGGGGAAACCAGATTCACTTAACAACCGTGTTACTAACTTACAACACAGTGATTCACTTAACAACTATGGCAAGAAATGTCATAAAATGGGGCAAAGTTCACTTGACAAATGTCCCACTTAGCAACAGAAATGTTGAGCTCAATTGAGAGCGTAAGTCGAGGCCTACCTATATATAATTTCGGTGGTGATGTGATGACCACACAGGACGTATCACAGCTTGTACCATACACTATGAACTTACATTTCATACAAATCCAAATGTACAGCTCTTCCTTGTTTTCCTTTAGATATAGTTTTTTCCCTATACTTTCAGATAACAACTTAAACAAAGACCGAGATTTCAATCTCCCTACAACTGTGCACTTATTAACAAAGCAAATAAGAATCCTATGTGTAAAATGTTTTACGCAGCTGCTAAAGGTTATGCAGCAGAGAAAATTGTTCCAAACTTTCATTTTTATTGTGTATCATATTGTTTCCTATCCTCCATATATTGCTTTTCCTTCCTTCCTTCCTTCCTTCCCTCCTTCCTCCCTCCCTCCCTCCCCTCTGATTGTATTTCTATGTATGCATTCATATTTTTGGTCTAATAAACATTATTCAAAACTTGCTTCTTTATTGATGCTTCCTCAGGTTTTTTTAATATTTAAGATCCACTTGAATGCTGGATAGTTCTAAACCAAACAAAAGCCAGTATCAAAACACAGTTTCATAGAAACCAGCCTTGTACTGTTGCGTTAATTGTTCTCCAGGGATTTAGACAGTGTTCTATACTGTGGTTCTATACACCAGGAATAGAACTTGGATTTTATTCAAGATTATCTTGGAGTCCCCCTGGCTACGGCAGTCAGATGATCTTCCAAGCTAAGTCGTGGGTCCAGGAGGACTCCCAAATTGCATATCTTCTCTGAGGGGGTCAACACCTCCCCCCAGGGATAGCAATGGAACACAGTGGACAAAGTGGGGTGCCAGGCTTTTTGAGGAGGGGTCTCACCATCGCCTCCTTCAAGGCAGGGGGGAAGATTCCCTCTCTCAACGAGTTATTACTTCCTGGAGCCAGCCTTGTGTAACCTCTCAGGAAGTTGAGACCAACCAGGAGGGACACGGGACCAGCAGACACGTGGCGGTGCTCAATCTACCCACAATCCGGTCCACATCATCAGGAGTCACAAGCTCAAACTCATCCCAGATAACATACTCAGGACCAGTCCCCATCAACTCAACAGACCCTGCCCAGTCAGAGTCCAGGCCCTTCCAAATCTGAGTGATTTTAACCTGTGAATATTGAGCAAATTCCTCAGCCTTACCCTGCAAAGGATCATCCCACACTCCCACATTAAGAAGGGAGCGAGTCACCCTAAACAGGGTGGCCGGGCAATTGTCCGTGGATGCAATAAGAGTGGAAAAGTGCAACCATTTTGCCGCTCTTATCGCCACTAGGTAGGACTGAGTATGAGTTCTTAATTGTGTTCGATCAGATTCGGACTTACTAGTCCTCCAGCAGCACTCTAGGTGTCTTTTCCGGCACTTCATCTCCTGGAGCTCCTCAGTAAACCAAGGGGCAACCTGGGAACCACTCCAGATTAGAGGCTATAAAGGCACAGTTCGGTCCAAGGCCCCGGCGGCCGCCTTATCCCAGGCCTCTACCAGGGCCTTGGCTGAGCCGTGTGCAAGAATATTTGCCAGAATAGATTCAAGATCTTAACTCTTTTTTAAAAAAAGTTATAATACTCTATTCAATACAGGTACAGCTATGCAAATAACTTATTAATTTACAAAACAATATTTAAATATAAAGGAAAGGGAAATAAAAAAATCTTCCTTATACAAATGTGAATGTGTAACACATGCAATGACGCCATGCAGCAGAGATCAGGTTCAATAAAGATACTACTGAATTTGAAGAGAATCCTCAGATATAATCAGAACTAATTTCAGCTAATTAATACATATTTTAAATATCACCCAACACTGAACAAGAAAGGAAGATATTGGGGGGGGGGGACTTTCTAGAATATACTTATTAATTAATTTCACATTTTTGTACCCTGTCCCAATCCAGCAATATGGATAGAAACAAAAATAACCTAAAAATACTGAATAAAAACAAAGTGAAATGAGTAGAATTAACAGAAAACCACTAGATGGTCATCCAAAGAGCATGAAGGAATAGTGTTATTTTAATAGTTTTATAAAATGTTAGGAAAGAAGAAATTGCTTATCCATCAAAAAGGAAGAAGCTACAGAGCCACAATAGTGAAAACCTATATTGGTCTGTGCTCCATTCACCTCACACTAAGTGGGGATTCTGAAGAGGTCTTTTTTGTGATATTTTTATTGATAGTCAGATTCAGTCTTGGCAAGGCAGTGCCTGATGTAATCCAGTGTCCCACTGCAAATAGTTTTGCACATTCTCACCAGCATTTTGAATTAGACCTAAAAATCTACCAGTATCCACTTGCAATATTACCTCAGTAACACCATTATTCTAATATGACAGATTGCAAGACAAAGCGAACTATAAGAGGATAATTTTTCAGCTTTTTCCACTGAACCAATGTCATTGTACTTCAACAATTTATTTATTAAACAAATATATATAACTGCCCAGTTCATACACAGTGACGCCATATATACGGCATACAGCATTAAAAATTCAGCTAAAAACCCACAATTTAAACCCCATCTCACCACAATGAGACAAGCCATTTGATCCGTTCCCAAGCTGGCTGACAAAACCAGGTCTTCAAAGGCCTTGGAGAAAGGCAACAAGATTGGGTAATCTTATCTCTGGGGAAATGTTCCATAAGAAGTTACCACAGAAAGGTCTACAACAACTCGCCACGGTGAGCTCACTGCAGCTAACTTGCTGTGGCCAACTTGACTTGGCCAACTCGCCATGGGGACAACTCGTTATGGCCAACTCGCCACAGCGCAATTCGCCATGGGGCAAGAATTACACTAATATTGAAGAAATATTGGAACAGAATAATGAAAGAAAGGATGCCAAAAGAGGGACAAAATGAAATACAAATGACAAAATTTAAAATAACTTTTAATAATTAAATTGAATTGTTGAATTGTCCTGCAGTAAGTTGTCCCGTGGTGAGTTGGTCAAAGTGAGTTGTTCCACAGTGAACTGGTCACTGTGAATTGGCCATGGCGAGTTGACTGTGGCAAGTTGGCTGCAGCAAGTTGTCCCATTCCACCACAGAGAAGGTCCTTTTTCTAAGCCCCATCCGATGTACTTCCTTGATAGTTGGGACCCACAACATGTGCTACTTTCCTGCTCTGCTAGGTTGGATAGATGCAACTGGGGAGAGACAGTCTGGCAAACAACTTGGCTCCAAGCCATGCCCAGCTTATCAAATTTTATATATATACTGTACATATATATACATATACATATACATATGTATATATCATGCATAATTACACAATATATAATTGCTTCCCTACTTTATTTTTTCTAGATATCATGCATTTCAATATTTGATTGTATAATTAATTTGATTCTATAATTTTCTTTGTTAAAATAAAATTTATTTATGTACTCAGCTCTTATTTTACAAAGCTCTATTCAAATAGATTTAGAAAGAGGTGTGAGTGAAGAGTGAGAGAGGGGGGGATTCACTGGACTCTTATGTGGACCCTGAGCAAAGATACAATAATATGAAACAAAGGACAGCATCTGTACACCATGCACTGGGAACTGAACATACATGCGGAAGAGCCTGCATCTGCTTGAATTTTCTGAATGTTAGTCAGTCTGAGTGTTTTTATCTAATCTTATTACACTACCATTTGAAGCAACACATTAAAAGATGAGATTCTCCCTGAGAATATGGGAAAAAAGATGAAATGATTGGTTCTTAAAGGCTTTATATTTAAACTTAAACAATACTAAAATAAATATCACACCTTCACTTTAAAAGGCTAAGAAATTAAAATATTATTAAAATTTTTGAAAGATCATTATAGAAAATAGTAGATCAATATAAAAATTGTAAAAGCAACAATAAAACAGTAAAACTTACAAGTCACTACAAACTGATTGCCTTCCTAAAAACAGAAGTCTCATATTCCAATGGAAAGACATCAGGTAAAGATAATGTAGGTTAGCGTTAGGGAATAAGGAATTCCCAAGCATATTCAGTACTTCTTGTAATATATAATTGATGTGTTAATGCATTCAATCTCCCTTTGAAACTTACTTTAAATGATATTATTTATTCTAAAGATTAAAAAAATACTTGGAACAGCTAAAACTGCAGTACAACGCTATACATATTTAAACAGAAGATGTTTCATTGATTCAATGGCCATTAGTGGAATATGTGAGTATACAATTTGAGCCCTAATTATATCAATTTATGCATATTGATCTTTCTTCTGTAATACAATGCTAGATGTTAAAGCACTAATGCCTTTGTTGAAAATTGCAATTCTACTGAGAGTATGTGGATAAAACTTCTCTTTTTGTCATAGAATAAGTAAAGCATATGTCAATAGATCAAGCTATAGACCTCACTGTCTAAAATCAAAGATTTACGGAATGAAAACAGCTTTCTTTAAAGACTTAGGATGCAATCCCTAGCAAATCATAGTAGTTGTGCCTAAAAATCAGACAGCCATTCCACAAGAAGTAACCACAGCATGGCAGCTTAAATGAAATTAAACATTATCCCTTAGAACAGAGGATACTCTAAATGAGTTTTTGGGAGGTGGGCAGGCGAAAATATAGGACTCCTATTTCCCACTCTTTCTAACATAAATCTGTATCCCTCAAGGGACGGATAGTTCAAATCCCCATTTGTTCCCTGAACAGAATCTGTAAAAGAAGAAAATGCCTATGATTTCTGTCTAGAGGGTTGGTTCTGGGCACAGGAATGATGTATTTTAAACCAAGAGCCCATTAATCAATCCAGTCATCCAAACAGCCTATGAATGGCCTTATGTCAGTTACTGTTCTTGCATACTGGATTTTGAATGGCACTGCAAGTTACATACAGTATAATGTAGATTTAGATACTTCATACTGTAACTTAATAGAATATTTGATTTTGATTCAGTTATTGATAGGTAAGTCTCTGGAAAAGCCAAGTTGTTTTTATTTTATTTTTTAATAGGCAATGATGTGGGCGGGAGAGGGGAATAAAACAGTTCTCACTGTCCCTAATGCAATGTGGAGCTTGGAACTATAAAGTTTCCAGCTGGAGAATTTTGTAGAGGAATGTGTTTGGAGCTATGTCACAGATTAGATATTACTGAAAAGCTGGACAAAATTCTCCAATGAAGTCTAAAGGGACAAATCCATAGCGAATACTAACTTTAAAATGAAATGAAGAATATATCTTTAGACACACCCACCCCTACTTAGCTGTTTTCCCAAGTTCCTTTCTCAGATTGCTAGCCTTTCTCAATCAGTTTTTTCCTATGTATGTTAGGCTTCAAATCCCATCATCTATTAAATCCTGATAGTATATGAAAGCACATTTGATTGAGGAAGGCTGTTCTAGATTATTTTTTTAAAAAGAGCTCAATACCTATAAACATAATATATTAAAGTTATTTATTAAAATTATTTATTAAATAAGGCATAATACAGAAAATTATTGCAAAACAGTGGCATTTCAAAATAATAGGTCAGTGTATGAAATGAGCTTCTAACACTTACATTTCATTTGCTTGAAGATAGATTTATTGGGCTCAAGCCAATGCTGTAAAAAAAAAATAGAAGCCACCAGTCAAAAGTATTGCAAAATACATCATTTTCTTACAAGCACAAGATTTTAGTAAACTGATAGCAGTGTTCTCCTAGGTGTAATTTATATCGTGTTTCTGTTAACAGCTTCAAAAAGAGGGACATAGAAGTATGATGAAAGACAGAAAGTAGCATCTGTAAGTGAACAGCACAGCTAATGTGATCACAAATGCATAATGGTTATGTTTAAGTTTATTCAAACTTGAACAGGGAGATAAAGAATGACAGATTTTAGATTCAGTCTTATACAGTTTCCATGAAGAGATATAAATATACTAATAGTTTCCTAATTTTTCCTAATTTGTCTTGCTACATTTTTATTTAGTTTTTTTTCCCTCCAAGGCAGTCTGAAAGTCATATAAGATCCCATATATATATATATATATATATATATATATATATATATATATATATATATATATACATACATACATACATATACATACATACATACATACATACACACACACACACACACACACACACACACACACACACACACAAAATTTATCCACAAAACAACACTATGAGATGAAATTAAACAAAATATATATTAAAGGAGTTCACTCTTCAAGAACTATTTAAATAACTGGAAATTGTATGAAATAGCATCTCTTTGCTATTCATTAAGTCAACCTTGTCTTCTTTTAAAAAGAAGTTTTAATGAGTAGAATCATTTCTCAAGCTTTTATGGAAATTTAAACAAAATGTTGTGCTTTAATGATAAACAGAGAGGTCTAGCGGACACAATATCTAAGTATTTCTCCCAGATTATTTTTAAGTGGATACAGTCCTATTCCATGTATTAGGGTATATTTCTAGAAAGTTTGTTCAGTTTGAATTGAATCTGATTTTGAGTTTGATAGCAGAGAAAGCTTGTGAAGAAAAACACTGCTGATTTGATTATATGCTTAGCAACCACATATATTTGTTTTCTCCTAGTGCAAGTCAACAAAAAATAAAATGCATACATAAGCAAATTAAATTGCTACAAACTATCACAGTCAAGAAATTTAAGTACAGAATTAAACTGACAAGTATTAAAATAGATATATCTACACTGGTTCATATTGTATAGACATTCACTGACCATTTCATAAATGTATAGTTCATTTATCTAAACCAGTATTTCGTATCATTCATGGAATTAATTGAATTGGTTAGTGTTTAAGACTTACATGTCTTAAAATGACAAACTGAAGACTTTTAGGGAACTTTTTTTTTATTATTATGAGGGCAATGGATTATTAGTTACACCTTTACTAGGATTCAGTTGCACTTGCAGGGTTTTTTCCTATTGCTTGCTTTTTTGAGAAGTACATTGTGCCACACTTTCTAAACATCATCTCTAATCAGCATTTTGATATCCAGCAGTAGCTACTAGCTATTTACCATGGCAGGTGTCCTTGCAATTATTCACACTGCTGAACAGACTTATTTGTTATGTATGCCTCCACAGCACAAAGCCTCAACATGGGAAAGGTTATCTCATTGGAAATTTCAAGGGTCTTTTTTTTTAAAAAAAAAAGATTTAAAAATATTAAATGCCAATTTTCCTCTATGTGCCTATTATTCCTACATCTATGAAAGCATTAATTCTGAGTGGAAGAAGCAAAATATTATTTTTCTTATATCTGTGACACACTCACAGAGGTGCTAAGTGTTCTGATTTAAAGTAGTCCAATATTTGTTTCTGATAAGGAGATGATGCCAATGTTTATTTATTTATTTATTTTATTTAATCAAACTTTTATACTGCCCTTCTCCCGAGGGACTCAGGGTGGTGTACAGCCAATAATAAAAAACAGAGCTATAAAAATGAAAAACAATTTAAAACTGATTCAATGGTTTGGCCAAATATTAAAAAAACCCAGACTAAAAAAAACATTAAAATTCATCATGCCATCAGACCAGCTTGCTGGAATGAACATTGGGCTTACCTTGAACATTCCATCTATGTGCCCTGCGGGAGAGTCCTCGCTTTATTCTTAATTTTCACATTTCTTATAGCTTACCACATTTTAAACCACTTTTTAGAACAATTTTCAAAACAAAAACAAAAGAAAGGTTTCTTTCAAAATATCCATTTTTTTTCTATAATAATATCCCTCCCTTTAAAAATCATCATCTGCAAATAGTTTTCAGTAATATTCAATTATCCACATTCCTTACTTTCCGGTGAAAAAAACAACATTTTAGCCAAAAAAATAAAAGTATAACAAAAATTATCAAAAGAAAAGATTTGCAAGCGGAAAAAAAAAGGGGGGGGGAGAAGAAGCAAAAAGAAAGGAATGAGATAGAAAAATAATACAAAGCAAAAAAGAGAAAAGAGAGAGAGAGAGAAAGTAATTAAAGTAAAAGGAAAGAGAGAGAAGAGAGAGGAACTCTCCTCCTTAAATCGATTACATAAAAAGTATTTACATCCATTTTAATCAAACTGAGGTGTTTCTCTCCTTCTGTCCAAACTCTTTCTTCTTTTTTCTTTTTTCTTCCTTTCCAGTTCCAGTATCCATAAAGTTATAAAGGCTAACAAATTTAATTCTTTTGCATTCCATATATGGTGTCATCATGTCCTCTCCTAGGGCAACGCCCTCCTTCTTCAACACCATCAATCAGCAGAATTAACTGTCCAAATGACTTCTTCCTTCCAGCTATCCATAAATAGTTCAAACCTAAATTAAGTATATCCAAATCAAACCTCCTTAGTTTTTCCTCAATATACTCCAGTTTGAAGAATAAGTGACAAAGTTTCTTCTTTAACCAGCAAAAAATACAGTTTGCAGTTTCCACTTTCACGTCTGTTAACAAGCATCCCTCTTAAAGTCCCACCGCTTATTAAGTTCAAAAGCAAGTTAAGTACATCCAAAATCAATATACTAGTTTTTCTCAATATACTCCAGTTCAAGAAATAAGAAACAAAATTTCTTCTTTAAGTGGCAAGAAATACACAATTTGCAGTTCCCACTTTCACTTCTATTAACAAGTGTCCATCTTGAGATCTCTTCACTTATTATCCTCACCAATTCTTCTTTTTTAAAAAAACAAAAAGACATTCCATTCCATTTCCTCTTCTCCATCTTTCTCTTTGTAGCTAATCCATTCTCCTTAGTAACCAAAGGTCCTTCCAAAAAAAAAAAACATTTAATTCCAAAAGCAAGTGATAAATATTATCATCCTTTAAAGGGTCTTCTCTTCTCTATTAATTATTTTAAATCTTTTGCCCTAATAATTCTTAGCCGCTATTAAGGCCAGGGCATTGTTAGTCCACAAAAAAACTTTGAAAGCTGTTCCTGCCTGGGCTGGTCTTATTCACCCAGCGCTCAAAGAGCCTGCTCCTGCGGCTCCTCCTGCACTTTGCTTTTCCAGCTGCCGCGGCTTTGGGATAGCCGCCATGGCTGCCTCTCCCACTGCCACTGGCATAGAGAGTATCCTCCAGCCTCAAGGAACCTGCCCGTTCCTCTTGGCCATCCGAGGAGGTCCCTCTCTCTTCTGTAGGGACAGGGGAGGTCCACAGACCTACCGGCGGAGGCTTGGCGGATGGGATTTCCGTGGGGCTCTGAAGAGCCCCGCTATTTCCACAACCGAATCACCACGGTACCACCGGAAGTTCCTACTTATTTAATCAAACTTTTATATCGCCCTTCTCCCGAGGGACTCAGGGTGCTGTACAGCCAATAATAAAAAACAGAGATATAACAATTAAAAACAATTTAAAACTGATTCAATGGTTTGGCCAAATATGAAAAAACCCCAGACTAAAAAACCCATTAAAATTCATCATGCCATCAGACCAGCTTGCTGGAATGTACATTGGGCTTACCTTGAACGTTCCATCTATGTGCACTGTGGGAGAGTCCAAGCGTGGTTCATATCAGTCAGGTATGATGTCACTGAGTTGGAATTCTTTGGCCACACCTTCCTCCTTCCAGCCAAGCCTCAGTTTTTCCCAACGAACCAGAACCAGGGAAGACGCTGTCCGATAGAAGAACCAATCACTCCTGGACCCCGGACCAGTACAAGCCAGGGTGGGATTTGGATTCTCCTGCAGTGCACATAGATGGAACGTTCAAGGTAAGCCCAATGTTCAATCTCCTGTGCACTGCTTGGAGAATCCAAGCATGTGATATACCCAAGCTAAATTGATGTTGGGAGGGAAGCAGATCGGTCCAGGGTCTGGCTGGCAGGACTCTCTGTAAGACACGCCTCCCAAATGCCACCTCAGCTGATGCAAACTGGTCCAGTTTGTAGTGCCTCACGAATGGTGAAGTCCAAGTCACAGCTCTACAAATGTCCAAAATAGATGCTTGTGTAGCCGAAGCAGCCGATGTGGCCGCACTATGAGTAGAGTGCGCCATGATGCGCTGTGGCACTGGACAAGCTTGATGTTCATACACCAAGGTAATGCATACCTTAAGCCAACGACTGACGGTAGATGATGAAACTTTCTTCCCCATTGACGTGGGCTGAAATGACATGAACAGGGACTCCGTCTGTCGAAAGGTGGCCATCTGCTTGACATAACGCTGCAAGGCTCTGCGCACATCCAGTGTATGCCAGCGCTTCTCTGTCTGATTCCTAGGATTCGGACAAAAGTCTGATAGAATGAGTTCCTGTGCCCTGTGGAACCAGGAATTAACTTTTGGTACAAATGTAGGGTCCAAGCGAAGAATGACACGGTCCGGATGAAAGATGCATAAATCCTGGTGCACTGAAAGCGCCTCCAGTTCAGAAATTCTGCGAGCAGAAGTAATTGCCACCAAGAATGCAACTTTAAATGTGAAGAGCCTGAGTGTGGCAGTCCGCAAAGGCTCAAAAGGAGGCGAAGTGAGTGCCTGCAAAACTAGTGATAGGTCCCAAGTCAGGTAGCAGTGAACAACAGGTGGCAACAAGTTGGCAGCACCCTTCAAAAAGCTGTGGACCTTAGGATGATGCGAAAGTGGAGTAGGCCCCTCACCTGGTAAAACAGTTGCCAAGGTGGCAACCTGACAACACAATGTATTAGTGGACAATTTCTTTTTCAGACCCTGCTGCAAAAAAGGTGAGGACCTGTGGAACCGTCGTGGCTGTTGGCACAAAGTTCTTCTTAGTGCACCATCGACAAAATGCCGCCCAGGTGGCTTGATAGATGCGAACTGTTGACTGTTTCCTAGAAGCCAAAATGGAAGAAATTACCTCAGAGGGATAGTGCTCCTTCTCGAGAGCTTCCTGCTCAATCGCCAGGTGGCTACCTTGAGCCATTGAGGATCTGGATGTTGAAGGGCGCCCTAACTGAGGGAGACCTGGTGCGGTGGTAATATCCAGGGTCGCTCTGTCTGGACAGTGACATGAGGTCTGCAAACCATGGGCATCTTGGCCAATATGGTGCCACCAGTAACACCTCCACCTGCTCCTTCAGGAACTTCCTGATCACCCTCTGGAGTAGAGGAATCGGGGAAATGCATATAGCAAGCCGGTCGGCCAAGACAGCAAAGGGCATTGACCCTTTGGCCATCAAGTCCAAAATCTGGTGAAAAACCTTGGCAGTTGAGCATTCTGCGGGTTAGCAAACAAGTCCAGTATCGGGTCCCTGAAGCGAACTGTGATGAGATGAAACAAGTCCGGGTGAAGGTGCCATTCGGCCTGGTCTATCGTAGTCCTGTTCAACCAATCCACTGTGGAGTTGGATGTCCCGGCGATGTGTTCTGCTTTCAAGGACTGAAGGTGCCACTCCGCCCAGAGACACAGTTTCCTTGCTTCGCGCATGAGGTCTTTCGAATGAGTGCCTCCCTGACGATTTGACATGCACTTTGGCCATGACGTCTGTTAACAGCAGGACATGTTGATCTGACAGCTCGGCTTGAAAGTGTCGAAGCGCCAGGTGAGCTGCCCTCAGCTCCAGTCAGTTGATATTGTTGCGGAGATCCGCCTGAGACCAACGGCCTTGAGTAACAGAGGACCCCATATGCGTTCCCCAGCAGAAAAGGCTGGGGTCCGATGTTGACACTAGTCTGTGAGGATCCCAAAACAGGCATCCCTTCTCCAAGGCTGTCAACAACCACCAATCCAAGAAGCGAAGCACCTGTGGAGGAACCCTGATCCTGCCCAGTGAGTTGCTGTGCCCTAACTTCTGACTGGGGAGGAGGAACCACTGTAAGGCCCTGGTGTGCAACTGAGCCCAAGGAATTATAGATAGGCAAAATATCATCTTCCCCAGTATTTGGGAAAGAAGAAGGGACACTGTACCTGATGCCTGAACCTGTCTTATCAGTTGTCTTATACTGTCCCTGTGGTCCTGTGACAGAAACACCTGGGATAATTGGGTGTCTATTACTGCCCCCAAATGTACCAGCCTGGTAGATGGAGTCAGATGGCTTTTCTCCCAGTTTACTGAGAAGCTGTGATCTGCAGGATCTGGAAGGTGAGATGCAAGTCCCGCTCTACCTGACTGGGGGATGATGACTGGATCAGCACATCGTCCAGGTAGCACTGTAGGCAGACAGGATGGGCTCGCAAATGCGCCACCACCACATCTAGTAATTTTGTGAAGATGCATGGTGTTGACGACAGGCCAAAGGGAAGGATTCGGTATTGCCAGTGACAACCTGCAAAGGCAAACCTGAGAAACCTCCTGTGGGACAATAAGGTAAATGTTACTCACTGCGGAGTTCAGGGCGTATTTAGATTGCTAAACTGGCAACACGGTTTGTTTGCAATTAATCAGGCAGCAGCAGCAATAAAAGGGTACCCCAAGGGTAAGGGGACAAACAAAGGGCCGTTTAAACTGCTTTCAAAGGCCACAAACACTGAATGTAACTGGAATACAGTCTACTTGCGTGATCAGAAGAAAATCCAGTCACAAAGGTGCAGATCTGCTCAATCTTTTGCCTAGCTGCCTCCAATAGCCTGCTGTGTCTTTAAGCCCGAACAAAATGGCCACCGCCAGCAAAATGGCAACTATCAAGCACATGGCCAGCGCGCTCTCCCCTGCGATCCGCGGCTCTTCAGCAGCAATCTCCAGCGAAAATTAATAGCTTCGGACCTCCCTGAGGTTCACAATGCCCTTTTCAAGCTAATTGGTGTAATACTGGGCTTCACGGAGCAATTGCCACTGCACAAGCAATCTAATTGCTGCTATTGCAGAGTGCTCAGCAGCTGACTCACACCACACTCTCTCAGCCACCCAAGCCAAATTTAAAGAGGCTTGTATTTTTTTAAAATATTTGAAAGAATTAGCCAAATTAACTAGTAAAAATGATTTAAATTTAATTTAAATTTAAGAGCCAGCACTGACAAGACTTTCCTCTGACTGAGTTGGAAAAATTGAGGCTCGGCCGGAAGGAGGAAGGCATGGCCAAAGAAATTCCAACTCAGTGATGTCATACCTGACTGATATGAATCACACTTGGACTCTCCAAGCAGTGCACAGGAGATTAATAGGGTCTTCAGGGCCCAGAGAAAGGCGCAAAGGTCAGGGATCCTACGTATTTCTGGGGGCAATTTGTTCCAAAGGGCGGGGGACCCCACAGAGAAGGCTATCCCTCTGGGGATTGCCAGTCGACATAATTTGACCGACGGCACCCTGGGGAGGAGGGCCTCTCTGTGGGAGCGTACCGGCCGATGGGAGGCTATCGGTGGCAGCAGGCAGTCTTGTAAATATCCAGGTCCTAAGCCATGGAGCGCTTTAAAGGTGGTAACCAACACCTTGAATCGCACCCGGAAGACCACTGGGAGCCAGTGCAGCTCGTGCAGGAGAGGTGTTACGTGGGTGCGACATGTCGCTCCCATATTACCCGTGCGGCCGCTTTCTGGACCATTTGGAGCCTCCGAGTGCTCTTCAAGGGGAGCCCCATGTAGAGAGCATTACAGTAGTCCAGATGTTTACTTTATATTGTAAGGTGTGTATGGTCAAAGCATTTCTAGATCTAGGTTTAAGATCTATCAACAAATGAAATGGGTGTCCTTGGTGGGTAGGACAGCAAAATTAATGTTGACTCCAATCTAGCCTTTTGCAATCTTGTCAGCAGGTTTGGAAAAAAAACCTTCTGCAGTTTTTCAGCCTGTCTGAGAATTTGAAATTATTTGGAAAAAAATGTCTTATCTGCAAATTCAACAACCTCACTAATTATATATTTCTCTAGAGAACTGTTTATCAACTTCAGCAAATTTAAGAAGTATGCACTTCAACTTCCAGAAATTCCCCAGCAAGGATGCTGGCTGTGGAATTCTGGAAGTTGAAATCCACACATCATAAAATAGCCAAAGCTGAGAAACAACGTTCACTTTTGAGTGTCATGTAGGTTGCATACAGTTAATTAAACTTATATGTCTATTGTTATTATTTTTATGCAGGCGCAGGCTTATTAATTACTTTATATTTGAAATAACTATATAAAGAGTGTCAGAGTTATTAGAAAATAACATCTCGGAATCCCTCTGTGGATAGTTAAGAAGTTTGATTTACCCTGTTTCCCCCAAAATAAGACATAATAAGCCCAATCGGGCTTTTGAGCACATGCTTATTTCAGGGTTCAAAAAATATAAGACAGACTCTTATTTTCATGGAAACACGGTATAAATGAATAAAATATTAAAACATAAATATTAGGGGAAGGAAAGGTGTTCTGAGGGTCCAAGGCCTTCATTAAAACTCTGCCCTTTAGAATTTGTGTACAACTTCATGACACGCTTACAAAACGGACAGAACTTTGGATTGTAATAGTGCAGTACTGCTTTCATCATTTATACTCCTTAGTCTCTTGCACTTGCCTCTAAAGAAAAGAACAACATTGATGAATGAGCATGATCAGTGGCTATGGAATGTTATTGATTTACTGGAATAGAAGAGACAAAAACAAGAGAAATGGAGGAAAATTGTGAAAGAAAATACATGACTGGTTGGGAAATCAATGGTTCTTTGGAAGCACTATTAGCTGTAACTTACTTTCTCAGTTAATACAAAATAGAAAGAGAATCAATGATGATAAAAATTAAGGCACTTATTTTAGGATTCAACTGTAAGGAATTTTGCTGTTGTGAAAATTTTAATAGAAAAAGAAATCCCAAAGTGTAAATACTAAATCTCATTAATTTTGAACAATTTTCCACTGGGATATTCTGACCTCACATAATATTAAACCAATTTTAATTACATCTCGGCTTATTTGGCACTTGGACTATAGTTTCAAAGTAAAGTAGATTTTAATTCCGTTTAGTTTTTATTAGTTTAAGGGCTAGTGTCATGGCCCATTTGTCTAACTATTCTAAAATCAGAATTAATACCTATAGAGTTCTGCCACTGGCATCAAAATTCAAGGATTTCCCATGGTACAGTATCTATTCTGTATATCTTTTCTATTTCTATTAGAAAAATGAATACGAAGATATCTGCATGAGCTGCCAGTTATCTTAAGACAATAATAGCCTATCCATGAAGGAAGTTTGTTCACTCCTAATGGATTTTTGGTTTCATAATTCAAGTTACCTTGAGGTAAGATGGGTGGCCTATACAGTAGGTAGGTAGGTAGGTAGGTAGGTAGGTGGGTGGGTGGGTGGATGGGTGGATGGAAGCTGAATCTGTGGCTAGGAAAAAAAGGAAACTAATGATCTGCTAATCACTGTCATCTTCATGTGGAATATGCCATCCATACATAAATCACATATATACAAAACTAACAGGAGGCAAAAATTAGAGCAGCCTTTAAAAATGCAGTAACAAAGTCGTAGTGTTTACAGTTCCATCTTCAATCTTACCCCCAAAAGCATGTGTCACAACAGCTGAAATAAAATGTTGTGAAAGAAGCTGGGGGAAAAGCCTACAGTCTATATTCAACTTGTCCTTACAAGCAAGACTAGCTCTTAATTAGTGCAAATTAAGCCAATATTAAGACTTGTCAAAATATTCTGCTAGCTTTAAAATCATAGGAATTGGGCTTTACCTTTCTATCCTCCTCTACTACAGAATTATTTAGTTAGCTAAATAAAAGTTTCTGCAAGAGCTACATTTTTAAATATTGATTCTATTCTGTAATAAATATGCCCACTTCCAAATAACAGCAAAAGTGGAAATGCATCCCTCTGCATCAGCAAGAAGCTTAAAGCTATTTTTATTTTCTGAACTACTATATAGATATCAGCAAAGTATGAGATTAGTTTTAGGAACACCAACAACACTTCTCCAGAATATTTGACAATTTTATTTTAAGCCTATGCATGGATTAGAATGCATTTTATAATGGAGGATCTGAAAGAGATCCTGAGAGAGATCAAATTCTAACAAAGAACAATTTCAAAGGATAAATATTGCTACCATCATAAAAACACTGAGCTATTGCTACCCAGCTGGCTGTGTGCATTATTTCTTCCATCAAAAGTCCTATCATTTTGTGCAATTCAGCAATGGATTAACACACTCATAAATCTGATGAATCCTTCAATATAAGCAATAAATCTCAGTTGAGCTGTAGGATTCTAGAAATGCACATTCTGTAATTAAACAACCTTTATTGTATTTGAAAGTCAAGCCACACAATTCATACATACTGGGATTCTATAAGCTATAAGCTAACAATATTCTGATTTAACAGTTTTTATTACTTTTATATTTTATTTGTGCATCAAAATATAAAAATTTATTTCATTTCCTATCCACCTGAAAAGCATCATATTCTTTTTGTACTAATTACACAAAAGCAATAGTTATAGTGATTCTACTATATGAAGCACAAGATTAAATGGTTGTATATTACGTAAACCTATAGAAGGACAAAGCATTTTAAAAGTGTGTTGGCACAAGGAAGCAAAGCACTCACACTCTTCATTAAGGTCTCCTGTGGCTGCTTCAAAAGTTACTTCTAGTTGTTTCCATGTATGCATACAGATAACTTACTTTTCCAGAAAAACACCAAAGCTATATATGTACAATTGCAGACAGCCAAACCATAAAGTTTTGAGAAGGGATGGTGCATTCATAAAATACAAATTTTGTGAGGCACCTCTTGCAAATTCTTTTAACAGCTAGATAAGATCCATTGCATCTGCCAGATATATTGCTTCACTGAAGTTTTGTTTTTTGATGAGGAAGATATTTAAATAAGGCTATTGCACAAAATCTAGGTTGAAAAAAATCCAGAAATCCATTAGATGGCAAGAAAGATATACAGCATTGCTAACTCTCTGCCATCTTTTGATTATGTGAATTTCTGCAACATAGATCTAGTAGCTCCCAAAGGTGTGTTTTCAAAAGGCAAGTGGGCTTTATTTTTTTCCTTGAAGATGTTTCATTTCTCATTCAAGAAGCTTCTTCAGTTCTGACTGAATTTGAATGCTGGCAAATGGAAGGACTTATATGCCTTGCAGATGACTGCAAAGAATATAAATCTTTCCATTCTACACCATTCAATCAGAACTAACAATCAGAGCTTCTTGAATGGGAAACGAAATGTCATCAAGGAAAAAGCAACGTCCAGTTGCCTTTTGAAAAAACACCTTTGGGACAACCATGGCCTGAATGACTGAGAATCTCCAGACAGATCTGGTAGCTCTAATTTTAAAAGTCTAGGAAGCCATTTAAAGATTTTTACTGGTTGCAAGCTGAAAACTTTCAACAGCTGGTTTCAGAATAAGTTCTTGCACCTTGATTTTATTTTCAATAAAAAAAATGTTACACTGTATTGCCTAACTCACTGTTTGCATATTTTGCTGTTTGCCTATATGAGAAAAGATTAGCCGGGCAGATTTGATTTCATATAAATTAAATCCAATCATATTAGCCAGGTTGAAACATTCTGCTTACAGTAGTATAGGAGAAAGAAAGTCAATTTTTAATTACATTATCTCAGTTAAGCAAGTCAAAGTCATGCCTGTGAAGGTAGAATCAAGATATAGATTATCACTCAGTCAAATTAAGATATGCCACTGGTATAGTCATGAAAAATATCAGTAATCAGAATCCAGTACATTCTAAGCTGAAGAATGTCTTCTTAAAATCATGAATCACCTGAAGCCCTAATTAAGCTAAAAAGGCTTTACCTGAGACTGGTGGGTTGCTACTGGTTTGCCCCAGTTCAGGCGAACTGGTAGCAGCAATGGCGGGAGGCTCCGCCCACACGTACAGACATCATCAAATATGCTCTGCACACATGCAGAAGCTTCTGCGCATGCGCAAAAGAGGTACACGCGTGCGCAAGCGAGCAAACCGGTAGCAAAGGTCAGTGAAACCCACCCCTGCTCTATAGTAATCCTTAGAACTAGATTCCTAAGAAAACCCATTTCAAATGTATTGAAGTAGCCATTATCGAGAAAGTGACCACACATTTACCTTCACATCCTTGATTAGCTGCTGATTCTCTGGCAATAAAATGTATTTTGGCTCAGAGAAATGAACACTTACTCATCTCTTCGGACATCACTAAAGCATTTATGCCAGGGGAATGAAAGCATACTAGCTAGCAGTTTCCCTGAAATAACATCACTTAAAATAAATTAAGAGAGAATTTGTATACCTACCCTCTGTTTTTCAGAATCCACGTAGCGAATGCCAAAATAGTCTTTTTCTAGCAAACAGTAGTGATTGCAAACATGATCTATGAGAAACTGGCCTTTGGTCTCTCTCTGAAAAAGAAAGGCAATACAAATAGGTAGAATATGTAGGTGTATGCATATATAACTAACCTGTGTATTATATATTTCAATCAGAAATATAAGTTGTATCTTGTCTTAATTGTATATTGAATAAGAGCATAGATTAAACATAATTAAGTTTGATTGATTTCAGTGAATCCACCTAAAATTAATCCAGGTTTCAATTCTATCTTTTCTTTCAATCAAATACAAAAACTTATTTATCAAAGATTCTGTATGTATCTCAGATCAGCAAAATACCTTACTGCACTCCACGTGGTTTACACTTTCTTAAACTTGCCCTATCGAATGGGGCTTTATTTGTCCATTTGTCTTCAAGAATTTACACAATTTTACTGGATTATGAATCTTCCAATTTTTTGAGTTAACAGAATAAATTCAAAAACAAGAATATTTGAGTTAACAGAATAAATTCAAAAACAATTTGAAACTTTTTAAGAAGAAATTAATAATTGCTTTTTTACTGAAGAAAATTGTATACTTCAGGTACATGTCTATGTATGTAAGTGTTGTGTATATACATACAAACATATATGTATATCATTTTAGCCATTGTCTATCCACTGCAGGATGAAGGCCTTTGGCATATGGAAGGAATAGACCATAATTTGCCATGCTGGTCCAATGCAGGTTGGCAGATATGATTGGTGTTAGTCTGGAGTATCCATCATAGCCTGTTCGCCTTGGGAGACCCTTCTGGACATCTATAAGTCTGGTGACATAGCCCACAATTTCATTTACCCACACAAGCCCCCTTCACCTCGTCAAGGCCTCGATCATAGAAGGAGTATATATACTATATGTACATATCAGGGGTGAAATCCAGCAGGTTCTGACAGGTTCTGGACAACTGGTAGAAGAAATTTTGAGCAGTTCAGAGAACCAGTAACAGAAATTTTGTGTAGTTTGGAGAACCAGCAAATACCACCTCTGGCTGGCCCCAGAGTAGAGTGGAAATGGAGATTTTGCAATATCGTTCCCCTTGGAGTGGGGAGGAAATGGGGATTTTGCAGTATCCTTCCCCTGGAGTGGGGTGGGAATGGAGATTTTGCAGTATCCTTCCCCTGCCACACCCATGCCACACCCACCAAGCCACGCCCACAGAACCAGTAGTAAAAAAATTCAGATTTCACCACTGGTACATATATGCATATATTTGAAGAAAGGATGCTTCATCTCACTCACTCACACCCTTGTCACCTCCCGGCTGGGCTACTGTAATGCTCTCTACATGGGGCTCACCTTGAAGAGCACTCGGAGGCTCCAAATGGTCCAGAATGCGGCCGTGTGGGTGATTATGGGTGCATCTTGTTGCACCCATGTAACACCTCTCCTGCGTGAGCTGCACTGGCTCCCAGTGGTCTTCTGGGTGCAATTCAAGGTGCTGGTTACCATCTTTAAAGCGCTCCATGGCTCAGGACCTGGGTATCTACGGGACCACCTTCTGCCACCAATAGCCTCCCACTGGCCAGTTCACTCCCACAGAGTGGGACTCCTCAGGGTGACTTCGGCCAAGCAATGTCGGCTGACGATACCCAGGGGGAGAGCTTTCTCTGTGGGAGCCCTGCCCTCTGGAACGAACTCCCCCCGAGATACACACAATCTCTGACCTCCGGGCTTTTCGCTGTGCCCTCAAGACCCTGCTTTTCTGACAGGCAGGTAGTGAATGTTTAAATTGGAGTTTTAATTGGGGTTTTTAAATTATTTGGCCAAACAGCGTAATAATTTTAACAAATTTTAAAATCTAATTATAGTGTTTATATTGTGCTTTTATTAGGCTGTATACCTCCCTGAGTCCTTCAGGAGAGGGGCAGTATACAAATAAAATTATTATTTTTATTAATATTAATATTAATATTATTATCTGAGCTACATCTGAGAAAGGAAAAAAATTGTGCTCTACAGCTGAAATTGCCGTATGCTAATATAAATGGTAAATATTTTCCAGTTCAGTCTTGAAGCATGCTTGTTACAAGTATAGCATGTAGAGTTCACTGATGATTAGTTTTGAGATAAGGGTTTAGGATTGCTCATGATATAAACTTGGGGGTGGGGGGAGAGAAGGAGCATACAGTACCTGACAAAATAGAGATTCCAAATAATTATTGTAACATGAAGCTGGTTCTTAGGTAGACTATTTCGATATTTTTAAAACCTATGCTTAATTAGTAATTGCTGCTCCATGAAAACTTATTTTTTACTTCATAAAAAAGCTGAGGAACCCATTCTAAATTAAACACATTTAGGAAGGGAGAGCCCACTTAGAAATCTTTTTCCTATTTTAACTCTATTCTGTGGTGTTATGTGGTGATAGAGTATCACCAATAGACCCAGTCATCATATCAACCTTTCATACCAAGTTTCTGTGCAAATTCAAGATACTTTTTTGCAAATACAAGCATTTCACAATTCTAAGACTTTTTAACTTTCCATGAGCTGTTTTTCTCGCTGCCCTTATAAAGGTAGTCCTTGAGTTACGACCACAATTGAGTCCAAAATTTATGTTGTTAGATGAAACATTTGTTAAATGAGTTTGCCCCATTTTACCACTTTTCTTGCCAAGTTCGTTAAGTGAATCACTGCAGTTCTTAAGTTAGAAACACGGTTGTTAAGTGAATCTGGATTCCCCACTGACTTTTGTCAGAAGGTCACAAATGGGGGATCATATGACTCCGGGTCACTGTAACTACGTTAAATATAAACTAGTTGCCAAGCATATGAATTTTGATTATGTGACCATGCATGGGGATACTGCAATGGTCATAAATGTGAAAAATGGTCATAATAAGTCACTGCAAACAGTTCCATGAAGCTTCATTAAATGAAGAATTGTTGTACATTGAGGTCCTAAAATTTGCAAAACATGGCTTTTCACTGAAGCATTGTAAAGGCTAGCTAAGTAGCAATAACTAGCCAACCTTGGCTGATCTCATAAAGCTAAAGAGGACTAAATCTGATTAGTTCTGGGACAGGAGATTAAGAAGAAGGACTTAGACTGCAAACTGGATTGAAATGTTGAAAAATTATAGAATGAAATAGAAAACCACTTTTGTATTGGTGCCATGAAATCTACATGGATGAGTCCCCAAAGTAACCAGGAATAAAGCTTGATCAAGAGTTTTCCTTTTTATATGAACATCCACCTTGATGTTCTTAACTTTGCTCTTAAACCAAACAGAACTATGCCAAGAATACTACACAATCCCAGAAAAGGTGAGGCTGCTTTAAGGAGTTGCAGACTGTTAAATCCATGCATTGTGAAAATATCATTTTTGGAATCAAACCTAAAACATTGTACTGTCGTAACAGATTTTGCCTCTCTTCCTTGCAACCATTGGGTCATCTCTTCTCTTTCCTGAGAGCCTAGAAGCCTTTGGCTTTTGCTGGGCTTTTTTTTCAAAATAAAATGGATAATTTAGTTAAAATTCAGTCCAATGCCAATATACTACATGACTACAAAGATCAAGATACTTGCAATGCAAGACAAAAAAAAAAAAAATAAGAATCTAATCAGCCAGCCTAGTCATAGTTTATTATGCATCAGGAATCCTTTATAGTCAAAAGCAAGCATTTTGAGAAATAGTGGGAGATACTCCCAGGTAATTTTTATAGAATTAATCTCCAAACCAAACAATAGCATTGTGCCATTTTGGAACATGGACTGAAGCCTTGAATGGTATGTATTGTACTCAGTTTGGAGCAAGGGTGAAATCTACTTACCTTCCCAACTGGTTTGGCAGTGCACACACCATGTGTGCCTGCTTCACACACACACGCACGTCACATGCACACACAGACCCTCTGTGCATGCGCAGAGGGTAAAAACCAGGTTACATTCTGGTTAAAACCAGGAAGTAATGACGACCGGGTAGGTGGGCAGAGCCTCGCACTGCCATCACTACCAGTTCTCCAAACCACTGGCCGCCATCATTACCGGTTCAATGAAACCGGTCCGAACCAAGAACATTTCACCCTTGGTTTGGAGGCTGAAGGAATTTTTTTCTCTATCTTTTCTACAGCTGATTTGAAACAAGAGCAAAGATTCTTCTGCTTTGCTTCCTTCACAATAATGCAGCATTTCTCAGTAGCACTTTATTCCCATCTGGCTTCTGGTCCCAAAGCAATCTTCTTTCCTTCCCCAAGAACTGCAGTCTCTTGTTTGTTTACACTGTATCTCCTTCTTTTCGCCATTACAGCTGCCAAGAAAACATACAATTTTGGTTTTATTTATTTCCTTAATTTGATTTATCTCTGCCCACTACTCTTAGGAGTTTGCAATTTAAAAAAAACATTTAAAATCATGATAATAAAAATTGTTAAGATAGCAAGCAAAAAAGTAAACAAATTACTAAAATTAACAAAATCAACAACTAGAAGCCTGTACAGAATGATGCATTTTAAGGATCTTTTAGAAAAGAAAGTAGATGTTAGAATTCCTGAACTCTACAGGGAGTATGTTCCAAAGGCCTACTGGCAACAGAAAAGGCTTAGTAAGCATGGAGACTTTTATAGAAAGAATATCTTAGGAAGCCTTATGCGCCATGTGAGGTTTTAAAATATTTTAATGTATTCTTTTTCTCAGGAACAGAGTCAGTTTGATGTAGTGATCAAGGCACCGGAGTAGAATCCAAGAGATTGTGAGTTCTGCTCTCACCTTAAGCGTGAAGCCAGCTGACTGACCTTGAGCCAACCATCTCCCTCAGTCCTAGAAAGGAGGCAATGGCAAATCATTCCCCAAAAAAACCCACCTTGCCAAGAAAAACTACAGGGGCTACAAGTAATTCCTGCATCACCTGTAATCAAAAATGCACACATGCATGCAAGTCTGCACACACACACACACGGGCAGGCACACACACGCACGCACACACCTTTGCATTTCACCCAGAAACAAAAAAACCAACACATTTTATGTGGTCTCATCACATTCTTCACAAGGCCAACTTCACTACTGAGTTTTGAACAACGTAAGAATTTACACTGGATATAATCTAGAGCACATTATTATGGTTAAGCTAGAAGTTTCCAGAATATGCATAATATTAAGATCATTATCTTTCAGAAAGGAATGCAGCTGGCATATCAATCAAAGTTCTCATTTCTAAAAACCTGAATATGATTTACCACATAGAGTGAAGAAACATAAAAAAACTCCAAGATCAGTTGATATTAATCTCAACCATAAAACAAAATTATGTACTAACTACATTTTTGTTCTAAATTAACACATAACCTAGAGTCACAGAATAGAATTGATGTAGAGATATATAGTTCAAACTTGATTTTCCAGTCTTGGGCCTGGAAAGTGAAATAATAAAACTACAGCATTTTTCTAACCTTCAGAACAATATGTATGCTAAATTAAGGGCACAAGATAAAACACTTACACAATTGCAAATTTCAATATATCCAACATGTATACTATATACCTAATAAATGAAGCCAAAAGTAATCTAATGTAAGAATGTCCATGATGAACAATTCAGTCAATGTAATATTTTCATAAAGCAGAGCTGCTTTTGTTTCCGATATGTAATATTTTAAATGCACAGAATAATAGTGTCACTAGCAGTCAAAACAATGCTAGTGAAACAAATTCTCCCCCTCCACTCCCTGAATTAGTATGAAATTTGCTCTGTAAAGTTACAAAATCTTGTGAATGAAATCTGGAAGCACAAGACTGCAGGAACAATGAGAAAAGAGATATGATTTATTCATACATTAGATGGAACCCTCCAGTGCTTCCTAAATAGAATATGCAAGAGTTCATTTTATTAATCATAGATTACTGAATAAACAACTGACTAGAGTTATACATATGCTAAGCTATACACTACCGTATGCAAAGCAGCATAATCATTATTATAATTACTAATAATTCTATTTTATCTTCCTTTCTTCTTGAAGACGCTCAAAATAGCTAAACACATACAATATGCTAATCCATAACCAGACAAACCACATTAGGGCTTAGCAGAATATGCTGCACTAGTCAGGCACACATTCCTTATGAAATAGCAATCAAAGAAGTAATCTGAGGAACGAAAAGAGGAATAAATAGCTGCAAATTGTACAAACTGAATGTCATATCAATCATATCAAAGAAGCTTGTGAAGAGGAAGAAATAAAAGCAAGCTATAAAGCAGAGATTCCTATCACACTAGAAGATGTATTCTGTATTTTAAATGCACAAGTGAACTAGGGTAAGTTCTTATGGATCATATGTTCACTATGCATTTATTAAATAAAATAAAAATATGCATTATGCCAAAAACACTTTGTTTGTTTGTAGAACTAAGAGTTTCCAGATCTTTCAATGCTCCTTTATACTGTATGTTACAATTCTAGGTTGCTTTATAATGTTACAGTTTTAGACAATTCCTCATGTTGAGACATATTTGATGAATAAATGTTGCCTTTCTTTTATACCACTCCTTCTATCACATGCACAAAAAAATGTTTGCATGAAATTGTGTGCATTCTTTGAAATAAACTAAGCATTTAGTTCCAGTCACAAAATTGCTTAATGTAAATGCCATTCTATCTTAAAACAAAATACCATTCTGTTTCAACTTATCGACGTCAGAATCACAAATATTTCCAGTCCATTAACGGAGCATAAAAATAATGCAAAACTCCTATTCAGTTATCCAAATTCAAAGGAAAAGGAGAACACACAAAACACAGAATAAAAGTAGAGTTTATGCTGTGATAATCATTCACTACAGAGTCAAACTACAGTAAATACAATTATAAATCTGTGATTCCTGACAAAAATTATTATCTCATTCATTTTTTTTTAATCTGCTGAAATATACATTGTGATCTGAGATCTTAACATTCAGCATTTTCCTATCACTTATTTTTCATCACTGGCTGGAAATAGCTAAGACATGTGAACATTACAGCATCACAACATAAGACAAATCCCCATAGATGCTTTAAATAGGAGAATAAAAACTAAAAGTACAGTAAGTGTATTTTAGTGGCTATTGCTCATATACCATAACATTAGTTTCACACATAATATTTTTTCTATAAGTGTCCACGCATTTTTGGAAATTAATTTGTCTTCAACAAATTAATATGCTTAAACAAATCAACCAAGGAACAAATGACCACTCATTTTATCCTACTTTGGGTACATTATGTGAAGACCTAGCTCTCTGGAGAAGGCTCTGATGCTGGAAAAGGTAGAAGGAAGAAGAGGACAACCAGTGGCAAAGTGGGTAAACTCAGTTACAGTGGCATATGGGGGGAGGGGTTGTCCAAACTTTATGAATCTGGATCATAAGTACCTTTAAATGGTACTATAACTTTGAATGGTCGCTAAGCAACCAGTTGTAAGTCAAGGATTCATTGTAATGGTGTTTATGACGTGACTAGATTAAAGTTTTTCAGACATCTACAGTAGTTGCTGATGTTGCCATTCAGGAAAAGTAAACCCAAAGCTGCACAATGGGAACACAGAAGGTAAAAAGTGGGAACACAGGAAAGTCAAAACAACAAAAACAGAAGGATGTGACCTTGTTTGCTCAACACAAGTCTGACTCAGTATCATTTTAACTCTTTCCACATTAAAATGTCCTTAAATATCTCCATTGCTTGCATTTTGCAATGTATTTACAGCACTCCACATATGCAGCAAAATTGAAAACAATGTCAACAAATATCTCTTCAAAAAGAAATCTTTAAAAAGCCGAGCTTTAGAATGAAGAGCTTCTGTCCATGTGGAAAACAATTCTCAAATACTGAGAGAAGTTTCCAATCACTAACATTAGCACTGGCAGAATCTAGCAATAGATTGCAGGGAACACTGATTCTCAAGTTTCTAACTTTCCATGCCACCCAACAATGTATTACAGATTGTCATCTAAGAATGATTAAGTTAAAACACAATTTAGCAGCAACCTTGACTAAATTATTGAAAAATGGTTATTTTTCAAAAAAGTTGGATAGACAATAACAGTGAAATATAGATACTAAAGACATCTATATTTTTTTAGGTAGTTGTAAATCATAGCACTTTTAGCTACTTTGATTTGATGGGAGTGGTGGGCCAAAGGTCTGATGGCCAATGTTCCTGTAAATGTGCATAATCAACATATTTACCTAATGGCAGATAGAGAGACAGACAGACAGAAAAGAGCCTTTTCGGGCTCTCTTGGCCATTTTGGTTTTAGAAATCAGTCAATAAAGCTATTGGATGTATTGCAAATAAAACAAGTGATTTCACAATTCATGAATGCCAGATTAAATACACTACATAATGCATATTTCATAATATCCCAGAGCTGGATGTTAACAGTAGAATACAAAGGCAACAAATGATATTTTGATGACTGGGTTTCAGTCTGATAACATTTTTGTTTTTTTAATCACATTAAAGTAATGTTTTAAAAATCAACTCTGAAATGTTTATTAGAAAAGTAAGTACAATTTATTTACAGTTAGTGGTCAGCCACATATAGAATTTCAAAATACAATATCAAATATCAAAAATAAAATAAAAATAAGTAATAAGTAATAAATAAGTAAGTAATAAAACAACAAATAACAAAAAAAGAGAGACAGTATTTAGTATATCCTTTGGTCTAATGGCTGTCATTCTATATGGTTGGACAAATTTTGATTTTTGAGCCTCTGGTTCTTGAATTCAGACCTTTTATCTTAGTCCTGTGGCAGCAGATAGCTTTTAAACTGAATAATTTTAAATATTTGGTTGGCACACCGCTGTATCTTTGCTGTATTTGCAAAGATCTACGTAAAGGCCCTCATAACCTCTGACCACATGACATTGCTATATCTCTGTCAGCAAGAGAAAAAACAGCATACACAGCTTGTTTTCTCTAGTAAATAGCTCTTTTAGCATAGGAAAGCTGAAAGAGGATTCTAGCTCACTAGAAACAATTACAATATTATAAAACATGACCTACATCCTCAATTGCCTAATATCTATAGGGCAGAATCAATCAGAAAAGGGCATCTTAAGGTATCTGCCATCCAGTATGGCTGAAGGTAATATGCCAAGCCTAGCTACAGTTAGTGCTCTGTGATGTCTAAAATTTGTCTGCAGGGCTAGTACTACACAGAAGCTTCCGTGCCTTAAAGACATCTGAGGACCAAATAAATTTCTTGTTGCTTCTCTATGCCCAATAGCTTTTGTTTCATAATCTTTTTGACTTGGTTGCAGAGCCTTTCAAGTGAAGCCATAAAAGGCCATTTGCAATGTAATGGGGAGCAAAACCTGTCCTTTATTATCACTGTTTTATTATCTAATCACACTGTTTGTGGTTAAATATGACTTTCAGCCAATAACTACAAATAGTGATTCAGATCCAAGCCTCTACTCTTGAGATTCCCAATTCCAATCTTAGAGCCAGATTAGAAGGACATTTAGGGACTTGCAAAATCCATCTCAGGAATGATAACACCAGAAAAGGATGCTAGAAGTTCCTACGAGGGGAAAAGATGACATGATTTATTGGATGCCCCCAGGAGGGAGTTAGAAAAATCTGCCCAGAGAGTACATAAAAAAAAAGCCCGCCAAAAAATAAGATGTGTGGTGAGGAAATTTAGTGAGCCAATCAGAATTGCAGATGAAATGTATCAATTTGCTTTGAGATGAAGTGTGCTTATTTTGAGATGTTTGTCCCGAGTGTAAATTCTTTACATCTTTACAGAAATAATGTTTTTAAAATGTTCTCACCTACCTTTGTGTGATTATTGCTTAACTCGCACCAGTGAAAAAAATCCACCCAGCTTTGGGCTGGAGCAGCAGGAATATTATTAGATATCTCTGCTAAAACCGAGTAAGGGCATGTTTGGATATCATACAGTGTGGTATCTCCCCTCCCCCCCGCACTTTAATCTTTAATCTTTTAATGGTAACTATGATTATTGTTATTATGGTTTTATCTTTTTAATGTTTCTGGTTTTAATATTTGTAAGCTACCAGAGTTGCCTCCGGACAAAATGGGTGTCACATAAATCTAATCAATCAATCAATCAAAGTGGCCTTTAGAAAAACATTTGTTTCCTTTTGCTTAAAAAATCAAATACAATTTAATAAAATGGAACAAGTTACACATGAAGCATCCAAATCATTTTTTTTAAATCTCCAAATGGTATTTATTTAATTTCCTTGTAAACTACTCTAATTTCAGAAACAGTTGATTATTTAAAACAACGGGATATTTTTAAAAAGAAAGTATTCGAACACAGGAAAAGCTACGTTTTAAGCTGAAAAATTCACCTATGTTCTTTCTCTGTTTTATTTGCCCTACAGCTGAATTGCAAATAAGCTAATTCAAATGCAAAAAAAATCTTCCTTAGTTGTCAATCAAACTACATTTGTAATGCCAGAAATCAGGTTTTCATATATCTAGCAACAAACCGGGCAATGACAGCTATGTAAAATATTAGGATATACATATATACTAGCAGATCTCAATTAGTGTGGTTATGGAAAATATGACAAATGGTTGCAATTCAATGGAAACAGGCAATGAAAACCTTTAGCATAAATTTTATATGTATATCAATGAAATGTTACAGTAAAATATTAAAAGAATATACCTATAATTTATATTTATAGTTAACAAATTCATAGTATACCATTTATCCCAAAATAAGACATCCCCTGATAATAAGCCCAATCGGGCTTTTGAGCGCATGGCAATAAGGCCAAGTGCTTATTTCAGGGTTCAAAAAAATATAAGACAGGGTCTTATTTTCAGGGAAACACGGTAGTTATGGCAAGCATATCTGGTATAAATTTACAGTTCATACTAAATTGAACATCGCGTTATTATAACCTGTGTTAATTGAAATCTACTTGAATCTCTTTTTTATCATAAATATATATACTTTTCAAAATTACATGTTAATTATTCCAAATTATCTGCTCGTTATTTTTGTAAGCCACCTGGGATCACTGAGCATGAGTTGGGCAGCCATATAAATTTTCTTAAGTAAAATAATTATCTTAAGAAGCCTGGATATGTGCTATGTGAGGTTTAAAAATATTTTATTGTATTATTTGCCTAGTGTAAAACAAATAAATAAATACAAATTTTAAAATAATTTAATTAAAACAACATAGCATTAGATGTATTGGACTTGTGGGATGAGAGTTGTTTAATTTTTCTGGTGGGGGCATCAGAATGAAGAGCACCCAATTGGGGAAGGTTAATCTAAGGTATATTCAATGTAAACAGTAAGTCCTGAAAGCCACAATTACGTTCCATACAGATTTCCAAAATTTGGACTTCATTGCCAAATTTTGATTCTTTGATGTGATAAAAGGGATAATTTTTTTAAATAAATGGTGGAAAACTAATCATATTAATTTAAATATGAAAGTAGATGCCACCAAAATGACAACAGAATAAAGACATGTCCATATAGGTCACAGCCCTGTTTCAGAACGAGGCTAGCACCTGAGTTTGCCAGCCAAGCTTTTTTTATTTCTAGCTCAATTGCAATTTATTAGAAGCTGCAAGGAAACTAATATTTTCCTTTCAATTTCAGGAAGTCCTGATTCACCAGGGCTGCCATCTTCTATGTTCTTAGACTAGCTGAAATAAAAGTGGTCGTAGACAGATAATATTAAGCCAGTTGGTGTTAAAAAGAAATCATGAACTCTCAACAAAATCTAACTGAAATCTCATGAAGTCTCTGCATGTTAGTCAATATATAACTGCCTACAGCAGCTGAGCTTGCACCTGAAATTCATTAAATATAAAATGCCAGAGCTTAAATTTGCTCCCCTTTAAATAAAAAGCAATATGCAATTCTACGGACTGTTGAATTCTGTGCCTCTGGCTTGCCCTGATTCTTAGTCAATCCGTATTAAATATCAGTTACATTGCTAGGAAGTAAGCCAGTCACATGAGTGAGAGGTTTAGTTTTTTTCTTCCTCTACCTTATACAGCTACAGCTGATTGGCAAAATCTGATTTTTTATATTTATTGCATACACCAATACTTAATCCTTTACTGCTGTGATCCTCTCCATGAATGCATGGAGCTGTAGGCGTTGAATGCAATACTATGTATGACATATATTACTAATATTTGCGTATGTCATGGATTATGTATGCAAATATTTGCATGCTTGTGTGCACAAAAGAGAATTCTTGTGACATATGTGGATAACTGGGAGGATAAATTATGAAAATTTGTAGGAATAGTGGGAAGGGCAACAGCCAGAGGAATGAGAGTCTTGGCTCAACATCTGTTGGGCCCAAGCCATAAAACATATTCTTTCTCTACCATAAACTTATTCTTTCTCTACCATAATCATTTTCAGATGATTGTCCATTCTCAAATGATGCTCAGGAAGACAAAAGAGTTGCACTGGATTAGTAAAAAAAAAATCTTGCATGAGTCTAAGCATTTATTTAAATTAAAATCTAAGATGAAAAGAAATCAAAGTTCAGACTCATCACTTAAGTGTTCTGCCAAAATTCTTGGAACAGTTCCAGTTTACCCATTATATGAATGAAACTATAAATATCTTACCTCCAGGAATGTCTAGATAGTGTAAATTCTGTGAGCTATATCCAGGTCACAATTTACCATATGTTGCTCTGCAAACAGTCTATTAAATACTTTGCTACAATTTCAGGATATCATTCCTTATGGAGATCTCAACTGTGTAGCCTTCTTTAACTTTAGGGCCCCATGAATATGTTTGGACTGCACTCATTGTAATTTGGAAGACATCAAATTTAAAAAGATGTCCTCTCTATGCCAGAGTTATATATTTTACTATAGCTTTTGCCTTAGCATGGTTTTCTTGGAAATGTTTCTAATATTATCTGTTTTTCATCTTGTTGTATTCAATTGTTGTGTTTTATTCTACTGGATTCATACATGATTTAAAATTGCCATTCTCTTTGATGAGGCAACATTTTTCATCTGAAACATAATATAAATATGTGATCCCACACATGCCAGTACAGCCAAAATCTTGTATTTTGAATGTAGTAATACATAGGAGGCAAAATTTATTCTGGCATACAGTATGAAATATTTTAAAAACAAATGCAGGTATTTTCAAAGTAGCTGTACTTTACATATTTGTGTTACAGTGAAAAATTCTGAACAATGTGAAATTATGTTCTATTTTAGCAATATTATCTCCCAAAGAACTGTGCAATTAAATAATATTTACCTGAAGAGAACATTTTGTGCATTTATACAAAGCAGAAGAACCTCTATGATATTAGGGTATTTGCCAGATGTTATAATAAGTTCCTTTTTCTAAATGTGAATGTGTGGTCATTATTATTTATGATAATAAATAATTTATGGTAGTAAGTGCTTAAAAGCAATCACAGAAAGACATCCATCAATAATGAGACACTCTACAAAAGATTCTGTTTCATTGTTCCTCCAAGGAATTCAAACTGTTAACACTATGGCAATGTCACTAAGTGGAAAATGAAACCTATGCCAGGAAAGAATCTAGTTCCATTATCTGATGGAAAAATGAATTATTTTGTCTTACATATTAGGGTCATTGCCAGAAACATAGTATAGTTTGGAGTACGGTATATAGAAATTAATAGTATTTGCTCAATATCCTATACAACTCACTTGGTGAAATTATCATAAATACCTGTTACTCCTCACCTTCCTTATTTTAGAATATGGAAACATGTTCCTCCAGAGGTTGCTGAATTACAGCTCTAGCTGCCATGGTCAATGGTGACAGCCACATATCTCCAGTTCTACAGAATAACCATAAGAATGGATATTTAGACAACAATATATAAAATCAATGTAAGAGTCAAAGGAAAAAAAAATAAGACAAACCAGAAATCTACAAACCAACCATCAATCATTTCCTCAGATTAATTCCAGAGGACCTATGAAATACAGTACCGCATACGTATATTTCATGGGTGATTGTAATCCTGCCATTATCTTTTATATCAGTTAAAGATATTTTAATGAGAAACACACTAAAACCTTTTTGCACTTTACGGATCTGAGCCTACATAAGCTAACAATACTGATAATTTAACTTATATGTGATCTTTCATTCAGAGTCAAGAGAAAGGTATGATTTCTATCTTCTATTTGCCTTTGGATTCAGAAACAAGATACAACTCATCCTGAGCTACATTATGGGCTAATTGGATTAATATGAGAAAAGACTGGCATAAAAGCAAGTACCTTACCTTAATTATGAATTATTCATGTTGATTTTGATTCAATTAGGCCCAAGAAGAGGTGAAAAACTGTTCTTTTAAAAGAAAAATATGAATTTCCAAATTCCATAGTTGGGATCTACCTTGATTATTCTAATTTTAGAAGTTCATAAAAATAGACCAAAAGCTTTTAACGAAAAAGATTTTTAGAAAACTTGAAAACCTGCATCATGCATATTTTTATGCTTACATAACTTTTGAGTTCTAGAATTTAGCTCACATTTCTTTAAAAAAAAAGTATCTGGAAACTAAATAATTAATTTTAACAGTGATTTAACATGATAGTGAACTGAAAAAAGCTTATATGAACCTCAAGATTGTAAATATAAAAATGATATTTTAAGTATTTAAAACAACAATAAACATTCTCTTTCTATGATCCTTGGATAAGGAGATACATTGAATTATGTATTTCAAAGTATAAAATAATATAAAACATGCTAATCATAAATGCAGCCTAAATAATAGTAGAGAGCAGAAAAGGTGAAGAAAGAAATAGAGGGGTTATAATTGTGGCTGCACAAGACCAAGCCTTAAGAACAAATGCATCCAAACCCAGAACTGTCTTTGCAAAGAAGCTGAAGAAACATGGACCACCAGGTTAGATGCTGCAAGAAGATCGCACAGACTGACTACAAACAATGGTATGACAAAGTAGCAACAACGATGCATTGTAAGATCTAGAAGAAATATCATTTACCTGCAAGCAAGAACGTGTGGGACCATAAAATAGAAAAAGTCATATGAAATGAAGAAGTTAAATTGCTCTGGGACTTCAGAATTAAAACAGACAGGCACCTGCCACATAACATTCTAGACTTATCAATTGTCGATAAGAAAGACAAAAAAATTTGGATAGTGGACATTGCAGTATGTAGAGACAGCAAGATAGATAAAGAACTGGAGATGATAAAATACAAAGACCTACAAATACAAATAGAACTGTGGCAAAAGAAAGCAAAGATAGTACCAATAGTAATAGGCATCCCAAAACAACTGGAACACCACTTGAATGCCATTGGCATTGACAAAATCACCAGTCAATTGAAAAAGGTAGCTTAATTTGGAACAGTTTGCATCCTGCAACAATGCCTTTAACACCATTAAACATTCACTTCCGCTTATTCCAGGTCCTTAGGAAGGACTCCATAGGTAAATAAAAATGCAAATGCAGTCTGAACATCTGGTTGACTTTGCATCAAATCATAATAATATATAGTTTTACAGCCAAATAAGAATCTACATACTTTCTGTCCTTACTTATCATTGTCACTACGGCATATTTCTTAACAATCTTAAAGATTTGTATCTGACTATTTTAGAATGTTAAATATTAGATTATTATTCATTAGGAAGTGAAATGAGGATTTGACTAACAACGTATGCCATAAGAATGTATGTTTATTCATGCAGTATGTTATGGTGCTGCAACCCTACCTGAAGTGGCAATTTCATTTTTTGCATATGCAAAGTAATATTCAAATTTTTATTGAGCAACTATAAAGATGGCCCAGATATGCTCTAAAACTCACTTCTAATCATTGCAAAAGCTACAGACAAATCCTTGGACAGAAACAAGCTAAAAAACAGTCATGGGTTTCGTAGTTCTCAATGTTCTAACAAATAGCTATTTGTCTCATATCAATAAAAAAGACTCTGTAAAATATTTTTTAAAACAAATGATAACAACTTTGAAGCCTGAGATCTGCAAGTATCCAGCAATCACACACTGTAAAATTATTGGCAACCATATTTCATAATTTGTGTAGTGCTGCCTAGCATGAACTTGCTCATCAAAAAGACATATTGCAACACTTTGCATTAGAATTGCAACAGTCTGTAATGTTCCCATCCATCAGATGGCATTTTAAAATTTGATGTTCTTCCCTTTGAAGCAAATCAAGACATGGGAGATTATTTGTAACCAAATTGGGCTGCTTTCTAAAATATGGCAGGATAGTTTTATTATTTCTTAAAATGTCTTGAAATAATGTTAATTTCTTCACCTTATGTTTTCACCAAAGTATATTGACATCTTACCACATGTAATGCTTGTTAGAGCATCACAATCTCTTCGCACACACAAATATACAGGAAAACTGCCTTAGGCAAAGGCTGGGAACCTAACCAAGCCAATGTATCCAAAAGGACACTTTAGAAAAAAAGAAGCTAAAGGGCTTGAGTTATGCTGCATTTAGATGCAAGTGAAAAAAGGGACTCAAGATGTGCAAATGTGTTGTATGTCAAGGTATCAGGAAAAGAAACCTGCTGTTTTACTTGCTGAGGTAGATTGAGAAATTATACAACATGTACACATTGGGAAATTTGGGAAATTATACAACATGTACACATTCCAAAATAATGGCTACATAAAATGAAATGAGCGTTGCCTTACCTGAACGCTCCTTCTGGTTGTCCTGGAGACAGAAGTCAGGCATGGGTAGTCCAGCGCCGATATGCAGGATTGAGTCAGCAACTGAGAAGCTCCGCCTCCACTCTCTGCTTCCCAGTTTTCTGATGAAATACGATAGTGCTGACTGACACGTAGAGCTGACAAGAAGAAAGTTAGTGCCGTAGGAACCACCGAACCAGCACGGGCCCTGACAGGGTGGGGCTGACTGCTGTCTCCAGGACAACCAGAAGGAGTGTTCAGGTAAGGCAACGCCCATTCTTGTTGTCCCTGGAGCCAGCGGTCAGGCATGGGACATGCCAAAGCAGAAACCTATAGGGAGGGACCCGCCCAGGCTGGGGAAGGTGGAGCCTGGGTCACCTGTTGAAGTACCCTACGACCGAAGGCCGCCTCCGCGGAGGCGAAATGGTCCAGTTTATAGTGACGGATAAAAGGAGTGGGAGATTGCCAGGCGGCTGCCCTGCACACTTCCTCTAAGGATGCCTGAGTAGCCCAGGCCGCCGAAGTAGCCACGCTACGCGTGGAGTGAACGGTGATGTGGCGGGGAACTGGAAGAGACTGACACTCATACACTCTGGTGATAGTGGCCCTAATCCACCGCCCCAGTGTAGCCACTGAAACTTTCCGGACAAGAGAAGCCGGCTGGAAGGATACCAGGAGCAATTCTGATTGTCTAAAGGAGGAGGTTCTGCACAAGTAAATGAGAAGAGCTCACCTAATGTCTAAGGAGTGCCAAAGACGTTCCCGAGGGTGGGATGGGTGGGGGCAGAAATCTGGAAGGACCAATTCTAGTGAACGATGGTAAGGAGAATTGACCTTGGGAAGGAAAGTGGAGTCTAGTCTAAGGACCACCCTGTCTGGATGGAAGATGCAGAGGTCATCCCTCATGGACAGAGCATCCAACTCCGAGACCCTCCTACCCGAGGAGATGGTTAAGAGAAAGACTACCTTATAGGTTAGGAATCTCAGCCCTGCCTCCCAAAGGGGTTCAAAGGGAGCTCGTGTGAGGGAGTCTAGAACACGGGGAAGGTCCCACGAGGGATACCTGTGGATAGGGTCTAGTTGGGATTAGAAGCCCCACGGAGAAATTGGCTAATGAGGGGTCTAGAAGAGAGGGACCTTTTTGCCCCATAACAAAGGATGGATGACAGAGCGGCTACTTGCCTGTGGAGGGTGTTAGGGGCCAAGCCCACCTCCAGACAATCCTGGAAAAATATCGACACAAGCTCTGTGGAGGCAGAAGCGGGTGAGATGGTGTTCTTGTTGCACCAGGAAGAAAACATTCGCCATGTGGAGTCGTAGATTCGTGTTGTCGACGGTCTGCAAGAAGCCTGAATGGTGTTGATCACCATAGGAGGTAGTCGACGATCGATCAGCAGGTGCCGCTCAACCTTCAGGCGCTTAGTTGAAGCCATGCTGTGTCTGGATGCAGAATGGATCCCTGACGAAGGACCAGCCTGGCAACTGGGAGGCGCCATGGAGGAATCACGGACAGGGCTTTCAGGTCCGCAAACCAGGGTCGTCGAGGCCAGTGTGGAGCGATGAGGATTAGTTCCGCTTTCTCCAGGAGCAACTTCCGAATGACCTTGGCTATCAAAGGTAGAGGAGGGAAAGCGTACAGCAGTCCGGGAGGCCAATCGCTGTGGAGAGCGTCCACGGCCTCTGCCCCCAGTTCCAGAAATCGGGAAAAGAATCTCTGAATCTGTCAATTGTCCTTGGTTGCAAAAAGGTCTACTACAGGAATCCCTAGGTGAAATGTAATCTCCCTGAAGAGATTTGTGTCGAGCGACCACTCCCCCGGATCCAAGGTTGATCGGCTCAACCAATCCACTTGAGAGTTGTCCACCCCAGAAATGTGGGCTGCTTGAATCAATCTCACATGCGTCTCTGCCCAGGTCACCAGCCTCTTTGCCTCCCGCATGAGGTGCCCCCCCCCAGGCGATTTACATGGGCCTTGGCTGCCACATTGTCTGTCCTGATGAGAATGTGCCTGTCCAGAACTTTGTCCTCGAAAGCCCGAAGAGCTAGGTGAATGGCCCTGAGTTCTAACCAGTTTATGTTGTGATTGAGATCGGCCTTGGACCACCGTCCCTGCGCTAGGGAGGATGACAGAAGGGCCCCCCAGCCGTGAAGGCTGGCGTCCGTGGTTATGATCACTCGACGGGATACGTGAAACTCCCTCCCTTGAAGGATGACCGGAGAAGTCCACCACTTGAGTGACTGGAGGACCTTGGGGAGAAGAGGAACCTTCCTGGTGGAAGACCCCAACTGCTGTCTTTAAAAGGGAAGGAAGAACCCCTGAAGATGTCTGCAGTGAAGATGAGTCCAAGGAATGGACGTTGTCTTACCTGAACGTCCCTTTTCTGGGCGCTGCGTACACTATCCATTGCATGCATGGGATTAAGCTTCAGCGTTTGGCAAAACAACTGAGTGTTACTTTAAGAAAGAAAGAAAGACTTCCCCTTTCCCAGTACCTAACCACACCCCCTAGTCCCGTGATTCCCCAGTCGTAGCGAAGGTGTGCCGAAAAAAACCACTGACAACTGGGTAGGTGAGAACCAAACAACTTTATTACTAACAGCATGGAACCTGTAACCTAACTATCGTGGCCAGGTACTAGGCAGGCAGCCCAGAGACGGGCGGGTATGGATAGTGTATGCAGCGCCCAGAAAAGGGACGTTCAGGTAAGACAACATCCATTTTCCTGTGCGCTGCTCCCACTATCCATTGCATGGGATATACCCAAGCTCAGACTCCAGGGGTGGGGGGCTGACTGCCCCTGGCGTCCTCGCCAGCATGGACCTGCTGAAGGACTCTGCGCCCGAAAGCTGCTTCGGCTGAGTCATAAGAATCAATTTTATAGTGGCGGATAAAGGGTGACGGCGAAGCCCAAGTTGCTGCTCTGCAAATGTCTGGAACAGAGGCTTGGGTGGCCCAAGCTGCCGACGTAGCTGCGCTTCGGGTCGAGTGCGCCAGAATCTTGCCCGGCGGAGCTCTGGAGTGTAGTTCATAAGCCAGCACGATGCAGGCCTTGATCCATCTGCTTATCGTGGATGGCGAAACCTTCTGACCCATAGTAGAAGGGTTGAAGGAAACTAAGAGCGCCTCCGTGTGGCGGAACGAGGACGTTCTGTGGATGTAAGTCTGAAGAGCACGGCGCACATCAAGGGTGTGCCAACATCGCTCCCTGTGGTGTCGGGGCGCCGGGCAGAAGTCTGGTAGTATGAGTTCTTGCGCCCGGTGGAACCACGAATTCACCTTGGGGATGAAGGTGGGGTCTAGGTGCAGGACCACTGAGGAGTGCTTGAATATGCAAAGGTCCTTGCGGACCGACAGGGCTGCCAGCTCTGATACCCTTCTCGCTGAGGTGATAGCCAAGAGGAAAGTCACCTTGAAAGAAAGGTGTTTGAGCGCCGCTGAGCCCAGCGGCTCGAATGGGGGACCGGTTAGCGCTTGAAGTACTAATGGTAGGTCCCAGGTGGGATAGCGGTGGACGGTTGGGGGTCGTAGGTTGGTGGCCCCGTGGAGAAAGTCCCTGACCAGAGGGTGGTGTGAGAGGGTCCGGTAGGGTGTGCAGGAGATCACAGTGGATAGAGCTGCTGCTTGGCGCTTCAGGGTGGCTGGTGCCAGGCCCCTGTCTAGGCCAGTCTGTAGGAACCTCAGTGCTTCTCTTACGGTGGCCACGGTGGGATCCGTGTGGTGAAGGGATCCCCATTTGCAGAACGCCCTCCAGGTGGCTTCATAGATGCGGGTAGTGGAAGGCCTCCGGGCCGCCTGTATGGTTCCGACCACATCGTCCGGGAGTCCGCCCTTCTTTAGCTTGATCCGCTCAAGTGCCAGACGGCTAGTTGCAGCCACTGCGGGTCTGGATGGTAGATCTCGCCCTGGCGTAGCTGGACCAGATGCGGAGGAATCACCCACTGGGGTTCTACCGACAGGGCTACTAGATCCGCGTACCACGGTCTTCGGGGCCAATTTGGAGCCACTAGAATCAGATCGCCCTTTTCTGTCAGTAACTTCCCTATTAGGCGTGGTATCAAGGGTAGCGGTGGAAAGGCGTAAAGCAGGCCTCTTGGCCACCTGCAGCGAAGGGCGTCGTGATCTTCTGCTTGGGGTGACGGGTAGCGTGACACAAAGCGGGGAAGCTGGGCATTGACTGGTGTGGCAAACAGGTCTATCTCCGGACAGCCAAATCGGAGGGTCAGCTGCTCGAAGAGCTGAGGGTGCAACTGCCATTCGGCCTGATCTATCGTGGTCCGGCTGAGCCAGTCTGTGGTTACGTTGGCTGACCCTGAGATGTGGTCTGCCTTGATGGAGCATAGGTTCTTCTCTGCCCAATCGAAGAGCTGCTCGGCCTCTCGCATTAGGCGACGAGATCTTGTGCCCCCCTGTCTGTTTATGTGGGCCTTTGCGGAGATGTTGTCCGTTAGGACTAGGATGTGGTGATCTCGTACTGCTGTTTGAAAGTGGGTCAGGGCTAGCCTGATTGCCCGGAGTTCTAGTAGGTTGATGCTGTCCCGTTGTTCCTGTGGAGACCACTGGCCCTGTGCCACCGAGTTGTGCAGGTGAGCACCCCATCCTCGCAGGCTTGCATCTGTTGTCAGAACCAGCCTGGTCTGTTCCAGGAATTCTGACCCCTTGAGGAGCGCAGGGGTGGTCCACCACCTGAGTGATTGCCTCACCTTGGGGGTAAGCGCTACCTTGCGGTTGGTGTTGGCTGTTCCTGTTCTTTGGAACGGTAGCAGGAACCACTGGAGGGCACGCGCGTGTCTGCGTGCCCACGGAACGATGCCGAAGCAGGATACCATCTTCCCCAGCAGGGAGGACAGGTGTAGGAGGGGTGTCCGCCGAGCTGCTAGCGTCTGTTGAACTAGCGACTGGATGCTCTAGATTCTGTCTGGGGAGAGGAAGACCTGCCCCCTGGCGGAGTCTATTATCGTTCCGAGATGTAAGATCTGGGTGGATGGCTCGAGGTGACTCTTCTCCAGGTTGATTGTGAATCCGTGGTTGTGGAACTTTTCCAGGACCCGGAGCTGGTTGCTGGTCGCTTGATCCTGAGAGGAGGAGAGGATCAGGATGTCGTCCAGGTAGCTCAGAACTCGTATCGGGATGGCCCTTAGCCTGGCTGCCACCACTGCCACCAGTTTGGTGAAGCAGCGGGGCGCTGAGGAGAGTCCGAACAGCATTGCCCGGTACTGGAAATGCCGGCCCCCATACTCGAACCTCAGAAACCTTCTGTGGTCGGGGTGGATGGGGACGTGGAGGTAGGCTTCCTTGAGGTCGACGGACTGAAGGAGGTCTCCTCTCCTCACCCCCGCCAGGATGGACTGCAGGGAGTGCATCTTGAACCTGTGGTAGCGTATGTGCTGATTTAGCTCTTTCAGGTTCAGGATGGTCCTCCATCCCCCCGAGTGCTTGGGCACTAAAAAGATGCTCGAGTAGAAGCCTGACCCCTGGCAAGGAACAGGGACAGGCTCTATAGCTCTGATCTGTAGGAGGTGGGAGAGCTCCTGAGACATCAGGCGCTGGAGTTCGGTTGACTGTGGGATCGAACAGCGAGTGAAGCGGGACGGTGGTCGGCCAACGAATTCGATGGACAAGCCCGAGGATATGGTGCGCCTGATCCAGGAATCCGTTGTCGAGAGGGCCCATTGTTGGTGGAAGGCTAGCAGTCTTCCCCCTATTGGACCCCCCGGTGAGTCACTTCCCTCTTCTGGGCGCCCTGAATCCGCCTCCGCGGCCGGGGCGCTTGGATTGCTGGTTCCTGTTGCGGTCCCGGAACTGGTGTTTGTCATGGGGCCTGTCTGCTGCTTGGTAGCTGGGGCACTGGGAGAAGGACCCCCTGGGTCCCGAGTTGGCGCGAAAGGGCTGGTGGGCTGGATAGGGTGAATATCTCCTCTCCTGCCTTCGGTAAACTGTGGGGAGGATCTTCCTCTTATTTTTGTCCTCTATTAAGACCGGATCTAGTGCTGCCCCGAAGAGATCAGGGGTCTTGTACGGGGCGGTGGTCAGTTTCCATTTGGATTTGGCGTCCGCCTTCCACGGACGGAGCCAAAGGAGACGCCTGGCTGAAACTGTGGAGGCGAGGGCTCTCGAGGCGAATTTAGCCGAGTTAAGCGACGCGTCGCAGGTGTATTCCATGGCCGCTATAATTTTGTTTATGTCTTGCTGGAGCCGCGTCGCGTCAGGTGGAAGCCTCTCCTGCATCTGTCGGAGCCAGATCAGAGCCGCTCTGCTGAAGAAGGAGGTGGCCGTCGAGGTCCTGATTGACCAGGCTACCGCTTGGTGAGTCTTGCGGAAAGCCCCCTCCATTCTCTTGTCCTCTCCCTTAAGGCCGTCTAGGGGGTCTGTGGCGATGACTGACCCCGTGGAGAGGGCCGCGACCGGCTGGTCCACTGCTGGGAGAGTTAAAAGGTCCTCTAGCTCCGGGGCCGAACAGTATAACTTCCTGTCGAGGCTACTGGGGCTGGTGAGGGAGGCCGGCTGTCCCCAGGCATTCTGGATCACATCCCTAAACAGCTGCGGGCAGGGAATGTGATCCTTCTCTGGCTTGGGGGATGTGAATAGAGCGTTGTGTGGCCCTGAAGTAGATGTAGAGGGGTTGACCTCACCCGGCACTCCCAGGTTCGTTGTGGTCCTTGCCTTGTGAAGGAGGGACTTAAAGAGAGCTGGGTGGAAGAGTCCCTTAAAGGCTGGGGCGTCAGGTGCTAGCCCTTCATCTTCTGAAAACTCCGGCTCCTCTGGCCCATCTTCTGGGTGATCAGACTCTTCGTCCGAAGAGTCCTATGGTTGGAGTGACAGACCCTGGGGTTGAGGCTGATGTTGAACCCCCTGGGTGGTGTGTTGGTGCTGGGGACGCACTGCCTGTTGCCAGCTTGCTGCCAAAAGGGAGGACATTGCCGAGGAGAGCATAGCCTGGAAGTCCAGCTGTGGGGGCAAGAAAGGTACCCCCTGTGGTCCTATGGGGGGAGCTGTTGTGGCTCTCATCCCACCTGGTGGGGTAGCGGCAGCGGGGCCTTGGGGATGAAAGAAGCAAGGTTCCTGTGAATGTGAACCTGTGGCTGGTGTGGTGGGAGTCCTAGCCAGTTCGGCCAGACCCTCCAGTGTCGGTGTGGCCTCGCTCGCCTGGGCCGGCGTCACGTTCACAGCGGGAAGCTCCAGCAGTGCTTTTTGCGCCTTTGCGCACTGTTTTTCCAGTGCATTGTGGCGTCTGAGCTGGTCTCTGTCTTGCGCTGTTGAGGGCTTCTCTGCCCCGGGATTGCGGGAGGAGTTGCTGGACCGCTTCCTTGGGCTCTTTTTCGATGACCTGCCCTTGCGTGGCGGGCTCATCTCCAGTTCCATATCAGAAGATTCAGACATGGTGAGTCTGTTGTAATTAGGCTGGAGAATTGCGAGAGAGGGCCCCCTAGTGGTGGAGGGTGGAGCAGCGATTCTTGAGAGCCCGAGGGTCTCACAAGAGGGCCAAATTATGGCCTGGTTGCAGCGGGGAGCTGTAGTGGGAGGCTGGTCAAGATGGCGGCCCGAGGGTCCGTCAAGCTGGCCTGTATTACGTGGAGCCGGGTTCTAGGAGCTGGATGTGCCCAGCGGGCTTAGACTGGAGGCCCGAGGGTCCTGCCAGACGCCGCTGTAAGTTGTTGTTGCGTGGCACAATGCAACGCTAGCCGGGCAAACCACAGCTGCGCGCTGCTGTTCCCGGCTCCACCTCCTCGCACCGCTTGAGAGGGCGCTCTGGTGTAGCGTGGGTGTCCGGGATGCTTAGAACCGGTGCCCGGCTAGTTGCTGCTCAAGGGGGCTGAGAGAGCCTCGCAGGGCTGATCCAAAATGGCGCTGGTCTTCTGCGACCACGTGGGTGGCCGCGGAGGTCTCCGGCCCGACTCCCAGCTGATTGCACGTGGGAGGGGCCCGTTGAGCCGCGCTGAGGCTCCCGAAGGTGGCGCGGCGATCCTGCGGCCACATGGGCGTTCGGGGAGGCTCCTGCCCCGCCGCCCTGCTGCTCTCTAATTAAGGAAGCCGCTGAGCCGCTCCTGGCTCAAAGCAGCGGCGCTGCGGATTTTCGGCCGCGTGGGCGGTCGGGGGAAGCCCGAGCCCGACGCCCAGCTGACTGGTTAAGCGGAGGTGCGTTGCAACCTCCTTCGGTTAAAAAGTGCTGCTGGAGCCTCGCAGCAGCTCCGCAGCTCTTTAAAACGCAGCGTGGGTGGCTGAGGCTTCAGAGCCTAGCACCCAGCAGGGTAGTGCTGCTGCTCACGCAGTGCTTGAAAGAAGAAACCCGAGGTACAAATATATATATATATATATATATATATATATATATATATATATATATATATATATATATATATATATATATATATAATCAAAAATAAAATAAAGCCTAAGAGCCCTTAGGGAAAGGGAAAGAAACTCAACTAAATTAAAGAAGGGAAAGGTAACCCAAGGATAAAGTGAAAAATACTACCTTAGAAGAGGAGCTCCAAAACACTGCAGCGTTTGCCAAAACAACTGAGCGAAGACTGGGGAATCACGGGACTAGGGGGTGTGGTTAGGTACTGGGAAAGGGGAAGTCTTTCTTTCTTTCTTAAAGTAACACTCAGTTGTTTTGCCAAACACTGAAGCTTAATCCCATGCATGCAATGGATAGTGGGAGCAGCGCACAGGAAAACAATGCCTATACAAGAAACCATCTTCCCCAGGAGATGGGACAATGAGGTTAGGGAAGAGCTCCTCCCTGACCTCACTGACCTGACCAGAGACCGCAGACTGGCCAGGCGGTCCTGAGAAAGATAGACCCTGCAAACCACCGTGTCTATGATGGAACCCAGATGGTGGATGCGAGTAGTCGGGACCAGATGGCTCTTGGCCTGGTTGACTGAAAACCCGTGACTCTCCAGGACCTGGATGGTGGAAGCTAGGTCCTGGCACGCCCTCTGCTCTGAGACAGACTGGATAAGGAGGTCATCTAGATAGAACTGCATCCTCACTGGCAGAGTCCCGAGATGGGCCGCAAGGGCGGCCATCAACTTTGTAAATACTCGAGGGGCAGAGGAGAGGCCGAAGGGAAGGGCTCAGTATTGGTAATGACTGTTCGCGAAACAAAATCTGAGGAAACGATGGTGTTCTGGAAGGATGGGAACATGGAGATATGCCTCCGTCAAATCGATTGACGTGAGGTAATCTCCCCTCCTGATACCCTCCAGGATAGTCTGGAGGGATTGCATCTTGAACCGCCTGTAAATAATCCGGCAGTTCAAGGCCTTGAGGTCGAGAATTGCTCTCCATCCCCCCGAAGACTTCTGGATGACAAACAATCGAGAATAGAAGCCGAGTCCAAGCTACCTCAGAGGGATAGGCTCAATAGCTCAAATCTCGAGAAAGTGACTGATGGCTGATTCCATGAGAAGTTTGATGGTTTTGTTCCGGGAGACTGGGCAGCGAAGGAACCTGTCTGGGGGAATGGAGAGGAATTTGAGAGAGAGGCCAAATCTGATAGTCTCTGTCACCCAAGCGTCTGATGAGGTAGCCTCCCATTGGCTGGCAAAATACGCCAGGCAGCCTCCAATGGGAAGCGAGACCTGACCATCAGCGGGACTTACGGAAACCCTCCCCCTACTGCCCTGAAAGGGCCGGCAGGAGAAACCTCTGGAAGAGGAAGGACCCGGACGGTCCTGGGGTCGGAACTGTCTGGAAGTGGGAAACTGTTGTCTACGATTCCCCGAATAGGAATTATCTGATCTCCTAAAGGGGCGAAGGGCGGATTGGGATCTGAGGTCAGATCGCCGGGACAAGGCCGGAAGGACACGGCGCTTGTCCTTAGACTCCACGAGGAGTGGTTCCAAGGAAGCTCCAAAAAGCTTTGGACCTGCAAAGGGGGAAGATGCTAAGCGCCACTTTGACTTAGCATCAGCTTGCCACTGACGAAGCCAGAGCAGCCTGCGAGCCGCTACTGAAGAGCCGATGGCCTTGGCAGCAAAGCATGAGGAATTTAAAGTGGCATCCGCTGAAAACTCTAAGGCTACAATGATTTTATTTATATCCTGTTGTGCTCGTAAATCCGAGACTGGAAGCCTAGCTTGCAACTGTCTAAGCCATAATATGGAAGCCCTATTAAAGAAGCAGGCCACCATGGATGCCTTGGCTGACCAGGCGGTAGCCTGGTGAGGTTTTACCAAGGAATGCTCCATGCACCTGTCCTCAGGGCGAAGGCTCTCTTCCGGAGGACCCGTAAGGTTGGCTGATGTAGACAATTCTGCTACAGACTGATCTATGGCAGGAAGCTGTAAAAGAGAAGAAATCTCGGGGGCCAAATTATAAATTCTCTTATCCACCAAATTTGGGCAAGGCCCTGAAGCAGGACAGACCACTGACGTTGTAAAACCTCCCTGAAAAACTTAGGACCAGGACCTTCTCCGTCTCAATTGCTGGGACTTCAAACAGGGGAACAGAAGCTGAGGAGGAGGGGCCACCCTCCTCTTGAACAGCTACAGGAGGGCGAGAAATTCCCAGGCCCGTGGTGGCCTTGGCCTTATGTAACAAGGAGCGGAACAACTGTGGCTTAAAGAGGCCCACAAAAGCAGGCTGGTCTGGCCCCAAGTCATCATCCTCAGACATTTCCTGGTCTAGAGGATCTGGCATAGTAGTGGAATCCCCTACGGATTGATCTGGGGAACATGCCGGGCAAAGCCTGAACCATAGTGGTCTTGATCCCGTATCTCTCCCTCAGAAAGGACGGAACCCTCAACATCGACCAGGGATTGAGATTGACCAGAAACCCATTAAGAAGTCCTCTGGCGGAGCTCCCGTCTGATCCCCATCCTTATAGCTTCCTGGATATAAGAAGCCAAATCTGCAGAAACCTGAGCTTCCGCTTACAAGGGAGGAGGCGGGGAGGCCAAGGAAGAGACTACCTGAGCAGGGGAATCCTGAGTAAGGTTCTTGTCAGGCATAGGGGGAGGATCCGATTGAACTCCAAACAGAGCCTCATCCACCCTATCAGTATCCTTGGAGGGGGGTGACTCCCTATCCGGAGACAGGGCAGGCAAAAGGGACTTGGCATTATCAGCATTGTCAGCAGGCAGAACAACAGGCTCAAATGGTGCAGGAGTTGGAGGAGGGTGGGGGCTGAGAACCACCCCTTCTTGAAAAGAAACTGCCTTAAGAGCTTTTTGAATGGCCTTTTCCATGGCCTGCTGTCTCTTTAATTCCTCTTTTGTCAGAGATTTGGGGCAAGAAGCCTTAGAAGTATGGTGTGTCTTCCTGCTCCTCTTTGCCGGAACTGGGTCAAAATCCTTGGGTGATTCCCCCTGGGGCTGGTGAGAAGAGGCCTTGGGAGTCTTCCTAGAGGCCATCCTGAGAACCTAGGACCTTTAGATGGTGTGGCCTAGTGGAACAACCACTAGGCCTTCAATGGCTGTCGGAAATTCGCAAGAGACATCCCATAAAATGCCCAGTCACAGGCCTTGCCAGCCCCCCGGCTACTAAGTGGCCTGTAGAACCAGCTAAAACGGCTGCCATCATAAGTATGGGCCATGAGACTTGAACAAAATGGCCACCGGAGTGTGTAAAATAGCCGCCCGCCGGAATCCAACCATCTGCCCAGGGAAGACCTCCCGACACCTGAAGCAAGCCCAAAGGGTATGGGCTGAGGCCAGCTGCTCAAGGAACCCCCTGTGGCCAGAAAGCCTTTGATACCGACCCAAAGATGGTCGCAGCCGCGTGGTTCGTTTTAGGCTAGAAAGGAAGCCGAAAAAGCCGCCCGCTGATGTCCCTGTGTAGTGGCAGCGGGGGCGGCGGCAGGAGGCTCTGGCTGGCGGGTCCCCGTCCAGCACACTCCTCAATCAGTTGCCTAATGAGGCAAGCAACGTAGCCAGTCCGAGCTATGCAGAAGGGAAGAAACCCCTTTCTGATGAGGCGTGGGGCCAGGCTCAACCAGCTGGGAACCTACAGCCCTACAATCAGCAGTTTCAGGAGCAAACCCTTTCTCGCTGATAAGTCAAGCAGCAAAAACTGGTAATTCAAGCTAAAAGGAACAAGAAAAGAATTCTTGCTGGAGTCCAACTCTAACGTGTCCTGCTCGATTGGATTGAGTCAGGAAACTGGGAAGCAGAGAGTGGAGGTGGAGCTTCTCAGTTGCTGACTCAATCCTGCATATCAATGCTGGACTACCCATGCCTGACCGCTGGCTCCAGGGACAACGAGAATAGTATGTTTTTGTTGGACTCTCCGGTCCAACAAAACTGATAATGCTATTGGTTTTCAAGGAAAGAAGTGTAAGTACCTAGTTATCCAAGAACAGACAAAAATATCATTGTAAACATTTTCAAAGAATTCACAAGGTGGAGATTGGACCACAGAGCAAAGTCACTAGATATTTCCAGTACTTTCATGTTAGAATGGAGGGCAAGTGTCTCCTTTACAGCCCCTGAAAAGAATCTGTCTCCATCTGTACTTTCTAAGTGCTCTATTTAAGATCTGGAGCAGGAGCTGAACCAGTTTATATAAATCAGCTACTACATTCTCCATCTTGGTCCAGCCTTCATTCTGTTTGGAATTTGGGAGCCTATAGATTGCTCCTGTATGCAGCCCTCCACCTCCTTCTCTGTTTTATATTAGGAATGTGACTATTCTGGTTTTGTTTTGGGATTTGTTTTACAATTTTACAAGTTCATCAAAACTGGAAAGAGACACTTTGTTTTAATTGCTCAAATATCTCCAGAATGTACAACATGCTTAACAAGCTTCTTTAAAAAATCATGTAATATTTATGCGACACATGGGTTGTGTCTGATTTAGACAAAATGCTGAGGTTTTTCAGGGTACCAGAATTATATGATATATGATTTTCTTTCAGGAAAGGAAAGGAAGAGACTGGTGTTCTACATTTTGTTGAAATCATTCTACAATCATCAGAATATTACCAACTTTAATAATTTTGTAAACTAGTTTATTTGGATGCCAAGATAGCATGCAGCATCATCTATGATAATTATTTATGAATGTTAAAGAAAATTGGAAAAAAACCACATTGTTTTGTGTAAAGGTAACTAGTTATAATTATCTTTAATTACCAGACTGCAGTGAAATTCACCAAATACAATTTATATTTTTCGTCATACACTACTATGTATTCACCCTATAAAATGCCAAACTGGGAAAAGATGGAAGGAGCATTGCTATTTAGACTGATGCAAATAAAGGCCTGCTTTTATTTGAATTATTGATGTACTTTGCATTGGTAATTTGATTCAGAAAAAAGGAAGAACTCTACCCACACAAACGTCTGTTGAATTGCCTGAGAAGCATCACATTCAATTTGATAGTCCAACTCAATTAGATACGGATATAGATATAGATACACACATACACTTCTTCCTTTTTCCTTATCCACCAGTATCTGAGAGCATTTACTTCATTTAACTTTTATTCTTGCTTGTTATACAACCTTTTTCCATACAATTAATTTTCAAAAAGCTTATCTCCTTTTCTCAAACATTCATAAAGCTTCATTTAAAGGAAAACTATTTACAGAGGGCATTATGAAAAAAGTTTTTAAAAATAAATTTATCTTTTGAAAAGATCTTCCTGGCATTGCATTATTTCTCCTAAATGTATTTTTGAAATACTTCCCAACCTCTAATGTTCTAGGGCAAATATCAAGAAATAGAAAATCAATCAATTATTGACTACTAGGGTAGAAAATTAAAATAGAAACAGTACAACCAAGAGTAGAATACCAGTAAATGTGAACAATATTCTGCCATGAACTTACCCTTGAAATCAGGGACACAGAGAATATGATAAATATTTTTCCTTTAGAAACATAAGAACACTATGAAAGGCATATCAGGTAAAAATGCAACATTTGATGCTACAATGTAATAAAATCAAATCTTTTATCTCCAAATTGTTGTAAGAAAAGTATAAATCAACCAAAATGATAATGGAAACCAAGGATAAAACACTAATACAAAATAGCTTCTTTATCAGAGTTTAAGCCACCAGTTTGCGTTCCTAATTAGTCTTCCCTCAGGAATAGAAGTTTCCATAGGAAGGAAGTTTCTTCCATTTCTTCACTCTTCTTAGAGTCAGTAGCAACATAAACGCCTTCTCTTGGGATTTAATTGAAACATGGGAAAGCTTGTAGGGAAGCTGCAGTGCACTGCAAAAATTATAATATAATAAAATAAATGATATTCACATACAACCCTTGACCACCTTGTTTCTAAACTGATGCAAAACCATAACTTTATATTTTTATTATATATTACAAATGAGAATCATGAGATTTGGGTAGTATGCAAACAATTATAATTAAATAATAAAATACATTTTAAATTAAATGATTTTTAGTTAAGACTATATTAGTTTAGTTAAGACTGATTGAGGTAGTTCAGTAGATTATTCTTTTTATTAAATGAGGAAACAGGATCTTTTTTGTATTTTTTAATTAATACTTAGAGCCTGGTGAATTATTTCTCTCTTTCTATAAAGGAAAGCGTGAAAGCTAAACAAGAGAAGCTGATATCATGGACTACACCTATTACATATTCAGCTCTAAATATTTACTAACCTATAAATTCATTTTGATCAGCAGTGATCAAATAACTGGCACATATTTGTTTCATAAGGATACTAAGCACGCAATGAAGAAAAAGACATCAGAATCAAACTGAATAAATGTTCAGTTGATTGTAATATAAAGGACTTACTCATGAACTGAAAATAACTGTAGAATGTAACTGAATTTTTATTATAAGGAAGTAGATATTTCTATCTGAAAATGTTGAGCAGAATTGATACTAGTTTCCAACACATTTATCAGAAGAAATTAAATGAAGTCCAAGGTGTCTGCTATTCTATAGCTAAATAAAAAATGCACAAGCGTGATTACAGAGCACTAAGACTCTCCCTTCATTCAAAAAGTACAATTATCGGTAGTCCTCAACTTACAACAGTTCATTTAGTGACATTCAAAGTTATAACATCACAGAAAATAGTGACTTATGACCATTTTTCACACTTATGATTAGTGCAGCACCCTCATGGTCATGTGATCAGAATTCAGACACTTGACAACTGGCTCACATTTATGACCTTTGCAGTGCCCTCGGATCATGTGATCATCTTTTTGCAACCTTCTGACAAGCAAAGTTAATGGGGAAGCCAGATTCACTTAACAACTGTGCTACTAACTTAACAACTACAGTGATTCATTTAACAACTGTGGTAAGAAAGGTTGTAAAATGGGGAAAGCTCACTTAACAACATAAATTTTGGGCTCAATGGCAGTCGTAAATTAAGGATATTAGCCAATATGGTTTTAAGAAATAAAAGACAATTTCTATTTTTTTCACATTAGAGAGAACATCATACACTTTCTTCAATAATTCTTACTATCATACCTGCATTTGCTCCCAGCAACCAGTAAGATCCCACAGAACTGGTCTCCTTCGAGTCCCATCAGCTAAACAATGCAAGCTGGCGGGCCCGCGGGGGAGGGCCTTCTCTGTGGCTGCCCCAGCTATCTGGAACCAGTTACCTCCTGAGGTCCGGACTACACCCACCCTATTGGCCTTCCGGAAAGCGGTGAAGACCTGGCTTTTCCAGCAGGCCTGGGGCCGTTGATCTTGCTGTTCAATCTTGCGAGATCTGGCCATGGATGGTGTGCATGTGTTTTTAATGTTTTTAAAATGCTTTTATAATGTTTTTTTTTTAATTATGTCACTGTTTGTATTATTTCTGTTGTAAGCCGCCCAGAGTCCCTTGGGAGTTGGGCGGCACAGAAATATGATTAATTAAATTAAATTAAATTTTTAATTAAGTATATATATCCAGTCTATATTATGAGAAAGACATGGAAATAAGTTTAAAACATTATCCATTTAACAATAATTTTAGCAAATAAGGAACTATTTCTTTTGGCAAGAATTGTCCAGAGTGCCTGAGAGTTGAGCAACATATAAATTTATGAAACTATCATTATTATTAAGTTGCATGACCTGCTGTATAGATGTCCTGTCCTAAGACAAAAATTTTAATTATTACAAGGAATGATAAGGTATTTTTTAAAGGAAGGAAATGATTTTAATAAAAGCTGTAAACTCATTCCAATAACTAAATCTATGTCTGCGTAATATTTGCACGATGTAAAATAATTCTGTTTTTAAAATTTCAGTGCAAAAGTGTTTGCAGAATCCAACAATTTCATCAAAATGAAGCCCTACCCCTTTCATACATGCAAGTGAAAGCACGACACTCACACAAAAGGGATGGAGTTGCATCGTAATGGCACAATGTCATTTGTCACCCTTGTTTTCCCTACCCAGACTCTTCTGCATCAGTGAGATATGAAGAAAATCAAAGTAATCCCAAGGTCTGTACTTGGGCAGAGTTCAACCATATCTTACAAGGGATCTTCCTGTTACATACAGGCTATTTCCAATTTTTATTTTAGTTTTTAGTTTTAGTTTTATTCTGTTAGTCATCGTCTCTGCTATGTCATTCGGCTTTATTCAGTTATACCATCATAAAGAGACTTAAGAAATAAATGCTTATGGGATTCTTGGAAATAGAGACATTAAAAAAAATACGAAAAAATTTTGCTCATCGTCTCAATTCTTTTCAACTCCAACAACAATGTTCACTTAAAAGTTTCATCAACTAGTTCTATGGATGAACAAGCAATTTGAACTTTGGGTGAATGCCTAACCTAAAGTTGTCTGATGGCACTATGCCCTTGCCTATTAAGCAGCTGGGTAGAATCCCCAATTACATGACTCATCTGACTCAGCCTACGGAACAATTCTACCCAGCAACCAGTATTGTTTCTTTCTAGGTATCTGGAAACATTGGAATTAACACTAAATTTAATAACTGATTTTAGTTCCACAGGAAGACTATAAAATTTGCAACATAAATGACAAGAGTCTACATATTCTCCAAAAGAATAAAAATAAAAATAAAAGTATGCATTATTCTACAGAACTTTTTCCTAAAGCAGCCTCCTCACAAATAAATGTTTAACAGTTAATGGAGGTAAATTCCTAAAAGCGAACAAATGTGAAAGGATGCCTTGAAAAAGAATACTTTGTGGTGCTTCTGGAACTGGTTAATCAAAGTTTAAAAGAAAAGTGTTTCTTGACATGTTGCTAACTGACCTGAAGCTACTGCAGATCATTTTAATGGCATACCGATGAAACATCCTCAGCAGACCCACAGAATACAATGCAATATAATATCAGATTTTTAATCAGTTTATGGGACTATAAATAGTCTATGTTTATATTCAACAGTAGACAAATTAAGTGAGATATATTAGAAAGTCAGTTAAAAAGTTTTTGCCAATAAGCAAATAAATTTGTACTCCTATATAAATCCATTCATTTGCAGCTTTAGTAGACTGAATCCGCATATCTGTGCTCATGTCAATCAGTATGAATCTGCCCACAACCTAATACACTTTGCCAGACTTGCTCATCTGATAATCTAGTTTTGAATCTGATACTTAGGATCTATGAATTTCCAGTCATACTTCATTAACTGCATTATAAAGGATATTTATGATCACATGTTCATTTAAACCATAAAATTATCACTAATCTATTGTGGAGTAATTATTAATAAATATCATTTTAGAAAATTACACATATTTATTTATTTATTAAACTTTCATATCATTATATGATATGATGACACTGACAGTTAATAGCTCTGGTATAGTTTATCGGATTAAATCAACCACAGTAAACAAGTAAAACAAACTGAAACATCCACCTTAATAAAAAATAAATTAGATCACTAATAAAATGAAATAAAAATAAATGATACAAGCAATTACAGCCTAACACTATTCAACATACAGGTAGTCCTCAACTTACAACAGCTCATTTAGTGACCATTTGAATTTACAACAGCCCTAAAAAAGGGGGACTTATGACTGTTTTTCACACTTATGACCATTGTATCATCCCCCATGATCGCGTGATCAGAATTCAGATGTTTGGCAACTGGTTCATATTTATGACGATTGCTGTATCATGTTTTGCTGCCTTCTGACAGCCTGCAGTTATCCTGAAGTATAGATAACACAAGTCTGTGATACACCTACAGACATACACATATCCACATAAACCTCAGAATATATTTTAAGAAAAGTTATGTTATCTTGACCGCATGCATTCAATGTGAAAATGGTGAAAATCTGCATAGACTATTGTAATACAGAACTCTGTTATGATTGCCAAGCTCTTGTCATAAGAAAAATTGGGGGTTCCAACTCAAGCCAGAGTTGCCAAGAATAAACAAAAATGAGATCCAGACAGCTGTGAAGAAAGAAGAAAAATTTATTCTGAAAAGCAAAAGTTTGCTTTTAGGGGCAGCTGCAGAGAAATGGGGTACAGCAGAAGATATTTATAGGGGGAGCTTGTCCTGTGCTAATGCTAAGGGTGTGTGTGTGTGTGTGTGTGTGTGTGTGTGTAGATATGTTTATTCTTGTGAACATGTAGTTTCTCTGGGAGACTTAATTTAATTAACTCTGTGTTTACAGACCTTATTCTTTAATATTTGGATTAGGTCTGGGTAATTTATTTGAGGAAATTTGCTAATTTTAATTGATGACCGTATTTTTCACTCCATAAGAAACACCTGATCTAGATTTAGAGGAGGAAAACAAGAAAAAAAATATCAGGCGGAGCCTGAGAGGACCACAGATAGGTGTCTTCTCATGTTCCTATTGACTCCTGCACTGCGAAAAAGAGACAGAAGAGGCGAGCAATGACAAAGACAGAAGAGGCAGGGTTCAGCACTGTAAAAGGACCCCGCCGCCGCGGCCTAGCTATTCACCAAAGGACTGGCACTGTTTCCACCCACTTTGGGGGGGGGGGGGGGAGAAATGTGTCTTATGGAGCAAAAAATATGGTAACTTACTCTCAGTTTGACTGTCAGTTATCTAGTGGAAACACTGATTCTTAGACCACTGTGGATTCTGTTAATGTTTTAAGATGGAAACAGTATAAAGAATAAAATATACTTTGATATAAAACTTCTCACACTCTGAAGTACAGATAGCCTTTGATTTATAACCAGTCATTTAGTGACCGTTCAGTTACAATGGTACTGAAAAAAGTACCTTTGACCATTTTTCACACTTATAACCATTGCAGCAACCCCATGGTCAAATGATCAAAATTTGGAAGCTTGGCAACTGGCATGTATTTATGATGGTTGCAGTGTCCCAGGATCCAATGATCACCTTTTGAGACCTTCTGACAAGTAAAGTCAAAAGGGAAGCCAGATTCACTTGATAACTGTGTTTCTAATTTAACAACGGCAGCATCCGCTTAACAACTGTGGCAAGACAGGTTGTAAAATGGGGCAAAATTCACTTAAAAACTATCTTGCCTAACAACAGAAATTTTGGGCTCAATTGGGGTCGTAAATTGAGGACTACCTGTAATATGTTATAGGAAAGTATGGAAATTACTTGAAAAATAGTGTTCTTCTGTTTTCTGTTCTTTCTAAAGAAGTTAAAGACACTAACTAAAATAATATTTTAAAAACTGATAGATGCACCTATCTTCTATGTTAGATGGAGCTCAGGCTTTGCAACACTATCTGTATGACTCTGCTCAGTTCATCTACCTTGCATCCTATGGGAACACAGCGCATATGGCTGCTCCAACTGAGCCCCAAAATGAAGTGCAGAAGCAGAACCTAATTGGAGAATTGATTGATTCTGAATTTGAATGATCTCAAATGGAATGAATGGGATAAAGTAAGCTTTTTAGTGTGTTTATCAGCGTAACTGTAGAAATGTACAGACTCTATACAGCAGTTGGCTCCTGGAACTGAAAAGGTTGCCAAATTCTGATGTAATGTGTTGTAGGAAATCAAACTACTATTCAGAATTGCCTATTCTTTCAATTCTGTTTTAAGAACAATTATATATAGCTTAATTTTCCATATACTAAGCAAAGTTAGTTAATTACGATACACTGCTTAATGTATTTAATAACTTCTGAGACTATGAGGAGAACAGCTGTTTCTATTAAACTATCCTTTTATAAAGATGCTATGTTTTGTCAACATAGTCTCTAATATCTGCTTAGCCTAAGCAATCTTAAACATCATCTTATATTACCTATTCTACTCTTAAGAATGGGTAAAACATTAACCATTGTCTTAATGATTTCAGATATGTTTCATTTGGACATCTACTAAATCACCTCAGACAGCATATTTTATTTACAACATAGCTTAATTTCTTGGAGAAAGCCATAACTTTCCCAGCTAGCCAAAAGAATTTATTTATCCCTGATTGGATGAAATTTGCTACAAAAATCTTCACAATGAAAGTCATTGGTCACAGAATCACAAATTTGGAGGCGGCAACTAACAATCAAATCAAGCATCCTGTTCAGAACACACATTCAAATTACAGATAGTCCTCATTTAGCAACCATAATTGGGCCTGGCAACACAGCTGTTAGGCAAAGTGGTTGCTAAGATTGTAACTGTGAGGATTGGTTGTCCCAAAGGGTAAGTGTTGGGTAACTATGAGGGTTGGTTGCAAATTGTTATAACTGCAAAAATTCATTGAATGAGAGAGTAAAGCTTGTAATTCTTTTCCCAAAAGATGACTGTCAAACCTCTGCACACATCCTCTGGAGTCCACTATCTCTGTATGTCAGTATCAAATTGCTCTTACATTATATTTCTTAATAATGAACTAGAACCAACCTTCCCGTAACTTAAATAGATTTTCCTGTATGCCAAGGTGACAAAGAATAAGCCTTGGCCTTCTTATCTATGACATTTTTATGAAGTATCTGAAGATTGCTATATCTATTCTTAGTTTTCTCTTTAAAAACTAAATTCTTCAATTATTTCTATATCCTTGATCATGATTTTCTGAAACGTTTTTACTTTGTCTCAATCCTTCTTGAAACATGAATTTCACAACTGCATACTGTCCATAGTTGGGTCTAACTAACACAAAATAAAGAGAAAACATTCCTGGGATTTGATAAAAATACTCCGTAGATACTGTCTAAAAACTATATTTCCTTGTGTTGCAACCACGTTAAGAATACACAATATTTTGGAACAAAAGTCCTGACAATTAAGAACAGAGAGAAACAGCTTAATATATTCTAAGTTTTAGTGCCCAAATCTACATGATTTGAAAAAGAATTTAAAAATAATTAATTTAAAAACTTTTAAATATAAACTTTATAGAGTCAATAGTTCTAAGCTCTTTAATTGGAAGAGAAATCAGTTAGAGGTTTTATTCATCAAAAACATAAGGGCTTTTAAAAATGTGTTTAATATTTTCATGTTGTTCTGGTGTGGTTAATGAAAGAAAAAATTAAAATATTAAAAATGGACATTAATTTTTTACTCTGAATAATGTGTTCTTTTTTCAAAAATAAACATATTTAAGGTTTGAAAAATATGCACAAAGCATTGCAATATAATTAATTTTGTTATGAAACCTATCTTTGATTACAGATTTTAACTCATAGTTATTATTTCTTTTGCTTAAAACATATGATATAGGTCATTTAAAGTGTTGATGACGGAAGAAGGAGAAAGCATCTGTAATAATCTCTTTCTCCCCTCAATATTGTTTAGCTGCTTAGATGTTTTTAACTTACAATTCAAATGTTCGATAGTAAATTGGTCTAAGATTCCGTAACAGAAATAACACAGAAATATGGAAAGCATTCAATTAAATGTCAACTGTCTTGAAGTAGCAGTGCAAAATTAAAATACAACTAATGTCTTACAGGACATGAAAGCTGAGTGTGCTAAAGATACCAGATGAAATCATACAGGGGCGGGGGGGAGCCCTTTTACTGGAATCCTCCTGTATAGTGACTAGCCATCTCACTCTTCCTTCCGGCAGAATGAGATTGGTTACAATTAAATACCTTCAAATGCAACAGCTCCCATCCCCTTACACACACACACACATAAATATTGCATTTTTCTTTGCCCCTCTAGAAAGACACTTCAAGCACTCTGGGTTCCATCTCCCTAATCACTTCAAAGATTGTACTGAATAATGAATGAAAAAAGAAAGAGTAGTTTGTCTAAATACAGTCCAAAATACAACCGCTAATCATATAGTTGTATTAGCGCAACTCCTGATTCTTTCCATGTGTTGTTTACTGCCCTCTCCCTTCTTTGAAAAAACTGAGTGCTTATGTTTTTGAGCTTACAATGGAGATATACTCATTCATATATTTAAACCGAGAGGTCTTGAGCTCTCAGGCCCTGAGCTACAGTAATCAGCATCAGTTAAAATGGACCAGGAGATTACTTCCTCACTGTATGTGTGACAGTTTCTTGTCTTTTTGTCCACTAGCACTGTTCACTTCAGCCAAATTCCAGAAAGCACCCCCAATTACAAAGGCCGTTCCTCTAGAGAAGAAAAGCAGCAACTTCACCATTTCAACTCTGGGAAAATATGGGGATTCTAAGGCAGGCAACACCGGCTTCCTATTTTCCTTCAATTACTGCCTGTTCACACAAATATCTGTTAGGAAAGCATGGCACGATACCTAACAGGACATTTTTTCATTGGAACCCCAATCAACCCTCTCTTGGGGAGCCCACTCCCCACCTCGGGAAAATGCCAGTTGAATTTCACACACAACTTATGCTCACAGCTGTGCAGCTGTGGAGTAAGCCCCTTGGAGGAGAATGTTCTGGGGTCTTCAATACAGGTAGTCCTTGACTTACAGCGATTCATTTAATGACCATTCAAAGTTACAACGGCCCTGAAAAAAGTGACCTATGACCATTTTTCACACTTACGACCACTATACCATCTCCGTGGTCAGGTGATTTTACATTCGGATGCTTGACAAGTGATTCACATTTATGACAGTTGCAGTGTCCCAGAGTCACGTGATCTCAGCTTGAGACCTTCTGACACACAAAGTCAATGAGGAAGCCAGATTCACTTAACAACCGTGTTACTCATTTAACAACTGCCCTTAACTAATGTTGCAAGAAAGGTGGTAAAATGGGGCAAAACTCACTTAATAACTGTCTCACCTAACAACATAAACGTTGGGCCCAACTGTGGTCGCAAGGTGAGGACTACCTGTACCCGTCGGTTCCACATCAGCTCTGTCGACCCTTCCACCGCCCCGCCACGACCTTGTGGTGACCAACCAGCCCTGCCTCGGTTCACGCTTTGCTTGTAAACAACTTCTCACCACTCCGTGCGTGGACGCTCGAGGGACGGGAGAGAAGGAGAGATGGAAAGAGAGAGAGAGAGAGAGAGATGGGCGGACAGGCACAGGCGAGCGGGAAGCCGGTGACACAGCAAGGATGCCGCTGAAGCGGAGCGGGCGGCAGGCAACGCCAGCCAGCTTTCTTTTTGCAAAGAGGGGAAGTGGAGGGGAGATGCGTGAGGGTGACCCCCGCCCCCAGTCCGGAGTTGCCCACCCGCTTCCCGAGTCACCTGGATGTGGCAGGAGATCTCCGAGTCGTCCAACAGACGGATTGTGCATTTCATCTCCTGGCTCAACGACCTGATGCTCGAGCTCCGGAACCGGATCATTTTCATGGTCCTTCTGCCCCCTCGCCTCACGCACTCGCAGGGAGCGAACATGCACCGCAATCCCGAACTGGGGGCCGGAGACCAGCCCTGCCGCTTCTTCGGCCCCTCCTGGCCGGGAGGGAAACCCCGAAAAAGGGAACGACCCAATGCCCGCCTCGTGGGCCGGCGGGCAACTCAGCCCCGAGGAGGCGGCGTCGGCTCCCGCTGCTGCTGTTGCTGGGCGAACATCCTGGGGAGGGAGGAGGAGGAGGAGGAGGAAGGGGCTGCTTCGCTTGCCTCGCCGAAGGCGGCGAGTCCACCTCTCGCGCTACGGAGGGCCGCCACCGTAAAGCTGCCGGGGAAGGCGCGTGGCCGCGGCACGCGCAAGCTCTGGCGATGGTGTTGAGTGGGGGTGGGGGGCGGGGGGGAGGCTGTGCCTTGGGGGCGCGAGAGGCGACGGGCTGGCGAGGCTCCTGCTGGCTGCGCGGCTGCGTCAGGCTCCGCGCTGCTCTCCTCTCCCGCCTCAGCAGCAGCATCCTCGGCTCGCCGCTGCCCCTCCCGCAGTCGCATTCCCTCCCGCCTTCTCGCGAACCTCCGGCGCTTCCCTGTTTGCTTGCCTGCTTTCCCCACTCTCTTCCCCGTTTGTCTTTTTTCCCATGTGCTCTTAGCCGTCTTCTTTTCCATTCACCCACCCACCTCGGTTGTCCGGGGTGCTTTCCAACGAAGCGTTCAGGAAAGGTTGGAGGGTCCAGACAGCCCTGCCCTGCCATTAGTAACCAGTGTTTTCCCACGCGTCTTGCTTCTTTATCTTTGCGTGGTAAAAAAAAAATCGGGGTGCTATGGAGGGGATGAGCCCGCCGTCGTTATAATAGATGACCTCTTTTTTTAAAAAAACCCACACAACTCTTGATCATCTTTCTTCTATTCTCTCCCTGACCTCAAGAGTGCTTTTCTTCCCCTTTTCTATCACACAAATACCCTTCATTTTCCCTTTCTTCTTTCCAGTTCCTCTTTCCGCCCCATTTGCTTCTCACTTCGTGCTTCCAAAGAAGAGTATTATTGTGCAGTTGCAGTGACTTGTTAATTTAATTTCATTACGCCTTCTGCTTTTAATCTTCGTTTGCTGTTTTTATACCTTTTTTTTTCCTTAACACAAACGGATTGAAGAGGGAAATATGGCATAGCTGCCCACCTGCAGAAGGGACTTTGGTTGATAGTGCAAGGTGCCATCTATCCATAGAAGGATATTTCCTTTCACAATTGCCCCGTCCTCCTTTTCCATCACATCCACTCATGATTTTATGAGATGATTAAGATCATGACTCTTATTATTTTCCATCTTGGCATTTGTCACTTTTTCCTACAGTTTTTATGTAGGGCAATAATGCCAAATGGAGCAGTGTGCATCATAAGGCGGCCAGAGCCTGGAGTTTGGTGGGGAGGAAATGGGAGGTCATTACTCTGATTATCAATTGAGGCATTTCTGCACTGCTGAAATGAAGAGAGCTTTAAGCCCCTTCTCCATCTTTTATCCAAAATTTGGGTATTGTTCCTCTTACTTTGCTCATTTATCATTTATGTTCCAAAATTTTTTATTTCCTCTAGGCCTTTAATTTTTGATATTATTTCTCTCTTGCAGAATAGTTTTTAACCCTTTTATTGATTTTAATTTCATATTAAAAGAAAAGGATTGTTGCAATTTATTGGAGGACAATTTAACATTGACTTTTTAAAACATTTTTTTATTGTCCTTGCCTTCTTTGTTCTTCATTTTCTTCTGTTTTTCTCTCGTCTTTATTGTTACCTGTTGCCCTATGTATCCAAGAAGCAGCTTAACAGATATCACATACAATACGCTTGGCAGCTGTCAGGGTCAAGCTTTTCCCAGTTCCTAAAAATGTCTTGTTCTGCCAAGTGGAGGATGTAAATCTTGATAATATTAGCTTCTTGGCGCCTTTTTTGGCAGCCAAATCACACTTTGGTGAATGGGGTCAAAGCATTCTATTGTGAATACTTAGCTGTTACCTTACCAACCTATGGCAAAGGGTTAGAATTGTGCTAGTTTAGTGCACTTTCTCTCATCTTATAGGCAGAAAAAATATATGCTAAATAATTAAGACCTTCCATAAACATTCAGTATTAACACAGCTGTAAATCAATCAAGATCTAAATATCCCTGACAAATGCACAACAAAAGTATAAAAGAACAGTGGGATAAGTAAAAATTAATACCCTCTCTCTGTATAACTTATTTATAGCAGCGCTAGTTTTAAAATACATTATTTCAAACATGTGTGAGACTTATGGTACTTTTGCACTGATTCTGAAAGAGCAATTTAAGATTTTTCACCTAAAATACCAGGAAGATCATTGTGTTGCATGCTTTAAAATGTATCTATGGGTGTCTCTATATTTTGTGTTCAGTCATGTGTATTCAATATTTATTCAGACGGAATCTGTACCATAAAGAAATAAAGAAGAACCACTTTTGATGGTGTTGGTATTTGTACAAGTTTCTAGAGGGCTATTGTGGGCATGTTATTCTGCAGCAAAAAAATCTTAAAGACTCACATTTATTATCCTGGAAGTTTTTGTGGACCACAGGCTACTTCATCAAATGAATGTAATAACAATGTTAACACAGTAATTTGAAAGCTGTGACACTCATACTATTCCAGTCTCATATAATTGCACAATTATGTTATTCTGGTAACAAATTAATAGCTGAAAAGGTGAGTGCTTTTACACCTCATCTAAGGTGCTTCCTTTTGGTTGTACCCAGTAGATATAAAAGTGAAGCATGCTTCATAGAAGCAATTTAATATTTTTATAGGAATAGGAAAAATAGTGGTTTTTCAAGGTGTTGGTTACCACCTTTAAAGCACTCCATGGCTTAGGACCCGGATATCTACAAGACCACCTTTTGCCACCAATAGCCTGCCACCATCCAGTTCGCTCTCACAGAGAGGGACTCCTCCATACTTTCTGCGTGCTCTCAAGACCCTGATGTTCCAACAGGCTGGGCTGACCATTTAAACGATTTTTAATTAAATATTTTAATTCTGGGTTTTTAATTCAATTTGGGCCAAACTGTTTAATAGTTTTAAATTCTAATTTTATGATATTTATGTGTTTGTGTTTTTACCTGGCTGTACACTACCCTGAGCCCTACGGGAGAAGGGCGGTATAGAAATATAATAAATAAATAAATAAATACTCTCCATCCAGTTTTTTTGTGGTGCATTAGAACTAATTTCTAACAGTTCTAGTCTCACATATTGTACTGATATATTTAGGCTGCAGAAATCCACACTGTCACTAGATGGCAATATTTTTGCCATTATCCTCATTTTTGCAATAGAAATCTAGTAGTCCTAGCATATTATAAAAGATTAGCAGTGATATTCTAGGAAAGTTGAGTTTTTTCAAATATTATCCAGTGTTATTGATTTTCTAAATGAGGAAAAACACCCAGAAGGAAACAACAGCTAAGCATCCAGTAGCACCAACTTTGAGAAAAGTGAAAACATATTTTATAGCCTTAACCTTATCCTCATTCCCAAATGGGACATTTAGAAAAGCAGAATATGAATAATGTTTATGAATAAAATGAATTTGCCTAAAGGATTTATTACCATATAAAATGTGCCATGGGATTCTCCGTAGTCTGTAAACTTCATTCTTTTTGACTGATCTGAAGTTCCGTTTCAGCTGAATATGGATAAAATACAAGGTAATATAGAGTCTCATCTGCACAGCTTACATACTTATAAACAACTTGCCAGAACTGTTTTTCATCATTGGTAAGTCCCAATCATAGCCATGATGGCACTTGGGGATAGCATATTTTGTGATGTGTTCATGCAACGTAGCAAATCAACATATGCACAGGAAGAGCTAAGTTGTGTAAAATTCCACTGCAGTAACATTTTACAATATATTTTAATGGAAAATACTGGGAAATTTTCCTGGCTGGAAGTATTTTTCCATAGAGGTCATTATTTTCTCACAACTGTAGACTAAAAATTATGTTCAGAATAAAGTAGAAGTTTCTCCTGCAAAAAAAAAAAAAAAAAAAAAACACCCACAGAATTTATCTTTGTAGCTGGCACTGTACATAAATTATCAGTACTGGTTGTGACTTCATTGGCTAGGTACTCTGAAAGGTGATAGTCAGCTTGTTTCTCACATATTAGTGCCTGAACATTTTGTCTTATATCTTATTTTCCACAAGGTGAAAAGATCTGTGTCCTCTTTGTCCCTTGTTTAATTGATGATTAATTAGAGGCAGTAGCCCCTTCATATAATGCTCAATATAGAATTATCAGAAAGAAACACAATAAGAGGATAGGAAAAACTTCACTTCTTCATTGTCATTGGTCAAGCAGATAGAGAAATAAAAACAATGCAATCATACTAGATGATGGTTCTCTAAAGATGGCTCTCTAATTGAGCTAGAATTATTCTTGCCACCAAAATGTTAATTCTTTTTAGTATCTTGAACTGGCTAGATTAATTGGAAATTGCAGGCCCAATAAATAAGGAACATACAAAAGTGGAGGAGGAATTCTGTCTTAAATTGATTTGATTGGGGTCACGGGCCAGGCAGCCCTAGTCAAATGGATTGCAACTTCCAAATAAAATACTGTATTTATTCATGTATAGTATTTACGTCTCCTTAGATGCCAGAACAAAACAGTATCTCCTTTGTATAGCTTCCCTTTATGATAATGTGATGGGAAAATACAAACATCAATCTAACATTAGTGTAAAAGGGTCATGAAGAGGTGTGGCTGAAAATGATTCACTGATCTAATCTAAATTTGTATGCTATTCTGAAAGTATATGAACAAAGTGAATGCAAATAACAGGTTAGTACTGAGAACTACTTCTTATGGTATATTTAGATATTTATCTTCTGCATATTATTTACATATGGAATATACTTTTTAAATTAGAGTTACTATCTTTAAATTACTCACTGTGACGATATGTACATAATATTCAGTTCTGTCTCAATTTTACCTTGCTAAGATAGTGTACCTCTCACTGGGATAAATAGCATGTTATTTACTGATATGTACATTTTTACTTAGAAAGGATACAAGGATAGAACTTAACTGCCTAACGAAGTCAAATGGTATACCATGTCTAAATCAAGATCAGTTTGAATTTTTTTAATCAACTCCAACACATGGTTGTAATTCTAATAAAATCTTCAATAATTTATCCTGGAGAAAGTATATTTTTGTAAAATCTCTGTGGTAAGCAGGGATTTGGACTAAATCTCCCCTTCTAACTGTATTATTTATTTGTTTGTTTGTTTATATTGTTTATTTATTATTTGTTTGTTTGGATTTTATTGTCATTCGTCAAGCAGATGTCCCATTTCTGAACCACATGTCCCTCAAAGACAGAAATCTTCCAAATCCAAATTCTGCATATCTAATATGCAGAAGATAAATATCCAAATCAGGGGTGAAATTCAGCAGGTTCTGACAGGTTATGGAGAACCGTTAGCAGAAATTTTGAGTAGTTTAGAGAACCGGCAAATACTGGCTAGCCCCAGTGGGGTGGGAATGGAGATTTTGCAGTATCCTTCCCCTGCCACGCCCACAAAGCCACACCCACAAAGCCACATCATGCTCAAGCCACGCCCATAGAACTGGTAGTAAAAAAAATTGCATTCCATCACCGTTCCACATGACATAGTATTTATGTTTCTTTAAAATGCCATGTATGGCTATTTAATCAGTGAGAAATACGGCATTCAGAGCAAGTTTTTTAAAAATGATATAACTTTAAAAGAAGAACCATGTGGCAGACAACTACCCAGGGAAAAGATTAAACACATATAGCATTCAAAACCTCTAAGTGCAGGACTTGCTGAAAAAGCCAGGTTCTTATAGCATTCCTGAAGAACTATGCAAACTTCTGAAGAAATGGAGTCTCAGAGGGCTGGCAATGTGTCATATTATGGGACTCTTGTAAAGTAACATTTCTTCAGTAAGGAAACAGGAGTATGCTTATTCTGTTGGGTCATTTGGGTCAGTAACAGAATAGTAACGGAACAACAGAGTTGGAAGGGATCTTGTAGGTCATCTAGTCCAACCCTCTGCTCAAGCAGGAAGCAAGTCCAGTCTCTTCTTGAAAGCTTCCAGTGATGAAGTACCTACAATATCTGAAGGGAAGCTGTTCCATTGGTTGATTGTTCTTTCAGAAAATTTCTCCTTATTTCTAGGTTGAATCTTTCAGTCCTGCAAATAACCATCAATGGCTTTAAGCTTAACAACTTGAATTGCCGCCAGAAACTGGCAACCAGTGCAGTCTTCACATTATAGTATCACAGTGTACCATTGTGTGCCCATAACTACTTCTGCTGCCAGAGTCTGGATGAGAAGTAGCTTCTCTCTTGTTTTCAAGATTAGAATGCATTGCAGTAATCTAAACAGTTGGACATGTCCATTGGAACACAACTCAAAATGAGTCAAGCCATTTTAAAATGATTCTTTTTATTTGTTCAGAGTTGCAATGCAACTCTGGGAGGGGAAAATCAAATGACAGCCAGTGAACATGCCTTTATATATATGCTCTAAGCCCCATACTCCTTTAATTTTCAGCTTTTAATCCCCTTCCTTTAAAAGAAAAAAAGAGGCTTTTTTACCTCTCTGGACAAGTCTTTGCGTTCATATTTTAATTATCTTGGATTTTTATTTGTGAGCTATAAGAGCTGGCTGTGGCCTTAAACAAACAAACAAACAAAAAGCAACAGTGCTCCAGCCCAGGATATACCACTTAGTAATGAAACAGCTTAGTAGATCATTCGACATATCCTGGATAAGTTTTTAAAAGGTTAACATTATTCAGGGGCCGTACTCTCACTACAAAGAGCCAGTTTGGTATAGCAGTTAAGGCACCTGAGTAGAAACTGGGTCTGTATTATTTATTTATTTAATTTATTTTATTTTATTTTATTTTTTTATTATTTTATTTTATTATTTTATTTTATTTTATTTCATTTATTGGTTCAATTTATATGCCGCCCTTCTCCAGAGACTCAGGGTGGCTTACAATGCGCTAAGCACTAGCCTTCATACTTTTGTATATACCTGCTTAGTAGGGCTTTTGCCCCCCTCCCCCCAAGCAGTGTTCTTTTTTATACAAAGTCAGCTTATTGCCCCCACATTTGTCCTCATTTTACCTATCTCAAAAGGATGGAAGGCTGAGTCAACCTTGAGCCTGGTGAGATTTGAATTTGCAGTAATTGCAGGCAGCTGGTGCTAATTAACAGCACCTTAGTCTGCTGCTCCACCAAGGCTCTGTGGTAGAAGAGAATATTTGTACTCCAGGGTTGAACTGTGGGATCCTTGATGCTCTCTGAGCTTGATTGTTTTCTTGAAGACATTTCATTACCAACCTAGATCACATCATCAGTGCTAGAAAGGAAAGTTCATTTTTTTTAAGTAGTCCTGTCTTAGGCACAAAGCTAGCTGGGTGACTTTGGGTCAGTCAGTCTCAGCCCTAGGAAGGAGGTAATGGCAAAGTATTTCTGAAATCTTGCCAAGAAAATAGAAAGGACTAGTTCAGGCAATTAGCAACGCTGACTCAAAACATATTATAGAAGCAGCAATGGGTGGAAACTACTCAAGGAGAAAAGCAACTTAGAACTAAGGAGAAATTTCCTTACAGTTAGAACAATTAATCAGTGGAACAACTTGCCTCCAGAAGTTGTGAATGCTCCAACACTGGAAGTTTTTAAGAAGATGTTGGACAACCATTTGTCTGAAGGGGCATGGTTTCCTAAAGCAGGGGATTGGACTAGAAGATCTCCAAGGTCCCTTCCACTCTGTTATTCTATTCTATATCCAGTTAGTCTGACAGTAAATAAATTAACACAGTTGTCTTCAAAATAGAAAAGTGTTGGGATGCACCATTTATACACTAAAATTATATAAAGTTAATTTGGATTCAACATTGTTCCTGGATCACATTCTCTTTGAGGCTGTAGGGCCTCACCCCTGCTATCATTCCAGAATGCCTTAAAACACTTCTGGCAGGGACTGAGTGATTTGTGAATCAATTTATGGTGTGTTTGAAGTTTCTGGTTTTCCCAAGTGTGATGATTTTATCTTTTAAGATTTTTGCTGTTTTAATCTCCTTGTTGATTTGCAATTTGGGTGGCCTTAAAAATTGGGTGGGGTGGGGACGGGACCCAAATGATTTCATTCAAAGATTTGTTTTAAATTCATGTACACTTATAAGCATATTTAAAAACAGAGTATTTAATTCCTTCAGATTATTAAGAAAGAGTTGAAATAACTTGTCCTGAAATTTGCACCGATATTAACTTTCTGTTAATCTGATGTATGTGAGGTAGTATAAAGAGAAGTGTCCCATTGTCCCATGATCCCCTTTTGTGACCTGACAAGCAAAGTCAATGGGCAAGCCAGATTCATTTAACAACCCTGATACTAATTTAACAACTGCAGCAATTTACTTCAGCAACTGTGTCAAGAAAAGGCACAAAATGGGGTAAAAACTCACTTAACTGACTTCTCACTTAGCAACATAAATTTGGGGGCTCAATTGTGGTTGTAAGTTGAGGACTATCTGTAGTTCTGTGTCATCGATGCAGGGATCGTGGATTTTGACAAATTTTGGGAGACAAGTAGAGGACAAGAGGGTCCTGCGTGCTATATATAAAAACTCGATTGCAGAAAATATGACTTCAGTAAGAGTTATCAAAGCCTGGAATGCAGTACCTGACTCTGTAGTTTCTTCCCCCAAACCCCCGAAACTTTAACCTTAATCTGTCTACCTCAGCCCATTCCTCAGAGGTCTGTAAGGGGCGTGCATAAACCCACCAGCATGCCTACCGTCCCTGTCCTAATATTCCTTTTTACTTACTCTTTTCATGTATTCAAATTATGTTTATACTTTTACCTGTTATCTTATATATGCTTGACAAATAAACTTATGATTATGATTATATGGGCCACGGGGTTGCAAAGAGTTGGAGCCGATTTAGCGATTCAGCAACAAACCTGTACCAATTTAATCCGCGGTACGTAATGTAATGTGTATATATAGATTAAAAACCTTAGATTCCTTTACATTTAAAAATGTAATAAATAAATAAATCTAGAAACCCGGACGGGCGTGGGAAAAAAGCCAGATCCGGGTTTAAACACTCAGGAGTGGCACCTCCGAGCAAGAGGCGGAGAAGGGAAGGGAAGAGGCAGGGCGAAAGGAGGGCGTCGAGGAAGATGAGCCGAAGACATCAACCACCTGCTTGCTGGCCGGGCGTCCCGTGATGGTCTTAGTGGTGGTCATGGGAGTGAGCGGCTGCGGGAAGTAAGCGCAACTTCTGGGATGGGGATGGGAGTGGGGGTGGGTGGGAGTGAAGAGTAATGTCCGGCCGGAAGTACGAAAAAGGCCGCCCTGCCTTGTCGCCGACAAGGGAGGGAAGTTCGTTTTCTGTCGCTGCAGCTGCGGGGAGCCTTGCCGGCGCCTGTTGAGGGAAGCCGGGATTAGAAGCTTCTCTGACTTGCCCACTTCTCCCTGATGAAGGAATTGGGGGCGCTGAGGGGAGGCACGGAGGAAGGGTGGTTGTCGCTGACCTGCGTGAGAAAAACTGCGTGGGAGGCTTTTGTTGGGCGGGGAATTGAACTTCCCCATATATACCCGGGCGGCAAAGGTGGGAGGGCAGAAGGGGGCAGTACTGAGTCTTTGGTAAAAATGAACAACACGCGCGCGCGCGCGCGCGCCCGCGAATAAATAATAAAAAAAAACACGCAGCGCATTTCGGCTAGGGGTGCTTCAAGTCATTTCTGATGTCTTAGTGCAGAGGTCTTCAAACTTGGTAGCTTTAACGCCCAGAATTCTCCAGCCGGCAGAGCTGGCTTCCCCCTGCCAGCGTGGCAGGGGAAGGATATTGCAAAATCTCAATTTCACTCCACTCCAGGGGAAGGATATTGCAAAATCTCCATTCCCACCCCACTTTGGGGCCAGCCAGAGGTACTATTTGCTGGTTCTCCAAACTACTCAAAATTTCCGATTCACCAGAACCTGTTGGATTTCACCCCTGCATGTAGGGATCTGGGAAATAGCGCCTTACTGCTTGCCTGGACCCACTTCAGGATGTGCTCTCATGTCTGGGAGATAGATCTAGGTGCTTGGGGACTTGTCTGTTCAAACCTTTCATTGCGTATGTGGCATCCTTAACCTTAAATTAACCATTGGACACCCACCAGTGATGGGTTGCCCCCGGTTCGCACCGGTTCTATAGAACCGGTAAACTGGCAGGAGCCTCTGCTCACCGACCCGATGTCATCAAAATGCTTCTGCACATGCCCCGTTGAGAACCGGTAGTAAAGGTAAGTAGAACCCACCCCTGACACCCACCTACCCCAATCATATTCCCCCAAGGTCAGGAGATGAACCTGTATGTGACGGGCATTGAATTAATAGGACTGTGAAGATCCAGATGCCATAAAATACAAGATTATAGAATGAACATTAGCATCTCCTTAAAGCAAAAGTGGTCTTTCCTACACAAACCTAGAAAAAGGACCATTTGGTTTACATCCTTGCACATTATGAAGCCTTTGAATCTGAAGTACTGAACAGGTTAATTTGCCACTGAATTATTTATTAATAAAATGACCAATAAAAAGTGGGATAGAAATATTACAAATATATGAGTACCAAAAATACATTTGCATATTTATTTGCAAATATATTATTGGAATCCAGATTCCAGAAATATATATGGCACCATTCTGTACTCGTGTTTTCTTTAGTACTTACGCCCAAGCATAAAAAGAGTGGGAAAAAGAGTGACAGTCATTTCTTTGTTTAAAGCCTTGCCATAATTATGCAGTTAACCTTATGAAGAACAAGCACACAGTATTGTGACCAAGACATTCACAGCAGGACTAGCAGATGCAGAGAGTATGTTTGGCCTGGGTCTTCATATCAGGCTCTAAAATATTTCACTGAATAAGGTCTACTGATACTTGTGTGGCTCAAACAGTTTTTTTCCTGAAGAGAAAAAGCAGCAGACTATCTGAATAACAGCAATATTGGAAATAATGTAGTCTCGGTTATTACAGAAATAGCACTTATATTCAGGTCCTTGATCAGTCAGTCATTAGCTATTTGTAATTGAGACATGTTCCTACTGAGAATTCCTATAATTTACTAAAATAAGAAAATACATGGCACTATGTTGATTGGTGATACTTCACATTTATATAAACCTTGTCTGCATTCTTTAGCATTCTTTTTCCCTAATAGCATTGTTGGAGAATCTTCTGATGTAAAAATGTAATTTTGTAGGAAGGAATTACTATGGGTGTGTTAATCACCCACAAAAGTATGTCGAAATTAATCTGGCACCATACTACAAAATATTACATTGAAAAAATGGGCAAACGTTCTTTACTCAAATTCCCTCTTAAAGTGCTGTTTAATGAAAATAACTATATTATATAGGATTACTGTCTAATCTGCAGAGCATTGAAAGAATAAACTTGCAAGGAGTTGTGAGTTTCTTTGATGAAGTTGTTAAAGATTGTTGTAGTCATTTGCAGCTATTACACTTTGTGTTCTTGGTTATTTACTTATTAAAATTATTCACTTTCCATCAAACCCATGGAAGTGTGAAATTTATGTTTCAAGCACGCTCTTTCATGGTGGCTGGGTCAGATGACCCAAAGATGCAATCATGGCTTTTTCCATCTGATTATTGGGCAGCAGCCAGTATTTTAAAAGTGATTACAAATTTAACAGTATACAATACACAATAAAGATAATATCTGTGCTAGTTTTTCATACATGAAATGTTGTTTGCCAAATACACCATCAGAAATAATCCCTAAGTAAGTTAGGGTTAAAGTGTCAGCTGTGTAGGTACATGTGTTGGTAATTATCAACTTTTAACTGAGAATTATATCCGTAATTGCATTTTAAATTGTTATATTTATATCCCATCATCATATATGCTATCCTCTGTGGCGTTAACTCCACAGCAGGCCTATAAAATAAATAAGACTGAGAATTGACTCAGACTTCATGCTAAGTCCTAAAGTATATTAGAACTTTATTTCTGGGGACAGGAAAGTCTTCATTCCATAATTTTTAATACTAATTCCCCTGTTTTTCTAGAAGATCTTTCAGGGAGCATAAATAGTTGCAGGGAAGAGAGAATCAGCAAAATATTCAATAGGACTGCACATCTGTTTTTTTTTTTTGTTCTTGGAAATAATTGAAATAGTGAACAATTGCCTTCTCATTTCCTATCCATATAATTTGAAGAAACTAATAAATACTATATTAGAAACTATGAATTCTTTATGAGTGGGCAGTTCAACCAATAAATGAATCTAAAACTTCATCCCTGTCCACTTGGGGGTGTTTGGGGGCAACAGATGGAAAGCAAACCTCTGATTAAGAAAAGAATTTTAGATGACTGGATTCATGCAAGATGTTAAATCAAACCAAACAATCTTACCATGATGTGTTTATTTGGACTTAATGTTTTCTTCTTTGTAGTTTTTATACATACTTGTTTTATTTTACAGATCCACAGTGGGCACACTTCTGGCAGATAAGGTAGTTATTTGTATAATTGTTGATTGTTTATTCACCATTTCTTACAAGTATCTTTGAAGGTATATAACAACTGGAATAGCTCAGTGCAATCATAACATATAAATATGAAATTGTTAAGAGTATTGGAATGCTAGATCCTTGATCATTCGCACTGTTTATACATTCAAAAGTAGCCTTGATTTTGCATCCATGCTACTGCCTTGACATGCACAGGCAAAAATAGTGACACGACCTATGAATATTTCTCTTGGTGTTGCGGACAATAGAGTTATGGCCTAGGTTGATTTTCCATGGCTTCTAGGTCCCAGCAGCCACAACAAATCATCTCAGTAACAAACTGACATTATGAATGCAATTGTATAATCATGTAAATACTGTACTTTGTATGTGCATCAGGATATCTGACACAAGATACAACATTTACATGATTATGTCATCACACATATCATCTTTTGACCCCCTCCGATAGATGGGGGCAAGTTGGTCTTCTTATAATTCGCAAATACCAGATAATCATGTTGGTTGGGGAATTAAGAAGTTGTTCCCAGTATATCCGGAAGGCACAAGGTTAAGGAAGCCAAGAAGTACCTGAGACAATTTCTATAACAATTGCCTTTGCTCTACAGCTATTTTTTTTTACTAAAACTAAATAATCTATCATTATGTAGCTAGGTTGGACATTCTATGAGGGTGATGACTATCATCCAGAGGAGAACAAAAAGAAAATGGCTGAAGGAATACCTCTAACTGACCAGGTATTGTACATAGTCTTGATGTCACTTTCATCTAATAAACAAAATTGTTAGTGATGGAGCTGGAGAAACTTCATTAGCACAAAAACTGAATGATCTGAAGATACCAGATCAGTGAATTAAATACTGTCCTTCAAAGCTATGTCATTTGATGTCTTTGTTTCCATGGTGGTCAGTCCTTTTCTTGCAGACCATTGTATAAATTAGTCCTAGATGATCTTATTGTAATTCAGCTGACCTTGTGAGGAGTTTTTTCATCCAGATTCTCCCAAACTGATAACTGGCTAGTCATTCCTTTGCTTCCTCAGTAAACTGCATTTTTTTAAAATCCCAATATTGATTATACATTAAGTATATAGATTTAATTATTCAACAACACATTCAGGAGTATGACCTTAAATGGATTCAGAAAATATTTCTAAAAGTTGCAAGAATTAACAAAATACCAGCAGTTTGAACTCTTAATGCTATTCTGCTTGGAGTTACAAGAAAATATGGAAGATATAGCAATGGGGCAGGGAGTGGAAATGATTTGTGTTTCAATATCAAGAGGCATTATTGGAGAATATTGCAACTACTAAACATTTGCACCTGTTTCACATGCAAATAAGTCAACAATCAAGACTTCGTAACTAGAGTTCAACAATACATGGAATGAGAACTGCAAGGTACAGAATTTGATTTCAGAAGAGGCAGGGGCACCTGAGGTCGCATACAGAGTGGATAATGAAGGAGTTCCAAAAAATACATCTATTTTTACTTTATTTCTTATTCTAAGATTTTTCATGTGATAGACTAGAACAAATTGTCAATAGCCCTTGAAAACATGGATGTATCAGGCCACATCATCTGCTTATTAAATAAATTGTACGATGACTAAGAAAGAAGCGTTAGATGGAATATGGAGTAATTATATAAATGGTTCAGGTTGGGATAGAAGTGCACCAAGATTTATAATCTTGTTTTATTTAACAATTACAATATTTAACCTGATACATGCTGAACTAATGTATAGAAATTGGAATTGAAATTGTTGGGGGAAATCAAACTATGACAGAATGTTGGTGATAGCCAGTGGTGGGTTGCCCCCGGTTCAGACCGGTCACAAGAACCAGTAGTAAAACCAGTGGGAGGCTCCGCCCACAGACCCGGATGTCATCAGGAAGCTTCTGCGTTATGCGCGCAGTCCTGTTGCGAATCGGTAGTAAAGGTAAGTAGAACCTACCCCTGGTGATAGCATTTTGAAGGCTTGTACAAAATGTGCTTGGTATTATATGTCATTTATACAGCTGAATTGATGCTCCTCCCTCCCCCAAAAGATCAAGAGCTATGAATTACTTCTATATGTGGTTGGGGGGTTCTGTTCCAGTGCTAATAGTATATGATTTCTTGAAAAGGTGACTGCTTTCTTTTTTTAGTGAATGAATGCATATTCTGTTCACTGGTAAACTGTTCTGACCTAGGCTTCCTTAGAAATTAAACAGCACAAACTTAGTCCCGGGAAACCTCTTTAATTCATACGGCTGTAAATTACTTTCATTTACAGTCCGCAAGGCTTGATAAACAGTCTTTCAGAGGAAGGTTATCAACACCCACCTACCTCATGTGGAACACTGCCAAAGAGCTCATTTCCAGACGCAGAGCAAGGCCAAACTTGGCACAGAGTCACAAACAGAATTTTCAAATCCTGAATCAGTCAGATGAACTAATTGCTTCCTGCAAAAGCTCACGTCCCATTCACTTCTCTTTTATGTCTTATGGGAGGGGCCAATAATCTCCAAGTCTTACTCCCAGGTCGATCCTGTTTCCTTAATTGTTCCTGTCTCCTGGCAGCTCTGCGCATGCACACACTGGGAACAGGTTCTTCTGCCTCACTGATGTCAGACTCCGGAGATTCCAGAGGCAGCAAAGAACTACCAGATGGCCTTGGCCCCCTCTCTGCCTCTGACTCAGAGCCATCATCTGAGCCTTCCCCAGACTCCAGGCCTGGCCCACATTCCTCCCCAATCTCCTCACTGTCCGAATCTGCTGCCAGCCTTGCTGGCCGGTCACAACACAAACTTCAGAGTTGTCAGTTATAAAAAATTGTCTAGTGCCATTTAAGTGAAAATATGATGCTTTCAGAAGCAAGTATGAAATCTGAATAGGTTAGCGCTTAATTGGATTATATCAAGAAATGTATTAATCGTTTTCACTGACTTGCCTCATTCATATGAGTCACATTTGAGATAGGGAGGCAGAAATTGCTTCCATAAAGAAAGCGGTGTATGTTGAAGCCGATATGTAGTCTTCACTAGTATAATGAGGCTCTGAAACACTTTTTAAAGATTTCTGACAGGAAATATTACAAATTGCTAATGCTAATTGCTTTTGCAAATGATACAGATTATTTCAGGTGAATATGCATCATTTGCTTAAACTGGTCTGTCTTGTTTTTTTTTTTTAGGATAGGATACCATGGCTTTGCCACCTACATGATATATTAATGAGGTAATAAAAGAATGTTCCCATTGTAACATGAAACTGGTCTTAAATGGATTCTGTTGCTGAGCATGCAGTTCATCTAGCTTTAGTGTCCCGACTTTGGTGAACAACTTCAAAACTCCCCGCCCTCTAATGCACCAATAAGCATAAATGCTAAGTATTAAATATGAACAATTTTTGGGACACGGCTTGGAGTAGAGTAAGATATTCCATTGAGAAATAGATATCCTAAATCCCTTGAGTAGCACTGTTTCTCCATGACTGTCAGAAGCAAATTTCTATAATATTAAGGTTTGCTGTATATTGATTTTTAGTAGATTTAACCTATAAATAATAAGTGTACTGTTAGCTTTGGGACATTTCAGTATTGGATTAGGATTTGCTGAACATGGTTAGTAAGGGATGGATTACAACAGAGGGTTCCAAAAAGTAGCAGTTGAAAAAGTGGGGGAATTGTGTGGTTTGTTGCAAATTATTTAGTTGCAAAACTAAATAATTACATAACCTGGTGAATTGGGACATCAGTCAGAATGCCTTTGTTCTGGCAGTTTTCTACACACAGAATTTTTGCATGGGAGAATTTCAAATACTTCACTATATTAGTATATGTTAATTATCTGAATGCCTTATCCCAGTTCTAATAAAGTTTAAAAAAACCATACACCCACACACTTTTTTCCCCTAATGCATAGATATTGTCAAATTCTAATTTTTACAGAGAACATGCATCTGGACAAAGTGTCATTTTAGCTTGCTCAGCTCTCAAAAAAGTATATCGGTGCATTTTGGAGAACGGAGAGGCTGGTTGTCAGAGTTTGAACAATCAACAAGAAGAAAAGGAATCCGCTCCAAGAAAGATCCTGTTCGTTCACCTGACAGGGCCAATAGAGCTCATTGCCAAACGTCTAGAAAAAAGAAGGGGACATTTCATGCCACCAAGTCTACTCCAATCTCAGTATGATACTCTTGAACCTCCATGTGCGCCAGAAAACTTTATTAATGTTAGCGTGGAAAAGCCTGTTTCAGAAACAGTATCTGAAATTGAAAGACATCTTAAAAGTTTGTACTGAGGTTTTCTTGTTTTGAAGCCTGATAACCCCAAATAAATGTTACTCTCGCATAATTTATTCTCCTGTTTAAGCAACTTATTTTTTATTTACTATACTTGTAGCATGAATAGAAAATTAAGCCTGCCTAGTTTTTTATTCATTATCATATATCTAATTTTATGTATGTATGTATGTATGTATGTATGTATGTATGTATGTATGTATGTATGTATGTATGTATGAATGGCCAAGCACAAAATGTGCTGGCTGCCAGAATGAAAAGAAGAAAAAAACCCCCAGAAAGTAGTGAATGTGATTTCACTCAACCAGGGTTTGCAGAAACATCTTGGTTACCTAGGAAAAAACTGGCTTAAAGAAAAACATTATATATATATAATATTTTTTATATTTAGGTATAATATATATATTATATATTCCGGTTTTCTCCCGCGTAAAATTGGAAGTGTCTTGGCGACGTTTCGACGAAGTCTCATTCGTCATCTTTAGGCTGGTGTTTTCGTCTTCGTGCACGAACCGAAAACACCAGCCTGAAGATGACGAATGAAACTTCGTCGAAACATTGCCAAGACACTTCCAATTTTACACGGGAGAAAACCCGAATAACCAAAGACCTACATACAAATAACCGCGAAAACCTCAGAAAATATATATATATATCATAATATGGACATTTATTTTAAAAATTGCAGTTGAAAGTTTTAAGATAAAACAAATCCTTGGTGAGTCATCATATACTTCACATACTTGCTGAGTGAGAGAGAAGACTGCTGCTGCATTTGGTAAAGCGGGCTATCAGAAAACATAGCAGTATCCTTGAATCAGCTGGAAAGGACTACCATTGTAATTTAATAGTAGTAAAATGCTGTCAAAAAAAGGAGCATTTGAATATTGAAAGCAGCAGGACTGTTTATTCGAAGGTGGCTAATGCAAATCCATACTCTGTATCTATCTATCCAGCATAGTTACTAGTTACTATTAGTTACATAGTTACTATGATTGATTTTCTCATGTTCCTATCACCCATCTCCTCCCACTTACGACTGCATAACTGTAACTTTGTTGCTCGTATCCTTACAATTAATATTGATTGTTTCCTAGTATGATTTTATGGCTTATTTGTACCCTATGACGATCATTAAATGTTGTATCTTTTTATTCTTGATGAATGTATTTTATTATCATATGCACCAAAGACAAATTCCTTGTGTGTCCAATCACACTTGGCCAATAAAGAATTCTATTCTATTCTATTCTATTCTATTCTATTCTATTCTATTCTATTCTATTCTATTCTATTCTATTCTATTCTATTCTATTCTATTCTATTCTATTCTATTCTATTCTATTCTATTCTATTGCATATTACTTTTACTGGGGGCTCTACATTTTAATTTGTATTAAAAGGCAAAAATCATAACATCAAAACTCACAACTTTTGTCACCTTATTTTATTTTAAATTATATAGTCACCCACCTCAGCATGATGAATTTGGGAGGCTAACAATGGTTAAAATCCAACATAATAAACACCACAATACATAATTGGCAGCAGAGATAAAACCACAAACATCCCTCAACATCACCACCTCATGGATTCTGTCACACATTTTGATCCCAAGCCCAGAATCATAGCTACCTCTTCAAAGCTTTACCAAATGCCAACAGGATTAAGGATAATTTATGATGTTCCAAACAGCAGACACAACAACCAAAAGATTATCTTTCTTGGTCCTGCCAGTTGGCATTCATTATTTGAGGGTCTTGTACAGCACCTTCACTTGAACCCAGAAACTTACTAGAGTTTTACAATAGTAGTACCATGACATTAGATTCCTAGTCTGATCTATCCTGAAGGTCTGATAGGTAGGGGTGAGCTCATCCACCCCAACCCGTCCCCCTATCTCCAATGCCGAGAAAACATCCACAGGATCCTTTGGTTGGTCAGGAGTAAAGACATAAAACCAGGTATCAGTATATTGATATTTCATCCCATTCTATAGAAGTAAAACCGGCGGGAGGCTCCACCCACTGACCCGGACGTCAGAAGCGACCTGTGTATGCACAGAAGAGTGCGGGTATGATGCCAACCAGTAGTAAAGGTAAGTAGAACCCACCCTGAGTTTCATGTAAAGGTTAGTAGAGAGAGTGCTTAGGTACTATCTAGAATCTGCTCTAGAGGAAGGAGAGAATCAGCGTAACACTGTGCTTACTCCCAACCAAGTTGATTCATAAGGCTACCAGGATTAATTGTATGGAAAGTCACTGAGAAATTAAAAAGAAGGATGTGTACAGTACACCATTCTAATTCTGCCTCTGCCAGAGTGTCAGGCACAACCAGACCTCTGTAAGGTTCAAGTTCACTGCTTTATTATATCCTGCCTATTATACAGGAATCTCTCCAGACTGCCAGCCTTAGCCAAGTAACAGGTAAGATTCTATGGAGCTTAAGGGGAAGTCAGTTCTGAACCTCTTGTAGCTGCTCGAGCACTTGAGGTTAATTCTAGGCTCTAGGCCTCCCTCCTCTTTGGCTGGGGGTTTCCCAGAACAGGCCATCTACAAGCACAATGCAGTTTTACTGTCATACGGCAGGATTCAGATTCTACTCTGAAAAAGCTGTTTCAACTGAATCAGTGAAATATTGGCCTCAGGAGACACCAAAAGTCAGGAATCAAACCCAGGCACTATCAGAAAAGCTAGACGAAATTCTTCCTCTAAGCTCTCAGACTTTGCAAGTCCAAAGATTTTACCTGACGAGCAGAGTAAAATCACTCGATAAGGTTCCTTGCCAAAAAAAGGTGTTACTATCCTAATTAAACATAGCTAGTTGCAGTTCTGAACCATATTCTTCTGTGGGAAAGTTATCTGATCTCCTGTTCTGTTGAGTCATTCCTGTGAATTCTGGTCACGTAAAATCCTGAAACTCTTGGAACTAGATGACAAATCTGACAGCTATCTGAACTCTGGACTGGATTTTGAACTCTATATTCCTGTTGAAAGCAAAAGTACATGGACAAGCTTTCTTTCCCAGAGACTGTTTTGATTTAGTCCTTTCCTTGTCTGCTGTTTATCTACTCAGTCTTGAGTAAATTTATATTCTCACCTAGCAACTGAGGGGAGTTTAAAACCTGAAACAGGATGCTCTGTCTTATGCCCAGATATGAATCTCAACTGAAAGGGGTCAGATAATTTGTTTTCATGTTAATCTTCTCCAAAAACCTCCCCTTTTAAAGAAACAATGACATCATCCCTTCTCTCAAAGAATTCACCATAGTTAAAATCCAATCATGTCCCTTTGCAAGATATAGATCTAAATATACAGGTGGTTGAGCTAGTGCAGGTGGTCATCAGTTACTATCCATTCATTCAGTTAGCATTTGAAGTTATGAAGGCACTGAATGAGACTTGCAGCCAGTCCTTAAAAGTTGTGGCCATCAGAGTCCTGCGGTTATGATTGCTATTTGCAACCTTCACTGCTGACTGGACAGAGAATGGGGAAGTGGGCAGATTGCAAATGGGGATTACATGACATTGTGCCTAACAACTGGAACTGCTTAACTACAAATGTAATGGACGTAACCATCAGCATAGTCATATGACGTTGTACTTTATGACTCCATTGCTTAGTGATGGAATTACTGGCCCTAATTTCTATTGTTAGTATTTACTTTCCTAGGGCAAACTTAATTCATCCTTAAGTACCTAACCATCAGAGGGCCTTTACTCTGGCACACTCACCTCTCATTTGTTCTTGAAGGTACAAGATCCCTACCCAGAGACTATACCCTACCTTGACTCTGGATGTGCAGAAACTACAGAACATGCACTTTTCCACTGCCTATTCACCATTACTGCATATAAAACCAGAGACACAGAACAATTTTACACCTCCCTGCAGCTCTTGGATACCAATCCTGTCTCAATATGTTGCCAAGTTCTGCACAGCCGCACTTAAAATTAATCAAATAACCCGTGCCACAAACCAGTTTTATTATCTAGCTTTTTGTTATAGTGCTTTGTATTATTTTGTTTCCTGTGTTCCCCTACGTCCATTTATTGCTCCTATCTCTCCATTTAGGACTTATTTTCATATTTTAGCTTTTTATATAATTTTATTGCATTTAATATTTTAGTGTATTCCATTCTCCTCGTCCTGGCCTTTGACCTTAATAAAGGTTTGATTTGATTTCTTAACCCAGCGCTGTGGTTCAAAACATCTACAGGTATTCCTTGATTTATGACTCTAATATAGCTTGCCTATTGCAGTCCTGACAGTTGTAAAATGGGTTATCCATGTAACTGACCTATTTTATGTTGGTCATTAAGCAAGCTCATTGTTTGCTATGAGCCAATTTTCCCCAAAACCAGAAGTAAATGCCAGGTTTTGGCAGAAATGCCATAAAACAATTGTGTAACCATGGGAGGCTGCAAACAGCCATAAATGCGAGATAGTTGCCAAGTGCCCAAAATGCGGTCACGTGAATGCACTGTTTGTGTGTGTGTGTGTGTGTGAGAGAGAGAGGGGGGGGGGAGGGAGAGGGAGAGAGAGCGATCATTGGAATTGGGTTGTAAATACCCCCAGGGAGTCATTGTAACAGTGATCAGTTACTAAATGACTTTATCCACTTATCATGCCTAATAAGTTCAAACTCCTCCCAGATAACCAAGCCATCCACACAGAATCTGCTTCACAGCCAGAGTTCAACTTGGAATAAAGGTAAATGCCTTATCCAACAGGTATCTAACGGCACAGCAATCTTGCAGATGAATCTTCAACCCTGGGTTTTCTAAAACTACTGGCATTTCACCACCCTTATATCATGATATATGATCCACACACCGGAACCCACTTCATGATGATTGAAAATTTCTGGCATATCTGCCAAAACAAAGTAACTTGAGACACTTTTGTCTTATTCTTTGCTTGCTTACTATAATAATATGTTACCCACCCATAAAAATATACTGCAAGTCAAAACTTCACAATTTAATAGATGGTGAACTTGTGCTTTATTACCTCCAAGAGAAAGTGGGTTGCTCAAAATAATGGCCTACAGCAAGAGTGTCATGGCTGTGACTTTTAATTAGAGTAACAGGAGATAAAGAGACTGGAAATACGAGTTATGATACGTTGTTTTGAAAAAAAAAAAGGAAACAGGTTATGTGGGTATAGCTAAAAGGGAAAAGGCAGCACTATGTTAACTGAGCCAAGTTGACAATTATGGTTTGTTATTCACATAAATCTAGTAATCCAGAACCAGAAAGTTTTGGTCTTAATTCCACAGGTGGTCTGCTATTGGAAGGAAATGACTTTTTTCCCCCTAACCTTTTGTTCCAGTATTAACAACTGTAATAATTGTTACAAAGATTATTATCTCACAGGGTAGATGGAGAATCACAAATGTTACAACTTGTAGTCATAGAGCTACAGCTTCAAAGATGAAATGTTGCTTTTCTGTTACTGTAGAATGCTGAGATTGTTCAACTCTTTCAAAGATAGCTACCAAAGTTATGTTCAAAGTATTGCAGACTTAGAGACTTACATAAAGTGTGCCCTCTTGTGGTGGAATTATTAGCAAAACATTGTTACTTGATGTATCTCAATGCGGGTATGTTGTTTGAAGATTAGAAACATTCTGAATATGCTTAAAATTATCACGTGTTTCCATGATATATTTTATTATGCCATCCGACAAGTTCTTCATATCTGAAAGTATAGCAAGCATTAAACAAGTTTAATGTTTTGAACAAAGTTCAGAATGGGAGACCTGAGACCCCCCCACAACTTTCCATTTGAGTAACATCTAGGGATAATGTTCCTCAACACTGACTCCGCAAATGAACTGTAAATTAATAAATTCCAAACCATTAGTCCAAAAATTGGGGGGGGGGGGATTCTCTGTATGAGACAAACCTGTTAATAAACATGGATAAATGTTGATTGATATATGAATCCAGTCTTGTACATGTATATATTATTGGATATCATTTACACTGATGACTGACAGAATATGTGGAAAGTGTGGTGGTGGTATCTGTACTATGAAGTAGTAGTGTTTCATTAAATAAATTACAATTGTGTTATTAAAAATTGGAGTTGAGATATCAGTCAATGAAAGAATATACAACTGAAGAACTTATGTTAAAGGTCAGTAATTCTGTTTTAGCCTTTTTTTTTACTTTTCATCTATCTTTATATTAAGAGTTGAAGATCTACAAAAATGGTGTAAGACAAAATTCTACCTTTTCCCTTTAAATCAAACTACAAACACAAAAACCATGTAGTTGACGTCACATCAAACAGTCTCTGTGTAACTGGGGACTCCCCCTGGCAGTCAAGGGTGTCACTAAGACAGTGAAGTAGAATGGTTCTTTCCCTCAAGTCCTGAGCACAACAGTAAGTATAGAAATTTATTTCCAGGATAGGGTTCCATACTTTAATTCTCATACCTTGTTTTAAAGAAAAGATTAATAATTGACCTGAAAAAACAGAGATAGAGCCAGAGAGGGCTAGATGGACAATCAATTTGATCTAAAGCAAATAGTTTTGATTTTCACACTTCCAGCATCTTCCAGCTCAATTCATATGAAAGGTCAGTTAGGAAATCTATTACTGGACCCAGGAATATTTGTTTAGAGCAAAGAATGCAGCTTGAGACCTCAGGACTAAATATGATCTCCCAAAATGTACTACCATAGAGTAATCTTTAATGTGGCATGAAAGAAAAACAAATGATTGGTGTTTATCACAGTAATAGTTAAAACTCAATATAACGATAAATCTATTAAAATATACTTAGTTAACATTAGAAATCCAGCAAAAATCCAGATAAGATGATTTAAGAAATTGTAAAATGTTCAAATCTATGAAGGAAGCTACTATTGCAATATTGTTTCAGATAATACTTCATTTCCAGAAATAGCATCCTAAATGCAAATTACTTGGACTGGGAGAGAGGGAAGCTGAATAAGATGGTCTCAGCTTTAATACTGTAGTCTGAATTTCTTTATCAGGATAAAATGACTTTAAATTGTTGCTCACAAAGAAGTTTAATTTATTTATTACCTGTGCACAAGAGAAATAACTACCAATAAAAACCCAAAAGATATACAGTATTTTTACATGGTGGTTAAAAGTAATTAGAATATCACATGACAGGGTCAGTGAAAATACGCGTCAATTACAAATCATAATGCAAGTTAGAATCTCAAGGGGATAAAGTTGAGAAGCTTTAGCCAAAAGCAGTCTCAGATCAAATGTGCTCCTCCAATCTGCACAAAGATGAAGGTAATTACAATCAATCCTTGTGAATATTGAGACAATGTTACAATATAATTCTGTACATTTATCAAGATCAGATCAGCACTCTCAGTATTTTAAAAGACTTTGCCAAAGCACTTTTATCAAGAGATGCTCGCTAAAGATGCTGTAAGAGTCTATTACATTGGAGATGTCTTGCACATTTCATTTATTCTGGGCTCTGAGATATTTTATATTATTATTGCAATGAAAAAAATCTGCTTGGAAAAAAAAAAACCTTTTTCCAAATGTATATACTTTGTAGAGATAAAAGAGCAAGAATAATAGCTAAATCAAGTGGTATAAATCTTGCAGCATTTTGCTAGTAAGAGAGACATGCCAAGTCACAATAAGCAATATGTACCCATAAATCATAGCTTCAATTAGTTTCCTCTTTAATTTGTATTCTACATAAATTACTATCAAAGGCTAATGTTTAAAGAAGCAACTAAACTGGACAGTTGAAGGTCAGATAAAACCTGGTCACTCAACTGTGGAAACGGATTTCCTTTTTTTAAAAAAATCACAATAAATGCAGAATGAAGAAGTGTTTGATGCATGCAACAACCAAGTGAAAAGCATTGATTCCCACTGTTCGAAGAAAACTACTGCACTCCACCTTAAATGCATCAGACTGGGCTTAGTTAGAACAAGACAATTCCCAAGAGTCAGAATGAAATAAAGCTGGTAATTTTAAAGATTTAAGAGCTGTTATCAAAAATAAATTACATTTGTCAAGTTTCAGAAACGTTGCTATGATGGCTGGGAACCCAGTAGCCTTTCAATGGCTGCATTGATGTCACCTCCTGTTGCTATTAGAGCTTGTAAGTTGGCTTCACGGTTCAAAAAGCCCATTGCGCTGAGCTGCTCCAGTTGCTGCTGAAATCTGACTTCAGGATTTTGTAGTTGCTAAACAGAAATAAATAAAAACTTTTAATATTTTTATACTTTTCCATTCAATGCACTTTGGAAAAAAATGAATCAGAATGTTAATTTCAATCACTTTTTTGTAATCAAATATCCTATTATTTCCCAAAACATTGTAATGATGTGAAGAAGAATACAGAACTACAGAAGTAAAATCTTATAGATTCAAATGATTTCTATCCTGAGAACAGGGGTAATAATAACATAATAAGAAATGGATAATAAGAATTCCCACAAAAAGTTCATAAAGCACAGTGTCCTAGAGCTGATTTTTTTAAAAATCTGCCAGATTCCAATTATCCCTCAGGCCTGATGCACATGCCCTAATTATGTGGGGCTTTAAAAATATATTTTCTTTAGTCCAAGTTAGGTAACACAATTTACATGTTCTATCGGCTAGCATGAACATCATGCTAAAACCAAGAAAGGATAAATTACAGCTTGAATATAAAGACACAACAATTACTTTGTTTCAGTGACTTGGAGGTAAAGCCAGTCACCTCATCCAAGGATAAATATTAATTTGGAAAACATTTAAAGTCTCTGATTACATATATAATGGCTCGGTTGAACATTTAACCCAAATCTGGAGCAATGGGCCTGTATGTACCTCAATGACTTGGGAATCAAAGGTGTACCACCATTGCTTTGCTCTCTGCTTCTCTAATTCCTCCCTAAATCAGAGGCTGGTCAACTCTTTTACCTGAGCATTTGCTCCAGCAAGGGCCTGTAACATCTGCTGAACAAACTGTTGGTGTCCAGTTTCTCCTGTTCCTGAAGCTGGGTTTGTATTTTCATTTGCAACTGAAGTGGGCACTGTTGTTCCAGTAGGAATAGCAGTATTCCCTAATCCAGCACTTCCTAAACCAGAATTTCCTAGTCCAGCTATACCAGTATTAAATCTGCATGGAAAGAAACATGGAAACAAATTATTTATACAGCGAACACAAGAATCATACATAGAAATGCAAGTAGCCAATATATTCAAGAAGGACACAAAAATGTATAAGGAAAACCACAAATTGTACAAATAAAATTCCCAAACTTACCCAGGTATAAGGCCTGGAGCTTCTGTTGCTAGAGTTTGTAAACCTTGCTGAATCTGTAGCAAAGCCTGCATTGCTCTAGGATTTGACATTGCAGATAAAGTATCAGGGTTCTGCATCTATGAGAATGAAGAAATGTTCATTTGAGAATGATTGAGAACATCTCTCTTCAAAACGGTAAATAAGCAGCCAACCTTTACATTTTCTTTTTGAGGAAGAAAGAGGAGGTGGCAAACCTTCTATTCTATAATTGCTCCAGTTCTCTGAGCTCAAAATCTTAATGAAGAATTGAGCTTTCAATAATGCAGGCAAATGTTATTTATCTCATGCCATGAAGGGAGGAGAAGTACTTGGTGTAGACTTCCAGGGAAGAAATGGCAGAGCGACGATAGCTCTGCAAAAAGCAGAGCCAATAACTGCAGCAGAACGAAGAGCCAAAGAGCAGAGCAATGATCAAGATCATCCTCAAGTGTTCCAGTGAGAAGACCCATCTCCGACTTGTTTAAATTTCTGGCAGGTAAGGGAATAGCCATCTTCCTCAAACCATGATCAGTGCCTTCAAAAGGACACTGGGTTTGCATAGACAAACCCGATTAAGAACAAGTTCCATTCCTAACCCTGTTTTTAACTTGAATTTGTACAAAAGTTGGAACTGGTAGTTACATACTGCCTATTACTAAAAATGGCAGATGGCATTTTCCTTCCTTGAACAGACAAACTGCTGAAACTGCACAATGTTTTTATTAACCTCTGAAAATGAGCTGTATATTAAAAATATGTGGCTTGTCAGCTCAAAGTCAGACATTAGCATTTACCACTTTTAATAATAGGCAGCCTGTTCATAAGTACAGGTTGTCCATAAATTGGCCATTTTTAACCTGGAGATTGCCTGTACTTCCTTTTCTAATCACTTTTGGAAATTGCTTATCAATTGTATGTCTCAGCACTAGGTGCATTTCCTTCAATACTTTCTAAATAGGTTTTAAATACAATTTTAAGAATTTACACGTTTGGCAATATGCATACAAAGGAGAAAGAAATATTTCATTATGCAAATTGTACCACTAAAGTGCAATAAAAGTCTTCAAAAATGGGCAACCTTCTGGGAGCTTGAGGACAATGCTGGATGTAGCAATGATTTAAGGAGAGGTAAACACTTTCTTAGCTTTAGGAAAAGACTTTTTAAAGCTATAGGTAAGCCTATCATTGGACTTACATTACAGTTTTCATTCATTTTGTGGCTGAAACTGGTGAAACTATTTACAAGAATTTTCAGCAGATCAGAAGACTTTCTAAAGGACTTTCAAAGAAGCAATTTGTCAGAACACACAAGACACCTATTCCTTGAGCTTGTTTGGAGGTTCTAGCAGGGGAGCGCAGCTATCGTATACCCTTGACCGAAGATCGGTACACTCCTTCTATCTGGGATGGTCGTCCTCTTCAACCGTTTAAGAATGGCTTAAACATATGAAATTTCTGTGGGCAACCTCATATAAAGAAAATGTGGACAAGATGCTGTATAGATGGCACCTCCCACCTGCTCGTCTTTCCAAAATGTATTCAAATTTCTCACTAAACTGTTGGAAGTGTGGAGAGATTGGCACCTATTTCCATATGTGGTGGACCTGTTCCAGGACGACTGAATTCTGGAAAACCATACAGTCATGGATCTTGGAAATTACAGGATATAACTCAACTCTGAAATCAGAGTACTATCTACTGAACATTAGGCCAGACAACATAGGCACAAATATACGGTGTTTGTGTGTATTTATCACCACGTCAGCAAGAATATGCTTCGCCCAACATTGGGGAAAGACCTGCCGGCTGAAGATTTGATTTTGAGAAAACTTTGGACTATGCGGAAGCCGACAGATTGACTAAAGCATTGAGAGATCAAAAGGACTCCGTGTCCCAATATTTCCAATGTTGGGACAAACGGTACGTTTGGTTGAACAACAAACGCCCAAAAGGTCAAGTATAACCGGGATTATGTTTAATGTATGTTAAATCTGACTGAAGCCTACATACCGTAGAAAGTGTAAATATCATGTAAAGTTCCTGTTGCGATCATTTTTTTTGACTATTTCTTTTTTCTGATGTATTGATTTAAATAAATATTTTTTAAAAAATTATTTTAAAAAAGACACCTATTTCTGCACAACAGGGAAGTTCAAAAGGATGAATTACCCCTTTTCTTAAATATCAGAGGTGATCAGATTGTAGATCAATGATCTTTGAAAAGTTTCATCTAAATAGAGTAATGTGATTACCATGTGCAGTTTTAACCTTTTGACTTACTTGTTGAAGGAAAGTTGGAATTTGTTGTCTCATTTGTTCCTGAAGCTGTGGATTCCCAGCAAACAAAGGGTTGTTCAGCATCATCTATAGGGATAAACAGACATTTTATCATAAAACACTAAAATAAAAATAAAATAAAATAAAATAAAATAAAATAAAATAAAATAAAATAAAATAAAATAATTATAATATAATATAATATAATATAATATAATATAATATAATATAATATAATATAATATAATATAATATAATATAATATAAAACAAAACAAAACAAAACAAAACAAAACAACCCAGCCTTCAGGTAAGCTTCCACTAAGCAAACATACAGTATACTGAAGCCATATCTTTTACGTTCCTTACCTGGCAAAGCCAGAGGCACAGACACATATAGGTAGTCCTTAGTTTATGATAAATTATTTAGTGACCATTTGAAATTATGATGCACCTCCCCATGGCTATTTATGACCCAGATTTGAAGTTACTGTGCCCCCTGTAGTTACATGATTATATTCTGGGAACTTGGCAACTGGCTTTATACCTATTTACAGTGCCCCAAGGTCATGTGTATGCAACTTTCAGTTTTTACTGGAATCCAGCATTAATGTCTGATTTCCTGTGAAAAGGCCCATTGTAGACAATGGATGTGCTTGATGACCATAGTGTTTGCTTAATAACTGCAATGATCCACTTAATGACCACCACAAAATGGGATGTAAAATCAGGCATAGTCATGTATGACTGGCTTAGTGACCAGCACAATTTACAACTGTAATTTCAGGCTTAATTATACTTGTAAATTAAGGACTATCGTTAAGCAAAGCAATATTTATACATATTATAGACAATAACTGGGTTTATCATGGTAATATGATTTGCAATGTGTAAATCCAGTGTTTAGCTTGTAATTGGTCAGTATTCTATATGAACCTGTTTTTCAAACAATAATTAAGATAAATCACAACTCAACAGAATGAAAGATTCAAACAACTGGCAGGAACAAAGCTTCTATACTCTTATTTAATTCATCCCTACCCACTCCATTCCACAGGTTATTATGCCTACTTACTGCCTCATCTTTCAAACTACCACACCTCCTTTCATCATTCACCACTGTATCCCTCAACCTATTAATTAGCTCAATTTCTTTTTATCCTCTTCACTGAGCACAAATCTCCATCTGATTTTTCCACTTGAACATCTTTTTGCCAGTCATTTTGTTTAAGCCTACTTTGATGTCATCCCTTCAAATTTTAAGTTTTTATCCTATTGATAAATGTGCTAGGAAAACAGCTTGTTTTTACCCCAATGGTAAAAGTCTGCATAGTCCATTACTATTAAGTGTGTACAAGGCAAATTGATAAAATATACCCTGCCTAAGAAAAAAAAGGATTCCTAGCATAGCCCCCCGCTTTATGTGTCTTATTCCTTAGTTCTTGAAAACACATCCTATAAAGGGCCTACAAAAGTCACAGAAGAACCAGCACCAATCATTAGGCCTCCTCTGACGTCTCTAAGATTTAATTCAGGCAGTTCAAAATTGTATTAGCATGTTACAATATTTAGTAAAGCAGTATTTACAAAACCACAAGTGCAGCTAAAAGGAAGCACTTGGCACTGAACGTGATAGAAGCAAAGGTACATTTGAACTTCATTGGATGTCTTGAAAGGTCTTTGAAAAGATCAAACAAAAATAAAAACTTAAATTAAAAGCATGTCAGAAGTGATTGTGGCTGGAAACAATGAAGTTTAAATGGTCATTACAACTTTTGTAGAATTCAGGAGAAAATATCAGGTATTTTAATTACTATGACCTGGAGCAGAGGATAAGGAACAAAGTGGCAACTATGCAACAGTGCTAATTTTTTTTTGCCATTTATATCTAAATGAAATGTAATATAATAGATTAATAGATGTCTATGTTTTACTAGTTGTGGAAAAGACCACAGATGAATTCTAATTCAGCATAGATTTTTGTCAAGGACTTACCTGGGCTGCAAGATCGGGATTCTGGCTCAGTGACTGCATCATGCTTCTCATGTAAGGCGCAGACAACATGTTCTGCATCAACTGTGGGTTTTCTGTAATTTGCTGCAACAAGCTCTGCATGCCAGGTGTGTTGAACATACCAGCTTGAAAGGGGAAAACAAAGTGTCAGCAACACAGTGCCATGGCATCATCTCTCTCTCTCTGACTCTCTGCATCTATTCAATGCAATTATTTTCATCACCCAGGACCAAACAAACATGCAATCCAACAGTCAAAATAAACTAAGAAATATCATGTCTATAGAGATTTTCAGTCATCCAGGTCATGGTTGTCCCAAAGGTGCTTTTTCAAGAGGCAACTGAACTTTCTGGTTTTTCATTAAAAACATTTTGCTTCTCATCCAAGAAGCTTCTTCAGCTTTGAAGGGGCTTCTTGGATGAGAAGTGAAACGTCTTCAAAGAAAAACCAGAAAGTCCAGTTGCCTCTTGAAAAAGCACCTTTGGATAAGAGATATCATGTTGTTTAATAATAATCAATAACCAGTATTTAATTTGCAATTCAAATTCATTTAACTCTCAACTGAATTTAGAACAGGACTAACATGCATGCCTTTCTGGATAGGTAATTTGTTATTTGAGCAATGACCTAGTGCCGCAGTGGTTAGAATGCAATATTGAGGGCTAATTCTGCTGACTGCTTGCAGTTTGGCAGTTCGATTCTCACTGGGTTAAAGTTGACTCAGTCTTCCATCTTTCCGAGGTCAGTAAAATGAGGACCCAGATTGTTGGGGACAATATGCTGACTCTGTAAACCACCTGGAAATGGCTGTAAAGCACCGTGAAGGGGTATATAAGTCTAAGTGCTAAGTGTTATCAAGAAAATCAAGTAAGTTGCTATATGACAAACATACCTCCTAGCCCAGGCCCCAAATTTGGCATTGCTGAACTTTGTCCTGTGCTTCCAGTGCTGCTGCTTCCAACACTACTGCCTCCTACAGTATCTCCACTGTTGCTACTGCTGCTGTTTGGGGAGCTCTGTGTGGTAGTTTGAGGAGCCCAAGGATTTGGTAAAGGGTCTCGGTTTTCTGTGCGAGATGGCTGGCTGTCCCCACCTGATGAATTGCTTACTAATGAAGCAAACGGATTGCCCCCAAACTATAAAAAAGTTAAGAAAAAAACAGATTTACCCAGCAGGGAAAAAAACCAATACCTCTGGAAACCAATACCTCTGGAAACAGAATGGTCCACTAAACTTGCAGAACCACAGTAATCCAATTGTTCCACGGATGGCTTCACGCAAAACAACCTATTCAAAACTGTTATCTACGATTTTCAATTAAGACTAATTAAGACAGTTGAAGGTTTTCTCCTTTGTTAGAGCTCTTCTGGGAATGTTTGGCTTATATATGAAAGTAAACAGGAGTATACAGAAAGCCTCCTAGCCAGAGAGGTAGCAAAGTTATACCCATAAGGTTCCAACATGTCTCTGATTCCCCACCCAAGGTGATATCCACAGAATCCTGAACTTTAAATCAACTTTATTATTTAATTAAAAATAGTCACTATATTACAAGATCATCAAATCTCATGGGATTTCATTGTTCTCATCTCAATCAAGACAATAATATTGCATTACATATACTTTTGATGTTTTTATCATTACATGAAATCCTGAGTTTCTTGAAAACTCACAATATACCTGCAGTTTTTAAATATTTACTTTCAACCTTATTTTTTGATTCTTGCACTATTTTGCACAATTCTGTCCCCAAAAGTTTCTACGTTAGGTAGAATATCTGAACAAAATGTTTTAGAGAAATAGTATGAAATAACTTTATAAATTGTTTGAAAGAATTTAAAACAAGGGTTTTGATTTTTTAATTAAGCAGCATATTACATTCAGCAATTCATCATAGCATCAAGGGAAAAAAGTAAAATACAAGCTAGATATTCATCGCTAAACATTTCTTATTTTAAGCACCAATACAGGGGTTTCTGCAAAAAAAGTTTCTAAACAAGTAAAACATCACATGCTAGGTACCGTATTTTTCAGTGTATAAGACACCCCCCCCCAAAAAAGTGGGTGGAAATGTCGGTGCGTCTTATAGAGCAAATGTTGCTGAAGCCCCACCCACCCTTTGGCCTTTGCCACCCAGCAATTTGCCTTGCAGAAAACAGCCTGGTCAGCACAGCCTAATTTAGCACGATTGGCGATTGGATCTGCCTACCGGAATACCACCTATCAGCTGTTCCAGCTGCAAGGATCGCCACCACCCATGCCGCCTATCGCCACTTCCGCACGCTCCATTTTCAGCCTTCACACACCCCATTTTCGGCCCGTTCCAGGGGGTGGGGATAGGTGGCAGCGGCAGCAATCTGCGCAGCCTGGAACAGCTGATAGGCAGTATTCTGGAAGGCTGATCCAACTGCCAATCACCTGCTTGTGCTAAATCAGGCTGTGCTGACGCTGCAAAGAGGCAAATTGCTAGGAGGCAGAGGCAGATTTTTTTGTTTCTTGTTTTCCTCCCCACAAGCTATGTGCATATTATAGTCCGGAGTGTTTTATAGTCTGATAAATATGGTAATTATGTATCTAATGACACCATAAAAGTAGCCTTTCTATTTCCTTATTCGACTGCTTAGAAGGATGCGTATACTAAAATTCTAGAAGGCAGGACAAAAGAGCTGTTTCAACCCATCAAATAAAATGAAAATGAAGGATTAAGTTAGACAGTTAATTTCAGCTTAATTAAAGTTCTAGGATTACTCACCTGTTCCTGTGCTGCATTAAGCATTGGCTCCTGTATATCTGTATACATTCTTCTCAAAGCATTGTAGCCACCAGGTATACTTTCAAGATTACTCAAGGCACGATCCTGATTTCTCATCATTTCTTGCATCATTGCAGGATTTCTAGCAAGTTCCAAAGTCTAAAAAAGTTAACTAAGCTCTATTAGAAAAGAACAATTCTACCAACAGACACATATATCAGGAGCCAAAAACCACTTTCATGCTTATTCAAACCCTACAAAAGTAGAATAGCTTTGTAGTTAAGATTAATTGTGAGAGACTGCTGGAGAGGTTAACAAATAATAAGGTGAATTCTAGAAAGAAACATCTGACAGGGAAGGAGATTTTTGATAGTTGATCTCATAAATGGCATCTCAATCTGAATTGCAAGAAATAAGGAAAATGGAAAATGTTTCTTTTCATATATATTGTGTGTCTGCTTATTCTCAATAATTCTTTCCTCTCCAATGGATGTAAATACCCCAATCACGGGGTGAGCATTCCAAAGAGCAAAGGAATAGGGAAAAGGACTATAAGATTTGCTCTTTTATTCAGCTTCCTTATAAGTTGCATTCTGGAAAACCTTTCCTGCCATTTGGGCTCACCCATTTGTGTCAGGTCATATCCTTCTAATGGTCATATCCTTCTAATGTAAAGCAGGGGTGTCAACTCTTGGTGTCACGGCGGCATCACGTGACGTCTCACAACTTTTTCCCTTCGCTAAACCAAGTGTGGGCATGGCCAGTGCGTGACGCATCCGGCCCACGGCCTGCGAGTTTGACAGCCCTGCTGTAAAGCAAAGGAAAGCTGAAGTAAGGCACAGTTGTGGTCATGTGATTTTCACTTAGCAATCACTTCACTTAATGACCAAGTTGCCAATTACAACTGTAGCTGATAAATAAGGCCTATGGAATCAGGGTTATAAATAGTTGCAAATTACTTTCCCAATTACAACACACTGTAAACACTACTGCTACAAACAACACTCAAAATTGCTATTGCTGTCCTATCCACATTTGTGCATTTCCTGAACTACCTGGTTAGCTTTAGTGTTACAAAAGATGCTAATACAGAGCAGCTCTCCTTGTGTTCTTATCTCTGGATGCAGGTAATGACAGCATGGGTAATTTATCCTTGAAGGCAGGGATGTTCTTGGCAGCATTTAAAAAGGTGCTACTGAACCCTCTTCTCAAGAAGCCATTGTTGGACTAACCATTCTGAATAATTTTTGCCCGCTCTCCCAACTTCCTTTTTTGGGAAAGGAAAATCTAGACAATCTATCTCATCCAGGATCCTCTGGAGCTGCAGCACAAACATGGATTGTCCTCTACATGGGCCTAAACTTGAAAATACCTGAGAGCTGCAGCTGGTGCAGAACTCTGCTATGTAAGCTGAAGAGGGTACCAGTTTGCTTTCAGGTTCAATTAAAGGGGTTGGTAATTACCTTTAAAGCCTACCATGGCATGACCAGGCTACCTGAGAAACATCTTGTTCAAATTACATCAACTCATCTGACCCACTGAGGCAGAGAAGGAATCCTGTTGATTAAGGAATTTTGATTGGTGGGGTCTAGGAAGACAACCATCTCTGCCATTGCCCCTGCCCTATGGAATATCTTGCCTCTAGAAGTGAGGCCAGCCCCCACTCTTCTGATCTTCTGGAAATCATCAAGTTCTGGCTCTGCCAACCAGCATTGGGATCTAAGAATGGCATGCAAATTTGAGGGATTGTGGGTGATTTGAGGGTGCTCCTTCTGCATTTCTAAAAATTTAACTTTGTTTTTATCTATTTTTATTTTTTATTTATTTTATTCATATTTATATGCCGCCCTTCTCCTGAAGGATTCAGGGCGGCTCACAACAATAAAACAACAAAACCATCATTAATGTTAAAATAATCCAATTAAAATCCCCAACAGTTAAAACTAAAAACTCCCAGCAGATCAGGAGATTTGCTGAAAAAACCATGTCTTCAGGCCACCACAGAAAGAGCGGAGGTCGGGGGCTCTCCGGAGCTCAGTGGGTAATTCATTCCAGAGGGTCGGTGCGGCCACAGAGAATGCCCTCATCCTGGGTGCCACCAGCTGACATTGTCTGGCCGATGGCACCCAGAGGAGGGCAGCCCTTTGTGAAACCACTGGGTGGTGGGAGGCTGGTAAGAGGTGATCCTGCAAGTACCCCGGGCCCATGCCATGTAGGGCTTTATAGGTAAGTACCAGCAACTTGAAGCAGATCCGAAGGACCACTGGCAACCAGTGCAGCTCACGCAGGAGGTGTAACATGGGAATAATGGGAAGCTCCCGTAACAACCCACGCGGCCGCATTCTGGACCAGTTGGAACCTCCGGGTGCACAAGAGTAGCCCCATGTAGAGAGCATTGCAGTAGTCCAGGCGGGAGATGACGAGAGCATGAGTGACTGTACGGAGGGCATCCCCATCTATGAAAGGTCACAACTGGCGCACCAGGAGAACCTGTGCAAAAGCCCCCCTGGTCACAGCTGTCAGATGGTCAACTAAGAATAGCCACGAATCCAGGAGGACGCAAAGATTGCAAGCCCTTTCCAAGGGAGTAAGCAGGTCCCCTTCCATCAAAAGCGATGGGGATGCTAGATCAAGGGATGCCGGCATTCACAGCCAGTCCGTGTATGTCTCTTTTCTATGCCTGCATGGCTTGTATTTGTAAATTGCCTAGGGTCAAGATGGTGAACCTATAGCATGTGTGCCACAGATGGTACGCAGAGCCATCTCTATGGGCATGCCAGCCATCGCCCCAGCCCAGCTCCACTGCACGTGTGTGCACATCCCGCCAGGTCTCTGCTGGGCATGCATGAAGGGGGGGCACATACACAGGGACACATGCAAATACGTGGGGGACCCCGTGTGTGCATGCACGGGGTCCCCTACGTATTTGCACGTGTCCCTGTGCATGTGCCCCCCCTCCATGCATGCCCAGCAGAGACCTGGCAGGATGGGCACCAGGTTCCCCCCGTGTGTGCATGCACGGGGGCGCTTCCATTGCATTTTGGGGGTTTGGGCAAGCATTTCCATGCTTGCGTGCACACTTTGGGCACTTGGCATCAAAAAGGTTAACCATCACTGGCCTGGGGTCACTTAATTGAGATGAGTGCTGTATAAATTTGATAAATAGACTGTATCTTTAAATATGTAAAAGATGTATAGTAAAAATGCAATGGCTATCCATATATCAAGGATTAACCAAATAGTCTTTGATTAGTATGATAAGTGATTAAAATGTGCTCAATCTGAACATGCTTAAAATATAAATATTCTGTAATTAAGATTGTATTTTGAGATTCCAGATTATCTACATAACCTCCCATCAAATCTTCTCCAATGGAAGAATTTGAAACAACTTTGAATGTTTGGTGTAAATGCAGATGATTGGCAATATTAAGTTAGATTGACCCAAGGTATGAATCATTATAAACCAACTGTGAGTTCATCTGTATAAATATAAAGCAACAAAATTAATATATATAACTATCTAATTCATGATTAATTAATAAATGAACCATACTCTCTCTTACATTTTATGTGTTTATTATAAGCTATTAATTTACTGTATATGGTGATAAAAGTCATGATCTAATACCTATTATACGATCAAACTGTTAACTTACCTGTCGCATAATATCAGGGTTATTGAGCATATGACTGATTTCTGGATTTCTCTGTATCAGTTGCTGCATTTGAGGATTGGCCATAATTAACTGACGCATTAGGTCTGGATTTGAAAGCATGCTTTGAACGAAGGGATTCTCCATAATCTGAACCATCATTTCTGGATTGGACATGAGTTGTCGCTGCATTTGACTTTGTAATTCTGAAAAGTTTGAGGTACTTAGACCTAGGCTACTCAGACTTGCAAGTCCTCCAAGACCACCTTCAAGAAACAACAAAAATATTAAATATTGTATCAGGATTTATTTCTGTATCACTTTTTATTAATAAAGCGATTGTTTAGTTAAAGGAAGTTTCACGTTATCAAATTTCTTCTCATACTTTGGTTAGTATGCTTTGTTAGCTGTCTAATTTTCTTTTGTGCCATTTGTTGAGATCAGTGTGCCCAATACTTTAGCAATAATGTCAATGTCATTTGTACTGTAGCATGTAAAGGAAAAGTCTGATGATAGTATGTGGTTCAGCAAGATTGCTGACATTGTTAAAAGTAGTTGTCTTTTAGGCTGAAAACCAGTTTGTGCCTATATGGTTCTCCCTCTTTTGCTCATAACAAAATGTTAAGTTATTCCTTAAGGAATTGTTTCTTCTTCTCTTAACAAAAAATAATGATTTACTTTAAAAGTTAGAAAAGCCAAATTATATTCTTGTTTGCACAAGTAAGATAAACCTGGTAGAATGGAGAACATTTATGTTTTTTTATTTAATTATTTATATAATGAGCCCTTTCATAAAAATGCCAGCTTCCCAATAACTGTGCTTGTTGGAAACCAACAGTGAAGGTTCCAAATAGTGATCACATGACTGTATGACATTGCAACATTGTAATTGCAAGCTGGTTACCAAGTGCCTGAATCACAATCATGTGACTGCATTGATGCTGCAACTGCCACAATGAGGACCTCTTATAAGTTCCCCTTGTTCAGCGCCATTGTTACTTTGAATGGTCACTGAATAATTCTTGACCCTAATCTATTTAAATTCAGTTTTACATCCATACAATATCCCTGTGTGTACAACCTATGTAATGAGACACTTTGGACCAGTATTTCCAAATTTCACAAGAATTCCCAGTGCACATACACTTGTAAGATCAGTTACCATTTATATTATATTAATACACACACACACACAAACACACACACACCGTATTTTTCAGAGTATAAGACACACTTTTTTCCCGCCTAAAAGGGGGTGAAAATTTAGGTGCGTCATATATACTGAATGTAGCCCCGCCCACCTGCTGGCCCCTACCTTGTGGCGTCTGCCTCCCAGCAGTTACCTCTTGCAAGCCAACAGCAAGAAAAAACAGCTTTCAGCGTCAGCACAGCCTAAGTAGCACAAGTTGACTGGATCAGCCTCCCAACTCTCAGCTGATTTGCTCTCAGCTGTTTTGTGCAGGGCTCTGTTACTTGCTGCAAAGAGGTAAATTGTTGGAGCAGATTTTTTTCCCCTTATGTTAATCAAGCTATGCTGAAAACAAAAATGAAAGTAAAGCAGGCTGTTTGCTGCAATGAGACAAAATTGCTCAGAGGCAGAAGGAGATTTCTTTTTCTTCTTTTCGTCACCAAAAAAGGTAGGTGCATCTTATACTCCGAAAAATATGGTATATATATAAATGAACACTCATGAATATAGGAATATCTATATCTATATCTATATCTATGTTTGTCTGTCTGTCTTTCTATGGTTATTCGGGTTTTCTCCTGCGTAAAATTGGAAGTGTCTTGGCGACGTTTCGACGAAGTCTCATTCGTCATCTTCAGGCTGGTGTTCTCAGCTTTGTGCTTCTAGGAACATTGCTCCTAGACCTATATACAAACATTCTCAAAAACCTCAGAAAACACACACACACACACACACACACACATTCCTATACTCATGTGTGTTCATTTATTATAAATATGTAAAGTCAACAAGATATATCTGGCAATGGACAATACAAGTCATACCAAATTAAGTATTATTTAGAGATTATCCCTTCTTAGTAAGTGCCTTACCCAAACCAAATGGGCTGGTATTTGTTGGATTTGTAGAGGTACTATTGGTTGATGCTGTTGTGGTAGCAGTACTCCCTGAAGTACTTGTTTGCTGAGCTGCTGAATTATCATGTGATCTATAAAACATTTAAAAAACATTTTTGCAATGAACAAATTTAGTCAAAAAATGAGGAACAGAAAAGTGTTTGAAAGCAGCAGTTCAGTTTTTATTTATCATGCTAAACATGGTAAAAATATTTGATCAACTTTCTCTTATTCAAAGTAATAATGGTTGGATTTAAGACTCTTGTAACATCATGCCAATTCTCAACTGATGAGTCAGTAGAATCCAGACATTCCAATGCAAATAGGATGCAATACAATTTACTTTTTTTTTCTAAGAAAAGGAGGAAAGTGAAGAGAGAAAAAGGGAAATTTGGACTGAGTGCACCATATGCACTGACAATGGACTTCGCTATTTCAATCAAGTTTAAATCTATTGTAAATTGAGTAAATTGATAAACATCACATAAATATTTTGTAATAGTGTTCAGATAGTCCTTCTTAACTTGCAACCATTTGTTTGGGACCATTCAAAATTACAACGGTTATGAACCATCAAAAAAAGTTGAAAAAAGTGACTTACAACTGATCTGCACACTTACAACTGTGGCAGCAGTTCCACGGTCTCAGGATATATGAAAAAATAAACTCTTGGCAACCGGCATGTATTTATGAATGTTGCAGCATCCTGGGGTCATGTGATCATCATTTGTGACGTTCCCAGCTGAGTTCTGATAAGCAAAGTCAATGGGGGAGCCTGGATTCTTTTAATGATCATGTAATTCATTTAACAATTGCAGAGATTCGCTTAACAATCATGGCATAAAGGTCGTATTTTATGCAACCTAACTACCTTGCTTAATGGAAATTTAGATCTCATATGTGGTCATAAGTCAAGGACTACCCGTACACTACTATATTTTTATACTTTTGAATGGGATAATTTGTGCAAAGAAATATGAAAAAACTATAAAAGACATATTCATCAAATTAGTCTTATTTGATCAATACCATTGTGCATGCAGAACAAATGACCATAATTATGATCTGAAACGATTATAATGCATTCAGAAAGTATTCAGACCCACTTCACTTTTGTCAATTTTGTTATGCTACAGCCTGATTCTAAGTTGTTGAAATTGATTTTTTTTTCTCATTAATCTACGCTACCCAATACTATCCCAACAGTGAAGCATGGTGGTGGCAGCATCATGCTGTAGGCGTGTTTTTCAGCAGCCAGGACTGAGAGATTGGTCAGGCTTGAGGGAAAGCTCTCAATGTCCACAACACTTAGGACCTCAGAATGGGCTGAAGGCTCACTTTCCAACATGACAACGAGCCTAAGCACATAGCCAAGACAACACAGGAGTGGCTTAGGGACAACTCTGTGAATGTCCTCGAGTAGCCCAGCCAGAACCCTGACTTGAACCCTATTGAACATCTCTGGAGGGACCTGAAAATGACTGTCCACCAACGATCACCATCCAACCTGGCTAAGCTTGAGAGGACATGCAAGGAAGAATGACAGAGAATCCCCCAATCTAAGTATGCAAAGCTTGTTGCGTCATATTCAAAACGAATCGAGGCTGTAATTGCTACCAAAGGTGCTTCAACCTAGTAATGAATACTTATGCCAATGTGATATTTCATGTTTTTTTAAAATAAATTTACAGACTTTTCTACAATTCTATTTTCACTGTGTCATTATGGGTTACAAAGTGTAGATTAATGAGAAAAAAAATGAATTTCAACAACTGTAGAATCAGGCTGCAGCATAACAAAATTGACAAAAGTGAAGGGGTCCTGAATACTTTCTGGATGCACTGTATGCCTACAGGATAGTCAATTTAAGATGATCCATATAATGCTGAGCAGCACTTTTTAGCATTCCTAGGAAGAACTGCAAATTGTGAGAATAATGTTTTGAATTGTAGTTGTGCAGTATTTAGAGTGCCATACCTTCAGCATAATACACTGACAAAAAGGGAGGAAATGAAAGCAAGAGCACTAAGACTGGGTGAACCGCTATTAAAGTTAAAGAAGCTGATGAGAAGTTGATCAATATTTATCAGATATATAATCACTGATGTTTCATAAATTTGTTCTGCTCAAAATTATACACAGAAAATTTCACTTCCTTCATTACTATGTTGCCAAGGTATTTAGCATATCAATTAAAAGAGATGACATTATTTGATTTATAACCTATTTTTTGTTCAAAGGATGTTTAAAATGGATATATATATATATCACATCTATGTTGTTATAAGGAATTCAGATCAATCTGATAGGTTTGCATACTTTTCCAACAAACATATTACTAATCACAAATCAGTATAACATTAGTATTCTCTTTGTTAATTTTTCTCTCTTCTCACTCTAAATTAATTAGTTATCTGTAACTTACTTAAAATATACTTAAATCACTAGCACTGATGATGTTACCTACTTTGGGTAATTAAATGTCTGCAAGAAAACAACCACACTCAGAGAGCACTCATACTTAAAACATTAATGCTGTTACAATATCTATTCAAATAATCAAACAGAAAGGATACAAACCTAATTAGTAGCTATTGTTTGATGAAAAAGGATATGAAATACTAGAACTGGCACAACATGATGCAAGATAATGAACAAATTGCTATAATTGTTCAGCTTGTTCAGAAACATATTCCAGAAGGATTTTTGCTCCTGGGGCTTATTATAGAAAGCAAATGTACTTCAGAATTGACAAAATTCAGCACACTTCTTTCTATTTGGTTTTTATTAATTATTTTTTTCAAAGCATCTGAAATAATATAAGAGTCATTAAGATGAAATAAAATTATTAATCAGAGGTTTACTCAAACCAGCCTACCTGTTTTGTGTCTTAATAACAAGGTGAACAGTAAGTCCATCATGAATTCCATGTTGGGTCAATGTATCTTGATCTTTTAAGATTTTTCCAGCAAATATCAACACAAGTTGGTCAGAGTGAGCCTTGAAGCGCTTGGAGATTTCTTCCTTAAACTAAAAAAAAAAAAGGGGGGGGGGAATATAGTTTAGATTATGCATTAATTTGCTCAATTAAATTGTGAATTGGTGCCATTTTTAATAAAACATTACCATACAATTATATCAATTGCAGAAATTTGACCCATTCAGATGCCAAATATTTTATAAGACAAAGTATCTATAGAAACTGTATACCGGTACCTACAATTAATACATTATGAAAACCACATAAACCGTATTTGTAGAAAACGTACACTGGAGCTATGGAAGGACATCTGAGTATTTAGAGAAGGCATGTCCAACCCATGGGCCACATGTGGCTGGCCCTGGACAGCTAGTAATGTAGCCTCTAATAAACTTTTAACATTATGTGATTTATCTCATCCCAATGGGATTGGCCCATCCCATCCATGCCAGCAAAGGAAGCATGCTGCAGGACCCATTGGCGGGATCCAGAAGAAGAGCCTTCTCTGCCTTTACTCCTGCCTTTTTGAACATTTTGCCCCCAGAGTGAGGTTGGTTCCAACCCTTTTGACCTTCCACAAGAGTTTAAAGACTTGGCTCTGCCAGCTGGTTTGGGGATCCAATGGGGAAATTTCTGATTAATAACAAATCCCACCTCCCCCCGCTGTTTATCCTACTCCATCTTTTAGTTAGGGTTAAATATTTGTATTATTATAGAATTTTATTGAGTGAATGAACGAGCTCAGTCGGGCGAGGGAGGTGTGGCCAAGGAAGTTTCTTAAAGAAACATTCACCCAGTCCAACAAGCAAGCTGAGGAATTACCCATCCTTTTGGATTCTCCAGGCAGCGCGCTGGAGAAGTTGCCCTATGGTAAGATGGGTGGCCAACATATTTAATAAATTTAAAAAAATATATAAACTATATTGTATATTTTATTTGCAGCCTAAGATAATTCTTCATTCGATGTGGTGCAGGCAAGCCAAAATGTTGGATACTCATGAGTTAGAGCTTCATTCTGCAGACTTAAATATAGTCAGGTCTACATATCACATTGAAGTGTGATTCGGTTTGATTTATGTGGTACATAAATTGAGCTATGGGTAACATTGTGGTCAAGACAGAAAATTTTAAATGTAACTACTGGTTTAAAATTTCACCTTCATTTAATTATAGTTCACCTTATTATTCAAAAAAAGCTAACATATAATTTATCAGCCATTAGTTTACTAGGAAAATGAGTTAGGGTACAATGAAAGTCACAAGTCAACTGAGAATACAAAAGCATGGACATTTATTCTTTCCCAACATCTTGGAAAGTCCTTCCAATGATACAAAAAATTCAGAAATTGCCAAATGTTCTGCCAATACAAAAGTTGCCAATCTAAATGAGAAAACATGCCATGTAAATGCGTTTACTGCTCAATTTAAGCAGCCCTTCAAAATGCCAAATTGTTCTTCAGCTTTAAACATAATTAAGGATCTCTATCTCTTTGCTAACCAAAATTTTGAAAGTATGTGTCCTCTTCAAAAATTAGTTTAGAGCCAGTTGGTCTAATGAGTTAAGATCCCAGACTAGAAACCAGGAGCTGTAGTGCTAGTCCTGCCTTAGGCATGTAAGCCAGCTGGGTGACTTTGGGCCAGTCATTCTCTTACTACCAGACTAATCTTACAGGGTATTGTTGTGGAGAAAATAGGAGGAAGAAGGAGTATTAGGTTTGTTCATTGGCCTGAGTTATTTATAACAAGTATAAAACCAGGATTTAAAATCTAAAAGAAAAATTACCATTGAAAATTCAGATACTTGCCACTGCATGTGCAGCCAAGATAATAATCAGCAGCAATCATGCTTAAGTGTTTTCCAAGTATGCATGCTCTGATAATATTTGGTGGTCATTGAAACGGCTATGTCAAATACAGAAAATATAGTCCTCTGACATGCTAAGCAGAAGTTTGGAGAGGATAGGCTTTGAATAACTGCAGCAATTATAATATTCAAGAGCTCATGCATATTCCCTATAGAAACATTACTCTCTATTGGCATGCAGAATATTATAATAGAAACTATCATAATTTTGCAATTAAGACAATCAACTACATGACTTACTACTGGATTTAGAATTTAATTTTTCTTTCATTTGCTTTCATTTTTTAAAAGATCAGCCTATACCCGTGATGGTGAACCTATGGCACCTGTGGCACGTGTAGCCATATCAGTGGGCATGCCAGCTCAGCTCTGGGGTGTATGCACACGCCGGCCAACTGATTTTCGGGCCTTCTGGGTCCATCAGAAGTAGGAAAACAGGCTGTTTCCTGCCTCCGGAGGGCCTGGGATAGGGAGGATGGGAAAGGCCTGTTTTTCTTTCTTACCTGGCTCCAGATCCTCTATGCATCTGCAGAGGGCAAAAACAGCCTTTCCCACTCGCTCGGAGGCCCTCCAAAGGACTCAAACGGCCCATTTCCCAACTCCCGGTGGGACAGGAAGTGAAGTTTTTTGCTGTCCCCAGCCTCGAGACTCCTAGAAAGGCTCTGGAGACTGGGGACAGCAAAAAACGTCACTTCCTGTCCCATTGGGAGTTAGGAAATGGGCCGTTTCAGGCCTCCGGAGGGCCTCTGAGGGAGTGGGAAAGGCTGTTTTCGCCCTTCCCAGATAAATAGAGAGGATCTGGAACCAGGTAAGAAAGAAAAAACAGGCCTACTGGGCCATTGCGTGCCAGGACAGGGGGGGGAGGGGAGGGTTGTGTGCGCATGCGCAGGGCAGGGCGCATAGAATTATCAGTGTGGGCATGCACACGTGCGAACCTCCCCCGCCCACCCTCTCCTGGCACGCGATGGCAAAAAGGTTAGCCATCACTAGCCTATACTCTAAGGTGATAAGTAAAAAAGCCTACGCAGACATTCCAATGCCAGATTCAGTATTCTTTTATTATAATACAGTTTATACAGCATGCAGAATTCTTCTTTTAACACAGCATTTCTTTTCCTTCTAACACAAACAATACAGTGTTGACCTTATTGTGAGCAATATATGACAGCAGTTCCGGCCTCAAACCTCAAAAACATAACAAAATGTTTGCTCATTAAAAATGAATAATATAGCAAAGCTATAATCAAGCTATATGGAGTTAGAGAGAAGGCCACAGAGAAGTGGAAATAATTTACAGTATTTTATCAGGAATTAGATGCACACATAAAAGAAAATCAAGGGAAAGGAAGAGTAACACTAGAAATTAATTTGTCTGTATTCTACTTGATTTTTTGATTTTATCTCACACTTGGAAAGAAACTTCCACAATTATGTCTTTGCTGAATAGTTTATTTTTTAAAATCTTATTCATTAATGTCTATTCATTATTCATTAAAGATTGGGCTGAATAAAACAAGACTATCAATTAAAAAACAAAACTGGCACAATAATGGTAATGAAACATTTATTTATTAATTATTATTATTAAAATTTGTATGCTGCCCTTCTCCCTTGAGACTCAGGGCGGCTCACATGGTAAAAACAGACAATACAAACTAAAACAATCCCATTGTAAAATCCCCAATTATAAAACCCCATAACTGGTCATGGGATTTGGTGGCACAGCCATGTTTTCAAACCAGTACAAAAAGTGCCAAGATCTGGAGCCGTTCGGAGCTCAGTGGGTAGCCCATTCCAGAGGGTTGGCCCGGCCACAGAGAATGCCTCCATCCTGGGGGTCGCCAGCCGACATTGTCTTGCTGACGGCACCTGGAGGGCAGCTCCATGAGACCGCACAGGGTAGTGGGAGGCCAGCAGAAGTTGGTCCTGCAAGCACATTGGGCCCATGCCATGAAAGGCTTTATAAGTAAGCACCAGCACCTTGAAGCGGATCTGGAAGGCCACTGGTAGCCAGTGCAGTTCCTGGGAGTAGCAGGAAGCTCCCATAACAACCCGCGTGGCTGCATTCTGGACTAACTGGAGCCTCCGGGTGTACCCCAAGGGCAGCCCCATGTAGACAGCATTGCAGTAGACCAACCGAGAGACAATGAGAGCTTGAGTGACTGTGCGAAGGGCATCTCTGTCTAGGAAAGACCACAACTGGCTCACTAGGCAAACCTGTGCCGTCGAATGATTCGCCAACAACAGCAGCGAGTCAAGGAGGACGCTAAGATTGCGGGCCCTTTCTGAGGGAGTCAGCAACTCCCCTCCCATCATAAGTGATGGGATAGCTAGATGAGAAGATGCCGGAATCCACAGCCACTCAGTCTTGGAGGGGTTGAGTCGGAACCTGTTTCTGCCCATCCAGACCCGCATTGTCTCCAGGCACTTCGACATCATGGAAAGGGCATCCCTGGGTTGATTCAGGGTGGAGATATACAATTGGGTATCATCAGTGTACTGATGATACCCCACCCCGAAACTGTGAATGATCTCACCCAGTGGCTTTATGTAGATGTTAAAAAGCAGGGGAGAGAGAACTGACCACTGCGGCCCCCACAAGTGAGGGGCCTCGGGGAAGATCTCTGACCCCCCGCCCAAACAAACTGTGTCTGGCCTGAGATGTAAGAGGCGAACCACTGTAGAACAGTGCCCCCCACTCCCAGCCCCCAAAGCCATCGCAGTAGGATATCATGGTCTATGGTATTGAATGCTGCTGACAGGTCAAGTAACACCAGAATGGAGGAACAACCCCCATCCTGGGCCTGCCAGAGATCATTCACCAGGGTGACCAAAGCTGTTTCCGTGCTGTGGCCGCGCCTGAAACTGGATTGGTACGGGTCGAGGTAATCAGTTTCCTCCAGGAATTGTGGGAGTGCATGCTCACAACGCATTGGTTGATCTAAACTGCTGCCAACCAACATACATAAAAGAATCATTATCTTATTTTACATATCTTGAATCCCTCAAAATAAAGATAAAAGTCCCAAAAGACCTACTGTGATCACCTGGGACAAGGCACGAAGGTCACACAGCCAGCCGAGAGCTCAAGTCCCAAAATTTCCGCCGAACGCTCCCATGTTCTTGGCAAGTCCCAGAGCAAGACACACACAGCCTCTGGCTGCGCCCAGACCAGCAAAACAAAGGAACAGGGAAATGAGTCCACGAACCAAGGAGCAAACAATGAATCCATGAACCAAGGAACAAGCAATGAGTCCACAAAGTACAGAACAAGGTAGTAAGTCCATGAAGTAAGGAAAAAGCAAGCAGTCCTGCAAACTCCAAATGTCTGTACCAATAACCAAACTCTACCAATTCAGCATTAGTTCCTGACAAATGCCCCTCCCAAAGCGTGTCCTCGGTCCCCAGGTGTGCCTTGTGAAGAGGGGTGGGGAGCTCTTCTTCTGAGTCATCGGGTCAGCCTCCACTGTTCCCGCCTTCTCTCCACTCTCTATGCTTAGGAATCAGGAGGGGTGGTCCTTGCTCATCGCCTGAGCTCTGTCACTCCTCATGTTTACTGTTTGCCCTCTCTAGATCATCCTGTCCCCGTTCCTCTCTAACAAGCTGTCCCAATCCTGAGGGGCCTTGGGCTGCCTCGGCCTGCTTCTCCCCATATTCTTCCGAAGCCAATGAAGCCACTCCCTCGATCTGTCGGCTCCAGCTCCTGCATATCCTCCGCTGCAGATTCAGGCTCCAAGGAGGGCATGACACTTACCATTCATTGGTCAATGCCAATCTCCCCACAATAGCAACGACAAAGATGAAACCAAATGCTTCTCCAAAGCAGTTAACCCAACCAGTCCATAAAAAGAAAATCATAGGAAATATAAATGCTTGAATAACGCAAGCCAAGTGAGTAAAAGCTTCATAGGGAAATTCTTGTGTGAACCAAATGAAAATGATGAACAACTAGCAACCTTCTCTAAGCTACAAATAATGTAGGGGATGAATACCTCATTTGAAAAATCAACAATTAAATGCTGGACTTGGCATTTTCCTAACAAGGAAACCAAAGCTGGGAGCCACCCAGAGTTGGCTGAAAGGCAGGTGGCTATGTTTTAAAATAAATCACATCTAATACATACTAAAAGCCATGGTGGTGCAATGGTTAGAATGCACTACTGTAGGCTACTTCTGGCTGCCAGCAGTTCAGCAGTTCACTTCTGAGCAGCTCAAGGTTGACGCAGCCTTCCATCCTTCCGAGGTCAGTAAAATGAGGACCCAGATTGTTGGGGGCAATATGCTGACTCTGTAAACCACTTGGAGATGGCTGTAAAGCACTGTGAAGCAGTCTATAAGTCTAAGTGCTATTTCTATTGGGCAATTATATGAAATTATCACAAATGATAAAATAGTACACTGAATCAACATTGATAGCATAATGACAATAGATACAAAAAGATTTGGGGAAAAATGGGAATCTATTAGTACTATCCCAACAATATGAACATTTCATCAGGAAACTCAAAAACTGCATAGTGGCAGTAAAAATTCAGACAATAGTTGAAAGAAGCTCTTGCATTAGCAACAGAGCTAGAGAGCTCTTAGAGAAGAGGAAGGAGGTCAAAGGAGAAAATACACTCAACAGGATTAAATTCTATAAGCAGAAATGCAAAGTGAAGCTAAAAGGAGACTATGAAACTGACTGAATTACAACTTGTGAAAACAAGGAAGAGGTGAGAAGCAGCATTTAAAAATGCCAGAAGGAAATGTAAAAGAAAGAGGGGCCTTCAAGGAGGATACCAGCACAACTGATCAATGAATATCTGAAAAATGTAAGCATTTTCATATTATGATCTTTACCTCAAAAATAGCAATGTCCAAACACTAACATTTATGTAAAAATTCAGCAGTATCAAAAATCAAGCTAGATGAGGCTTTTCATACAATTTGACAGACAAAATCAGGCAAGGCCCAAGGGCCACACATTATTACTTTTGAAGTTTACAAAGCTAATAAAGCAATTGACTACATTCTTTAATGACTACCTAGACACAGGTGGCATCTCTGACCAATGGAAATCTTCAAAGACAGCTCTTACATATACACTCCAAAGTTTGCTAATTATCATCCAACATAACTTCTCATAAACTCTTAAGTTCATTCAAGTTATAATGATCAAAATATGAATTATAGTTAATCCTAGTTATGAAAGGAAACCAATTTTCACAAAGGATACTCAACCATGAACAACTCCCTCAATTAACCAGTTAATGGAACAAACAGGAAAAATCAGTGTCCTTATACTTTATATTTGCTGACTGTCAAAAAGCATTTGACAATATATAAACGTATGCAATCAGAAATGTATTTGTGAAATCAAGATATCAATAAGAACTACACGCACAACAGAAGGTGGCTCAACTGACATCACTTTATTCTACTGTCCATCAACATCCTATTACAACAAGTTATCCAACAAGTGACACAATCTCTCTGAACCTTTTCACAATGGCCCTTGCTGGAATTTTCAGATGGCTGAATTGGGCAGATAAAGGCAAGCAGCTCACCTACCTGCAGTTTTAGCTGATGATACTATAATCATTAGCCACAATGTCCAAGAGGCAAGCAGCAGCTAATTGAATTTAGCTGCTGCTTGGTAAATAGAGCAGTTGGCTTGGAAATCAGCAGGAAAAAGATTAAATACTTGCAAAATTTATTCCATGAAAAGAAACTAGAAGAGGATGTGAACTCCTACACCCCACATTGGCTGGGAATCAATGCGATGCACACAGTGAGCGAGTAGATTTTGTACCAAAGAACTATACCATGACTCAGCTTTAACCACATACACCAATCCTGTACCATCAAAGCAAGTGCAGATACTCCAACCCAGACTTATTCCAATAATGATCTACAGCATGTGACCTAAGAAAATTGGAAGTAGAGAAGCTTCAGGTTAACATAGTATAAAATAGAAAAGTGAATATTTAAGATCTTGTTCAAAGACTGAATCCAAAATACAAAAATCTGCATCATTATTTAAGACATTGACAAAGTTGTTTACCACCAGCTAATTGGCAACTCCAGCTGAAATCAATCTTGGAATTTTTCCTCACAGTAAATAATGTACTACTAAAGAGCACATCTATGCAATGTGTGTATATGTGCATTGGGCATATGCCAAAAAACCCCAAACAAACCCGTGTCAGGTCAAAAAAACCTAGTCATGAAGTTAATAACTGATTAATACTCTAAATGAAGAAACTCATTTTGTAAAACTAAATGTATTTTCACACATACTATTCTCTTAAACACAAGTATACTTTATAAAAACCTTCCTCCTCTTCAGTAGAACTGAGAGAAATTGAAAGATACAAAGAAAACAAAAGAAAGAGGGGAAAACAATGGGAAGAGAAGAAAGAAAAACAAGGCAAAATTGAGGCAAGAGATTAACTGTAGAAAGATTTAAATTGTACCTGTATTGAACACACAAAATAAACTTATGCATGCTTAAAGTTCAGGTATGTGCCTCCACCTGCTGCAAGCAGCTTCCCTTTTGATAGTGTCTCCCTCTATTTGAGGAACGCAATATAAAATCTTTCACAGCAAATTATTATAAGGTTAGCAGAATTTTGATTCTTTTTTATGAATATAGTATTTAATCTAGTAACTATTTATTTAACAATATTCAGATGCACAAATTTCCATTTCTATTATTCAAATTTTAAAATACATTCTGTACACAAACAAAAATTATATGCAAATTCCATTTAGTATTACAACACTTGACTATCCATGATCTTCAATGCAATCTAACACGAAAGTTTCAGACACTAGGAAAGAAAAAATATTTTAGCTTTTTTAGGTTAAATCAAATTTATAAATTTATAATAAATTAATCACCCAATGTTTAGATGCTCAGTATGTCAGTTTGTAACCCAAGCATTCTGCTAATATGGGATGATTCAGTGAGGTGGCGCATTAGTTGTTCCTTTTTACAACTTTGCCTAACTAGGTTTGAAAAGTTACATTAGTTCTCAAATGTGGAAGCATAATTAGATATGATAAATATATTTCTTAGTTTAATAACTAAATTTAATCTTCCTAGAATCAGGAAGATTGTACAAAAAACATGATTCAGAATTCTGATAATGGGTATGGTTGACAACATCAAAAAGCTTATTCCTCCCTGAACCAAACAGTAAGATACTATAGAAAGTCCTATTTTATTGAGAGCCATATTTACTGTCTGTTTAATATTGGTAAAAGAGAATTTTCCATTCCTATGATAGCTTAGGGTCTTTTAGATAAAGTAGTCAAACACTAGGAATACTTCTTATTCCAGTTGACAGAATGTAATAAAAACTCATCTGTAGAACAGATTAAAAATGTGCTTATCTCTTCATAAACGGCATAAAATCTTAAAAATAATTTTAAAACACCCTTAGACATTGACATACAGTTTTTTGAAGCATCATTTATTAATATCTTAAATTTCTTAAAATATTTTTCAGCCATATGTAAATATAATTGAAATATCATGCAGAAGTTATTATTTAAAAGGTATTGGCACCTAAGTATACAAGAATGTAAAAGAACAAATTCTGCTTTTGAAACATTTCTCCAGACAAACTTATCTAACAAGAGAATTATTAAAGATTTCTCACAGGCATTCTGATCCCACATTTAATTCTTTTCTTGCTGTAACTTCTTACTGTATTCTGCAGATGAGTTTTTGTCCCACAGATATGGCAGTAACTGTATATTGTAGCCTTACAGCAAAATATATACAACGAAGTCATTTAAATAAATCATGAAATTGGAAGCTTCAATGCCAGTATGGCAGAGAAAAATAATCTATACAAATTGGTTTCTAACATCTGTAAAATTTATCATTAAAAAAAATAGCAAAATTATTACATTGAATGGAATGCTTATGGCCAAAGTCTTCAGTTTTCAGACTAAACTTAGTTTCACTTTAATTAAATAAGCTGTTTACAAACTCATACATCCCAAATATTTTAAAATAAAAATACTTTTAAAAACTAATATTTGTGAGCAGTTTGTAAATTTTCTCTAAAAATCATGATTCTTCTAAAAATCAAATAATAAGGCAATTTTGTGTCTGTTATAGAGTGTTTAATGTTGAGATAAAAGTGAAACTCTTACTTCTCTTTCAAAGAGCAGTATGAACCAAAACTTTAGCTCCAACCCATAGCCCATGGCCCTGGACAGCTAGTAATGCAGCCCCACAAGATAGTAAACTTTTAATATTATGTGGTTTATATACATGATATATTTTACATGTGTCCCAAGACAATTTCTCTTCACTCAATGTGGCCCAGGCAAGCCAAAAGGTTAAGACACCAGAATGCTAACCAGTCTATTCCTAGAAATAATAAAACTAGAGTGATAAAATTTAAAAAAACACCCCAAATTTACTTAGCATCAATATTTATTTAGCATCAATAAATTTCCCTTGTTTGGTAAATTTTCACTCTGTTGAATACTTGTTAAATTTTGTGTTTACAGACATTCTAGATTTTGCCAATAATTTCTAAATTTGTCTTTATATTACAGTGATGTTTAGCTCATAGGTTTCCATTTCAAAATTGAAATTAGGCCCAATTCAAATTACAATTCCAACATACCGTATTGTTTTTTTCTACAGGCCAGAGCATAAAGATAGTTGTGTTAACAGGTTGGCAGATAGTATGCTTAAGACATAATGTTATACATATAGAAGTTTAAACATCTGCAGGACATGGATTTTGAAATACAGGTAGTCCTTGACTTTCAACCACAATTGAGGCCAAAGTTGATGTTGCTAAGTGAAACATTTGTTAAGTTAGTTTTGCCTCATTTTATGACATTTCTTGCTATAGTTAAGTGGATCACTGCAGTTAAGTTAATAACATGGTTGTTGTGAATCTGGCTTCCCTATTGACTTAATTATCAGGTCACAAAAGGTAATCACGTGAACCCCGGGACACTGCAATCGTCCTAAATATGAGTCAGTTGACAAGCGTCTGAATTTTAATTACATGACCACAGGGATGCTGCAACAATTGTGTGACAAATGGTCATGATTTTTTTCAGTGCCGCCGTAAGTTTGAACGGTCACTAAATGAAATGTTATAAGTCAAGGACTACTTGTATACAAGGACTACTTGACCATACATCAAGAAGACCAGCACAGATAATGCACCATGTATCATTCTGTATCTACAATATGTATTGTGCATTATTTCTATATCACGCATCTCGTCCAGATTCTTCTAGAAAAGAAACTATGTATCAATTACTACAATCGTTCAAGGTGTAAATATGTAAAGAAAACAAAACCCATCTCCCAAACCAACAGACTTTATAACCATCTACTTGTTAATGTACTGTAGAGCATAGGAGCTGAATCAGATCAAAGGCCTTTTAAGTCCACCATTTCGTTCCTAGAGCTACAAGCACTCTCCCACTCATATGTCCATACAGGCCTAAACCATCACCAGCAGCCATTTCAATAGAAGACGCAGAGCTCATGTGAAGAAGTAGAAAACCAGCCTGTGTTTGAAACGGCTCCATGCCTTCCACTGGTTTCCCATGCTAAACCCCAAGGCTTGCTATCAGGTGAGGACTGTGCTTAAAACAGAAGTGCAGATTTCTCTCTCACACACACCCCTTTGTTTTTTGGTCCTTTCTAGGCAAAGCCGAGGTCTCTCGTTAGCATCTCCGGCCTCCAAGAATGACATCCAATGGGTCAGCCTCCCCTTCTCTCAAGGGCTGGGATCTATCCAGGACACGCTGACTAGGAAGTGAAACCCGCTTGAGCCACACTTCTCTCCACAAACCCACCTGGAAAAAAAACCCGCTCCAATTTCCACTCTGGAACCTAGTCCAATCCCTTTTCCAGGCCCGCGCCAACAGCTGGGCCAGTGACTGTGCAGAAGCGCCGCGCGCTCTCCCGGCCTTTGGGCGGCCTAGGCGCCGCCGGGTGGTCGGTGTTTCCCTCGCCGCCGAGCGGTGGTACCGGCCACGCCCCTCCCCCTGCCTAGGTCTGGCTCCCCGCCTCACCTGCCGGATGCTGCTTGTTTCTGGAACCGCGAACTCCTCCTTCTCTTTCGGGGTTTTCACGGTGACTTTAATGATCCGCGGCTCAGATGCTGAGGCAGACGCGGCCGGGACGGGGGGATCGGTGGAGCTCTGGGGCCCAGGAGGGTTCTCGCCGCTCTCAGACATGGCGCGCGCGGGGCGGGTGGACGAACGGCGGGGCGGCCTCCTGTGCTCGTTAGCCAAGCCGCGCAGCGAATGCTGGGTAAGGTCGACCCTCTCCTCTCTCCTCACCGCTTCGCGCGCGCGCGCACCCCACCACTATAAAGCTCTCCCACTCTCGGAGAGTTCAACGGAAACAGCCCGGCTCAATTGCGGCGCCTACTGATGACGTCATGGATCGGGGAAGTTACTAGAAAAGAGGAACTGACTTGGCCGGCGCATGAGAAATCTAATAGAGGGCTAAACGCATGCGTAGAATGAGACTAAGGTGGCGAGAGCGCGTGCGCATTGGGACTTTATTTTTTACTGCGCAAACGCAGTTGAACCGAAAGGCCTAAATTGGCATTGTTAGGTGAGCAGCTACTTTGACGTTGTCGGGAAGTACTTGCGGCGCTCGCTGACGTATTTTTTGACGACTCATGGATGGTTGTGGCGCAGTTTTTAGGCTGCTGTTTGCTTCGTGGAAAGCTTTGCATTTTAAAAACTAAGGGAGTGTTTCTTTAATAGTCTCTCCAAGTGATTCTGGGGGAGGAACTCTATTAAAGTTTCTAAAATCATTATTCATAATTATTTAAGAGCGCCCTTGAAACTTTTATTTGATTAACTATATATCGGCTCAGGAAGACGTCTGAAGGCACGATTCGCTGAAATCGGAATCCACAATGAATTATAAACCAACAAGAGAAATTGACGCTCCAGCTACTGGGATTCTACTTTTCTACTCGCTTGTACGGTGGCCAAATCTAGCTAAGATCAAATAGAATGCAGAAGGGTCGGGGGAGAATAATAATAATGATATACTTCATTAAACATGAAACTCAGTCAACTGAACATTTAAAGATGTATCACAAATAATATTGACTGGCACTGACGGTTGATACAGGTAGTTGTATCTTCCTAAAATGTATGATGTTCTAAGTAGCAGTTTTTTTGCAGTTCCGCTGATGTTATTGCAGGAAGCTGTAATTTCTTGATGTATTTTCTAAAATTATTGGACATGGTGCCAAGTGACCCAATAACAATGGGTATCACTGTCACGTTTCATCCAAAATCGCAGTTTCGATGGCCAGGCCGCAATATTTTGTTATTTTTTTCTACTTCTTTTTCTTCAACTTGGTGTCTCCTAGTACAGCGATATCAATAAATATTATTTATCATTATTGTGACTGGCATGTTAATTCTACCTGTAGTGTTGATTCATTTCAAAGGGTATATTGCTTGCAGTTTACATCCCACAATGGCAGAAAACATCTAGTACTATTGAATTTTGGCAATTCAACTTGAAAATACTGAGGGGTATTTTAAAAAAAAGGTAAGTTGGGGCCACAGGAATCTCATGGACTACCTACTTCTCAGCTATTAGCAAGATAGAAAACCACAATTACACATACTGAGTAAGTTGTGCAAATCTTCAAAACAGCACTTCATTTGAACAAAGATTGATGGCCAATTTTATGTCACAACATTTCTATGAATTGCTGTGATAGCCACTTCTGATTGATAGAGCAATTATGATGTTTCACTTGTCAAAGTGGGTTCTGGATATACATAAAACCACATCTGTTGAAGCTGACTGACAGATCAGACCTATTGAAACACTGCATGAAGAAGGAACACCTTCAACTCTAAGAGGCACTTAGGAATGCATCTATGAAGCAAAGAACCACATTAAGACAGATGAAGCTATTGTAAACTCAGGCTGTGTGGTTCAGTTTAAAATACAAAAAAACGACAGAATAACCCATGATTAAAATACCTATTACCATGCATTTTAGCTAGTACTTATTTAATACACTTGAGAATCAGTCTTAAAGGTAACATAACATAGCCAAGATCAAAATCACCTTTACATTGTCTATAAAATCAGTGTGTTTTGTACTGGTAAACCTAAAGGTGCTTTTCTAAAAGCAAACTGGACTTTCTTGGTATTTTGCCTTAAAAGTGTTTTGCTTATAATCCAAGAACAACTTAGACAACCATGACCTGGATGACAGACTCCCTACTGACATTTCTCTGGTAAAGGAAGAATTCCACTTTGCTTCGTATGAGATGAGAACTAAAACAATTATCATTGTCTATCTAATTCTTTTGTGAACTACGCCTAAAGAGCCTATTTACCAAAATGTACTCTTTATTACCTGATATCATTGTAAACAATAGACATCTAGTGTAGGATGAAAATTTGTTTCCTTATTTTAGGAGAGGTATATAAACAACTGTATTTGAATGCATTAAGTACATGTAACATGTATTAAGTACATGTTAAAACTAAAAAATAGAAAAGTTAAATGTGTATGTTATCTAAAATAGCATTTTTTAAAAATGTTGGAGAATATTTAATAGAGATGTTTGCATCAATAAAAGCTCAACTATTAGGTTACAGCTAATGGTGAAAAGATATATAAAATTATATTATATAGAATCTTGTTTATACTAGACCCCCAAAATATATGTGTTGTATTAAAAGTGTTTATCATTTTGATTTTATAGCTGATTGAATTATTTTTACAAACCCCATGTTTTGAGCTGTTTCACAGTATTACCATTCCTTTCTGTTTTATTTCTTCCAAGACAACCCAAATATTATTTGTAACTGCCTATCAGTAAAACACACACACACACATGCACACACGATAAAAATTATGGAAATATTAAAATATTAAAAGGTTAAAAACAACCTTGAAAGAGGAGCTTTAACTATTATTTATTTTTCAATGAAATTATACATACTAGAATAATAAAAATGACAAATTTTTGATTGATGAAAAACTAGATCTGCAGCATTAGAACACAGAGCATTAATGTAATTCATTTCCAACTTTAAACCAGAATAGCAATATATTGAATTAACTGTTAGTTAATTAAACTTTAATCACTAACCCTCATCTCCCCCTCCCCGCCCCCCAAAACCTGCATAGTTAAGCAGTAGTATAAATATACATTTCTGCAAAACCCTGAAGATCAATATTCCTCTTTTTGGCTCTGAATTTAGTATAAAGGAAATCATCTGCCCTGGTCAGATTCTGAGTTTCTCTTCCCTTTTCTTCCACCCTGAAAAAACAGAAATAAAGGGATATTGAATTAATAATGGGAAGGAGGGAGAGGAGGAGAAGAAAATACAATATGTTTTTTAAAACGTCTGTACAGCACCAACAAGTACTGCTATTCTCACAAAAGCGTACTAAAAAAGTAAGTTCTCTTTTAAAAAATCCTCTTCTTAGCTGCTGACCTTTGTAATAAAAATTCAATCAAGTGAAGTTCAAGGTATGGATAGTCCTCAAATTAAGACAATTTGTTCAGTGACTGTTCAAAGTTATGGTAGCATTGAACGAATGGTGCTTACAGCCGTCCCCCAAAGTTATAGCTGTTGCAGTGCCCCCTGTAGACATTTGATCAAAATTCAAGCACTTAGCAGCTCACCTGCATTGACAACTGCAGGGTTGATTCAACTATCGTCACCCATCTATCTATGCTCTTTGGACCACTGTGCACAATAGCATTTCTTGATGGCAGTAGCATGGGGTTGAAGTAGAGGCCCTAGGCCAGGGATATCACATTCCCATCATCACGGCATCATCACATGATGTATTGCAACTTTTTTCCCCCTTCGCTAAACCGGGCATGGGCATGGCCAGCATGTGACACATTTGGCCCTCAAGCCACATGTTTTGACAGCCCTGCCCTAGGCCTTTAGCAGTCTCAGCTGGCAGCTACAGACCTCTCTACTTCAACCCCACCATTGCCAAGGATTGTCATCTCAAGTCCTGTGCTGCAGTTCGCTATCCAGCATCACGGCCCCAGCTACTCCCATATCCTGCTGGCCCTGCTGCTCTGTGCTCCAATGGCTCTGCCATTGTTAGTGTTGCTACTTTGTGCTCTGCTGGTCCTGCGTTCACTGGTCCTGCCACCCTGTACTTATTGACCAATACTTCCTAGCTCTGTTTCCTTCCACCTACTATTCCATCTACTATTGATGAGGGGCACCTGGCCTAGCCCTATGCAAGCAACAGCCAGGCCTTCTTCCTAAGGTCTCTTTTCCTATTTTTAAAATAGTGTGCACTGTATTCCCAAAGCTTTGGCAGACTTCTGAAGCCTTCTAAATCGTCAAGAGAAAGGTATGGCTACCATTCTCCAAAGTGAGTGGGCTAAGCACAGGGTAGACAAGACTGGCAGCCTGGAATGACCAGCGGAGTACATGGTGGCAAACCAGAGGTGAAATGCTACCGGTTCACGCAAACCGGTAGTGATAAAAACTACCGGTTTGGGCGAACCAGTAGTAAAAAATAAGCTACCAGTTTGGTTGAACAGGTAGTTAAAAAAGGTACCGTTTTGGGTGAACCGGTAGTTGAAAAGAGCTACCAGTTCCTCTAAACCAATATTTCCGATGATCAGCTGTGTAGTGGGGTTTAGCTTTGCTAGAAAGCAGGAAATCCTGCTGTCTTGCGAAGCTAAATCACATGCCACAACTGATCCTCCCCCCCGCTTCTACTTACCTTCCCAAGCCTCCTTTTGGCACATACTGCACATGCATATGTATGCGCACAGCGCACATTTGGTGCGCATGTGCGGCCAGCAAACCAGTAGCAAACCGGTTCGGATTTCACCACTGTGGCAAACCCAGGAAAGTAGCACAGTGAGCGGTACACAGGATGGCAAGATCAGCAGAATGATAGGGCTAGTGGAGTGGAATGCAGGGTGGCTAAGCCAGCAGAGGCTGCAGACTGCAAGGTGGACAAAAGGGCAGAGATGGCAGGGGGAAATAGGTATGTATGTGGTAATTGAAGAGAAGACGCCCTTTATCTTATTGAGCCTCAGAAGTCCAAAGCCAGAAATAGCTTGGACTGGGATGCTTATCCATGTTTAGAATAATCTATTCTATAATAATTCTTATATTCTTTCTATTCCATGTAGTTCAGCAATTCCCAATCCATCAGAGAAGCATTTCAGTAGAATAAGAAATTGCACCTGAAAAAAGGAATAAAAAATTGGTTTTTAATACCTTGCATTATTATTTAGTTTTATTATGTAGTTAAATATTACCTGGTATCTTGTTAATTCAGCTTGCAATATTTTCACTTTAGATCTTTCTTGTTCTAATGCAGCATGAAGACTGGCAACCTTAAAGAAAGTCAAATAGTTACTCTAAAACAGATTTATTAAAACAAATTTTACATTTTTAATTAAAGTTACATTTTAAACAGGATGACATATATTTTATTAGAGTGAAAAATATAATTTGCTTATATTATTTTACAAAATGAGTTTAAAGAGTGGTATGCTTTGGTGGTTCAGGTAGTGGATTAGGAATGGGAAGACAGGTTCTAGTCTTTCCTTAGGCACAGAAACCAGCTTGGTGACCTTGGGCCAGTCACTCCTTTTTAATCCTATACCATAGTTAGGCTGTGCAACAAACTGGCTGAAATGTAAAACCTCTTGTGACAATTTGCATTGATTGCTTTGCAGTGTGGAATAAATAAGAACAGTGCAAAACAGTGCAAAATTTTGTAATCAAATGGGACAAACCCTAGGGAGAAAAACATTTTGTGTTGTTAGACCTAATTCCTTGTTGGTAACTGTTCAAGAAAATGATTTCACAATTTGAACCATCTATGATAGCAATTGAAACAGAATTTTGAAAATTCCCTGGAATTATAGCTGCAAATTATTTTTATGCCAGTATTTTTCTACAAGGATTCAATAGACATGTCTTATACGCCAAATGTAGCCCCACCCATCCACTGGCCCCCACCCTTCGGCCATTTCCGACCAGTTCCAGTTGGCAGGGATTGGGGTCAGGGCACAGCCTGAGGAACAACCCTCTCTCTTCGGGACAGTGTATGTGGGGGGGAATCTGCCCTGCAGCTTCGGGGAGCAAGGCACATTGCAGAGGAACTGGCTGCCACCTAAGCGCGACTCTTGAGAATTGCATTGGGGAATCCAGGCAGCGATGGCTGAAAAGGAGAAACGTTTCCCTTAAGGGGCTCCCATTCAGCTCAGCTTGGCTCCTGGGCGCAGAGAGGGCTTAGGCAGTGGCCACGGCAGCTCCTCACATTGCTGGGGAGTGAAGTCAGTGTGGCCAGAGGGGTGACCAGCCGCAAATCGTGGCACCCGCCTTCTTCCCCGAAGCTACAGGGCAGATCCCCCCCCCCACCAGACCATCCCAAAGAGGTTTGCTCCTCAGGCTGTGCTTTGTCCCTGCCCCCAGAGCATGCAAGGGGTCTCTTTGAGGGAAAGCGAGTAGTAGTCCCTGCACCTCTCACTTGCAGCGGAGGAGGAGGGCGGAGCCACTTTAAATGCTGGTAGGCAAAGGTAAAATACTTTTTTCCTCGTTTTCCTCCCCCAAAATTAAGGTGTGACTTATACTCCGGTGCGTCTTATACACCGAAAAATACGGTAGGTGACTCACACTCTCTCTCAGGCCAACCTATGGTACCTTGCAATTATTGCTGTGGGGAAAATATTGCTGGGTATTACACATTTTCATCACCTTATATTACCTATACGAGGCTTTGCTTCACTGACTAGCTGATCCTCCCCATGGTCTTCATAAACAGAGGCCGCATGGTACTATCCTAGAAGTAAGCGCCATTTGTGCCACAATGACACAAAGCAGTCTCTGCCACTCTCAAAATGGCTCCCGTTCTTGGGACAGCACCTTGCGACCTCTGTATAGAAAGACCATGTGGCAGATCAGCTGGTTCTCCTTCCCAAAGGCTATCTTCAGGAAAGGTCAGAGAAGCGAAGCCTCATATAGATAATTTAAAGTAGTGAACATACCTAATCTCCGGTCTCCTACATTTCCCACAACAACAATCGTGCAAAGTGGGTTGTCTTGATAGTGTGTGACTGGCCTAGTCACCTTTTCATGCCTAAGGCAGGACGTACACTTTCCTGATTTTTAGAATATGATGCATTGGTTCAGTTTCTGTAATAGAATATACTGGTTCTATGACAGGACAGAAGGTCCAAGGGAGTGGTACCCAGTGGGGTGGAAAGTGGACATGAAGTACCTCAATGGGTAGGAGAGGCCCAGGGCAGGCCTCACGAGCTGAACAGATGCTATCTTCACAAAAGAATTATTCCAACAATTATTCTGACTTGATAATTTACAATAATATATCAAGAAAGCCACTGAAATATTTACCTGTAAAGTTAACTCATTCTTAATACTCTGAGATTCATCAACCTGAAGGAGGATTTCAGCTTTATCTTTCACTACAAAGTAAAACAGAGAAAATGTTAAGTCTATTTTCCACATCTTCAAAAATGGAGTAGAATGGTATGCCATCGCTGGCAAGCTAAAAAAGAAAGATGGTGGCCTGCACTAATAAGTTTAAGAGATCATAGATTGCATAGATCTGCTCTAACGTAATAGAATACATATCGTTAGAATAGAACTATTTCTCTCAGTATTTTCCTAAACTGCTTCCAGATAGTTGAGTGATTGTACCAGTTCTTTTTAAAAAATGAAAAATTTGAAAGCATATAGCAGTACTTACTTTCACCTTCTTGAAGCATTTTCAGTAGCTGTGCATTTCGTGCTTTTACTTCCTTGTATTTTGCCTGAATATTTTTTTTTTAAAAATAATTAATACAAGTGATATATTTCACCAAGTTTGTTTCAACATAAGAATATTAGCTGTTAGTTCACTTCTGTTAAATGCATTGAGGATTATAACTTTGAAATTGTAAATTCATTTTGCAATCTATGAGTTTCAGAAAATAAATATAATTGCACATTAAAAAAGTTCAATTTAGGAAAAAAGTCCAAAGATAGGATCTAGTAATGAAACAAAGGACAAGGAGAAAGGACATATATCTATTATTGCCTTGAAATGCTGACCCTTGATTGCAATGTAACATGTATGACAGAAAACCTGTTTATTAATAGAAAATCTGTTAATCATAAGAATAATCTAGAAATTCAGCATGTTTCCTCTTCTTCACATTAGGCTGTAGGTTATCCAGGGAAGAGCTGGATTATTTTCAAGGTAGCTTTCAATATGGGTAGTTCTTGCTTAACAACTGGTTGCTTAGCAATCATACGATGGGACTCCCCATAAGATACTTGCACTACGATTTCAAAGTTCAGAGCAGCACATCCACCCACAGTCATACAATCACGTTTTTCACATTTGGGCTCTTAGCAACTGGTTCACCTATACAGCCATTTGTAGCATTCCGCAATTATGTGATAATTTTTGGCTTTTGCTGGTTTTCAGTATGTATTTCTGATTTCTGGCAAGAAACACAGATTCACTTAATAACCACTGCAAAACTGGTAAAATTGGGCGTCGTCAAGTTGACCCCTACAACACATGACTGTATTTCTGGGTTCAAATTAAGGTTGTAAATTGAGGACTATCTGTATCCAATAGTACACTTATATAATTGAAACCTTTAATAAATTATTTCTATATGCTTTTCTTTAAATGATTAACGTATCTACCATTGCAATACTAATTGTTAACTAAAATATTTGAGAAAATGAAAAAACAGATTGAGAAATGACTGGGTAGATTCACAAATCTTGAAACAAGTATTAAAAAGGATAATTTGGCCTATTCAGGTAGTCCTCCAGTTATGACCATACTTGGGTCCGGAATCTTGTTTGTGAGATGCTACATTACCACTATGCTTAACAACCACATACTGGCTCTTGCAGTTGCAATCATTGGCAGTCATCCAGGGAATAGTGAGGCAGGGAAAGGATTCAGACGTCCTGAGTGTGGTAGGGCAGGAAAGCAACTAAGTCTCCCACTATATCTGAGAGGCCTGGGTCCTCTCAGATATAGATTTGAGGTCTGTTTCTCCAGACCACTGAGGGATTTTCCCTCTAGATAAATTCTTCCATCCAGGAGGAACGGATCTCAAATTAGGCGAAAGCGCTCTACTGAACACCAGCATTGTGAGCCTTTCAGACCACTGGCATATTCATTTTACTCTCCTCTCTGGAAGGCTCAGAAAAGATCTGGAACAGAAGGGAAAACAATACTGAACTCCAATGATCCAAAAGATTCAGAATGCTGACGCTTGCTAGTGTTCTTACAGGATTTGAGGTTTGTTCCTCCAGTATGAAAGAGGATTTATCTCACTGCATGGAGAAGAAGGAAATCTCTTGAAGTGCTGGGGGAACGAATGTCAAATCAAATGTCCCGCTCTGCTTGCAACCTTCCCTGCCAGTTTTCTTTATTTATTGCCCAGTTTTATTATTTTTATAAACAACTTAAGGCAGTGAACACATCTAATATTCCTTCTTCCTATTTTCCCCACAATGACACTGTGATCGTGAGTTGCACGGAAAGAGAGTGACTGGCTCAAAGTTACCTTTCTGGGGGAAAGCAGTACAGAAGATTGCAATGATTATCATATGATCTCAGGACACTTGGCAACCAGTCATAAATGCGAACTGGTTGCCAAGTGCCTGAAATGTGGCCATGTGACCGGGAGGGGCCTGGCATGACATTTTATGATGGCCAGAGGTGTTTTATGGGCTATAAAACACCCATTCCAAAGCCTACTGTGAATGGTCATTAAAATACTGGTCATAAGTCAAAGACTACCTGTATTGAATTTTACACATACAAAGCAGTATACTCCAGTGAATCCAGTTATATTTACTCCCGAGAAAATAATATATTCATTGCTAAAGAAGTAAAAATGTTTAGAATAACGGTAACCTACTTAATCAATAGTTTTAGACACAGAATGTTAAAAGCACTAAAAACTACCATGTTTTCAACTGAAGTTTTAATTACAGTTAATAAATTATGCCTCTCAGGAAAATACATACCTCCCATTGACTGATTACATTCTTCAATTGCTGGATTTCTGCATCTTTCTTTTCAAGTTCCAATTTTGATCTCTCTAGTCTTCCATCTTTTAGAAAAATACCCTATAAATCAAGAATTAAAGAATATAAACTTAAGGTTTATATCAGTTAGAGAAATATAAAATATTAGTAATTAATGCATTTTCAAATGCTGAGATATGCTCAGCAATGCTGTACATCCTCATTTATTATATGTCAGAATCATAATAGAACATCTTATATCAATAGAATTGATCAGATTAGCAAAATTCTGTCTTATTGTAACATGTTTACAGTACTTATGTGATCATAGCCTGTCCTCCCATTGATTTTTTGCTCATGGAAAGGATACCTTTTCTCACTCTAAACAGAGATTCTGAAATTAAGAGGAAGCTGTTTCTGAATCTAGTTTACAAAGAACCAAATAACCAAGGATTGAAAAATAAATCAATATTTTTTTTTGTTTGCAAGAAATGCTAGCAGATAGAAACAGAACAGGAAAGATTGATTTATGTTATTCATAAATTGTGATTTTGCAGAATCCAAGGTAATTATTCTGTATTAATTTGACCATTATATGGAAATTTTAGAGGTAACTAGACACTCTGTGAATGTTTAAGTCATTGTTTCAGAGATATCCACCAGATTCCTCAATGACAATGACAGAGCTTCTAATGTACTTGCTTCACTGGAAAAGTTATTAAAAATTCTGGGAGATATTCAGGAAAATATTTGTCTTGAAAATAACCCATGTTGAAATGTATAGCATAGTAAAACATCAGGAGTTGACAGAGAAATATTTTATGACATTTTCTATTATTTCATCAAATGTTTTATGACATTTGTCAAACTTCAATTCCACAGAAGTCATGGATCCCAGATTTTGGATGCATTCTTTAAGTTCAGCCATTTGAGATAAATTGATTCAAAAATTGTTGCCCTATGATGCTCTGCTTTCTCTAGTTAAAGGTTATAAATTTACAAACAGGAGACTTTTAATAGTATACTTGACAACCCATAACTCACTGGGTCATCATTTCAGAGATATTTCCTTACGTAACCAGATAAACAGAATCACCAAGGGTGGACAAAAACAGCAGTTGCAATGAGAACAACTTCCAATTTCCTGCTGGCTTCTCCATTGACTTTGCTTGGGGAAAGTTGGTAGGGAGCATCGAAAATCATGACCATATGACCGAAATGACTGCAGAGATGCTGCAATGGCCACAATTTTGCCAACAGAACTGGTCTGAAGATCCTTCAAATTTTAATCCAATGGGATTGAATGTAATGCAGTAACGGATTCTGGACTTTGGATGCATTCTTTTTAAGTTATCTCATTTAAGGTACAGATAGTTCTCAACTTATGAACCCACCATCTTGATCATAATTCATGACGATCATAAAGTGGGTCAGAGCCGAGTTTACCTTTTTTTGCTAGGTCCTTAAGCAAACATAGTGGCTGTAAAGTAAATGCAACTGTAAAATGAATGTGGTAGTTCTTAAGCAAATATCATGATCACTAAGCAAACACATTGTTTGCTATTAGATGGTCTTTGCTGGAAACTAGAAGTAAATACTGGAAACCAGCAAAAACCAGCAAAAATTTAGATCATGTGATTGTGGGATGTTGCAAATAGCCGTAAATGCAGTCCAGTTGTCAAGTGCCCAAAACCAGATTTTTTTTTTTTTTGCCAGAACAAAATCTGGGCTGTAAGTCCCATTTTCAGGGTCCATTGGAACATCAAGCAGTTGCTAAGTGACAGTATGTAAGTTGAGGACTACCTGTACCTTGAGTCACAAATTGTTGCCCTAAGATGCAGCCTTCTGTCCATAGAATGTTACAAATAGATAGCAGAATTTTAGCAACACACCGGACCACCTGAGACCTGTTGGTTCGTCTTTTCAGATATTATTTCCTTACCAGATTCCTCAATGCTTTCAATAATTGCTGAACTTCTAATGCATTGTCCTCACTACTAGTGTTGGGATCACACTCAGAGATGTAGCTGCCTTGAAAATAGCCCATGTTGAACTATATAGCAGTCAAACATCGCACAGAAATGTTTAACTACATTTTGCATTATATCATAAACTTGTTTTACGATAATTTTATGTCATCAAATGTTTCACAAAATAAATTTGTCAAATTTCAGTTCCACTGGAGTCAGGGGTCCTGGATTTTGGGTGCATTCTGTAAGTTACTCAATTTGAGGTACCTTGGTTGAAAAATTGCTGCAACAAAAAACAGTATCATATACTGTTTTATCCATTTAGAGATTAGAGGAACAAAAATTTCTAGTATATAGAAAGATGATTGACAGGTGTTTTTGAAGGAACAAATATACAGGTTCAATTTATCACAGGTTCAAAATTGATCTTCTGTCAGACTTGGCCAGGCAATAAGAATATCCTAACCAATATTAACATTATTTTTCCTGAGCATCTAAAATATCTTTTGTTGCCATTGCCAGATATATAAAAATAACAACTCTATTTTATTTGTGGACTTTTCTGTAACATGACAAACAAGCTATTAATCTGTTTTGTATTTATTTAAAATATTTTTATTATGCTCTTGAAATATAAAAGTTCCAGAGTGTCTTAACTAAGTTTAATAGATATTCTGTCTATATATTTGACACAATAAAAACAAAGATGAAGAAAGGAGAACAAGCAAAACCATGGCCCATTCTTAAGGTGACGTAATTGCTTGTCAGATACTTTTCAATATCAAGAAATTTACTGATTTTTTTTTTTGGCAAGTCTTATGCTGCTTCTGTTTCTCCTTTGAGTTGTTTATAATCAATTTTGACTCCTCTAATTCATCTATACTCCTTAAACTGCTGATATTATATGTATTTAATTCCTCTTAAATATACCTGTGTGCGGTCACAAAATGTACTGTTATCTATTCCATAATTTGTGATAGGCTCCCTTCTTTTTTCTTTATTTAGAATTTTATGCATATCATCTTCCAGTCTATTGAAGAATTCGCCATCATTCAAGAGAGTATGTGGCGAGTTCAATTCCTGTAAAGAAACTATAATTAACTTCTAACAAAAACCACCCAGCAACTAAAAATAAATTGTTTTAAGGCTCATGGATCAATTTAAAAACAGAAGTTATAAATTCTTATCAAGAAATCCTATGCTCATAGATAGATTTAAATATGAACTGTCACTGTTGATCAAGTTATAATAATTCCCCACGCTGTTAGATAATAGGATATGATAAATGTGTCCAACTGCATTTGAATGTAACGCTGAACTAGAGTTATAAGAAGTTGTAATATGCCTTAAAGCCACGTATGTGTCCTCTGTTGTTTTATAGCTTTCCATCTATTTTAGATAAGCCACCTAAAACAAGAGTTCTCAAATTATACTGTGAACTCCTAAAAGAAAAAATTAATTTGTGGAAGCAAGGTAGAACCACTCTTAAAATTCACCCTGAGCTTTGTTATAGGCTTATCAGGGCAAAACGAGAGTGAATTTTGACAGCATTTCTGCTTTGCAGCTACGATACTAGGCCTGATCAGCTTTCAAACCAAAACAGAAAGTTTGCACCTGCTCCCAAGCTGTTCATGATCTCCTTTGGGGGAGTAATGATTTGTTTGAGAACCGCTATCCTAAAAAGTACAGATGGTCCTTGACTTATGACCACAATTGGGACCAGAATTTAAATTGCTAGGAAAAGTGATTGTTAAGTGAGTCATGCCCAATTTTATGACCATGTTTGCCACAGTTGTTAAGCAAATAACTTCAGCTGTTAAAGTGAATCCAGAGTTCCCCATTACTTTGCTTGTCAGAAGCTGGTTGAGACTGCAAATGGTGATCACACGACCCTGGGAAGCTGCAACTGTTATAAATACATGCTAGTTGCCAAGCATCCAAATTTTGACCGTCTGACCATGGGGATACTGCAATGGTTGTAAGTGTAAGGACCGGTAATAAGCAATTTTTTCAGTGCCACTATAACTTGGAAATGTCATTAAACGAATGGTTGTTAGTCAAGGATTACCTGTAGCTAACATTAACTCTAATTTGTTGAAATGAACCAGTGAACTAACCAATGATTTTAAGCCTCTATGACTCAAACAAGGCCTCATTAAATTCAATCATAGTTTGTCTTGTAAAACTCAATTGAAAATAGATCTTGAATTGTTCACAAGCTATATTGATATAAAACTCATAATCCAAGGGGAGCAAGGTTTGCTTATGTAATATTTGGCATGTGGACGCCAGTAAACAAGACATATATAATTATTAAGAAACAGCCCTCAAACAAGGAAGAAAAAAGTAGTGGTGAATCAACAGAAAGGTAAGGCATGAGCAAGCATAACAGATACACAACGAACTGGAATTTGGGATTATTATTTTGGACCTTAAGAAATCTTATTTTTTATTATAAATTTATTCAGAAAAATGTTTAATCAGTCATTAGTCAAACTAAAGAATGTATAAGAAACAGAACTAAACAATTTGTATTGCTATTTATTTAATTTACCGTGAAAACTTTAAAAAAAACCATTCCTATCTTTCTGGATTCTCAGTTATCTACATTCTCTGAACAAAAATGTGGTTTGGAATATTTGAGGAATGTAGTTGGCTGGATTCCCAGGAAAGAGGTGGTATATTCCAGATAAATAAGAGACAGCTCAATCCTGTTATTTTGTGTGAGAGAAAACTGCTCCATAAAAGTTCAGAGTTCACAAGTAGTGAAGAGTTCACAGAGTATATGGTAGATGCAGATATTCAAATACTTAGTCTGGCAAGATTCTGTCTATGGTGGAAACATAAAAAACTTAACTAGGAAGAATAACTACATATTCTTGGTTTTAGGCCTCAGAGGTGCATTCCTGCAGCGTACTGATTTCAGGCCTTTAGAATGGTAGCATTCACTAGCTTTCTAGCCTTCCTTCCCTAGGAAACTACATGGCAATTATAATTGTTCTCATGATCATTCAGAAGGTCCCTTCTCCAAATTACGTTAGTTGATGAAGCAACCTTCTAAAGATCACAAGAATGGAGCCCACTTGCGGGATTGTACGAGGTGGCCTTGATGGAAGACCATGCTCCACATCGACTGGGCATGCCTAAAGCTGCGGAAAAAGGCAAAAATACCATAAGTGGACCAAGATGTGGTAGGGTGGGGAGAGACTTTATTCCCAAGGCTCAACAACCCACATGATAGCAGGGACAACCTGGATTGTAGTCATTGAGCATATCAATCAAATGAGTGTCTTCTTAATGACTGAGATTCCAGTCCCAATTGTAGTCATAAATTGAGAACTACCTGTATATCAAACTATAGAGGTACAGGGAATGGCCCTGAACAACAGGAGGAAGAACTGCTATCAAAGTAGTAGTCAGGTAAGAAAGGCTTGAGACTGGGCCAAGAAAATAATGTGAGAAAACATCTCAGACAAGCCCTTCCCTAGTTCACACAAGGATAAAGTGAATGAGGAGAAGAATATTCAAATTTGCAAGATTCTGTTACCATGGCTGTTACAATAAAATTAATCTGGACCTGTAAAGTGTTCATTTATTAATCTAGTCCAGGGTCCCCAACCCCCGATCCATGGACTGGCACCGGGCTGCAGCATGCCGGAAACAGGGCCGTGCCAACAAGCAAAGCTCCATCCATGGGATGCAGGCAGCACACGAAACCATGCCCACTCTGATCCATGGAAAAACCTTTCTCCATGGAACTGGTCCCTGGTGTCCAAAAGGTTTGGGGGACCACTGGTTTAGTCCATCTTGTTGGGCTGAGATAAAGTATTTCTCTGGGCTATTGAGCACAGGACTGTTAAATAAAAGAAAGTATTCAGCAGTAACTTGCCGTACATAATTTAAAAAGTTATACAAAATAGCAATCAAAAAATTAAAAGCATGTCACTTAGAAATTTAGAATAATGTTATGTTAAACTCAAGAACTTACCTCTTGCCTTTTGGGAAAATGATCTGAAACATGAGAAATATCACAGGTAAAATTTTTAAATAAATCTGAAGGTCCCCCCTAAAATCAGACATCAATACCATATATTTACAAAAATTGTAAAACAAGATACCCTGAATTTAAATTTCTTGTTTCTTGATTTAGCAGTTTCTTGCGTCTACGCATTAATCATACCAATAGGAATACTAGAGAGTACCAGGAGTAGTATTTTTGCACAATAACTGTAGAGGAAATAAAGACGTTTTGAACCTTGGTCTCCAATCTCTTTTTCTAACTTTCACTGGAAATACTGAGTGAGCACCAGGCAGGAGATTAAAAACTTCAGAATTCAAGAAAATAGAATTTTGGCCTACTTTACTGAAGATGTTTCCAATTCAACTAAATTTCCAGCATCCTTGTGTTTTTATTTAAATTCTAATCCATTAATCAATTTGATTCTTCCCTCCCATCAAGATCTGTTAATTTTCTTAGCTCTTAAAAGTTAAATGTCCTTCAACATCTACCCCTACCAATCAACACAAACCAAAAGACATTTGCTAAAAAAAGGTTTAGTTTCTGAATTTTTTAAAACATAAACTGCCTTTATCTTGAGGAATGACTTTAGCTGGAAAGAAATCATCAACCTGATGATTTGCCAGGAATTCTCAGCACCTTTCAAAAGCATAAACTGTAGTATATATTGGCTTCTAAATATAGTATATGGCTGCCTTTGAAGCATAACTAGAAGCTGCAAAGCATGGAATCCCTGTTCATAATCCCTGACATGGAATCCCTGTTCATAACATATTACAGTACTTTCCACAAGCTTCTCTGGGTGCTTTCAGATTAGGACTGAGTTATTGCCTTGAATTTTAAAGGGATGCCAGCAGAATTAGCTTGGGAATGCTTTTATATGCTTTTCAGTAGAAGGTGGAGAAGGGCATTCAAGAAGGATGGTCAAAGTGCATTTTCCTCTCTTTACTACATTCAATTAAGTGGCCTTAATTAGAAGACAGTGTGTGCAATTCATTTGTGTTGTGATCACCAACTATCACTGCTTTCAGCATTTTTTGTATTCAATCTATTAGTTGTTAAAGTTTCTTAGTGGGGAAAAATGGGATGTACATGCCATGAAGTATTGATTACATGAATACAATGCGTAAAACATGTAACATTTTACAACTAACAGCATTTTCAGTAATTTTAATATTTCCCAGTAACTTCCTGAATGCATTTCCTTTTAATTGCCTTATAAATCAGTTTCCCCAACCTGGCAAAAGTTCTAATTTTAAGGACTATTCTGAGCATCTATTCTGGTTCACAATTTAAAATAAAAACATACCTATGTTAGAATCAGATTGAAAATCTTTTAAAGACACTGTGAGAGGTTTGTCTTTTCCTTGATGAATTTTTCGTTTTTCTTTTTTATGTATAGCCTTTGATGGAAGAGATGTATTTTCAACATGTTCATATTCCTATAACAGAATAAATAAATAAATATATATATATTTCTAATTATTTAAAAATGTATATAGTACACTTGTATCAAAACAAAATTAAGCATAAAAAGGAAATAAAACATATAACATTTTGATTGATACAATTTATTATTTTCGGATATTTCTCCAAATAGGTAAACTCTATTTAGCATTATACAATGAACTGCATAACATTATATAACATTAGTATAAACATTATTTTCTTAATTTGCTACTCACTTAATTGTCCCAAATGCTTTTATCCTTCATATGAAATAGCTCTAGTCCTGCCTTAGGCATGAAAGCCAATTGGGTAACCTTGGACCAGTCATTCTCTCTCTCAGCCCAACCCACCTCACAGGATTGTTGTTGTGGGGAAAATAGGAGGAGGAAGGAGTATTAGGAATGTTCGCTGCCTTGAATTACTTATAAAGTAATAAAAGTGGGATAAGAATCTAAAAAATGAATAACTTAAAATATGATTCTACAGTTTTACTCTCATGAATGTATTACTTCAGTGAATAGAAATGATCTTACTCACAGGGCTGAACAATTCAAATTTATCATATATATCTTAAATACTATATATCAATTAGTCGAGCATTCTCTTGTCATAGTATCCAGCTAGATCCCACTCAAGGAAATAAAAGCAGGATGTAAGCGTCAACATGTGTAGCCAATAATAGTTTTAACATCCATTAATTTCTCTAATAAGTTGCCTAAATTGTATTTTTTGTATTGTTGAATTCCATAGATTAACCAAAATTTGTAGACTATAAAGAAGAAATGTGAAATTAAATTATTTGTGGACTCAATAGTTTAGCTTCGTTGTATATTATTGTGTTCTAAGGAATTACCTATGAGGGTTCATAATAATAATAAAAATGATCAGGCATCTACAGGCAAAATGAAACCACGGCCAAAATTTCTACCAGACTTTGTGTTTCATTTTTCCTGGACAAATAAGCAGTGTGCTTCAAAGTTTGAGAAACATTGTGTTGGGAGAGAGACTGTCCAAGCCAGGGGAAGGAGTCAAATGGGGAATTAACCTAGATTCCCTACATGGCCCAAGAGGCTGAAGACTGACCCCCCTTTTGAATGCCATTGAACTTTATCTAGACTTACCAGGCTTGAGCAATAAACCAACTAAATGAACTTTTCACATGTGAGTCTTCTTGTTTGCAACTGACATATTATAATGTAATACTTAAAATTTAATAATTTACTTATAAAAAGTGGTCTGTTTGATTGATTGTAGAAACATAAAACCTGTATAATCATAGTCATATTAATGGGCCATATGAAGGGGGCTTACACATAACTTATCGTAGGGGTCACAATACCACAATGTTTAAGAATCATTCTTCTAATTTTTTATTTATTCTTTTTATTGAAGCAATTTATAAATGCTGTCAAATAGAATTATTCCATATAAAACACAACCTTTCTGGACTACACTGGGGAAGATATAAACAGAAAAGGTATATATTGTCTTCTCTTATAATGCACAATTAGTTTTATTTCTGGTCAAAATATTTGAAGAAAATATGAAAAACACCCAACAGTCTCTTACATATTTCCTCTAACATATAAATTGAGGCAACATAAGAAACTGATTGCTTTTATTGTTGATAAATTTGTTACAGCAAGACACTGAAAGCTATTCAACATCTTTCATTAGAGCAGCGGCATTTAGAAGCATGAGAAATTGCTATGGGTGAAAAACTGACAACAAAGAACTGAGCATGGAAGTCTGAATCTAGTTTACAAACCTGGGATTGCTTGGTGATGTGCCAATGAGGTAGTAACCAGTTGCAATTGCGCTTAGCTTGCAAAACTAGGAAAATTCAACTGGGAGCTACAATCTGCAAATTTAGCACTTCAACTTCTCATATTTCTTATGATCATTTCTGATTTTGTATTTTCTGTTTTTTTTTAAAGAATCCAGATAACTTAAAATATGTACAGGGAAGTTTAACAAAGATGACTAGGAAATTTTAAAAATCTATAAACAAAAATCTCTTTAAATAAAAAAAGAATCAGTTGTCTTTGACAAGAGAAAGGCTGAACAAAAATATGAAAGAATCAAGTACCTGAAACCTTTCACTGAAAAGAAGTCAATCTATTTCCTGTAACTCCAGATTTCAACTGAACATCAGGAAAAAAACTCGCTTAAGGACAATTCAGTAATGAATGTTCAGTGAGGTAGAGAGCTTTGTGTCTTTATCTATATTCAAGCAGGGTATGGATAGCTACCAATGAAGGATACTTTAATTTTTGCATACAATAATTGTATGCCTTACACAGCCCAAACAGCTCTTTTAACTTTCAATTCTATGCTTTAATACCCATCCCTTTAAAAAGTTAGAAAAAAAGCAAAGGTGTCCAATAGGTAGCATCTTAATAAACATGGACACTAACAGCCAAATGGCTGCTCACAGATATATCTGGTGAGAATACCAATGTTAATGTTGCCAGAGTAGAAGCATTGAGGTTTTTGTTGGGCAAAGAACAAAAGCATGTCACCTATACGTGCCCAGATTTATTTTGGTTCTTACAAGAAAAGAGGATTACAAAGAAAAAGGTTATCTACACATCTGAACGTCCTGAATGTTTCTGAGAGAGTTTGAGAGCTTTACATACATCCAGAGTATGCCTTCTGTCCTGGTTCAACATGATGGACAAACTCCAAAATCTTTTTTTAAAATTTGATTTATATGCTGCCCTTCTCCGAAGACTCAGGGCGGCTTACAATGCATTAAGCAATAGCCTTCATACTTTTGTATATTTATACAAAGTCAGCTTATTGCCCCCACAAGCTGGGTCCTCATTTTACCTACCTTAGAAAGGATGGAAGGCTGAGTCAACCTTGATCTTAGCTGTAATCAACTCTTTGCAATAGTAAGCTGTAACCCTTCCCTAATAGCATCATTCAGAAAACAGAAGAAATATGATATCCGATAGATAATTTTTACCTTTTCTCTTATGACAAAGAAACAAAAAGGTCTAGGTGATTTCATAGCTGTTTAATGTGTTTCCATCTAGGTGCTTTAGATGTCTGTAAAACTCCAGTCTCACCTACTTGTGCCTTAAATATGTGCTGTTCAGTCTTCAGTCATGAGGGTTCAGCCATTCTGTATCCAGATGGAAGAAAGGACCTTGGCCAAATATCTTGCAACTGGCAGCTGCTTCATTCCTGTTGATATGAGTCTTTGCAGTTACATTGTCACCAATATCAGCATATGCTTGCCCCTCAGCCCAAACAGGAAAGCCAGTAGTTCTTATCACTTTATACTATGGAAATCTGAGGTAGATGCCCAGTTTCGTGCCAGTAAGCCCTCCCAATATATATTCCTCAGCTTTTGATACTAATATTTCTTTTATTGTTATTTCTTTCCCTTAAGGGAATTGTTCTTCTCAAAAACTGTTGATGTCCATCATGTCAGAGATGTTTTCACTTAGACAAGACTCTGATGAGTAGCACTTGTAGCACTGAAAGGCAATGCTCCATTTAGGTGATGATTCTTTGGTCTTGATTCCCTGCCAATGAGGGCAGGAAAACGAGGTATAAAATACAGGATGTGAGAACTGTTCTAATTGCAGAGCTATCTTCTTCAAGGAAACTGTGGAATCTGCTATATTTTACTGAAACGCCATGAGATTCCCAATATCCAAAGTGTGAATTTAAGATGGACAGCAGTTTTGTAACTATCTTGGAAGCTGAGAACTCAAAGAGTGAGGATGTTCACTGAAATGTATTTGATATATAAACCAGAGAAACTTGCAATGTCTTCAAAGGGTGGAACTATGTATTTAGGCCTCTATGAGATCACCAAAGTGATAAAGTCTCCTTTCAGTACAGCACATTTGAATGATCTGAACATCTCCATACAAACTGATGTGACTTTACATGCTTCTTGAGGCCTTTAGAATCTAATATGACTCTTCCATTCCATTTTCTTGGGACTAAAACAAAAATTGAATATATGCCTGAGATCCTGTTGTTTGAAGGAAGTGCTGCTTATCAGATGAATGGAACTTTTATTCCTTTTAAAATTTTAAAGACAGGAAAAACATGTTGAATTTTTGAAAACAGTTCAAAAGTACAGCCCTCCTTGACAGTGCATGGGCTCAGTGATCCAACATAAACACTTCACAGGAGACTACAAACTACTAGAATCTTTCCTACTACTAAGTGTAGGATTGTCATGCTACGTTCTATCACTTATTGTAGCTTGAGGAAGCAGGCTTTGGGGATGGGTTTTATTCTTGCTGCTCATTTTATCTAAAATTTTATTATTTAAATTGTTTAACCTAGTAGTATTTATACTTTTCATTACATGTTCATAAGAAAGGAAAATAATTATTGGGTGATTATAAGCATAAAAATTATCTAACCTTAAGTGAAAGGGTAAAATTCTCTGCTACTATGTTCACTATTTCTGCTTCTTGGCTGAGGTGAAATGGAGCAAAAATAATTCTAGTCATTTCTCATGTCTTCTTATACTCTTTTATTTCAACATGCATGCCATGAAGAAGCTCTAAAGACACTATGCCCCATTATGGAGAATAATTTGGTAGTTCTTTAATAAGAAATTCTGCCACATCATTAGTTCTCATAGTTTTTGCAGCAGCTTATATGATATCACCACATAGGAAACTCAATCTAAAAGTCTGGCACTGCCTTCTAGAGTATGTAGGAAGAAAACCCAGTCATGAATATCTCCTTGGCTGCAAGAAAGCAGTTCCTTCTCTGAAAAGAAAAATGTATTACAATTGTTGACTTAATGACTAAGTCTGAAGTTTACAGGATTTGAGGACAAAAGATTCCTGTCATCAGAATTCCTTATGGTCTTATTTTTATCCTTGAAACCCACGGTACCAGAACCCATCACAGCTACTAGGCAATTGGTCACAATGTACAGCTATTAGGTGGATACCTATGGGGTTTCTTAGCCTGGTAGAGGGTAATTTGATCAAGAAAGGCTTACTCTACTGTCTATAAGGAAGATAAGGACCTACGGAATTGATTTCTGAAGAACTGTGCTTCTCCAACTACCCTTATAGTGTCTTTTCATCATTCAGATAACGTATAGTTATTGAACGCTGGAATTCTTGCAGATAATTCTTTTCTGGGAAACAAAATTTTATTGGAAGCTGAAATTGCATCTCAGATGACTCTACGTCTTCCAAAAGAAAACCATCATGTCTGGAATCGCCTCATCAGAAAGCATTTTCTCTCTCTTATCTATTGGAAATATAAGAGAATTTGGGGAGCAAATCAAAAGGAACCTCAAACAAGAGACTATTGGGCTAACTAAACTATTGGATCAGTTATGCAGCAATTTTGCTGTTAGAGCCTCTTTGTATCTGCAAGTTGAATTGTGATCAGCTAGAGTTTAGTGCTTTTTAAATTTCTTCCCTTATCAGTTCCTTCATGGTAGGTGGTTTATCCAGTCTTATGGCCCTGAGTGGAAGAATTCCTTATCTCAAATGAAAAAGGGCAGAGCCACTGCTCAAAAATGTTTCCCAAACAAATCCTCTCTTTCAAACTTTATCTATTTCCAAATACAATTCAGTTAGTATTCTGAATATGTTTATCAGTATCCCAACTAAGTACATTTATCACTAACTCAGCAGAGCCACCGTAACTGATCACTTTGCCATCCGGACCTTCTTCTGCATCACAGCAAACAGCGGTGACACTTTATTGAATGAACAATCAAAGCACATAGGTTTTGCTTCCTTTTTCCTTGTCCTGACTTCAGACTTATCTCCAACCCTACCCTGTGATTGGCAATTCCTGTTTGAATGCCTAAAATATATGCAGGAAAAGTACATGTTTTGATTTCCTCCTTGGAAGGTCTATTATACTATTGTAAATTCAAGCCCCAATTCATCCCTCATAGCTTACACTGAGTTCTTCTTAGCAAAAAGGTATTTTAAAGAGAGAAAATAATATACCTAGGAAATGTATATAGGTACATTTTTAAAAAATTAAGATTCTTTTTAAAGGTAAGTAGATAGATAGATAGATAGATAGATAGATAGATAGATAGATAGATAGATAGATAGATAGATAGATAAGATAAGATAAGATAAGATAAGATAAGATAAGATAAGATAAGATAAGATAAGATAAGATAAGATAAGATAAGATATTTGAGTATTTCTATTATGCTGGGAATACTTTTCCTACTAAAACAGAAGTCAACTTTATTACAATATTATTACAGAGATTCTTATAATTTATTTTTACAAAATCAGCTATATAATTAGCAATGGAACACTTGCCACCCATATTTTGAACTGTGATCTAAAATTAGAGAAGATCTAATTACATTTTGCTACTCTAATTCCAATATCATACTGAAAAACAACTCTTTTATAGATTACTTTCTTCTACATGGGACATAAGAAACTGATAGATAATTGTATTTTCTGCAAGCACCTGAAGAATCCACTGCTATATGGAATAAATCAGAAAGGGCTCAATACATTTGTAATAGAAAGGCAGTATCACCGGTTTTCAGGAACAAGTTTCACACTGTTGTATATATTTTATTCATCTTTCTTCTGCCTTAAACAAAAATTGTAGTTTGTTGTTCCCAGACAAATTAAACCAGAAGGCGGTTTTTGTTGTTTGTTTATAGATCCTGATTTTTTGGACCAAGCAGAATCCCAGATGTAACAGAAAGCTATCATTTCTTCATTTCTTAATTCTAATAATTAGAACAAAACTGAAATGAGAAGAATGTAGGTATACGAATGCACAGCTGACTAATATGTTAGTTCTAATTTATGGTTCTATGATTTGATTAGTATTTTTCAGATGAAATAATAAATGCCTATAGTTTACTGATAAATCTGTTTAGTATACACTTTGTTTAAATTGAAATTATGTAATTTAGATTAATATTTTATCAATTGATTCAGGCATTTTATAATTAGTTTCCAATTTGATAATACTATATTTTAATATAAGCTATGACAAAAGATTAATGATTCCTTCTTTTCTGATGTTTTTATATTCTCACACATAATTTTTATCAAAGATGTTTCAAAACAACACTGAGGTTAGATTGGTAAGCCAGTTTATTTAATCAACTCATGTTGAATCATATAAAACGTGTACATGTATGTACAGGTAGTCTTTAGGACTGGACCTGCTGGCAATTGGGACTTGAAATTCCACTGTTACACGATGTAGTTCTGAATATCACATCACATTGCTTAGTGGTGGCAATCCAGGCAGTGCTGATTGCTGTCGTAACCCCAGAACGTATGACTTGTTAAACAAGGAACTCACTTGACCATGACATGAGATGGGTGTCGGCAAGCAAGCTGGCAGGTGAGAGCTATGGATGTGTGAGTGCCACAGGCAGCCAGGAGTTGTGGGAAGGCACTATGAAATATGAGCGGGTAGAACCTACAGAATACAAGCAGGCAGTGAACAAGAGGTGACAATGGGAGTGACTTGTGACCCTCCTGCCAGTTTTTCCATTGATTTTGAGGGAAGCGAGCACAGAAGGTCATAAATGGCAATGGCTTGACCACAGAAACCTGGAACTGTTTTAATTACAAGACATTTGTCTATATTGCAGTCACCGTGAAGGCTGCAACTTCAAGAAAAATTGAAAGTCCACCCACGTTCAACACCCTTATAACTCTAAATGGTCACTGAATGAGTGGTTGTAACTTGAAGACTACCTATATATAGGAAGAAATTTTAGTGCAAGAAAAACAAAGTCCTATCTTTGTTTTTATTTTTTTGTTGTTCAGACAAGATTTGAAAACACTTTTGAAAATTTTTTAAATATGATATGATATTATGAACTAAGGCTTTCTTTCCTGACAATATTTAAATATTGTTAAGCTTCTCAAGACTTTTCTACATTAAGAAAATAATTGATATTACAGTAGATCCAGGATCTGGAATGGATATTTATTATGCTTTAATCTTAATGAAAGTAAGAAATACCTTTCTGTGTTCTTCATATTCCAGTTTGCTTAAAAGTAAAGCTTTTTCAAGGTCTGCTTCAAACATTTCAGAAGTCAGCTGAAAATACAAGGCAGGAAAGCAGATATTGTGACAAACATTTATTTAAATATACATAACCTTTAATTAAAACTATTTTTCACTGTCCTTTACTATATTCCTTAAGTGAAATTAAGAAGACTAGGATAAAAATGGTAAAATCTTCTCCTGTGAAATAAATGTATGTAGCAGCATGGGTATAAATACAATGTATGCTGGATCTACAAAACATTTTTCTCATCATTTAAGTCTTTAGTAAGATTTTGCGGAGAATAGTAAAAGCAACTACAGCTACTGATGTTGAACCGTTCCAAATTCAAAAATATAGTAATATAAATTCTGAATTAAGGAAGATTTTGCTGTAACTCAGGGTTCTCTAAAGTAGTCTGGCTGAATGTCAAAAAGAGGTCAATAAATGGGGAACAATAGGAACTTGGACAAGTGTGGTGATTTATGACTAAAATTCACCAATCGCCAACCAAATATCAGTGTTCATTTTGATGGTCATCAGATGTATCCTTCCCATTAATGATATCAAGTTACAAGTTTAAAAAGGTTATGTTAAATCCTGTATTTTTGGTATTTCAAATATTACTTTTTTAAAAAAAGATTATTATTTATTATACTGTAGTTGCTATTGTTATTCATAAAGTAATTTTTTCATATAATTTATGTTTGGAGATTGATAAACCACCTTAAACTTAATAAAAAGGTTGATGAGCTGAAAGGTTTGGAGATCCCTACTCTAAATAAATTTGCTCAAGACTGCAGTCAATTGCATACAAATTCTATGCATGCGTACCCAGAATTATATTTATAGGACTTACTTTCAGGTATATGCAAACCTTAGGCTGCAGTTTATATCTACTTTTTTGCAAGAAGATCTAAGCATAGCACAAGTAAGAGCCAATGTGATATAGTGATTATGATGCTAGGTTGGCATTGGAGGGCCATGAGTTCAAGTCTATGTTCAGTCATGGAACCACACAAGGTGACTTTGGGACAGCCACTCTCTCTTTTGAGGCCAACCTGCTTAAAGTTGTAGCTGTGGCAAAATAAGGAAGGAGTGCTAGAATTTTGCAGTAATGTATTGAAAAGTAAAATACTGAAGTACCTGCTCATCTCTTTGCCTCCACTGTTGCCAATCCTCTTCCTGGGAGTCTTTCCTCCCTGTGTGGTTGAAAGCTTGTTCTTGCAAAGAGAAGCTGGCTCCATGAGAGGCTTTGGGAGGAATTTTTTTAAAAGCAAGATTTCTGAGCTAAAAAAAAGGGAGAAGAATGAACTTTTTTCACATATGAAAGAATGACTCATTGAAACTATTTTCACAGTTTAGCTGTATGGTGATTTATTTCTCTTATTAATAATTTAGGGTTTTTTCCAATTTGACCCACACTTAACCTCATTTGCTTCACTCTGCTGCTGCTCCTTCTTTTTCCTCCTCTTTTCCTTTTTCTTTTCATTTATAGTCGACTTGTTGCCTGCAGTTTGCGTCTTTCTACCACTTTGATTACTTCTTCCCTTTCCAGATTCTGAATCAGAGCCACTGCCACTATCAACTTGCAAAAGAGCAAATCTAGATGCAGTTGTAGGGACTGAACTAATTACAGCAGAAGCCATTTTAGTGCTGCAAGTGTCTGAAAACAGATCTCCAAATCACGATATTTCCTGGAACAAGAAGAATGTAATAGTAAATTATAGACTCCTTATGGTTCAGCATAAATAAAATGACAATCATAGCTATTTTGACCAGGCATAGAAACTAAGCATGATCAAAACACTAAAAGTACATTTCAATCTTTACTTGTGTAAGATACAGGAAAACAATTAATAATTTTTCAGTAAGTTGTATTACCTAGTACAATTGTATCCTGGAAGGTTCTAAATAAGTGTTTTTCAAACTTGGCAAATGTAAGACATGGAAATTTCAACTCCTAAAATTTTCAGAAAGCTGACTGAGGAATTCTGGGAGTTAAAGTCCACATATTTTACAGTTAAGTTTGAAAAAAAAACTTCTTTTGCTAAGACAAGTGCAAATATTTTTATAATTAATATGACCAGAAGTATTTTCCCCAAAAAACAATTCTAGGAAGCTTGCCTAAATGGTAGGAATTTTTTGGAGAAAAAATACGTAAAATTGAAATAAAAGTACTTACAAGGGAAAATGAAATCTCAAAATAATTATTGGTAAATATAAAGCAAAGACTCATGAGGTGATGCTTATTTCCTGACATTTATTTGTTAGATTTTTTTTTTACCCTGCCTTCTCCAAACCTGCCACTCATTTAGATGATGAATTACTGTAGCTGCTGTCACTTTATTCTTAATGAGAACTATAAGAGTCTTCATAGATTGTTTCTAGTGACTTGCATAAAAATATAGAATGATTTTAATTTGAGAGTTATCCGGAAATGTGTTGATGCTTTAATTATTCAATTAGAAAGATATATAATTATTTTTATATAGCAAACACAAAAATATCTGTAATAAAAATACGCCTTATATTAAATTTTGCAGTATCTGAATCTGAGAGGAGCTCCATATTATTTTATAAAAATATAAATAAGACATAGATGCTTTCTCTACTTTCTGATGAAAACAAGTAACAGGTTATTTCTGTATCTTTGATCTTCAACTGAGAATAAATGCTATAGCCAGGATGATATTCCCCTATTATTTCAGACACTGTATTTCAGATGCTGCAATTTAATAAGCTAGTTTATATTTATGCCTCAAAGCAGGTGTTAATTTTTTGTCTCCAGGAATGTCCACAAAACTTTACTATTTTTGCTTCCAATTTCTTTTGTAAAAATTATTCGTTTAATACTTTTCTTTTAAAAAAAACTTCAGCTATGGTATTTATATTTCTTGTCAAGAAATACTAAGTCAAACAATTTACGTAACATAAAATGAGCATTAAAATGAGCATTAAACTATCTGCATATTTTAACACCCTGTGTGGACTGAATTGGAAAGTCTTCCAAAAATTTCGCAAAATGAAGTAATGGGAATTTATTTTATTCTTCAAATAGCTCATGAAAGCTGAAATCCTTTTTTAAAATCTGTTAAAACAGTGTATGTTATTTAATTAGTAGGAAGTATCCAATTAAAAGAATCCTTTTGTTACTCAATTTGAAAGAAAACACTTGTCTTCACCAAAAGCCTTGGACAGGATATTTACTGTTTATAGACAGGAGGGCATAGATAATCTAGTCCAAAATAATGCTTGAAGTTGTGCTGTAAGAGAATAAGTGCCAAGAGCTATCAGCCCATTCTTGGTCACCAGAAAATTATACCACCATGAAATTGGATGCCCAATTGGTGATGCCTCTCCTCTTTCTTCCTTCAAGGCAATAGGTAACAAAAACGAATTTTATATTCCTAGCTACTGTTCTGCAGGTAGATGGTTTCCTAATATGGATGCTCTAATCACTGATATCATAGCTGATTTAAACCCATTTCACCCCTAGGCTGCGAATGAGATAAATAAAAGCTAAAGGCAACACTTTGTGAAATGATTAGGTGCAAAGTGGGAGCTAGAACATCCTTTTTTCCCTTCCATGAAAAAATGAAGGTGAACAGCTCCAAACTTGACCATTAGAGAGAATGTCCTCAGCATTTCACTCCCAAGTAATACTTTCCCAAAGCTCTGTTTGTTCAAATCAACAAATTAGGCCCTTTTTCTCCTCAGGAAAAATGATGGCCTGGCTATCACCAAGTTTTAACCCCGGGAGTTTTGCTACGAATCAGTTGTGGCTCCTTGTATTGCTTGCCTTCCGCGAGAGCCTTCGCTCAGTTTCAATCTTGGTCGTGAAAGTAAAAGGCGCCGCTTTTCCTTGTGAAAATAAAAATTAACGGGGTTCCTTTACTCCAGGACCGGGTCACTTCCAATAAACACGGCCAGGCCGACCTACAGCCATACCAGCGAGCCTTGGGCGTCCTCGCGTCCCCTTTCTTCGCCACACCTCCCCCCAGCCCAACCTTTTGCGCTCCCCTTTCCCCGAGAGGATTTGGGGGGGGGGGGGGCGCAGTCATTTCTTGCTCTTTCGGCTCTTTCCGAGGGGGACTCCACACAGAAGCGGTAAAGGAGAGAAGTAAGAGCCCTCACCCGCCTTTCTGAGCCCAAAAGCCGCCCTCGGGTGAGCAGACGGGGCGACGGCGGCTTCCCTGCAGGCTAAGCGGGCAGTTGCCGGCGTCTAGAAAACGGCTCGGACGTTGTGGGCGCCAGAGAGCTCGCGGAAACGGCGGGCGGCGGCGGCGGCAGCAGCAACGGGCGAAGTGGGCGCGCGGAGAAGCGGCAGGGCTTTGCCAGCGGGAGCGCGCGGACGTGCTTCGCTCGGGCGCTCGCTCGCTCGCTCGCAGTTTGTTTACGTCTCGAGTCGGCCAGCTGGTTATACAGTACACCAGAAAGGGGCAGCTGACGCATGCGCAAACCAAGTGCGTTTGTGACGTAGCGAGACCACGAGGAGACCCCCGTGGCTGGGTTTGCGGCGGCTGGCGGGAGCTCGGGGTGAGGCGATGGATGGGCGGCTGGCGGGTCGAATAAGAAAGAAGGGCGAGAGAGGCTTGCTTGGTTCCCAAATCCACATCTACGAGATAACAAATGAAGTTGAGAAAACTAAAGGACCGAAATACTTTCAAGTTCCTCGGATGGTCACGCCTGGCAGCTGAAGTCTTGCGCTGCTCACCTTACCGGCCAGGTTGCTCGATGTGCCTAATTGTTCTGCGATACCAGTGGCGCTGGATACTGGTGGGAAGAGATGGCAGCAGCACTGGAGGTAAACGACTTCAAGCTATTGAGAAGTTTGCTGCTGGGAAACGTGTAGCGCCGTTCTAATGTATCGCTTTTTTATTTCGTAGCTTCACATAAAATGCATCACTGAAAATTATTATTTATTCATTAAACATGAATCTCAGCCAACTGAACATTCAAAAATGCATCACAAATACCATTGACTTCTTCTTCTTATTATTATTATCATCATCATCATCCATTGTCATCGGGGCACTTGGTACCATATCCAAGAATTTTACAAAACACATCAAGAAATTGCAGCTGCCTGCAATAACACCAAGGGAACTGTAAAAAACTGCTACTCAGAACATCATACATTTTAAGAAGATAGTTGGTTGATAACTAGGATGCTGGCAGCAACCTGTATCAACTATCAGTGCCAGTCAATGATATTTGTGATACATTTTTAAATGTTCAGTTGGCTGAGTTTCATGTTTAATGAATAAAAGACAACAACAACAACAATAATAATAATACTTTTCCATAGAAACCTCCTGCAAGCTGACTTAATATGAGCTTGTTTGTAGCATAGCATAGCATACCATCAATTTAGGGGATTTATTGGAGCTGCCCACTCCCATAGACTCTGGGCAGCATACAAACAGTAAAAGCAGTTAAAAACATACCATCCCGCAAGCAACCTAGATCCAAATAAAGCAAACCACAAACACATCAATCACAGATCTGAAACCAAAACCAGGTCAGAAACCCAGGAGAGAGGGCACCCTCCATATCTCTGAGGGAAGCTGTGCCAGAGGGCAAGAGCCAAGACAGACAAGACAGGCTTTCTCGGTCCTGCCAAATAGTAATATTTAATTGAGAGGGTCTCGTAGACACTCACTGTGCCCTAATGTACAAGTAGTCCTTGACTTACGGCCAAATTGAGCCCAAAATTTCTCTTGTTGAGACATTTGTTAAGTGAATTTTGCCCCATTTTACAACATTGTCTCACTTGTTAAGTGAATCACTGCAGTTGATAAATTAGTAACCTGATTGTTAAGTGAACCTGGCTTCCCCTTTGATTTTACATAGTCAGAAAGTTCAAAAGAACTTACATGATCCTGAGACACAGCAACAGTCATAAATATGAACCAGTTGCCAGCATCTGTATTTTGATCACATGATCATGGGGGTGCTGAAAATGTAACTGAAAAATGGTAATAAGTCACTTTTTTCAATGTCGTCGTAACTTTGAATGGTCACTATGCAAACTGTTGTAAGTCAAGGACTACCTGTATCTGGTGGGCAGCAACAGTTGGAGACAGGTGGTCCATCAGATAACCAGGATATATACCGTAAAGTTCTTTATATGTAACAGCTAGCACTTTGAATTGCACCTGGACGCCAATTGCCAACCAATACAGCTCCTGCATTAGTGGTTGCACATAAGTGTACTATGAGGCACCAAATATTGCAGTATGGGTGGGGGTTGGGGAGTTAAATTATGAATTTTTAAACTATGAACTTTAAATATTGTACACCACCTAAAGTCACACTGAGAATTGAGTGGTTATAGATATTTGATAATAAATAAATTTTATACAAGATGTAGTTTTCGCAAGGTACTCAAGGACATTTTAATTTAGAATGCATTACAATAATCAAGTCATAGGTGACCAGGGCATGAGTATCTGAACAGCCTCCCGGTTAGAGAAAAAACTGCAGAAGATGAACCTGTGGACAGACCCTGCTCACCACAACTGCCACCTGCTTTTTGAGAAGTAACTATGAGTACAAAAGGACCCCCAAGTTGTTCACCAGTCTAGAATAGGGAATTGGTACCCCATCCAAAGCCAACTATAGAAATATAATCAAGTTTGGAGATCAGGCAAACAGCTACATCCACTCAGTCTGGCCAGTATCTGAGCTGAAATCTATTCTGCCCCATCTGGACCTGAACAACCTCTAGACATTAAGCACATTAATAGCTTTACCTGCACAGTCCAGAATTGAAATATGAATTGGTATCAGTGGCATACTGATTATATCAGATTCCAGACTGACAGATAATCTCTCCTACCAGTTCTATGATGGCAGAACATGAAAAGAGATCAGGGCATGAATCTGATATACCTTAAGGCAGGAGTGTCCAACCTTGGGAACTTTAAGATTTGTGGACCTCAGCTCCCAAAATTATGAGAGTTGAAGTCCACAGGTCTTTAACATTGCCAAGAGTGGACATCCCTGTTTTATACACTTAATATATTTTTCATCTTTATCTTTTATTCCTCTTTATTATAGGAATACACTTTATAATTTATTATCTATCTTTTAGCAAGTTTTGAAGCAATTTCCCTTTAAGATATTTTATCATCACAGAGTATCTTGTGGCTTTACAGGCGCTACCCTGCATGTATTCAGATGTAGGATTTACCGATTGGATTGGGCACTTGGGAACAGATGGAATTACCGTGATGAAACCTGGGTAGCAGTGTCCTTACTCAACTCAATGGTGGTGCTGCTTGTAGTGTTCCTCAAGCTTATGTTTTGTGGATTTCTGTTACAACAACACATAAAAAGCTAGATTGAAGTGATGCTTTGGGGGTCCTCTTGACAGTGCACTAGTGGGGCTGCCAGTAACAACAATTGATTCAGAATGCAGCATTGTGGGTAGCTATATTTATACAACCAATGCATGTAACACCACTTCTTCATGAGCTGCAGGTCTAATTCAACATGCTGCTGGGCATGGCAGGAGTTGGAAGTCAGGTAAGACACACATCTCGCTTCTCCACCATGTCTTACTGACTTCCAGCTCCTGCCATGAACGGCAAGGGAGAGAGGGAGAAGAGACGGCAAGGGGAGTCCTGTCTCGCTCCATGCTCGCTCCACCACCCCACCCCTCCCCACCTGCCACTCCACCTCGCCAGCCGAGATCAGCAAGCCAGATTCAGGGAGCTGAACGCACTGCCACTGCTTGGGAAAAGAATGTGAGAAATGGACTCTCTCGCAGCACCTCCTCTCTCTCTTCTTCTCCCAAGTGGCAGCAATGCGTCCGACTCACCGAATCTGGCCTGCTGATCTCAGGCGGCAGCGGCTCTGACCCGATCCTCGCCTGCAATGGTACGGTCAAGAACCGGCTACGCTGATCCCACTTCATGGCTGCACAGACAGCCCGCACTGGCCACTGCTCGTAGCTCCGATGCCAATCCCCCTCCCCCAGTCCAGGTTGACAGGACTAGGGCTGGCAAGTTTTTTTTTTGCGGCCACTCTTTTTGTGGCCGCCACTAAGAGAAGAGGTGCGGGAGCTAGGGTTTGCGGGAGTGGCCTCTATGAGGTTGATGCACATGGATGGCAGGTGCATGTGGGGTTCACCCCTCCGCCTCACCTCCTCACCTCATGCTATTTGCACAGGAAGCAATGAAAAAATTGCCACAATTGCTGGAGGCAGCGGCCTGAGTGGCACCGGCAAAGCAGCTGGTCGGCACTCCGGCACCAGTCCCCCTGCCATGGGCCAAGGTATAGGGGCCTCCTAAACCTGCACCTCAAAAATAAGACCCCCCAATAAGGCCAAGAACATATTTTGGGGGTCAAAAGAAAATAAGACCCTTTTTTATTTTCAGGGAAACACGGTAGTTACACAATAGTCTGTAAAGCTCTTCAGGTCCATCCAAGTTTCTTGGGGGACCAATAATTTCCATTAATTGAATCTGCTCATTCCATGAGATCTGACAGGGTCTCATCTATAAAGCAATATAATCTGCTCGAGTCAAGAAAGACACTTACTTTATTGTACTGTCTATCCCAGTTACCCCTTGAAATTTGGATGGCTGCAATTCTTCTAGCCTTTTATAATACCTCCAAAAACCGATTTTTCTCCCCGAGTATTAAGCGAGGCTGGTGAATGAACTATTCTATAATAGTTTGATACAGAATGATTGTAGGCTAGGCTTGCATGTGTCATATTTTTTTTATTTATCCTTATTTGGCCTTGTTTTATATTAGTGTTTTAAACACATGTTAACTGTCCAGAGTTGCAATTATGAGTTGGGCAGCCATGTAAGTTGAATGAATGAATGAAAAAAAATGAACGGTATTGTATATGTTAATTACTTGTTTATATGAGTGTTCTCGTGTTTATATTTTTACATAGCAGACACTATGATAATATGATAAAATTTCCAATCATTATCAAATGAATCTAATGAAAAGTGAGTTTATCTGTCCACAAAATAATTCCTATTGCTAAGGTAATCTGATTTTTTTTCACTTTTTAATAAAAAAAATATTTAAATCTGAAATCATGTTTATTTTTACTTGGGAATTGAGTTCAGTGACCTTGTCCAATAAACATGGATGTTGCAGACAGATCACTAGAATAGGAAACTGGTTAAAAAACAATATTGCTGCCAGTTTCTAAGTGCCAGTGTACATACTACTTTTAGTAAACAAAACAGATGCCTGGAAATTATTACCCTTATATTATTTAAAACTCTCAACAATTATATTGATCCAGGTCAAGATGTCATTGGCTAGTTTCCCATTGGTGATGACCAAAGCATGGTGTTTGCGTGTGTATATCAAGAAAAACAATGAAAATAGTGGCTACACATAGCCTTTCCCATAAAATTCTGGACACATGGTATTTCTCATTTCAGTCATTACTTATTCCAGTGTTGTTGAAGAAAGGAAACAACCTCACATTTATTGAAGTATTCCGGTTTACAAGTTTCTAAGTATAAAATGTATCACTAAGTGAAAGATTTTAATTTCAGATCATAGTCAAAAACAATCAACAAAAATAAATAGGAAAAACACAGCTATAAAAATATCACTACTATTTACTTATTTCAAGGCTCAGTTCTAATACAATGATCTTGTTTGAGGAAATTTGCTGATCCATTGTACTCTAACATTTTTACTTTGTTTCTTCTTTCATGGAAATAGCTAAAACACAGAACTGCTATCTGTCATTTCTTAACTTTTTATCCAAGGAAATATGTTAGGGTGTTCCTCTCTTAATAAGTCTGGCTTATAATTCTGGCTTCTGAAGGCTAAAAGCTCAGTTTGGATAAAATAATAGCCTAGATAAAAATTCCCAAGCTTAAGCACAACTGCTGATAGGAGAAGCCAAATAGGGATAGGCAGTCTCCAAGCATTACCAAAACTCCACTCTCACATGCTCTGAATTGAACCAGTATGTCAAGAAATTTTTCAGATGATTCTAGCTTTAAAATAATATTTAATGCTTCTAAAATTGCATTTCAGAGATAATCTGTATTTCTGGTTGTGAAACTACTTACAAATGTACCATACACAAACAAATATGTTCCTTGGTAGAAAGATTTCTGAAAATTTGGTACTCTTTCCAGAAGTAAAAGGAAATCAACATTTATCTCTGCCCTTTTCACCAGCAGGCGCTTTTATTGGCTAGGAGTAACTTCTGTTCCTAAAATAATGACACAGGATCCAAATATTTTGAAAGAATTTGAAAGAGTTTCTGGCTTTATTTTAATTAGTAGATTTAGCTTCATCTTGGGTTAAACACTGGAATGTACAGATATTCTCTGACATAGCAAAATAATTTTTATTACACTTCAATTGAATGAGTTCATCCCCGTCTGTATAAACAATCACTGAAATAGATTTAATGTTGATTATAGAAATAAAAATTTAAAAAAATATTTACTTTAAAAATTGTCAAAATTATACTAGTAACAGTTCCAGGCCTAGTTCAAATATGATTTTTATAGCCATGTAAGTTAAGGATAAGGTTTGCATTTGAGATGTAAATGTGTGTTTATTTTAAATAGGGATTTTCAATTTTTTCCTTTTGTTAACTACTTAATATCTTAGAAAAATAGTTTTTGAAGAACATTTCTACTTCATTGTATGCTGTCCATATCTATATGGGTGTCAGGAGAATTGATTTATCTAAAAATTATCAATTACAAATAAAATGATAGCCCTTTCTTCACTATGTTGTTTTTTCATGAACATGGAAGGTATTGAGTACTTCGTTATTTATGTTTCTTTGTTCTCACTAGTATGCTACCAGGATTATGTGAACCAGTTCTCTATATTATGCTGCATAGTATAATGCTGCACAATACCAAAAGAATAACAACCTATATTAATAAAAATGTAAGTAAAAAATTATTTAAAGACAAAATTCTTCCCCTTTGTATACTACCATGCCAGTGCCAAAAAGGAATTAGATTTCTTAAAAGCAAAATGAAAGACCAAGGTGAAGAATAACTGCTAACAATAATTTATACAAACATTGTAACTTCTTGAAATAGTGTGGAAAAGTAAGAAACTGCAAAATTACTTTCTGAATTGTCATCTGAATTACATAGTATGGTCATGAGATTTTCTAGGCATTTCAATGGAATCTGCAGCAATAGAATTTATAATAGCTCGTCTTGATAAAAGCTCAGAAACTGGGATATGGCGTAATTCTTTACGGGAAAATTTTACTGGAGTCATTCCTTGAAGTTGGGTCACTGGGTTGCCTGTCTGTGAATGAGTAAATGCTTGTGAATGAGATTTCATGAAATGTTGTACTTTCCCTGTTGGCTCCTCACGATTATTAGAGGTAGAGAGTACTGCTTCTGCAACATCCTCTTCAAGTGTTTCTGGTGAAGTCTGCTGTGTTCCTATATCACCTACAGTGTAGGTTATTTCTTTCAATTTCCCTACAGTTTGGGGTCTCTGTCCATGTTCTTCTAAAGAAATACTTGTTTCTTCTTGATTTAGCATCCCATCATTAGAAGCATAACCTAAAATGGAATATTCAAAGCAACAATTAACTTAAATGCTTAAAGATAAATATTACAGTTTTTACCGTTATAAATGTTAGTTGATTCAACACTATTATTGTAAAATGACCTGATTGTGCAATTAAAAGTTAATAAAGAAGAATATTGGCATTTGGATCTTGCATTACCCTTTCATTTATGGAAATGACTCTAAACCTGAAGCTTTCATTAGTGGAAATGTGTTCATTTGTGTGCGTATGTGTCAGAAGGAGTCAGATGACATTCAATTTTGAGATATTGTCCCTGATGCTGCCAGTACCTCTATATCTTTCCAAAGGACACTTATGGAATTTAAAATCAAAACCAGAGACTGCATTTGCTAAAATTAAAAATCTCTTATCTGAAATCTTGGTTTGTTATCTGAAAATTAAAATTTAACTTTTGCCTTGAAAAGAAATATAAAGTATATTTTAAAACTATTATAAATAAAACAAATGTAAAAAAATCCATACTGTCTATAATCTACAAATATAACATTGCAGTCCAATCCCACTCAATGAGATAGGTAGTACTTAAATTTGATAGATAGATGGATCAGTAGATAGCAGGTAGATAATAGAGGGATAGAGAGATCTTTATGGAACTTTTTTCTTAATGTGGGTTACTAAGTTTTAGCTATATTAGGATTTTAGCTCTAATATTCATACTTTTACTTTGTTTAGAGTGATATGTTGCTTCTCCAACAATATCCTTTAATTTCTTCTTTAACTCTCGGCTGGTTTTCTTATAAAAAAACAAATCTCGTTCCAACTGCTGAACTTTAGCTTCATAGGCTTTAATAGTTTCTGCAATATTTTCACCTTCTTGGTCTAAAAAAAGACAGAAATTTGTTTTATTACATTCCATTGCATATATTACAACTCGATGAACAAAGCTACTTTTATTTTGCATCTTGCTAGCATTTTGTCTCCAACAAAATGCTAGCAATAGCATTTTGATATGAAAAATAATACATTTAAATATTTAAAACAACCCCTATGATTTTAAAGTTATTGAAAAACGAATAGCCATGGATAAAAAAACAAAACATAATTGAAGCACCTAACAAAAAGTAGTTAATTGAACTTGTGAGAATTAGAAAAATATGGAGTCATTCGTGTTTTAAAAAAGCAGAAAATTGCACCTATCATAAAGTAATAATTTACTGACAGAAAGACAGCCATTAACAAGTTCGAAAATTACTTTTTAAGCAATAATGAGATTAACTTGGAAGAGGCACATCTTGATGAACCTGAGGCTATTGTACCCAGGTACAGATAGTTGAATGATGGTTCAGAGTTAACCATGGTGCTAAAAAAGTGATTTACAACCTCTTCTCAAAGTTATGATGACTGCATCTCCCCCATAGTCATTGATCACAATTTAAACACCTAACAAACTGGCTTACATTTACAACAAATGCAATGCCCTATGGTCACAATATGTTTCCTTCCCATCCCTTCCAGCTCTATTCTGATTCTGATTCATCTGCATTTCAAAAAGCAAAGTCAATGGGGAAAACCAGATTTGCTTAACAACCACATGCTTCACTTAATCATGTGATTCATTTAATGACTGAGGTAAAAATGGTCATAAAATTTAGTCCAATCACATAATGACCGCATCCAGTCCCAAATGTGGTTATAAGCCAAAGACTAATGGTATTTTCCTCTATAAATTGTAGATACCAAGATTCTATTCCCCTTGTAAAGGAGGTCTTCAAAAAATTTTCCCTTTCCCGCTGTGGTCTTAATTCTGACCTTGCTACTGAATAACTGACATGAGACTAGGAGAAATGGAGCTTTGAAACAATTATCTCCCCTTTTCATCAGTTTTAATATTCAATTAATGAATTTCTGTTCATAGAAAAAGAAAGAAGTCAAATCTTGACTTCTTGTGTCTAGTTATGTATGGAATATGTTAAAAGAATATGAATAACCAAAGCATGTTTATCTGAGTTTATTACAACTGACATTTTAAAGCAAGAGCTAATATAATAAGTGTCTCATAACTCTTTGTCTCTAGTACTATGAATTGTAATTTGTGGGTAAGCTATGGCAGTAACAATATTTTTAAGGTTTTATATTTTACATTAATGTTCAAATATTTAATCTTATATATTGACTCTAATGAATATCCCGCATTAGATGGGAATATGAAAATGGTAAGTATATATTTAAAATTAATTTTGTTATTTCAAATATAAGGAGCAAACATAGCTCTGTGATACATACAGAAAAAATCAGATTCATAAGACCAGTTAGGACCTATCAAATTTTCATTCTCTTTGAGTAGTTCTAATAAAGGTCTTATCTTGTTGGATGAGAACTATTTCCCACTGTGTCTAACCAGATGCAAGATCCAATACCTTTACAGTGAAGTAGTATCAACTGAATCTTTTGTTCATGTTCTTTTTGTTGAAGGGTAAGGCGCCTGTCACATTGCAGCATGAGATGTTCAAGTGCCAATTCAAGTTCTCTTATTATATTTTCTTGTTCCATTGCCCTCATTCTCAGTTCTTCAGACTGCACTTGCAATTTACGTTCACTCTCACGAAGTCGAACAACCTAAAAATAAATAATATTCTTTTTGTAAAAGTCTGTTTGAATATAAATTTAATACATTGTTGCTCAGTATAATTTTTAAAAAATCAATTTGTAAGCTTAAACAGGGATTGTTAATCATCTAATTCAAATGTGCTATGAAACGTATGTTTATAAAACATCAGTGGTTTCACTGCTGTCAGTGTTATAACACATAATTTACCAGAAACAAAATATTTTTAGATGATTTATGATACATGCACTCAGATAGAATGGCTACTTTTTAAGTATGTGTTATAATTTAAATTCAGAGAATAATAGAATATATATGTCGGGAGGGAAATCCTCTCTGTGTCTGATGTAAGAATCCAAAAACAAATACAGTAACCAGTTTTTGTATTGTGTATTTTCATACAAATTTTATTTTTATACAACTCCTATGTTCATAAATTATCAGAAGTACATCAGATAGCTATTTTGTACCAAGAAAAAGAACAGGCCGAATCTTCATTGCTGAATACTATTTTGACAAACCTTGTTAAAATACTTTAAAAGAATTGCACGCAGTTCAGAAGCGGACAATGATATCAATTTTCCCATCACACTGGCTTCACTTTGTGTAAGGATCTGTGATGAGACTCTGATTGAGTTTTGATGGTTTTGTATGCTTTCATTTTTATAAGCAATGGCCGCTTCCAAGGTTTCAATTCCTTCCTCAAGCTGGAATAAAACATGCTCTTCCTAGGAAGAAAGAAAGCAAAAATGTCCAATGTATTACAATAAATCTGAAGGTTATGAATAATAATTAATCTCACAATTCTTGTGAATATGAACATTGTGTAATACAATATTATAGTTATATTTATATATACTATAAATATATATATAATTATGTGCTGCAAGAAATGTTGAAGTCTAATTATGGCATTCAGTTATTACAGTAACTTTCAAACTATTTTGAAGAACTCATAGGTTCTTCAGAAGCCTATCAGATGCTTCTTAGGGAAAGCAGAAATAGTATATAAATATCTATAGAAAAGGAACCAATTCTCAAATTTCTCGTCTATTGTGTTTGAATAAAGTCTCTTCTGTCTATAATGGAAGTAAGTATACAAACAAATAGTTCAAAATGAGAGATATTTTTTATTTATTCTATTATTTTAAAATATTGTTCCCTAATTCTCCGTTTGTGGCTTTTTGTGATTGTTGCTACTTTTTTAGTAGTAGATATTTCTCTTTTTTAAGTTATAATCCAGAAAAGGAAAATAAAAAATAAAGAATAAGGGGTTTTCCTCTTTCTCAGTATCCTTAATTCTTTAGTCCTATTTGGCACTCCATAGTTCTATAATCATGTGATCTTTCACAACTTTCCCTTATCTCTTTGTTTAATGAAACTGCATTCCTTAGTTTAACAACTAAGCTGCTTTTTAGAAGCAGAGAAGAAAACACATAAACACAGAAAATGGGAGACGAGGGCATCTTTCCTTGGAGGTACTTTTTACTGTTCAATTTCTTCTGAAAGGTTTTAACAAAATACCTTGATTCTTTTTTTAAAAAAAATTACCAGCTCTATATATTACCAATTTGCCCACTAATTTGATTGCATTTTTCTATTTAACAGCAGCTAATAGATATCAAATAGATAATGACTTACTTCTGCTGATAACACTCTGCCATTTTTTAATTTCTCATCCACACTGTTTCTTCTTTTCAACAGTTGATCCTTTTCTTTTTGCAAAGCCTGAACCTCTTCAAAAATCCTCCCTTGTTCATCAGTGGCACTCCTTTGAAGCTGCTTATTTTTGTCACAAAGTTCTTGATCTAACATACTTAGACGGGTAGATAATTTCAAACTATCTTCATTGAGAGCCTATGAAATCACAAATGAAAATATCACCCCTTTAAGAACAATAATTTTGAAGAGAGATATAGCACTTTAAAGACTACCCAGTTTAATATGGCATAAGTCTTCATATAATATATTCTACTGGAAACGTTTTAGAAATTTAGAATGTCTTCATCCCTCCATGGCTGAACTAATAGTATCTATAATGAATATAAGATGCAGATAGGCTTTGGCCAGATTTTGTTTCTCTGATATCATGACCAATGGTTTCACCACAAATTCTTTAGCTTCTTTTGTGATTTCAAATTTAACTGGTCATCTGGTAAGAGCATCTACCATGTTGTGCTTGAGCTTTTGCTCAAACTAAAAGATAAATGAAAGGGAAGCATATGTCTTAGCAGTTTAACATTACAGACATGGGGGAAAGTGCAGAACTAAGGAGATGGAACAAGTTAAGCATTCCTGTCAGTGAGATCCCATGTCAGCATTCATCTTGCAAAAACATTTTCATAGCAATTGTATTTGCATCACAGCACAGCAAGAAGTTAATTTGCTATTTTGCCCAACAAAAAAAGTGTAGGCATGCAAATGCAAAGCCAATCTAAGAATGGCACAAGTGCTACTTGTACCAAAACTATATCATGTGTTTTGGTAACAACATACATTTTCTATATTGGTTTGACATGTACTGTATTGGCTATTATGGGAGAAAGAGCAAAAAAAATGATTACAAAACATTCAGTAGTAGATGTATCCAATATTTCTCATTAAAAAAATCAGTTAATTTAAAATTGCTAAAACATTTTTATACTGAAGACATAGGAAGCTGAGCTCATGTGCAGAGTGCTAATTTCTAATTTCAATTCCTACTATACCACAGTATTAAAAAGTACCTGGCTGGATCTCAGTTTTTTAATTTCCAAGTGACTTTTCTCCTGCATCAGTGTTTCCTTCTTTAAAATAATCGCTTCTCTTCTTTTTAAATCTTCCTCCAGAGCAGCTAACTCTTGATGCTGGTGCAAAATCTTTTCTAGTTCTTCATCTAAGCACTTCTTTTTCTCTTCTAATTTCTACATTGAACAGAAATGATGCACAAATTTAGCTTCTCAATTATACTAACTTTAATACTATAATATTAAAAATAGCTTAAACAGCGCTTATTTTTCAATGGGTTTAAAGTTCCAACTGGCATTTATAGTGTAATTTTATGCACATCAACCCAAAAGTAAGTCACATTCAACTCAATGGGACATATTCTAAGATTAATAGAGGACTATTTAATTTAGTCAGGTCAAATGGCATACCACATAAAACTATAATTTGTCCATGTACTAAAAAAACATAATCTTAAATTATAATATCAAATCTGACAGATACAAGATAAATCAATACATCTTGTAATTTGCAAAATAGGGTGCACATTAAAAATAGAGTGCAGTGTTTTTACAAATAGAAATATGAACATAGATTTTTAAAAAATTATATGTATATATTTTTAAAGATTACAAATGTATCAACATACATTTCCAAACTCTATGATTTTTAAAATAATGACTCCCTATAGATGTAGATTTTACTGGGGAAGTGGGGATCATCTTTGATGCTGGCTATTTATTTTCCATGCTTTATCACTCTTTGTTTAAGAAAAATAAAAACAAATTGCTTTGTGGAAGAGCCTTCTGCAGCCTGAAAAATCCCTTCCTTTCCCCTTTGGGACTATTAGGCAGCTGAATTATCTGGTTCATGCCTGTACCTCAAATACAAAACAAAAAGTCTTCTGAATCCGGATGCACTAGGAGAATAGAATGTACTTTGGCTCTGTAGTTTTGCCCACCTCTGAGTTCTGTATGTTAGGATATGATTTGGGCCTAACAGTTGTCCAGGCAATATATGTGTTCTGTGACTTTAAGTTTTAATGCTGCATCATGCTGTAATGCTGAGTCATGCTATAATTAATTGTAATTTAACAATGTATTTAAGAAAGGTACTGTAAGGTATTCAGTGGATGATAAACTGCTATCATCACGTGCATGTGTGGGTGGATCTGCTACCATCCGGGGTTTGTGAACCAGAGTAAGCCAACTACTGTTTGTTTGGTAAGAGTTTGTTTGGACTTAACCGGTAAAGACTTGGACTGTTTAGAAGACTACGAGATTGTTTATTTCCCATTATAAAGAAAACTTTTGATAACACCAGTTTGTATGTATCTCCTATCTCATTGCTCTCAGCAACGTTTCTCTGTGCACTTTACTCTGCTAGTTGTTACACAACAACAATATCCTTAACACTGTACATCAAATGATTATTTCTGCTTATTTCAGCTGACTTGCGCTTATTTTGCTTCAAATGGATTAGGTGTCAGGGTTCCAAGTAACATCCCCAACTTTTTCGTTGCTCTTCAGGCCTGCCATTAGGGTTATTGAGGGATGGTTGACAGTTACCTCAGCAAATTTATATACCCATGGTATAATCATTTATTTTATTAAAATAAATTTTAATATTTATTTTGTTTTTAATTCTCAGCCTAACGTATATGTGTTTTAAATTTTAACTTTTATGTATTGAATTTTTTATTCGGCTGTTCACCGCCCTGAGTCCGTAAGGAGAAGGGCAGTATATAAATCTAATTAAAATAAAATAAAAAATAAATAAATAATCGCAATAAGGATATTTCACCAAGCAGGCAAAAATTTGGGAGATGTGAGATTATTTATTTATTTATAAAATTTATAGGCTGCCCATTTTTAACATGAGGGGGAGCAGAAAAGGAATAAGAGCCAATGTTGGTGGGTGCTGAAGAGAGGGAATGGAGAGTTGCCTAGTTTGTTTTCCAGTTGAGGGGCCAGAACCAGCATTCAGAGGGAGGCCAGAAGTTCAGGTGCAGGTAGTCCTTGACTTAGAACCGTTCAACCATTCATTTAGTGATCGTTTGAAGTTACAACAGTGCTGAAAAAAGTGACTTATGACTGGTTTTCAGTTACAACTGTTATAACATCCTCCTGGTCACATGATCAAAATTCAGGCATTTGACAATTGATATTACACAAGACAGATTCTTAAGTTGTGTCAGAAAATAAATGCCATTTTTGTATTAGAAATCTTCCTCTACAAAGACAAAACTACTTTTTTGGGGGAGGTCTGCGCCATCTCCCAAAAAGAATCCATCACATGCTTCTAAAAAGGCAATTCATAGTATCAGTAATCATAACAAACTTTTGAACTACTCTATGTTCTTAGTTAAAAATAAAAATTTCCCCATAAGATAACAGAGTTCTAGAAAATCATACAGAGCAGTATCTAGGAAACCAATAGAAAACAAGATTATCTGTAATCCTATAAATGAGGCAAGGTTGATTTCATGATAAATGATTCACACAACCTCTTATGACTGGTAAAAACAAGGTCTTGTTTGCTCCCCTCCCCCCCAATTCATAATCTACTTAAATCAGTGAAGCTTTTTTAGTAGTCCTATGTTATGGATAGAGTAGAGCTAGGCTATCAAAAGCATTTCAGTAGGCCAGCATTATAAAACTTCAATTGCCTGCAGTTGTTGGGGAGCCCCAGTTGAGTTTCTCTTCTTAAATGCAGCAATCTCTTCATCCTTTAGCTTTAGAATCTTTTCCTGCTGTTCTGTCTTTTGTTGAAGTTCCTGTAAATAATATATATATTCACACACACGCACACACACATATTACTAGAATATCAAGTATTTCAGTTCTCATTTTGAAACATAAATTTTAGAGGCACAAAGTATTATAATCCTTGTCAGAAGACAATAAATTATCATATACAATCATAGCCTTCCTTTATATTTAATATTTATGTATCACTTTGATTAAGATTTTCAATACATAATCTGAGATCCAGTTTGGTATAATGGTTAAAGACATCATGCTAAAAACCAGGAAATAATGAGCTATAGGCACAACCTAGCTTGGTGACTCTGGGGCAGTCTAACGGAAAACCACTTACAAAAAATATTGCCAAGAAGACTGAAGGGACTGCCCATCTAGTCACCAGGAGTCAAGACTGACTCAAAGGTACACATGCCCGTGCGTACATGCACACACACACACACACACACACACACACACACACACACACACACACACCAGTAATCTTTACAAGTTCTCAACAGTTGATATCAACTTACTACAATATTGTCGAAAACCTGGAATTGAAGTAAAATACATGGTGTCTCAAGTAAATTCAGAATTGAAATACAATTTGAATTAGGAACCTTTTTGGGACTTGACTGTAATATGCAATTTCTGAAACCCTTCTTGGTAAATAATGACATGCAGTTAATGTATAGTTTTGTGGAACTGTTTACACATAAAATTACACATTAACTGCATGTTATATTCACTGAAGAAGCGTTTTAGAAGTTGTGCATTACAATCAAGTGAAATGAAACTACTTTCATTAAACATAATAATTTACACATGAAATAAAATATTTTACCTTGATTTTCAATTGACCATGCTGAATTCCTGTTTCCAGTATTTTCTTTTTTTCATTCTCTTCCCGCAATTTTTTCTGTAATTGGGCTTGTTGATTTTTCATGTGATTAATATTCTGTTCTAGTTCTGATATACGTTTCTCATTCTGAGTAGATAATGATGCTAGATTCTTAGTTTCCTGTTGTTTTTTCTGTATGACCTGAAGTCACATAGTACATTTTATTTCATTAGTTACTGTTATCGTATGTGATATTGAGTCCATCATCAATTAAATTATCAAGGATTTTTACAGGTGGAGTATGTTACTTTCAGAAAACAAAACTATTATTGGAAATGCTCCATAAGTAATTTTTATAGCTTATATTTCTTAATATCTAGGTTATATATGATATACAAAATTATTTGGGCAAGAACTGAAGCATAGGGCAAATGAGCAAAAAACTATGTTTCTGGAGAAAAGATCCATATTATATTTAGGAGAGAGATATAGGTAGCCAGATAACAAAGCATTGTAGTTAACACCCCATTGAGTAGTTTTCTGATCTCCAGTTTATGGTCTAAATCCCTTTGTTGCCATGGCTATTAAACCTATTCTACTATATCACACCAACCCAGCAAGATTCACGAATTATGATAATATCAAGTATCTATTCTCTAGTTGAGAGACTAGGTGAGATATTATTTTGTACTTTTTACAGATTATGCACACATTTTTATGAATTTCCCAATGGCAAATACCTGAACTTTCCGTTTTGCTGCTTCCATCTTTTTTCTGAATTCTTTCTGTAATCTGGCTTTTTCAGCAATGTCTCTTAGTTCCTTGTTTTCTAGTTCTTGCAGTTGCTTTTGTGTGTCTGCTAAATCAATTTTAGCCTGCTCTGCTTCATGCTCCAGCTGTGTTATTTTCAGAGAATATTGCTGGCTTACAGATCGAGCATCATTACCTTAAAAATATTAAATTAAAAAAATGGAGATCTCATTTGTGACTTTTGGCATTGTAGCAGCTATTATTATCATTTAAAAAAAACATTTAACATATTTATTACAAAAAAAAAATTCAAAAACTGGTCCAATTGATACCAAAGATGGCTCCTCATAAACATATTTTGTTCTCAAAATAACCAGGAGGTAGATTAGACAATGAAATTAAAATAAGTGGTTCAACATCTTTAATGTAACTTTTTAGATAAAAATTCACAAACTGGAGATTGCTCCAATCTTAACAAATGCTGTACATTGACTTTACGCTAGCTTTAAAAAACAATTGTTTTTGCACTGTGTAGCAATAATTATCTCATATAAACCTTGGTTCTTTTTTTTATGTATTGATATTCAAAGTGTAAGTCACAAAATACATTTACCTGTTTTCACCAATTCTTTAATGAGTTCTTCTTTCATTTTGATATTAAGGGTAAGTTCATTCATTTTCTGCTTAGCAGCAATAAGTTTTAGCTCTGAATTCTTTAACTTTTGCACATTTATTATCTGACTTTTCTTGATAAATTCAATATCTGCACCTTTAAAGAAAGTATACTGTTTTAAGAACATATAATTCTCAGAGAGGCCTAAAATGTTAGGTGTAAGCAGTTTTGGGACTAACAGAACAAAACTAGGCTAAGTGTATTATAAAATGAACTGTATTTCTGTAAAAGACACTTTTTAAAAAAAGGTTGAAATCTATTTTTAGTATATATTGTTACGTACAGAAAGTTTATGAATACAACTGATTATATATGAAAGAAGTGACAGATAGCCTCAACTGAACAGAAGTTTGTTTAGTGACCATTTGAAATTACAACGGAACTGAACAAAGTGACTTATAAACATTTTTCACACTTATGACTGTTTCAACATCGCCATGGTCACATGATCAAAATTCAGATGGTTGGCAACTGACTCCTATATATGACAGTTGTAATGTCTGAGGGGTCATATCCTTTTGCAACCTTCTTATAAGCCAAATCAATGTTGAAGCCGGATTCACTTAACAACTGTGTTATTAACTTAACTACTGCAGTGATTCACTTAACAATTGTGACAAGAAAGGTCCTAAAATGGGGCAAAATTCACTTAACAACTGATTCGCTTAACAGAAATTTTAGACTCAATTGTCGAGGACTACCTCTATATGTATCTAATATACGAAGGGGGATTTCATATCTAGCATAGTGAGTTACTTAAGCTTCCAGGTGTAGTTTGAAAATCAATTGTGTGTACATTGGCCAATGCAGATAAGCTTAATTAAACTTGTTAATACAGTGTTAAAAAATAGCATGCAGTAATATGGAGATGTGTATAATATCAAAATGTCACCTGTAATATATTAATTTTCATTTGCTGGCATTCATAATGATTTTTCATATTTATTGATTACAACTTAAAATGCTTCATGTTTAAGTTTTGTGTAATAAAATATATTTTAAGATTGTTTAAGTTTTACTGATATATTATTCATTACATATTTGAATGCACTGTTAGTTTTTTTAAGAGCTTGTTTGCTTAAAAGTATTTTTAATGAAAGGCATTTCAATAAATAAATATTTAAAATATTAAAGACCAAATATGTATATTTTATGAAATTTAATATAAGTTAATATTATAGTACAGATGTCATCCTCATTGATTAATTATGCATTACTTTGAATACACATCCATATTTGCAGAATCCCGTTCCCATTTTATTCTTTGGACTACGTAAGACACAATAATAATGATATATCAATTTACCTTCTTTATCTGTAACAGCTTCTGTTGATGAAAGATTTCCAATTTCTGAACTGGCATTTTGTTGTACGTCTTTTCCTTCAGTTATATAGCTAGAAGGAGCCTGCTTTTGTGTCCATGTACGGTTTAAGGAACGTCTAAGTAAAAATTAAAGCAGGCATTTTTTAAAAAAAATTAAAACATACAAATACAGCTTGAGATGACAGATGTATTACAGGTAGTCCTTAACTTGCAACCATTTGTTTAGTGACCCTTCAAAGTTATAACTAAAAAACTAAAAAGTTAAGCACTAAAAAAAGTTACTTATGACTATTTTTCACACTTAAGACCATTGTAACACCCCCATGATCGTGAGATCAAAATTCAGATGCTTGGCAACTGACAAAGTCAATGTGGAAGCCAGATTCACTTAACAACCGTGTTACTGATTTATTCACTTAACAACTGTGATGAGAAAATTCATAAAATGGGGCAAAACTCGTTTAACTGTCTTGCTTAATAACAGAAATTTTGGGCTTACTTATGATCATAAGACGAGAACTTCCTGTAATTGTAAGCATTTTTACAGTGAAATAATGTTTTACGAACAAAACAGTGCTGTGAGTATTGCTACTAAATAAAAATGTGATTACTATTTTCTTTTGGCACATTTGTTATCTTGTTTATTGATGAATTCAAAGACAGAGCTTTATAAGAACTATTGCATTTTACAGAAATACAACTTTCTATTAGCTATACTGGAAATAACCTGTAATGTCGTTTAGGTGGGCTATCTTTGAAATGCTCCCAATATATATCTCTGAAAAGGATATGGAATCATATCAAAAGAAGATTGACAAATTTTGTAATGGTGATAAAAGGTCTAGGATAGTTAAAAAATTATGGTATCAAAATCAAAAGGAAGGAGGTCTTGGGATACCTAAATTGATTAATTATTATAGATCCTTTCAAGTGAGGACTGTAGTTAAAATAATTGTTGGTCGAAACGAATTATGGGGAAAATTGGAGTTGGGAGAAATTGAAAAATGGGAAAGAATATATTTTATGGAGAATATAGCAGAAAAAATTAAAGTTAGAAATGATTTGTTAAATAGTTTGTTGAAAACTTGGAGTAAATTTGACAGAAAATTGATCCCAGACAGATCACAATTGGGGAATTTGGAAGATGGGGATTTTCCTATAAATCTAAATAGGGAGAGGAAACAGATGTTAAAAGAGGAAAATCTGAAAGGAATAAAAGAATGGATAAACGTGGTAAGAGATGGTTTTAAAAAAGAGGAAATATATGAAAAGTGGAAACTGAATTGGTGGGAGAAGATACAGGTTAATAACTGGAATAAGAAATATAAGGATAGAATGAAGGTAGAAAGGTTAAAAACGGAATTTGAAGAAATAGTATCCCAATTAGGAATGGAAGAAATTGGAATTAAGGGATTGGTTAGTAAGGTATATAAAATTATTAATTTGGATAGTAATTTACAAATGGTGATGAAAGATAATTGGATAAAAGACTTAGAAATAGATATTACAGAACAGGAATGGTTTTTGAATTGGAATAGTAGAATAATGAGGACCTTATCGATAAGAATAAAGGAGTATAGCTATAAAGTTATCTAGAAATGGTACCTGTCCCCAATAAGATTATATAAAATGAATAAAAGTGCTAGCAAGTTATGTTGGAGATGTAAAGTGGAGAATGGGACATATGAACACATGTGGTATGGATGTCGTAAAGTGAAGAATATTTGGTTACGAGTAGAAGAAGAATCTAGTAAAATAATTAAAAAGAAGGTAAAGTTGGGAGTAGATACCATCCTCATATTAAAGTTGAATGACAAGGTGTTAACAATTGATGAAAGAGAGCTTGTAAGGATATTGGTCATTATGGGACGAATTGTGATTGTAAGATACTGGAAATTGAATATTGAATACAAACTAAATGAATGGTTCAGAGAAGTTTGGAAAATTGCTCTTAATGATAAGTTAACATGTGATATAAAATTCAAAAAAGGACTATTGAAAGAAAATATATTTTGGAGGATGTGGCAACCATTTTTAGACTACGCAATCGGGAACTTGGAAGAAATAATGCCAGTGCCAATGCAAAGAGAATTTTAGAAGACCTGAAGACAAAGAAAAAATTCCTCCGCTTCTCCCTATTTTGTTTTATACACTGTGTGTGGTTTTGTGTTTTGTGTTTTGTCTTTAATTAAAAACTTAATAAAATAAAAAAATTTAAAAAATAGGTGGGCTATCTTTGTAAATGTTCAAAAATTGCAATTATTGGTGTATAATGTCATATCTAGATTACTAAATGATACAGGGGACATAAATCATAAATATCTCGTACTGAAGGATTTGCAGTGGTTGCTAGTTGGCTACTAAGCAAAATTTAAAGTGCTAGGGTTTATCTTTAAAACTGTAACTAGTTTAGAACTAGACAAACTGAGGGACCATCTCCATTAACCTCTTCTTACTTAGATCAGCAGAAGAGGGCCCTTTGAAGGGCCTTCCCCCATCAGAAGTTACAAAAAACATTGTTGGCTGTTGGTTCAGCTTCTGTCTACTATAAAATTGTTTCAAATTTAAATTTATTTTCATAGAATGAACTAACAGATATGCACATTAAATATCACAAGCTCTAGTTATCATACTGGTTATATGTGATCAAAAACATACCTAAATCTGAATCTCCTTCCAGTCTTGGCATTGTTTTCATCATCATCACTGTGATCAGAAAAGCAATAATGAAGGACTTCATCTTGCTCTTCTATATGATCCATCATGATCTGATTACGGGTTTGAAATCCAGCTATAACTTTACTTAAGGAATACATCGGAGGGCTTGTGTGTACCTTTTAAATAAGTTTTAAAAAATTAAATGTTTTTATTCAGGTTCTGTTTAAAAAGTACTCAGTGGATAATGTAGGGCAAGTAACTTTATATGACTCAAATTCCTATTTTGCGGGAGAAGGCTAGGGGGAGTTATTTTGTTTACATCTTTGCCAGTTCTGATAATCAGAACTATATTAGTTGCTATTTTTATTTATTTGTCAAATCAGGAATTTGCCCACCTCCATAAAGAATGTGTACAACATTAAAATTTGTAAGAACAATAAAACAAAAAGCAATGTACACCCAGAAGAGAAAACTTTCAGACTAACTAAGTAAAAATACATAAGATAATTACCAACCATCTAATCCAGCTCTGGGGGAAAGCAATGTTTCCAGGGATTTTTTAAATGTAGTGGGGGCGGGATATGAAATTCCAAGGGATATGCTGTTACATAGAGCAAGCATAACAAGAGAAGGTAAAAAGTCCAAGGCCTGTTTAATGAAACTATTTGAACACTGGAACCTGGAAGAGGTCTGCATTGTCCAATTGTATAGGACAGACAGATACTATTGTAGTTAGATAGCCAGGAGGGCTTTATAGGTGGAAACCAGCATCTTGAATTGCATCTAGAAGCGAAATGGCAACCTGTTGAGCTCATGGAGCATTAGTGTTATGCAGTGGTGGGTTTCAAATTTTTTTACTACTGGTTCTGTGGGTGTGGCTTGGTGGGCATGGCATAGATTGGTGGGCGTGGCTTGGGCATGGCAAGGGAAGGATACTGTAAAATCTCCATTCTCACCCCACTCCAGGGGAAGGATACTGTAAAATCTGCATTCCCTCCCAATACAGAGGAAGGTTACTGCAAAATCCCCATTTCCTCCCTATCAGTTGCGGCTTGGGAGGCAGAGAATAGATGGGGGCAGGTCTAGTCAGAATTTTTACTACCAGTTCTCCGAACTACTCAAAATTTCCGCTACCGGTTCTCCAAAACTGGTCAGAACTGCTGAAACCCACCTCTAGTGTTATGTAAGAATGCCCAAAATATCCATTACTACCCACCTCACTGCATTCTGGACCAGCTGTAAGTGTTCCTCCATCCAGGACTAAACATGGAAAATTTCCAGGATTTGGGAGCCCAAATACCCACAGTCCCTCAGTCTTGCTGTGATTGAGACTGAATATATTCTCTCCATCCATAGTCTCAGCCTTCAGTCTCTGACAGCCTCACTTGGGCACCCAGGATTGAAATGCACAATTGGAAAACATCAACCACTGACAAATGACCTTGCTCAGTAACTTATAGACGTTAAACAGAAGGGGTGAAAATATTGAGCCCCGAAGCATCTCCAAGTGAGTAGCCATAGGCTACAGCACCTTTGTTCCTGCCAACACCTAGAATTATTTGCATAGGGAAAAAAAACATAGCACAGAATCCTCCACTCTAGTTCAGAAGGATACCCCAATTAATGGTATCAAAAACTGCCAAGAGATCAAGGAGAATCATGTTAGAGACTCATGATCTGCCTCGGGTTGAATTTATACCTCTTATCAGCCTCTGGCAGAGATCTTTATTTTACAATATCCAAACATGATATTCTTTTTTCGTGACATTCAGAGACTATTCAGACCAGTTCCCAACACTAACTATGTTCCACAGCTGTCCAATGCAGACATATCAGGAATGGGCAACCTTTTAAAACATTGGAACAGAACAGAACAAAGAACTCAGCTCTAGTGTCAAAGGTGGAACAAATATGGGGAATATCAAAACCACTAGATAGAAATGGAAGAAATGGAGGAAATAAATGCACTATATTTGCCATCTTTAAATGGGATGGGAGAAATTATTCATTTGTTTCTTTCATCAATTAATCAACCTACAGATGCTCATGTTATCACAGTTCCCTTCAACTTTGAGTAATAATTTGCAAATAATAAAGTTAATTAAATAAAAAGATTTTTTTTCATATATACCTTTCGAGAATCCAATCTTAATGGTATGTTATTCATCTGCATCAAACTTTTAGTTAATGGCACACTATAGGGCCTTTTAGCTGATATTACTGCAGCTGGTCCATCTCCAGAAGCACCATTAGAAGCAGATGCTTTCGCCATTTTCTCCAATTTGTCATTTAGCTGGTTAATTATAAGTCGCTGCTCTACCATTTTTTCATTCTTGAAATGAAACAAAATTGCATTTATTAAACTATAGAATTGCAGAAATTAAAACCACTGAAATTTGGATTCAATTTAAATTTAAAATTGCATTCTTATATGCACTATAGTGCATATAAGAATGCAAAAAATTACATGGGAATAAATCTTGATGATAACCCTAATTATAATGTTCTCGAACTATTTATGGTTGTAGTTTTTTTGTTATTATTATTAAGCTATTATCTATGATTTCCTAAATAACTTGCAGAAAACTTAAATTACCTGTAACCTATTTGTATCTTGTGCCTCCTTTAGAGATTCCAGATATTCACGATTTTCTTGTATCAGCTTTTGTATCTGATCTTGCAATATTTTTATTTCCAGTTCTTTTTCACTGAAGACTTCTGCATCTGTTGCAAGAGCCTGCTAGGTAATAAAAAGAGAATAAAATAAATGACTGATCATATGAAATGGAAAGTCCACAAATGGAAATGCATTGTGATATTTGCTGCAAATACAGTAATTCTGCTGTAAGTACTGTATTGCATTAACTGTATATATTTTATTGTATATAACCCAAGTATAGTATGCAAAAATTATGAACACATATTGTCTTAACAATTAAGCATATTTAATTTAAACCAACGAAGAGGTTAGTAAAAAAGCCTTTGCCACTTTTTATATTTTGATCTTATAGGGAAAATGATGTGTACTAATAGCACCCTGTTGTTTCCTTAAGATCATTCCTGCAAATAATAACATTACTTTAAAAAACATTCCTCATATTTCATGTACGATTTGAAATGGGATAGCTAAAAAGAGAATTACCATGACTGGAAAGGAAATTGAATTCTAATTGTGAATGGTGTAGTATTTATAACAGTTGTTCAGAAAGTTACTAATGGAAAAGTTCTCTTTCATCTTACATAGTAATCTTCCTAAACATTTTCCTTGTAGCAGCAGAAATGAGGAGAATTAAAATCTATTTTCTTGTGTCACTACAGTGCTTGGTACTAAACAGTATATCTGCCATCTGGAAACTGGCAAATAGAAGGAAAAATGGAAAAAAGTAAATAAATAACCTAAAGAACAATTAACTTTCTGTAATTACAGTCCACTTGGCTATTAAGAGGAACTGCAACTAAATCTAATTTATTAAATCTAGTTTATATCAATAGAGTTATTATGACAAATAGAACTGGTATTCATTCCTGTTTGCTGTCATAACTCCAAGATGCAGGGAGGAGGGGGTGGTCTCAGATAAAGAGTTTGGGGATGCCACAGGAGAAACAAGGGAAGGGCTGGTGTAGGTTGTGTGTGAGCTGGGGGAAGATTAGAATGGTCTGGTGCAGACCACATGCAGGAATGAGTGCTGCAGATGGGACAAAAGAAGGATCAACTTGTGACCTTCTCTGCCAGCTTCCCCATTGACTTGGCTTGTGAAGCCAGCAGGGAAGGTCACAAATGGTGAACATATAACTGCATCTCACTGTGAGTAATTGCAAGTCATGTACCTACAAACTGGGATTTCTATGACTGTGGGGATGTCTTTCTCCCAAAGGACTCAGGGCGGTGAACAGATTAAGATTTCATATACATATAAATATATTTTATAAACAGTAAATAATAAATTGAGTCAACTTGATGTATCTACTAAGACCTTGGCATAGAATTTAGATGTTTATGCTAGCCCTGCTTGTTGAAACAGAAAGGTCTTCAGGGCATGTCGGAAAGTGCGAAGATCTGGGATTATTCGTATTCCAGGTGGTATTTTGTTCCAAAGCATAGGTGCCCCCACAGAGAAGGCTCTCTCCCTTGGAACTACTAGACGACATTGTTTTAGTGATGGTACTATGAGTAGGCCTACTCTGTGAGAGCGTATTGGTTGGTGGGAGGTTATCGGTTGCAGCAGGTGGTCTCGTAAGTACTCAGGTCCTAAGCCATGGAGCACTTTAAAGGTAAGAACCAACACCTTGAAGCGCACTCGGAAGGCCACCGGAAGCCAGTGCAGCTCGCGTAGAAGAGGTGTTACATGCGAGCACCATGTTGCTCCCTTACTCACGCAGCCGCATTCTGGACCAGTTGAAGCTTCCGGGTGCACTTCAAGGGGAGCCCCATGTAGAGAGCATTGCAGTAGTCAAGTCGGGAAATGACGAGGGCTTGAGTGACTGTGCGTAATGAGTCCCGGTCTAGAAAGGGACGCAATTGGCGAATCAGGCGAACCTGATAGAGCTCCTCTGGCCACGGCTGTTATATGATCTTCTAAAGACAGTCGTGCATCCAGGAAGATGCCTAAATTGCGAGCTTTCTCTGCGGGGGTCAATGACTCATCCCCAATAGTTAGTGATGGGACTAACTGGCTGTACCGGGACACCGGTAGCCACAGCCACTCAGTCTTGGAAGGGTTGAGTCGAAGCCTGTTTCTCCCCATCCGTACGGCCTCAAGGCACTGGGACATCACTTCAAGGGCATCATTGGGGTGGTTTGTGGTGGAGATGTACAGCTGAGTGTCATCAGCGTACAGATGACATCGCACCCCAAAACCACGGATGATCTCCCTCAACGGCTTCACATAAATGTTGAACAGGAGAGGCGAGAGGACCGACCCCTGTGGCATCCCGCAAGTAAGGGGCCTCAAGGTCAATCTCTGTCCACCTGTCAACACTGACTGCGACCTGTCAGAGAGGTAGGACGAGAACCACCGTAATACGGTGCCTCCCACTCCCAGCTCCTCCAACCGGTGCAGCATAATACCATGATCAATGGTATCAAAAGCTGCTGAGAGATCTAATAGGACCAGGATAGAGGAACATCCCTTATCCCGAGCTCTCCAGAGATCATCAACCAATGCGACCAATGCTGTTTCTGTGCTGTATCCAGGCCTGAAGCCGGACTGGAACGAGTCTAGATAGACAGCTTCATCCAGGTACTGTGGGAGCTGTCGTGCCACCAAACTTTCGACAACCTTTGCTAAAAAGCGAAGGTTAGAGACTGGACGGTAGTTTGCTAAAACAGCCGAATCCAGAGAGGGCTTCTTAAGGAGGGGTCTCACCACCGCCTCTTTCAAGGCGGGAGATAAGAATCCCTCGCTCAGAGAAGCGTTAATAATTCTCTGGAGCCAGCTACGTGTAACCTCCCGGGTAGGCAGCATTAGCCAGGAAGGGCACGGGTCCAATAAATCAATATGCTAATGATAAAGACAGTACCAATCAGTCTTGGCACACTTTGGCCAGCAAGCCACAAGTGCAACCAGTAAAACCCAAGTACACTCATGTTGTTCTGTGCAAACTAGAATCTGATTCACAGACTATCTGACAGGTTATAACACATCCCATTCTAAAGCTGATCTTGGATGGGGTGGCACTGCTCCAAACAGACCCTGTGCATAATCTGGGAGGTTCTCCTGGCTCATGACTCCTGCTTGAAGAGCAGGTGGCCAGTAGAGCCTTTGCGCAACTGTAGATTGTGTGCCAGTTATGCCCTTTCCTCGACCAACAATCCCTATTCAGAATCACTAATGCTCTAGTCACTTCCTGTCTTGATGATTACAACGTGCTCTACAGGGGGCTGCCTCTTAAATGCATCTGGAATATCCAGTTGGTGCAAAATGCAGCGGTCCGCATGGTTTTGTGCAGACCTCAGTGTGCACATGTATCACCTCCTGTGGGAACTGCATCGGTTGCCTATTTGATTCTGGGTCCAATTCAAGGTGCTAGTTGTCACCTTTAAAGCCCTTCATGGACTTCCGGTGGCAACTCCGTCGTTGTCGGCGGTCTCTTTATGTCCGCCGGCCTCGCCGTGTGTGAAAGAGCCGCCTCACAGCTGGCATGCGGCTCGAAAACCCCGCTCTTCCAACGGAAGAGCGGGTAGAGCTACTGGGGGTGCGGTAGAGACCCCTGAATTGCCCCCAGGACTTTCTTTTTGTCCTGGAAAGGGCTCAGGACGATGGCTCCCTATTCACCCCCAGAGAAGCTCCGCGCTGCGAGGGATCTCTGCTGCTCCCAGCAGCAGAGCCAGACGTCGTGAACAACACCACAGATCGATTGAAATCTACAAAAAAGCTAGTTGATGAAACCTGGATTGACTAAAGGAGGAAAAACGCAAGTATTGTTTTTTATTAATTTTTAGAAATGAGAAGAGGAAGAAGAAGAGAGATTGGAGAAAGTGTTTTGAAAATGGCGACTGGCTTTGCTCGAGAAAATGTTTGAGAAAATGGAGAGTGGAAAGTGAAAGTGAGAGCTTAGCCAGCGCCAAAGTATTTTAAAAGCAATATCCTAGCAGGGAAAAGGATACAAAATTGATTTAAACAGGACATTTTTGTTTTTTTGAGAAAAGTTAGAACTTTTTTAGAAGTATGACTCCTAAACAAAAGGCAAGGGGGGGCTCCCTTACAAGTCAGACAAAGGACAAAGCAGAAATGATTCAAAAGCACTTGCAGGGAATTACAAATGAGGACTTAAAAGATTTTATAACTAGGTCTCTAGGAAGTATTACTGAGAAGATAGAAAACTCACAGAAGAATCTTGAAGAGCTGGTACAGGGAAAATATGATAAATTGAATCAAATTCTTACTACAGTAGTTTCTGCCTTTTCAACTGCGCTGATGGAAATAGGGAAGACAATAACTCAAATCAGTAAAAGTTTGATTCTAAGATGAAAGATCTACAGGAAAAATTTGTTGAAGCTGATGCCAAAAATCAGGAAATCCAGAATGATGTGATGATGCTTCAATTTAAAGCTATGGAGTCTGCTTTGAGATTAAGAGGTATCAGAGAGAATAACAGAGAAAATTTGAGAATACTTTGTGCTAAGGCATTAGCGGCATTTTTAAATTTGGATGATGACCAAATTCTTGGCTGTATTCAAAAAGTCTACAGGGTCAATTCACGTGTTGCCAGACAGAAGAACCTACCCAGAGATGTTGTTGTCTATTTCACTGATAGAAGATTAAGAAATGATACTTTACAAAAATCTTATTCAACTACTTTAAGGGTAGAAGGTCTACAAATTAGGGTCTATAAAGAGTTACCATCTAGGATTTTGAGATACAGAAAAGATTTTGGATTTTTGGTGAAGGAATTGAATAGAAGAAAGATTCCATTTAGATGGGACGTACCAGTTGGTGTAATTTTAAGTTATCAAGATGTGAGATATTGTTTAAATACCATTGAAAAAGCTGAACATTTTTATAATAACATTCTTAAGGTAGCCCCCATACTTTTATCTTCTGCTATGTTGTCATCTATGGAAGAAGACAAGCAAGATAAAGAGTCTGAAAGAGAGGTTGAGTAACAATTCGTGCAGATGGAATTACAAAATCAAAATAATCAAAGTGTGTCAGAAGAAAAAGGAGTGCTAGGTGGTTTTCTAGATGATCATATTATGGAACATCCAGATTTGAAACAAAGCATTCCAGAGATTCAAGAGAAGTGGTACCGGGCCTTGAACTGTTGAAGCAAGATGAAAAACAAATATTAATGAGACAGCAGAGGCCCAGTATTCCACAAGTGGAAAAGTATGATGAGGAGAAGCAACAGAAACTACAAGTCAAGGGAGGAAAGAAATTGAAAAACCACTGAAACTGAACTGCAGCCGAAAATGTGTCTTTTGATGGAATCGTTTGGTGAATCCTAAAGGTTATTTCTAAATAGATGGAATTTATTATATAAAGGATTATTTGAAATAGTTTGAAAGATAATCATCGTTATAATTAATTTTTATATGATATTGGACTTAAAATTTGTTATAAAACATCCTGATTTGGATTTGACATCTTGAGAAAGTTAAACAGATCACTGCAAAATATGCAGAGGATTTGTGATTACCCTATTATAACTTTATTGGAATTAATTATCTAGATGAGGAAATTGAAGATGAAAACATCTTGGAAACCCGAAGGAAGGAGATGGAAAGGTTGGCAGGATTTGAAAGAGTTTTAAAGGAACATCTAGGAGTGCAGCTTGTATAAGCTGCATTCGTTTTTCTTTTAACGGATACATTAAGAGTCAGGTTGAATGATCTACCTAGAGGATTACAAGATACCTTCGTGATTGGATTTTACAAACATTAAGTCATTCGGGGGGATTTATATATGAAGAGATGTTTGTTGCTGATGGGGGCAGCTCGAATAAGAATAAAAACTAGTTTATAAATATTGTGTTAGAAGATAGTTGTCCGACTTCAATCAAGATCAAGATGAAGAGAAGATGAAAATCTGGCTACTGAGATAGAAAATTTATTTGATATAAAAGTCACTCGGGGGGATTTCTGTATGGAGAAATGTTTTTTGCTGATGGGGGCAGCAGGAATACGAAGCTTATCAGAACTATGTTGGATATTTAACTTCAATCAAGATGAAGACAAGATAACATGGATTATTGAGATAGAAAATTTTTGGATATAATTGTATAATTATAATTATATATGTATAATCATATATGATATTTTATTAGAGTAGAGAAATGTTTTATGTTTTTGTTTATTAATTGATGGGCCTAGCTGGGATAAAATTATTTGATATGGATATGGATGTGATTTATTATATTTTATTATTAGGGGGATCGATTTTGGTATATAATTAGTAGTATTAATATTAATGGATCAGAGAAAGGCATGATATCTTTTAATTGGGTTTAAATATTACAAGTATGGTATTGATTGATAAATGAATATTGATGGCTGATGGTTGATTAATGAGGCAAATTTTATTATTATGTTTTTTTTATTATAATGTTAATTTTAGGAAAATTTTATTACTTATAGGTTTATTTGTTATATTATTTTGTTATATGTATTTGTTTTTTTTAATTTGTAGCGGAAGTCAAGGGGGGGTTGGGGGGGAATGGGGTGGGGGTGGGGGGAGGTTGGGGGGGAAGGGGGGTTGGGGGGGGGAATGGAAAAAATTTGTATTGTAAAACTTTTTCAATAAAAAAAAAGCCCTTCATGGCTTGGGACCAGGTTATCTGAGGGACCGTCTCTTGCCAGTTACATTCACCCAACCCACTAGAGCAGGGAGGCAAGGAATGCTGCGAGTCCCGTCCCCTAAGGAGGTACATTGACGGGACCCAGAAGAACTGCCTTCTCTGTGGTGGTTCCCTCTCTCTGGAACATCATCCCACCAGATATTAGACTGGCCCCCACTTTAACACTCTTTTGGAAGGCCCTGAAGACATGGTTCTGCCAGTGGGCCTGGGGAACCCAGAGTGGGATGGAGCCCATTAAATGGCTAGTATGAATGTATGTTGTTGCCAGGGTGGGGGGTTATTATTTTACTATTTTTTCTCTTTATTATTTTTATTTTTTTTATATGGTGTTTTTATGTCCTTGTAAACCGCCTTGAGTCGCCATGTGCAAGTAGATGGCAATATAAATTTTCTAAATAAATAAAAGCTACATATGCAGTTTTTTCATACACACTCAAATTTGTACTAAAAAGGGAAAAGACAAAGCAGCTTTAACAAATGTTACTTATTAGAAGCAATTTCTAGTTATCAAGAAGAACATTTCCTGTTATTTGTAAGTAGTATTACATGTCTGTAGGTAAGAATTTCATACAAGTGTATTAAATTCAGTGTGGTAAAAATGGAAGGCAAAAATACTGAACTAGGAAAATCTAGAGTTTTGCATAAGAAATACAAAATTCTAGATTTGAGGAAATTCCTTACTTTTGCAAGAAACTTTTAAAACAAAGTTCATAATGTTCAGCAGGTTCCTCTGATTATGCATAATGACATTTCAGAAATCTAAGGAAAAAAGGCTTATTGTATAACATTTTCTTCTGCTAATTTAAGATTCACCCATAATTATTTCAAGCTTTTGTTCCACTAGGCCTACCCAGTAATTTAATTAAAGTGCAGAACATTACTTAAACCAGCTCTGATGGGCAGGTAATGGAAATATAAGAGCCATTTTTAATAACCAAAGGACATTGTTTGTTTATATGTATGAGAAAAAAAATCATGCCTCTGGATGTTGGACTTACTGTCTTTATGAGTCAGCCAATATACATATAATTTATAAAAGATCCCTAACAGAACTAATTTTCCAGAAATAATGTGATTTGTAATTTTATATACTATATTGCAGCCTCCCCAGTCTGGTGTTCCCCAGGTGAGTTGGGGTAGACTGATGAATAACTTGTAATTCATAGTGCTATTATTGATTTTCATCTGTTTTATAATGACAATATTCAGTTATCATTTCTGTTACCAGCTACATTCTTGTAATGTAAGCATTTTAGACTAGGGAAAAAGACAAGAAGAGATGCAAACTAAGGAACTGTATGAAGAAACAGTTCATCCTGAAAAGAAAATGAATTATTAGCCAAGAGAAAGATAATAGAAGCACTCAAATTTTAAAAGAATGCTTCACAGTTTATGAGCTTAAAAAATAGTAAAAAATTACAAATGATCTATGTTATGGTAGAAAAAGCAGTTAGACAAGTTCCAAAAGATAAGCTGAAAGACTTCTTAAACTGGGGATGACCTGCCAAAGCTCTGACCTTTGAAAGAAATCTATAATTTCCTGAGAGAATCTCTTATGCTGTATTAATATTTGCATATTGAACCATTTCCAAATAAAGAACCCATCTTTAGTATTAAATTGTACTAAATTGAGGTATTGTTCTCCTGCTTGTTGTTTTAAGATGCCTCTCAAATTATCCCGTAGGACTGATCAAGCTGACATGTTGGAATGGGAGGGAAGGTAAATTCATTTGAACAAAACTCTGCCTTAATGTGCAGACAACACTTCTGTATACAATCTTTTATTAAGCCCTGATATTAAATGTACAGTAAGTACCTGATATTTCTTCAGCTCCCTTTTAAGCTGAAGAATCGTGATATGATACGGTCCTTCTTGGTCGCCTACTGTTGCACCATTTACCTGGGGAATAGATGCCTCCCTCCTAAATTCCTGAGCTACACGGATCCATTCTTGCAGTTTTTCAAGTTGATTTTTTGATAAGTTAGCAATGTTTTTTAAATCAACAAGAAATAAATAAGCTTCTTCAATGCAATTTCGCAAATTAAAACTTTCAATTTGAAACTGAGCAAGCTGCTGTTCAAGACAACGAATTCTGTTTTTGTCTTGGCATAAATCCTGTGACCCTTGGCTACCAGAAGACTGTCCATTCGTTTGTTGGTTTTGCAAGGCTTCCCGAAGCAATTTAATGGCAAGCTCCATTTCATCTATACGATCCCAGTCTGGGTTATAATTGACAATAGGTTTGTTCCTAATATTTTTTGCTCTGTTTGCATACTTGATGGAATTTAATGATTCATCAAAATCAGAAGAAGATGGACTAATACATGTTATCATGACAGTCTTTGCATTGCCTCCTAGAGAGTCTTTAAGGATACGTGTAATTTTAGCATCCCTGTATGGAATGTGTATGTTTTTTCTCTTTGGGTCTCCAAGTGCACTTATCACATTTCCCAAAGCTAGTAAACCACTGTTGATCTGAATGGATTCTTTGAATCTTTCACCAGTATTGCCAGTTTTTGTAACTCTTTCTGATCCGGCAAGATCTACGAAGTGGAACTTAGAAGCGATCTGCTGTCCAGAATTTTTGGGAGAATTTTGTGCACCCTCTTTGTCCTGCAAAGGCTGCTGTTGTTGACAAACACTGATGGTAAAAACAGCATGGGATCGGCTGGAATGCTCATTCATTTGGGTTGTCCCTGTATGTCTAGCAGCATTCCCTGTTTCCAACAGACTCATCACTTCTTCTGTACTTTCCACTTGGCAGTCTTTGGCACCAACGATTACTAAAACAATAAAGGTTATAAATTTTCAGAAAAAATCAGATTGTGTTTTTAACAAATATATAGGCAATCCAGTTATTTTTCAAACAAGAAAGAATTCATATAAAATATATTATAAAATAAGCAGCAAATGAAACTTTCATCAAAATGTATGTTGTGATACCACAAAGATACTTTGCCTCTTACATAACTTGAATTTAAGAACTAGTATTTGTATGTTTGTAGTATAACATACATACAGTTGTAGATTACAAACCAATAGTTGAATGGTAGTACAAATGCTTTGCAAGCAAAAAGTCCCAATCAATGTCTGCTAGCTTAGGTAGAACTGGAAAGAAATATGTCAGAAATCCTGGAAAGTTGATTGATGATCTAACCTAGTATTCTTAATATTTTTAACTATACTCAACTACATAAAAAATGGTTGCAGAATCAATAGAAGGTAAAGTAGGGGAAGTCTTTGGATGTGCCGGTACATGTACTGTATATAATTGTATGAAAATGTAATATTTTATGATAATCCACTGTTTCTCTAAGTAAGATAACAAATGGAAAAAAGCTTTAAATGGAGAGAAAATACTCATAGCACTACAATGGACATTTGAAGAAATGTCCATTGTACATTTCAGCATTGTTGTCCCAAAGGTACTTTTTTCAAGAGGTAACTGGACTTTGTTTTTTCTTTGAAGATGTTTCACTTCTCATCCAAGAAGCTTCTTCAGCTCTGACTGGATGGTGGAGAATGGAAGGATTTATACTCCTTGCACAGCTGGTCATCTGCATTTTTTTAGCAGGTTGTTAAGATCACCTGGAGGTTTATCTGTATCATCAGGGTCACCTGAGTGATGCAAATTGGTGTGCAGCCGGGTTGTACCGCTCAGGTGATCCTGATAACACAGATAAACCTCCAGGTGACCTTAACGATCCGCTAAAAGAATGCAAATGACCAGCTATCTGCAAGCAGTATAAATCCTTCCAATCCCCACTACCCAGTCAGAGCTGAAGAAGCTTCTTGGATGAGAGGCAAAGTGTCTTCAAAGAAAAAACAGAAAGTCCAGTTGCCTCTTGAAAAACACCTTTTGTCCCAAAAACACCTTTGGGACAACCATGACCTGGATGACTGAGAAGCTCCATAGACATGTATGCATTGTTATTCTAGAAATATTCAGCTAAACAGTAACACTTATCTAAAGGACTTTCCTGATTTTTGATGTATTTTTAAAGCAGAATAATGGGGAAAGATTAACTTTGCTGAAAGATGCTATTTTAGTTATGAGTCACAGTGATTATTACACATTGTTAAAGACTATTAAAGCATTACATTTAAAGTACAAATTACTTTGCATAAAAATAAAAATTACATTTCCTCTGAATAATTCAACTTTAATAAAATGAACTCAACATTATTTTAGAGGTACATCTATAGAAAATATGTATATATTAAAAATGTTTCAAAATTATTAGCAAATAAAAACTTAGTTTAAATTTATATTTCTACCTGTATTGCCCTTTTCATCTTCTCTAATATGCAAATCTTTCATAGACGTCTCTAGTTCCAGGAGATCTCTGAGTTCTTCTTTATAGACTTCTATGTATGAAACTTTAACTGCAAAATCAGTATTATGATTTTCAGAAATAATCTGAAATATTTCTTGAATTGCCCGTGGAATAATACCTCTCTCTTCTTCTGCAACCGATGCTAAAATGAGAAAAAGATTTTAATCCTAACACAGAGCTGAAATATGCAGACTCCAAAATATCATAGCAATACTGAAAATTAAGTAAAGGAATCTGAATGACTTTCAGCTCAATATGCTGTATGTATATCACATTCAGTTGTCAGGGTGATATAAATCAGTCATGCCATCAGAGTTAAAAATACAGGGGAAAAACGACTAAGCAAAAACCAAACAAACCTAGGAAAATACTCAGTGTCAGATTGGGGGAAAAGTTGAGGGAAACCTACTTTCCTTTCTCCTTCTGATAGTTCCCAGAACACCACAAACACTTGAGAAAGTTGTGATAAGGAGCTGTGGACAGCAATTGGACGGTTTATTTTTGGTATGGTGTGTTGAAGGAGAGGATATCTGTCATTTGGGAGAATTCTTCCCTTCTCCCTCCGTCCCTAACAATGAGGAGTAGAAAAGTACTTCATAACTCCAGTGTGATGCTGATTAAAACCCTAGTGTTCTGGTCATGTGTAAAGTTTTATTCACAAGGAAATTGTTACCAGTATAATTTTAAAATAACACTGCAATTCCTTTATCTACCACTTTATCTGCAATAGGTAAAAATAGGTAAGAAGAACATGTAGTGTTAGGAAGATGATATTGACAAAGATATACAGGAACTGTTACCTGGGCAAAAGGGGCTGAAGCATTTTTTAAGTCCAGAACAAAAAGATAATATTTAGAATTGGCTCAGACAGATGCGTCTCTAATTCATTGAACTATGAGAAGGAGGAGAAAGTATAGAAGAATTTCAAGATTCTTTTATTATAACCAATCCTAGTTCAAATAGTTTTAGCCTTTCTTTGGAGTCGATTTTCCTGATATGGCCACATAATGGGGCATCTAGCCTAAATTTGCTCCCCTTCTCACAAATTTGTATGGAACCTATAAACTGGCCAAAAGACAACACTGGAGACTTTTTTTTAATGTAATAGCTATTCCAAAATTAGTATCTTAGAAAGAAAATGGCATTTGATAGAAACGCCTTTTAGAAAAAATTATTCTCAAAGTACCCAGTATAATGTTCTGATAGTATTTACAAAACATGTGACAGAAATTAGAATGAAATATACCACATTATCTGTAATACTGTGGGTTTTGTGCATTTAAAGTAGAATTTTAGACCAATAATTAGTATGGAAGTGTTAGGTAGACTACTGTAATCTTCATGCTGCATATAGAATAGAATAGAATTTTTTATTATTAAAAAAAATAATATACTATTTTAAATAAATTACCTAACCTTTAGTTCCAACTTGTTCTGAAATGAAGCATCAGGGATAGCAATTATAAATATTCAGTTTGTGAAAAGATTGCTCTTATTATTCCTTTTACAGTGCTTTTTTTTGACCATATAGTTAAATAATATTAAACTTTTCAGAACATACCAATGTGACCACCTCCAATAGTATAAGTCTTTCCAGAGCCTGTCTGTCCATAGGCAAAAACTGTAGCATTATATCCTTCTATCAAAGATGCTACCAATGGCTTAATACATGTTGTATAGACTTCATCTTGGGTTGAATGTTTGCCAAAAACAAAGTCAAAAGTGAAGACACGGTCCTTTCCGATGATAATTTGCTGAGTATTTGAGATTAATCTCACACATACTTGATGATTATGAAGTATTTCTTTTGAGAGTAAAGGTCTTATTCTTACTGCCACTTTAACAGGAATTTCTTCCATTGCAGCTTATATGTGCATTTGTTAATTTTAATATTCACAACTTTTCTTTAATTCTTTCTTCATACTATTCTCAGTCTTCTACATTTGACAATAAAAGATATTCTTTTATTCTACAGGAAGCAAAAAATTAAATTAAAGATTATTTTCCTTGAAATAAAAATGCTAAGTCTAGGAACATTTATTCAACCAAAGCTTTCTATTGAATTGGCTTTGTGCTTATAGTAACTGCTGAAAGGATAATACAAGTTTCTTGTTCAAGAAGAATGATTAATTAAACCGTGGGAGTACTCTGGATGTCCAAAATATCGTAAAACTCAAATGTGTCTCATCTGAAATGAGGGTTTCTCTTAACATAGTTGGTCAGATATAGATGTCCATAAGTCTTAATCTCATTTTATGATTTACATTGTGCTGCTGTCAATTGCTATTTCACGTATTCAGATTTTAACTGCGATTTGTACTTTTTAAAGCCAAGCATTTCGTTACTTAAAACTAATCACTAAAATAGTGGAAACTCCTGTGATGCCATTCTGTACTATATATATTTCCCTGTGTGCAGTATTTTTTTTTTCTTTTAAAAAAATTACCATTAAAAACCGCTATATTCAAGTATGCAACTACAAATTATAACAGGCGTGACTACTACATGAGAGGATTGTTTTAAACCGGTTTTTTACTCGACCTCACCCCCATCCCTTCCCTCCCGATCTCTCCCGACAAGCTCAAACCCATCCGAGTGCTCCCTCCCGAGCGCGTCCGCGTAGCTTGCGCTGTTCGCGTTAGACTTCGGGTTAAGATCCAAACGGACTCGCTCGCGGCGGCACCTTAAAATTCCCACTTCCAGGCTGCCCCTCAACAAGCAGCGGTAGCACAAGCCGGAACACCCCCCTCCCCGTTTCCGCCTTTTGTTTACATTGGTTCACTAGGCAACTACGAAACGCTCCCGCCGCTGACAGAATCAGCGTCTTCCCAGAGATCGCCGTCGCCGCCTTCGCCTCCTCTGATAGGCCGCCGAGTGTAGCGCGCTCTCTCGGTGCAGGCACATTAGTGCCCGCGTTTCCATTCGCTCGGTCTGCAAAGCGTTCCCGAAAGCTGAGGGCGGGAATGACGCGCCTTTTTCTTTTTGCTTTCAGGCAGGGGTGTCCAGCCTTGGCAACTTTTATGACTTGTCGACTTTAACTCCTACGATTCCCATGCTGGAGTTAAAGTCCACAGGTCTTATAGTTGACACCCCTGTCTTAAGCAAAGGGACCACGAAAATGAACTTCATTTACACTGAAGTGCTTGGCTTGATTCCATTGCTACTGGATTACAAGCATAGTAGCATGCGTGTGGAGAAAAAACATCCTAGATGGCAATGAAACATCTATTCCTGGACATGGTATCCAGGGTGAAATCAGTGGTGGGACTCAAGTAATTTAACAACCGGTTCTCTGCCCTAATGATTTCTTCCAACAACCAGTTTGCCAAACTGCTCTGCAAGTTAACAACCAGTTCTCTCAAAGTGGTGCGAACTGGCTGAATCCCACCACTGGGTGAAATCCAGCAGGTTCTGACAGGTTCTGGAGAACCGGTAATGGAAATTTTGAGTAGTTCGGATAACCGGCAAATACCACCTCTGGCTAGCCCCAGAGTGGCATGGGAATGGAAATTTTGTAATATCTTTCCCCTGCCACACCCACTAAGCCACACTATGCCCACCAAGTCACACCCACAGAACGGGTAATAAAAAAATTTGGATTTCACCACTACATGGTATCCTCAGGTATTATCATTCCCAACTGTCCTTGTTGATGCAGGGGCGCAGGCATCTCACCCCCTCCCCTAATTGAAAGCTGTTTGGACAAATCACCCCCTAAAATCAAGCTCAGGAATGCTTTATCTTCTTTACATGATATTGTATAAACTGCAAGAATCTATGATTTTACTACAGGTCCTTGACTTACGACCACAATTGAGCCCAAAACTTCTGTTGCTAAGTGAGAGTTGTTAAGTAAGTTTTCCCCATTTTAGGACCTTTCTTGCCAGTTATTAAATAAATCACTGCAAGCTGTTTAGTAACACTGTTGTTATGTGAATCTGGCTTCCTCATTGACTTTGCTTATCAGAAGGTCACAAAAGTTGATCACATGACTTAGGACGCTGCAACTATCATAAATATGAACCAGTTGCCAAGCATCTGAATTTTGATCACATGACTAGGGGATGCTGCAACAGTCATAAGTGTGAAAACCGGTCATAAGTCACTTTTTTCAGTCTGTTGTAACTGGTCACTCAACAAATGGTTGTAAGTTGAGGACTATCTGTATAGAAAGGGCCTATTTCAAAACCTGTTACCTGTATGCAGAAGAATCAAAGGATAAAAATAATAATTCTTTGTGCTGAGGTCAACTCCTTGTGATTGTTTGTACAAGGCTGTGTTTTTTTTTAATCTTCTAAGATTTAAACTTATGTATTTCCCATTTTATTTTACAATTCAAAGATTTCCTGGTAGTCTCTCATCCAATTACTACTTAGTCTTTTGTATCAACCAAGTCAACTAGATATTATATTTTAATAAACAAGGATCAAATTGTTTTCTCCTAAAGAATCAGTTAATAATCTCTTCGTTAGCTTGACCTTCACATTTTTAAATTCGATTAAATAATTGAAATATTACTGATTGATTTTGTTGTTGGTTTTATTTTTTAGTTGTAATTTCAGAATTCTTTTTTAAAAATGTCTTGAGTATAAACTTTGAATCAATATTGACATTACAATGTTTTCAACAAAATACAATCAATTGAATGACATTACAATGTTTTCAACAAAATAATTCCTGCTGAGCAGCACACAACTTCAGAAGGTACATCAAATGTAAACTGAAATTGTCTTTACTCAAATGCATGTTCAGATACATGCACACAAGTTGGTAATTTGATTACAATAATATTAATTTGTAAGATATTTTTTGATTTTATATGTAATCCAGATTTTTTATAGTTTTGTACATTTTAATCAAACCCATTAAAAATATGTCAATACTGGAAAGTCAATATTGGAATGTCAATATTCAAGAAAATGCCTTTCTTCTGATAAAATGGAGATTAAAGATCCAAATCTTAATACATTGGCAGCCATGGAATTTTTTTTTTTAAAAAAAATCCAAATTATATATAGAGATTTTGAAGATTTTGATGCTTTATGTCATTACCATTTATAAATGGCATTAATAGTATATGGAACGTACACAGTGAAAAGGTATTCCTTTCATATCTTCTCGATGATCCCGAGCATAGTCCCATAGATAATAATCAAGGAGAACCGCATTGATCTTTTCATTCATGTTGTCACCTTTCTTTTTATAAAATTCAAGCAAAGCGCTGCAGATGAGCTCACAACACCAAATACTACAACCTCGAATCTCCACTTCCTGATTGTCTCCAAACTGGAATATATGCCCTGCAAAGTAGGGAAGGATCAAAGAAAGTAACATGAATAAAGAAAATGGGAATATAAGAGGAAATATTTTAATCAATATATACCAACTTATTTTTACATCATCATCATCATCATTATTGTTATTATTATTTATTTATTTATTTATTTATTTATTTATTTATTTATTTATTCATTCATTCAATTTGTATACCGCTCTTTTCCTATTGGACTCAGGGAGTTGCACAGCCAAGAATAAAAACATATCAATACAAAACATTACATTATGTATCAATACATTAACTGGGTTCATTCAAATTACATATTTTCAGTATCTTAATCTACCAAGTAATTACCATACTGCTAAATTGAAAGGGTTGCAGTAGTTTTGAATTGCTTATTTATGTCTCATTGCCCATATTTTCTTTGCCCTTCATAACATTCTTAATAATTTTCCTAACTAGGCACAAATGTGCCCTTCAGAAGGATCTTTGATAGTTCTGTTTGAGTAGGCTGTTACTCAAGAGACTGCTTGTATCCTATCAGAGAAGGCCTTCACATTAGAGGTAGGCCAGGAATTATTGTTTTCTGCATTGTACTGTACAGAAAAAGGCAATCTTCTTGCAAATGGAAACATGAAACAAATTAGTGGAATCTCAGAAAGAAAATGGTTCATCTCAGCTCAGCATACACTGATCGGATAACAGCCATAGATTTTTGAATGGGAAGAGGAACAAAGATGCAGGAAGTTTAAGAAATGTAGTAGAAATCAAGAAAAGAGGTCTAATAGTTAATTTCCACATACAAGTTTAAATCCATAAATGAGAGATTCCTAGTACTTCTGATATACATTAATAGAAAGTTAAGGTTGTTGAATTTGGGTGTCCTCCTGGACTCACGGCTATCTTTAGAAGACCATTTGACGGCCGTGGCCAGGGGTCCCTTTTATCAGGTTCGCCTGATCCACCAGTTGCGTCCCTTTCTGGATCGGGATACTTTGCGCACAGTCACTCATGCCCTAGTCACCTCCCGTATGGACTACTGCAATGCTCTCTACATGGGGCTCCCCTTGAAAAGCACCCGGAGGCTCCAACTGGTCCAGAATGTAGCCGCGTGGGTGATTATGGACGCATCTTGTTGCGCCCATGTAACACCTCTCCTACACGAGCTGCACTGGCTCCTGGTGGTCTTCCGGGTGCGATTCAAGGTGTGTGTTATCACCTTTAAAGCGCTCCATGGCTTAGGACCTGGGTACTTACGAGACCGTCTTTTGCCACCAATAGCCTCCCACCGACCAGTTCGTTCTCACAGGGAGGGACTACTTAGGGTACCGTCAGTCAAATTGTGCCGACTGGCGACTCCCAGGGGTAGGACCTTCTCTGTAAAGGCTCCAACCCTTTGGAATGAACTGCCCCCTGATATACGAAACATCCCTAATCTCCGTGCTTTCCGCTGTGCCTTCAAGACCCTGATGTTCAATCAGGCAGGGCTAAACATGTTAACTGGGAATGATTAAAATATTATCTAATTCTGGGTTTTATTTAATTTGGGCTAAACTATGTTATAATTTTAATTATCAATTTTATGATGTTTATGTATCTTTTATTTTTTCTTGACTGTACACCGCCTTGAGTCCTGCGGGAGAAAGGCGGTATAGAAATATAATAATAAATAAATAAATAAATAAATATTAAAAATTATATTAGAACTTATTTTAGAATAGACAAATAAGTACAACAGTGTCAGTGTCAATATAAACTATATTTAGCAACAGTTAAACAGAATTGTAAACAAGCCAACATGCCTCTGATAAAGCTAAACATGCAACTATCTGCAGTTATTAAACTTCTTGGTAAAAAAAATTCCCAATCATGAATTTGCAACATGGGCAATCAAGTATTTAATTACTCTTGAATACAAATCTTCAACCCTTACAAAAGTTCATTTTTCAAATGGATTGACAAAACCTTAATATACATATTCTGGAAGAAATTGTTAGTTTTTCCCTGCTTATGTGACATGAGGAGAGGCCAGGAGAATGCATTCTGTTATGGTTCTGGCATTTTGAAATAGACCCTCTAGATTTTTAATTTTATTTAGTTACATTTAAATATTAATTTTAAATAGTGATCCTGGTTGACTCACATTGTCAACAGCTAACAAGGTACAATAAAAAAAATTTAAAAATTGAATTGCTATCTAGATATTAGTTTAGCCTAGTTGGTTAAGATGGTAGTTACAACCTTCTGATCGAACAGCTGCCACTTTGTATATGCAAGCAACACTGACACTTTTGTACAAAGGGTTTATGTGGTGACAATTGCCAACTTGACTTTTGATTCCTCAATACTGTTAGAGAGGAACATAGATGGAAGGAAAATAAGATTTGGCAAACACAAGTACAATGGATTGAACTATCAGGGAAAAAACTGGGTATACATGTTTTGGCAATCAAATTCCTCATGTTCATCACCGACAAATAATTTTAAAATGAATTGTCTTCTTTCCTAGACAAGAAATTACATTCTATATCTGAAATACCAGAACAGAAAATTTGGAAGAGAATCTTACTTTTCCCTTTTATTTTTTTCTTTCTGCAAAATAAAAAGTGAAAAAGTAAAGTACTCAGTAAGCACTGTCTTTTACATTTATACTCAAAAGTAAGTAATTGGCGCTTACTCCAAAATATCTATGTAGGATTGTAGATTGTCACTAATGAAGTTGTAGATTGTGTTTTCTGGGAATAGATAACTCAATTTCTCTTATGTTTAGTCCTCCTGCTGTACATCAAAGACTACTGATATAAAGTGGCAGGTAAAATAGAAATTCTTCATGATCATGAAGAATTTAATACCTTTTTTAAGTTTGTTCATTAATTCTTCTGAATATCTCATTGCTCCTAAATGAACAAGGACTTGTGGTATCCTATAATCAGCAAATATAGAGATTTTGGAAATATCACTGAAGCAGCCATCTCCTTTCCCCTCCAGTACACTCCAGGTGTCAGCCACAAGGATCTGCGCCCGTTTGTAAAAAGCTACCTTTCTACCCTGATAGGAAAATGAGAAAAAACAACAAAGTGATTAGAATGATTGGAATGTAGTCACATTTACAGATTTCAATTGTTAATTTCAACATGTTATTCTTACCACCTTTCATTTCAAAAGAAGCTAAATATGATGAGAATTATATGAAACATGACAGCTCATACACGAGGAGGTTTAAATGACAGCCCATATACGAGGTTAAAGTGCCAGACTTCCCAGGAGTGGGAAGATACATGGAAGAAATCTCCTGGAGCAGAGGTCCCCAACCTTGGCAACTTTAAGACTTGTGGTCTTCAATTCCCAGAATTCCTCAGCCAGCAAAGCTCAGCATTCTGGAAGTTGAAGTCCACAAGTCTTAAAGTTGCCAAGTTTGGAGACCTCTGTCCTGGAGGACTCTGAGCCAGTCACTATATCTTAACACAAACCTACTCCATAAGGTTCTTGTTCTATTGGAGGAGAAAACACTATGTACTCTACACTATTTTTGCATTAGTTTCATTATTGCCCAAGCATTGCAAAAAATCAAAAACAGAGATGCAATAAGATATGATGTAAGAGCAAAACACTATAAAAAGAAGTATCCAGTAACACCTGCCCTCTTTCATTTCCCCCCCAACTATTACCTGCTACGGAATTTAATTATAACCTGCTTTAAGCTTCTACGGTTATGTGCTTGAGTCATTTTTTTTTCAGGTGTTTTAATCAACCTGTCTTTTCTCTGAAAGCCATAGTATATCTTGCCTTGCTAACAAATATGTTTTATGTAAGGGAACCATTCCTGCCTTAATTTGGTCAGACTTTTGTTCTGAATATTGGATATAGCCTATTTTTTCATTGCTATCAGTCTTGTATCATCAGCAAAGGTTGTCTTTTCCAAAATTGTGCCCACTGGATTCTTGCCATTGTCACCCTATATTTTGGTAAATTGTGATATTTGTAATTTATACACACTGGAATAATTCTTAATACAAATATCTGTGGTTTCAATTCTGTAGCAGTTTAGGAATATTAGTCATATCATTATTGGCCTCACTATCTATATTAGATAATAAGATCACAGGAGATGTGTGCTGTGGTATTTTCCACCCTGCCACAGCACAAAACGAAACACTATGGTATGCAGCAATTCCTTGTCCATTTTCTCATCAAAAAGAAAGAAAGAAACCAAGAAATTATCTGAAAATGCAGACTGTAAGAGATTTACCTGAAACGTAGCTTCATCTCTAAAAGATGGGAAATTTTCCACTATTATCTGTAATAATTTTTGGGCACTTTTCCCACTTTCTTTAATACATGTGAGATAGGAGCCCCCAAATTTCTCCAGCAGAATTGTTCCAGCTTCATTTAGTACACGATGTCTCTCCTCGATTAAAGGCATAGGCACCTCTGTATCAGAACGAAATGCATGCTTCACCTGATCTAAGGTCATAGTGGCATAATAAGAAGCACTAGTAATGGGTGTTCCTTGAGAAAGGGCAACAAATAAAAAAGAATCATTAGTAATTACATTTGAGATAATTAGTAAAATAAAAGATGAAGAAATTTTAAAAATGTTCCAATTAGGAAACAATTAAACAGAATTTATTTAGGCTGATTATTGGATCAACTAAACAATTTATTTCTCAGTTAATTTACCTCTAAATATGCTATTATTATTTTATTATTATTATTATTATTATTATTATTATTATTATTATTATTATTTATTAGATTTATAAACCGCCCTACTCCTGGGGGACTCAGGGCGGTGTACAGCCATAAATAAAACATTTCAATACAAAACTTTAAAATAGAATAAAACGAATTAAATAATTTGGCTGATAATTAAAACCCCAATAATTTAAAACAAATTAAAATTCATAATTAAAAGGAGAAAATAACTTAGGTCAGGCCGGCTTGTTGGAATAAATAGGTCTTGAGCGCGCGACGGAAGGTGCGCAGGTCCGGGATCCTCCGTATATCCGGGGGGAGCTCGTTCCAGATGGTAGGTGCTCCCACAGAGAAGGCTCTCCCCCTGGGGGCCGCCAGCCGGCATTGTTTGGACGACGGCACCCGGAGGAGCCCCTCTCTATGGGAGCGTACAGGCCGGTGGGAGGCTATTGGTGGTAGCAGGCGGTCCCGTAAATAACCAGGTCCTAAGCCATGGAGCGCTTTAAAGGTGATAACCAAAACCTTGAAGCACACTCGGAAGACCACCGGGAGCCAGTGAAGCTCGCGTAGGAGGGGTGTTACATGGGAGCGCCACGTTGCTCCCATAACCACCCGCGCGGCCGCACTCTGCGCCAGTTGGAGCCTCCGAGTGCTCCTCAAGGGGAGCCCCATGTAGAGAGCATTACAATAGTCCAGACGGGAGGTGACGAGGGCGTGAGTGATTGTGTGTAAAGAGTCCCGATCTAGAAAGGGACGCAACTGGCGAATCAGGCGAACCTGATGAAAAATCCTCCCAGTCACGGCCGTCAGGTGCTCTTCTAAAGACAGCCGTGAGTCCAGGAGGACGCCCAAGTTGCGAGCCCTTTCCGTGGGGGCCAATGATTCACCCCCAATAGTCAGCGATGGCACCAGCTGACTATATCGGGATGTCGGAAACCACAGCCACTCGGTCTTGGATGGGTTGAGCCTGAGCCTGTTCCTCCCCATCCAGATCCGTACGGCCTCCAGGCACCGGGACATCACCTCAAGGGCATCGTTGGGGTGGTCTGGGGTGGAGATGTACAGCTGAGTGTCATCAGCGTACTGATGGTACTTCACCCCGAAACCACGGATGATCTCACCCAGCAGCTTCACATAAATGTTGAACAGAAGGGGCGAGAGGACCGATCCTTGTGGCACCCCGCATATAAGGGTCATGTGAAGTTTCCTAATCTTTATTTTATTATTATTGAAAGCAAGTTCCAAACCCTAATCCAGATTAGTCCCAGTCAGATTTGTAGGGCTAATGCATCTGAGAATTAATCCCCCCTTTTGTTATTGCAGCCAATATTCTTCCTTCTGGCAGAGAAAATTAAAAGAGGGGAATGCCTTTATTTTATTTTTTTCTAATTCCTGGTCTGATGGGCAGATATTTTGGGGGGGCTGCCGGGCGGTTGGGGAGGAATTGCCTTTTTTTTATTTTGTCCAATTCCTGATCTGATGGGCAGATTCTGGAGAGGGGGAAAAAAGTAAGCCTAATCTTGAGTCTTGATACTTTGGGAATGGGAGTAAACAGTTTTATGCTGCTCATTCAGTGTAACAGGTTGCTTGACCATTCAATGGCTATTCAATGCTATAATACCACAAGATAGTTTGATGACACTATATGAAATTACATTCATAATCACCTGCAAGTATTCCTTGATTTACAACCATAGCGACCAAAGTTACAATGGCACTGAAAAAAAAGTGACATGACCGGTTTTCATAGTTAGGAACATTGCAGCATCTCCAATGGTCATGTGAATTTGGAGGCTTGGTAACTGGCATGTATTTAGAACAGTTGCGCTGTCCTAGGATCATGTGATCACCATTTGTAACTTTCCCAGCCAGCTTCCCGCAAACATAGTCAATGGGGGAAGTCAGATTTGCTAAATGACAGAATGATTCATTTAACAACTGTGGCAGAAAGGTTGAAAAATGTTGCAAAACACAATTAACCACTGTCTTGCTTAGCAATGGAAACTCTGGGCTCAAAGACGATCTGTAATTTCTACTTGACTTTGTTCTACTTCATGAAAGAATCTTGTTTATTCTATTGCTATTCATATCTCTCTAGTGTAAAGTCCAAACACACCCTTCAGGTGTACATCTAATCAGTGTAATTCAGAAAACTAACCTTCATCGAGTGCTCTGTTGATGGCAGCACAAAGAGACCAATAGCCACTGTAAGTCTTGCCTTTGTATTTCACCAAGCATTTATGGTCTTCATGTTCAGACCAAAAGGAAAAATTGAGCACATCAGCAACAAATACCCAGTTTACTGCATCTTCACTTGCTTCTTGAGGGTTTAACTCATGAGACGACTTCCAGCCAACCACACTGAATTCCTTCTCTGTGACTTTATCGAACAACATCTCTGCAACCTTTTGCACACCACTGTCTTCAATGTATACATCTTTGCTGTTTTCTGTTATAAACTTGGCAGATTCTTTAGGATTTAAAATTGCTTCCATTTTTCCTTGTTTCTGAATAAATGTGATAAATGTTAGTCTTTGACCCATAAATACAGAGTTGATAGAATTCAAGAAAGATACATAACATTTATTCTGTTGACAATCCATTTATCTTCCCAGGTCTTTCCAAATTGTAAGCAATCCCTGTATTATGCAGCAGGGTTATGCAGCAGTAAATTCTATCAGTTTAACAGTGCTTATTCTCAAGTTTGTGTTCCACTGTAACCTTGACAATTCAAAAAGGTAAAACTTTTCTGTTCTTAAAAACAGCACCACCAGTTTTAGCAATAATGTTTGTTATTCTCTGCTGAAGCAAAGCCTTTACCTAGCTAATTGCATATATATTAAAATAACAAATCTTATTAAGCCAACCCAAAATTGAAGAGAATGGGAGAATTACATAAAAGCCATGCGGATGGATACACATTTATTGCTTAACAGAAGCACTGCAACTTTTTTTTAATGATCAAACCATCCTTGCAGACCATATATTGAAAACAGCAAATTTGTGGCATTACAAACAGAACTCTTTCCAAAAGTGCCAAGGATTTTAGGCATTATTAGAAGGATATATGTGAACATTAGCACTTAGATATTCAAGAAATGGGTGAGAATGTAGAATCTTTGCCAAAGTGAATCAGATTCTTGAGGACCTCATGGACAAAGTCTATGCCATTGTCTTTCTCTGACTTTTGTTTCTTTTTGTTTCACTTAAGTCTCACCTCAGATCTGGGCTGCAAAAGAATTGGAGGACCATTAGAAGGTAGCAAAGAGTTAAGAGTGAATATCCTTCTGCAACCATTCTAAGGGATAAGTCCTATTTTCGTGGAAAGCCACGGTTTCCTATAGAAATAAAACTAGATGCGATTGCCCTGAAGGCTTTAGCTCCGCCCACTGAATGCACAGATTCTGTCGGTGACCAATATAGTATTTTGATTTTTAGAAAACTTTTCCCCCAACCCGCCTCTGTTAAAAACCAATATTGCCTAATAAAATGGTCAAAGCGACGTATTTTTATCAGAGGGAGAGTCACCTTTTAATGAATGTACGAACGGCAGAGATGAAGTGATAGAAAGCGCTTGTATTCTCAGCTAACCTAACAAGGGTTCACTCGAACAATAGATGTGAAAAAAGTTCCACTCCATCCTCCGTCCCCCATACCCGCCACGATTCGCACTTTCGCGGATCGCTTTAGGAAATCTTGCTATAAAGTAACAGCGACAAAGTAACACTTTAGGTCTGCGCTTTTTCTCCACATCAGAATTTTGAAATGTTGATCTAGTCCAGTGCCAGTCATCGAACACTAAAAGGCGGCGCGGCCAGAAGCGGATTACTAACAGGAGCAGCGCTCGTCTGCCAATCCGATCCGATTTCCTGGACTATTTTCACACCGGCAGGCGCCAAATTGCATTCAGATTGATATTTGATTCTTGGCTATTTCTACGGTTTTCATGACAGGCAGGAAGAGAACAAAAACGTGTTTCTTTTCCTCGTTCTCTACTCACATGGCCAAACAAGGACTGCCTGCGGATTTTAGGCCTACGTAAAACACCCGGAAGTGTGCAGACTTCTAGCAAAATGTCACAACGTATCGCCAAGAGATCAAATCCATCTTACCTTTAAAGATACCGTACTCGATTTGAGTATGCTTTGCTCAGTAAACCCACGAGTGATCTCCGTTTGTTAAAAACGGCGTTTCTTCCTTTCAATCTTTCTAATCGTCCTTGCTTCACCCTCCAATCAGAATGGACTATATTTGCATAAATTAGTGCGGAACTCCAAAAGGTTACCGGATATTGGCGCCAGCTGCAACATGCCCTTATCTCGCGAGCAGCTATACCCATGTCTTACTGCATTTTGTGGAACGGTGAACCCTTGGTGGGTTGGTTAAGTTTTTCTTTTTTGCATTATTGTCGAGTTCTGGCAGCTACTTTTCGTCCACACTTTAAAAGCTGTTCAAAAGCGGCCTTCTTACCGGGTGTAGAGGTGTTACCTGGCCCACTTTCATTCCACTGGTTTTTTGTAGCGAATGCAATCAAAGCACATAGCCCCCCATTTAATCATAGAAGTGTGTATGTGGGTGAATCATCTGCGTTCCTGCAGTTTTGAAATGTGAAACTCTTCAAAATCTTCAATTCAGCAACCTGTAGTCTGTAATTCAATCCTCTTTACACCATCTGGGTCTCACTGGTTTTAACGTTTCCTATTAGTTTTTTTTAGATCACCCAACACCGTCCTACAGGATCCCTTTTATATTAGGATTTTCTCCCTGTACAGGAAACACTTGGAAATACTGTTCATTCAAAAACTAAGAACTTTTTAAAGGAAATATTCATTCATGGAAATCCCATTGAATTCAACAAGGCTTACTTCTTGACAAAGTAATGTCAACCTAAACTGTTTTGTTTAAACAAGGTTTAAAGTTTTTGCATGGTCTTGAAATATCTCATACCTAAAACTGCCAACAGGAAAGGAATGGTTTTGTTTTAGCATGAAGTTAAAACACAACAAAAAACTATTAAAAAACAGGATCTGTCACATCCACATCCAGCTCAATATTATTACAATTTTTATTTTATTCAATAAAAGAAATAACCTTGGAAACTATCAGTACAAATGGCCAGGATTTTACATGAAAACATTCAGATTGATTTAGCACGCATTTCCTATGCCAGTCAATATGAAAGATACAATTATTTCATTGAAATCTTTGTACAATGGTAACATATTAAACAAATTACAATTGAAAATGGGCAAACTTGCCAAGGCTATTATCAAGCTTTTAGTATTTTCTATAATTGCTTGCTATTAATTGACAAAACAGGTTTTGTAAGATTTTATTCAAACCAATGTAATGCAATACAACTATTAGGGAAATACAACTTGAGCAACAGAAAGAAAACAATTTGACGTATGTTAATTTCTTTACACATAGCAAAGTTTAAATCAGTGCAATCAATACTTCCCATTTACCAACATATTTGAATTGGTACTCTGCTTCTCCGGTATAGAGAAGGGAAAAAAAGCCAAGCACAATAAATGTAGACTGTAGAGTGTGTATTTTACCTATGGAAAATACTCAAAAAGAAAGAACTGCAAGAATTGTTTCACTAAATTTATTTTTAAAATCATAGAACATTTTACAAAAGAGCGCTTACATTTCGCACACTGCATTGAATGGATGTTGGGGTAAGCAGACTATCAGCTACTACCCCATTTCAAAAACAAAAAAAAGTATAAAGCAGATGGGTTCACAAGTGACAGAAAACATTACAGTTTACAACCAACATAGAAAAAATAAAAATAAAATCTACTATCTCTGCTGCTGTTTCAAAATACCAATGTTAGTTTTGCAGGCCGTCCCAGCCTCACCCACCTATATGTAAAGAACTAAAACATTACATCTGGTGACAGCAAAAATTTCACTACACCTCAAATGCAGAACACCTATGAAGCAGAGGAATGTTGGCTTTTTAAACAGAAGCAGATTTAAGAAAAAAAAAAGATGCAGGACTCCTTCAGTTCTTCACTAGTCTTAGAAAAACTTTCCAGAATACTGCTTCACACTATAAAAAAGAAAAAATATCTTGCATTAGAATCCTTCAACATCTGCATACTGCTTCACACTATAAGGAAAAAGAAAAAAAAAGGCATGTATTAGAATGGTTGAACAAACAACTTGAATCAATATTTACAAATACATTTACAAATATAAAATTATATAAAATTATATAATATGCAACATTTATCAATTTATAATTAGTAGCTAATCTATAGGCAAAATTAAAGTTACACATTACAAGATGCTCACTAAATAGTTGGTGTTAAAGAAAATAAAGCATGTAAAATCTAAAGCTGTTATACATGGCAGAAAAGGAAGCGGTGTGAAATGCTGCATTAACAGCAACAAAAGCTTTCAACTTGTCCTGTAGAGGCATGGACTGTGCCATATGGTAGACTGCGATTTGTTGTCACTTTAGTAATCTAAAAACAACAAAATCACTAGTCTTCCACACAGAACTAGACCAACGTCCAACTGAAATCTTCTATATTTTCTACAGGCTCTATATAAGATTAAAGTAGGTTTTTTGCAGCAGTTTTCACCAAAGAAATGAGAGCTGCTTTGGTTAAGGACACTTCCTGAAAGATTAGTTTTGAGTGCTTCTTCAATGAATCAGAATGGAAGACAGAAGAGAAAGGCATACTACTAAATTGAGAAGTTAGTATATAGTATGACTGATTTTTTTTCTAAATGCTCTCTTTATAAAAACATACACACAAGCAATATATCTACATGAAATTAGTAAGTAACAAAAGGCAACTTGCCTGTTTTGCAGTAAATACTGTGCATTTTGAATCTGATCCTGTGTGCCTGTAATAGTTATTATTCGATCTTCTGAGCCCTCTAAGGGTTCATCGATTTTGATTGAAGCTCCTGACTCGTGGCGTATCTGTTTAATCCTCTGACCGCCTTTTCCAATAATAGAACCAGCCAGCTGAAAATAAGAGTATATTTTACTGAAATGGTAACTTCTAATCCATAATTAGCTTGAAAAAAACAAGATAATGACTGGTACATGCAAATAAAAAATCAAACATATTTTCACTTAATCTCTTTATATTCTGAGCCAAGTATAAATTTGGTACTGGAATTTGTGTAAATATAACAAACTCTCCTAGAAAATTGCTTTTTTTGTTAAGAAAAGTAAAGAAGTAAATTTTATACTTACGTCTTTGGGTATTGTTACTTGTGTTGTAATGATGGGTCCACCAAGATCTCCGTAAGAACCACGACCCCCTGCATAAGAATAATCTAATTTAAAACGTATGCATCTTGCCCTTTAAAGGACTAAACAATAAATTTTGTTCAATACATATTCATGAAAGCTTACCATAACCCGATCCACCCTCGAACTAACAAAAAAGGGAGAAAAACAAAGTCTAAGTTTTCACATAAGCAATTTTAAGCTATATAATTAATGTTACGAAAATATTTCACAAAATAAAAATTACAATTGTTGGAAGAATCTTATGTCATGTATTTTTAGATCCAAGCTGACATCTAATGGGAACCTTGGTTTAAGAAGTATTTAGACTTTATATCAGATGTAATCTCAAACTGAAATTGCAGGGAGAAATGTTGCAAACCATAATTAAAGAAAGCATTGTACCTGCCTATTTAGAAATACATCCCATCAAATTCAATGTTAATTATTTTCAGGGAAGAGGATTTCGGATTTTACTTCATTACTAAAATGTAATGAAATTTAGCAGCTTTTCCTTAGGGCAAGCTATTAGTAAAATTAACTCTTGATTAATCTGCTCTTGTATCAAGAGTATGTTTAAAAGATATTTTTATTCCCTTTTCACAAACGGCAGCAAATCACCTAACTCTACAAGGGAGACAGAAAATGTACCTACCATTTCTGGTGTTTCTATGTCATCACAAGCACTGACATGACACTGCATCATCTTGCCAAGCAGAACACAGCACAAAGAAAGGGGGAGGGGAGGAAATCAGTGAGGATCTTCAAGCAAAATTGTAAGCCAAGTTCTAAATTATAGTATCTTTACAAGTGTACGAAAGCTATAGTTTTAATATTAATCATGTCAGATGAATATTGAGTTATCATAGGACTTGAGAGTATAAGAGAGTAAGAAAAACAAAGACACTCTCGAAATACTGGCAATTTAAGCATACTCATACACAAAATGTTATTTATTGCTGAGTTACAGACTGAAATACACTATGACAATGTTCATTAATCCAGACTTGCTCCAGTTATACAATAAATACAAAGAATCTTCAGTGAAGAATTTTGGATCCAATAGAGCTTCCCAATCAAGTGAGGGTCATCTGCAGCCTTAGAAGGACGATAGCAATTCAGGGCTGCAGAGGAAATCAAAGAGGAATCACCTCATTCCTTCTTCTAATGCCAATGAAAGACTACTGGGTGAATTTCTAGATCCAAAATATTTATTTCCTATGTGTATTAACTGACTGCCATAATGCAGAATCAAGCACTTCTGGTCAAAATGCTGTTACAATTTGTTGTACAATGAATAAAAATATACATCTCCTAGCTAGCGATAAAGGGACCAATATACTTCATTCTTTGGAGTTAAATTTGTTTAATTTCCAATTTATGATTTTAAAACATGTTCATTCAAAAAGCAAAGTATTAATTTCAACACCTCAATCATCCATATTTTTTCTTGGTGGAACAATTCTACTGTAATTTTATGTAGACAGAATAGTTCCAGAAACATGCATATTCTGCTTTATGCAAATTAGTACATTGTACAGATTAAACATTTAAGATTTAAAAGTACAATCATACAGTTGGGATTTTACTAAATCAGTGGGACTTATTCCATTATAAACAAATACAGAACTGATGAATCCTTAGTCACAATTTGTCTTACTTAAAAAGCAATAGCAAAACACTCTTTGAATCATGATAAAAAGCAACAAGGAAAAGCAAGAATTTTTTTTTAACAAACTGCTCAGTCACATATACTATTGTATTGCTGTAAATAGCACTAACAAGGTGAAACATTCTCACAATATTCAGATGTCTCAGGTAAATTACTATTACATACTCAAGGGAAAAAATCCTGAACATCGAACATCAAGGCAATTATGTTATGCATGCATATGGTCATATAATACATACAAATGGTTTAAATTGCATTAACTTGTAAATTAAACCAAAAATGTGCGCTTGCTCTCTCTATATAGACAGAGCAAGTCCCCCCCCCCGCAAAATTTCTCTTATTTATTTTTCAATTTCATAAAGTAAAAGTTGGTCCCTAATAGAAGGGCTTCTGAAAGTCACTGATTTAATTAAAGGAATCTCACTGACAGAAGAGGAAAAAAGGCTATTATCATTACCTCTCTTCCTCAGGATGCCCCCCTCCCCCCTTTTCAGGAGTAGTGGAGAACTTTGTGGCACTTGGAACAGGGACAATTAAATTCTTCCTCACCATTCCACCAAAAAACCCAAACAAATCTCACTTGAGTTTTGGTCAGGTAATATTGTAACACAAAGAAGAAAACAGTGGAGTTAAGCCTTTCTTTTCATAAAACAGTTGTACCAACAGCCACTTAAATTGTTGCTTAACACACGTTTTTTCTGCAATAATCATTCCAAAGTACAGAATTAGTTGCTCTAAAAATTGGCAACTGCTAACAATCCAACGATATTTTCAACATCTTCCTCATTTCATTCTCTTGCTAAGAAAATTTGGGAAAACACCCCCATTCTGTAAACAGGGAATCGCATTTGAAGTAACATTCAAATTTCAACAATAGAACTGAATTTTTTAACCTAATTTTTTTAACCTAAATGTAATTTTATATGTTTTTAACAGTGAGAATTTATATTTTGTCAAACTTAAATCTTTTTAAGTTAAACTAGCTGAATTTTTTTCAATTAGAAGGTATAACTATTTCCTTACACAAATGCCACACCGATTTTAAAAATGCATATAACTAATACAGTATCTGTATTTTGAAAATCTTGCTAAATTTAAAGTTAGTTTGAAATAAAAAAGAATATTCTATCATCTCTGATATTTCTTTAGAAAAATGATACAGTATGTTCACATGGTCACATTTATTCTATTAAACCTAACTTACCATTCCATCATAACGATCCCCAGGTCTGCCTCTTCGATCATAAGACATAAGGTCCCTTAGGAATATAAAATAAATAATTTAGAATATTTACCTCCATCATATTGCAATTCTACTTTTCTCCACTATCTCACATTTCAAAATACAGGGCCTCCAAATAAATAGCAAATTCAATTGGTGATGAGAATGAGACACATCTGCTTTTAATTTAGCAGAACAATATCCGGCGATCAAAGCTGCACTTATTCCTGGTCCATTCTTACTAAAACTTGCACAAACTGTTATTTTGACTGACTTGTAATCTCTTTATCTCCTTCCCTAGTTCTGCTGAACACATACTCAACGGAGATCATCCTTAATAAGAGTTTTAAGAAAGTAAACTTACCCGCCTCTAGGAGGAGGAGGGGGAGGAAGAGGAAGATTGCGAGCTCTGCTGCCACCTCTACCACCACGACCTGGAGGAGGTGGAGGTGGTCCTCTGCGAGGGCTCATATCATCATAATCTCTTCGTGGAGGCATGGGACGACCACGGCCAGGAGGCATTCGATCAAAGCCCCCTCTGCCCCGCATTGGAAACCCCACAGGACGCCCTCTTCTGTCATCAAACATCATTGTAAATCCACCATAGTCGTAAGTTTCATCATAAAAATTGGGGTCATACGGCTGTGCACGTCCTTTTATTGGTGACTAATATAAAAAAGAGAAACAAATAATTCAATATATTCAGTCATTTCATTTTAAACCTTTGAAATTTGATTAATATATTATTCTGATTGTTCTATTACAAAGAAACAATAAAACAGCAATAAAGTACTGACCAGATAATATCTATTTTAGAAATGTCTAATCTAAAATCTAATCCTGTATCAGCTAAACAGTTTTACCTTTCTATACATTACTATATGCCTACTTATTCAATTCTAGATAAGACTTTATACATAGAGGGAGAGATAAGCATGGAAATGTGTTCTAGATTAAGTTACCTCTGATATAAGATCCAATATTATTTTAATGCATTCCACAACTCTATCAGGTTTTCCACCAATTAGTACCACTCTGTCAGAAGAATGAGGGCAACATTCTTGGAAAAGCTTAATAGTGGTTTGAGTGTTCTGTCAAGAAAATGAAGAAACTTTTAAGCCAGTAATTTTATTTATTTATATCCCACCTTTCCAGTTTTAAAAATAACTCAAAGCAATAAACATATCCAACAAACCCTATTTCCCTTACATAATCTTAATATTTAATACTTACTTCTTCCTAGTGTATTCCCACAATGTTTAATACTGCTGTTAAAACTCTGAACTACATTAAACCTACTCTAGAATTGACTTTTCCACTACATCTGAACTGAAAAATCAATTTTGCTTGTAATGGATTTCATTTCAGTACCGTCAAACAAATCTTTATTACTAGTCGTAATTCTAGACAGCATCTTTTGCAGATGCTATAACAGCATGGAATGGAAAGTAATGCAATGTACGGAATCTCACATGATAGCATGGAAAAGAATGAGTTGGCAGAACAATTCACCTACTGAATTGATCAATTCAGAAAGATAATACTGGTGACACATCAGAACATGAATGTTCAAGAAATTCTACTGAAACATATTCCCTTCATGAAAATAAAAAAAGCAGAGTCATATCTCCAAAGCTACATGTTATAATGCAGTTTTCATTGTGTTGCTCAGCCACCATTTTGGGTAATGGAAATGAATTATCTGTATCCTGGTCTTTTTAGTGCCAAAGGTTCATTATGTACAATACAGTATCATTAATACTTTTGCAAAATTTATTCAGTTGGGCCACTTGACAATACTTAAACATGGCCTTTGTGTTCCACTGAATAATTGGCATAATATTCAGTGATCCTTTAGACTACCAAGAACAATGGGTACATAAACTACTACCATTACTATGAGTTGTTTGCACTTGCTAGTGTATAAGCCACACTAGAAAACATTTAGAAACTTTTAAGCAATATAAATTTCATCTGCAAAATTAAAAACAGGTTTAAGTATAGTGCTATTCAGCACTCTCAGAGACTAACTTGCTTCTCCCAAAATAAGACATCCCCTGATAATAAGCCCAATTGGGCTTTTGAGTGCATGGCAGTAAGGCCAAGCACTTATTTCAGGGTTCAAAAAAATATAAGACAGGATCTTATTTTCAGGGAAACACGGTATGATAATTTTAGTACTCAGTTAAAATAAAGAATTTTCTCCTTTTTTTTCCTTGAAAGGTAAAAGAGTATTTCTATATATTATAAAATATTTAGGCTTTTTGAGATTGAGATTCTACAAGCATAGTTGACACTAAATATCACCTGTATTTACAATGTCAGCTTTGAGGCTTTATTCTCGTAATTTCACATCACACAGCAGACTATTGTATTTCTGGCACTTAAGGAGTCATTTCTGACAATTATCCAAAAACTGCAATCGTGCAAGATGCAGCAGCCTACTCATTGATGGTAAAAGCCAGTTCAGCAACAGAATAGCTATTTTTTGGATACTGCATTTGCTTCCAAAAGGTCTTAGGAGTAGTATTAAGTTTTAAACTTTATATCCTTACAGGGCAAATGTCAAATAACTGCTGGACAATCTCCTCCAAGATGAATGACCTATTCATTCTGCTTGGAATTTACTTAATTCAGAAAGTGGGATTCTGAAAGTAATGATTCTCTATTGGTGTTCTTACTCTCTGGAATACTATCTCCACCAGTATTATCTTTCAGAAAATAGTTTTTCCCTAGGTCTTTGGAGACTTAATTTGAGTTATTTAACAATTACAGTATTTTTGGAAAATTCTTATGACCCAATTTATAAAAAGTTAGGTAACTGTGCTGGTGTAGATACACTGGAAATAAATACGTAAGAAAGAAAGCTGGCTACATCTATGCTGAAAATATAGTATTTTTAAGACTTTCAAATGACAAGTTTGTTACCTCTCGAAGTTCTTTGATTTTAGCACCCTTGACACCAATAATTCCTCCAGCCAAACTCTGGTGAATCAACAGTCTCAATTCACAGTCGAAATCACTTCCTTTGTAATGCTGGTACTGTTATAGAATGTAAGAAATTAACAAAACAATGATGTGAACATTAATTAAATTAGTATTTTTTTAAAAAATAGTGTTATAAAGGTATGTTGAATTAAAAGTGCTGCTACCATGCTGTTTTCTTCTGTTCTAATTTCTAGAACTCACCATCTACCAGGTCTAGATTTAGTTTTTAAAATTAAAATGTGTTATGATTTGAAGAAACCCATTCTTGTTATTTGCAGTTAACGTATTCAAATAAAATTATATTTCAAACTATTATGATATTTTGGGAGTTTGATGCTTAAAGCAAATAATCCTGCTGAGGGCTTTACATTAATAGATTTTCCACAGAGCTGTTTTTATTTTTTTTTTTACATCAAATAGTCATATATATTGGAAGACCAAGTAACCCTTACTTATTAGTATGTGATTAGACAATGACCTTTATAGTGTCTGAAATGTTAAACTATGATATGCTTTTGCTAATGGGGGGGGGGGGATAGAAAATGTCTACTATGAGGTCTTGGAAAATGGCTGTCAATCAGTTCAAGAATACTGAACTAGGTACAATTATGATCTTAGTTGGCAGAAGAGAGCTTCCTAGTTCCTGTAATTCCAATATACAATTCTTCTATATGTACCACCATCTTTAGACATGCTTTCTTATGTTAATTGGTAAAATTCACTATCAAAACAAGTGCATCCAGATCTAAAGATTCGGTTATGTAATGTGAAATAGATGAATACTCACCTCCTCCAATGTTGGGATAATTTTCTTCAGAATTTCTCCAATTGTTTCAATATCTGCACTTATACTCAGTATACTGTTAAATCACATCAAGGTGTTACAAAAAGAGGGGAGGGGGAAATGAAGTAAGCTATATATTCATATGTATGCAGATTATAAATCAATTCATAGAACAGAACCTACAGTTAATATTCCCCACTTAATTCTGTTTACTGAAGATACAGAACATGCACCTTTGTTTATGCCCAATATTATAAATGGTATAAGTTTAAAATAAGGTTTGGGAGATAGCGAATGAGTTTCTTGGAAGGAGTCAGATTAAGTGGACAAGATACTGATGAAGAATTGAAAGCAGGAGTGAATATTCATGTTCCCCGCCACCATTAATTTAGGACACCCTCGCTATTACATTGTTAAACTGGCACACCTTCTCATAAGGAACGTGAATATGCAAGAGGTGAACACTGTATTTGGAATAGGGTTATGAGACCAGTTAAAAATTAGATTACTAATGGGCTCTGCAAGAAAAGAAATACAAACGCAAGACAAAAAGACAACACAAATGAGAAGTGAAGGAGAGTGAACCAGGAGTTAGCATTTCATCAGAAAAATTATGAACAGGCAATGCTGAGGGAGCAAGGTGGGCCACAAAGACAGAGCAGAGCGAGAGACTATTTTGAAACAATCTGATTTACAATGCAGAAAATACACAATTGAAGCTGTGCTCCTTCCATTGAAATAAAATTAGTGGTTTGTTGGGTGGGCAACTCACGTAAAAGTTCAGTGACAAAAAGACTTAATGGGGAAAATAAGACAGAAAACTTAAAAACAATACACCGTCTACGGGGATACTATTTAATTATATAAAAGGCAGGTAATAATATACATTTCTCTCTTTCTAATCAGGCAGTGAGGCATAAACTGTTGGGACATACCGCTCGGGGCCACTGCTGTCTGGGACTGAAACACTGGCATTGTACTGCATTGGTCATTGGCGTTCGTGGATGTTGGCAATGGGCATGGGCATTCAATCAGAAGTTGTCAAGTAAGGCACCCGTTTGGCAACGAGCACATTTTTGGGCATAGCCAACCAGGGTTTTCACATGGGCGTTCAGGGGCGGATGGGCCAACGTCATGGTGGGCAACGCAGGGGCAAGTCGATCCAGTACATGGGCAACGGAGAGATATATGGCCAAAAAAACAAGGAGAGGGAAGAGGGGGAAAAGCAATAAATTTTAATTTAATACAAACTATACTCATTACAAGCTTAAGTTGTTCTGAAGACTTAACACAATAACGGATAGCTACATTGACTGTGGCTTAACAGTTATGGACCGTAATAATGAGTTACTTGGCCTAAACTATTTTGAACGTTAAAAGTTGCAGTAGCAGGCTGGCTCATGAGGGTAGACACAAGATCTGTAGAGATTCAGTTTACTGAAATCCTGGGAAATAGGGAAAGCCACTACTAATCCAGGAATTATGTGTATGAAATCTGGATTTAGGTATGTGAAATTTTAAGTACACTAGCTTCAGAAAGGTCAGTTAATGTACAAGTGATTACTACCCAGTCCTTGCTTATACCTCAGATGTAGTAACTAAAGGTTGACAGTTATAACATTCTACAAGAGTTTATTTTACAATATAATGAAAATATCAAACACAATGTGAAACAATGTAGTGCCAAATAATTCATTAAATACGAGTATTACTATATTGAAAAAATTGATTATGCACAATAAAGATATTGCTTTTTACAAAGTTTGGTGCTAAACTATAAAGCTTAGATAATGCTAAACGTGTCTATTCACAAGAGTCAACCCACTAAAAAGGTGTAAATATATTTAAAGTTACATTCACGTAAAATTCCTTCCAGATGAGAATGTACTACCATGCTGTTTCTATATATAAAATACTCCTATGCATCTTTCTCTATTAGAGAAATAAGCTTGGTGCACAAAAAGCATTGTATACCTAAGTAAAGAATAGTAAGTATTCTGTAATGTCTTCTAAAAACTATTTTTAACAAATTTTCAAGTATAGAAAATTAAATATGCTACCACTCTTTGTAAAGTTACTGTAAAATAAAGGATAGGAATCTCATCATATTACTTTGTCTTAATTAATTGTGAGACTTGAGTTTAAAGATGATTATAAACGGCTTAGACTAGCCTATTACTTAAATTATACATTACTAGAAATATATTAATGCTATGTTTTGCAAAATAATAAGGGTTTAGTTTGTAAATACTCACGTCTGTACGAAGTGCTTTAATATTTTTGCCACCTTTGCCAATTACTGCTCCAGCATTCTAAAAAGAAATATTACGAAATAGTTTAGGGTTTCCTAAATATCTTCAATAAAGAATAAACGGGGTGGGAAGGGGGGGGGAGGAGATAGGGGGTCAAAGTAAGTTAGGAAATAAACATACTTTACTCTGAAGCAGAATGCGCAGTTCCACCATCTCATCAGTGTTCCTTGACCTTTTGAAGGCCTGTTCCTCTTCTATATCCTCAGCTGGTCGTTTGCCTAACATTTAAGAGAATAAACTGTTTACAAAAAATGCTTTTTAATAGCTTCTTGAAGCATGGAAGCACATATATCTTTATTTCATGCACCAATATTTGTCTATCTGTCTATATTTAATGCACCAATTATCTATCATATACCTTACCACCATTATCAAAAGAGCATTGACAAAACTCTCTAGGATTGGAGAAGATAAATATTTCAAATGAATAAGTGAACTTTTTCGTGTCTTTTAAATTCAATTTTAATCAAAATTATAAAAATCAAGATGTAATGATCTGAAATCTCAAGCAGGATTTTGTGAATGTGTTACAAAAAGAAAAATTAACAGCAAAACCAATTTACACTAATCCCTAAGCCCTCACTTGAAATACAGGGAGCATGTTCCAAGTTCCAGTAACAGTTATGAGGCTCATAATAAATCCTATTATATAATTAATATTGTAAATTTACTATTTTATCATTTATAAACTTACCATTTGTCTCTGTGTTAGTAAAGGTCTCCTCTTGCTGTTCAGTCTCCATTGTTTTCAAACTTGAAGACAAAACCAATTAAATGTAAATATACCGAAGTGCTCAAACAGAATCCTCAGCTTTTAGAGAACATGACAGAGGTTAGCAACGGGTTGCCAGCACTTACCAGTATTATATATCTTTGCCAAGTAAATCTTCTGGGCGGGATCAACAATCACGTAGCCTATGAAAAGCAGCATACATGAAGGGATGATCTTGTTAATTTACAGGGGAGTGTGTGTATCGAGTCAGTCTTGACTCCTGGCAACTACATGATAAGGATTTTCAAAAGTGATTTGTTACTGCATTCTTCCTAGAGCTGAGGGAAAGTGACTAATCTAAACTCACTCTGCTGACCTCCATCCCTAAAGTAAGACAAAACTCAGGTTTCCTGGCTTCTAGTCCAGCACCTTAACCACTAACTGAACTGGCTCTCAATTTACAAGTTAGGCTGCAAGAATCAACATAAAAAGTGAATCAGTAAATATATTTTAGCAAATATATTGCTATTATCACCATTTATTCCTTTGACTAACTTTATTAACAGACCATGCTGTATTTTAGTTGGCACAAGTTAATTTTAACAATTTTAATTTCAATCTGAAAGCCCAACTATTGTTAAGAAAAAAGATTACATCCTGCTACTTCTTTTTCTTACGAAGTGCAGATTGCCTGCTTTGTTAGCTAAAATTTATTTCTATATATGTATAATTCTTTTAACAAGCAAACTATTACATTGGATCAAGTCATCAAACTAAATTCCAGCATATGTAATTTTATATACGATTTTTATATAATCTCTATATTAAATATTATTATATTGCCCTATAGGTCATCTTGGAAGAACAACGAATACAAGTTCAACCCAGAATTGTAAAATAAGATGATCTGAACTTTTTTTTAGATGAACTTACAATTAATATACAATTAGGACACAAAATGTTGTAACATTGAAATAAGAGAAATCAACCGATAATTTTAAAATTGCAATATGTCTGGTATTGCTATAAAGTGCAATACTTCTTCACGTTTAGTACCACCTCATTACAACTGGTAAAATACATGCCCATTGCACACAAAGGATTTTGTTATGTATTTGGGAGGAAAATACTATTTACAGTCCTTTTAATAATTGACAGGAGCAACAACTATATTAGAGAGGTCGCGTCAAGCATTATTAACTGTAAGTCCTGATTGTAGGCGAAGAAAAGGAGCCTGGATTATAAAGCAATGCTCTATTCAAAACCGATCTCCAGTTCTCTCTCTCGATCACGCGAGTTGCGAACAGGGTGGACAGCAGGAACCAGCGGCTCGTTTCTGGCTCTGACAAGGCAGGCCTGATTGAACCATCTTATCCTAAATGACTTCCTCCCTACCACGATGATACAAAAGGTGAAGCCTCGCCGCGACCAGAAATTGTGCAATCTCGAGACTACCTTGGATGAAATGCCAACTAAAAATGGCGGCTTTAACGCCAGCTTGAGCAGTAATGGCGATCACGAGCTGCTGAGGAGGAGTCCCGAGCGGAAGAAGCACCGCCACGCGGCAGCTCCAGAAACACGGGATTCAAGGAGACACAAAAGATGCCTGGAACCTCCTTGCTCATTTTTTCCTCTTTTCCCAGGGAAGGCGAAGAGGGCGCTGGGGCCTACCGAGGTCCGTCCCAATCGACGGGGCCACCAAGGAAAGGGAACGCCTCGCGCGCTCTCCTCCTCGCCCCTCCCAACTACAACCAGCCGCCATGATTCCTGCAGCAGGAGGCACTGGGGACTACCGGGCTTGAAGCCCGTTCACCTCCCTGCCAGCCATGCGGCACTCGCAATCGACGGTGGAAGGTTAAAGGATAGCCGCAGGCCGAAAACCGCCTCTCCCGCCGTGGTATAAAAACACCGGCCCACCCCTCAACAGAAGACGTTTGCTCATTTTAAACACGTACCGGTTAATTTCGTAGGCCTAAGTATGTGAACACTATATATAGTTCCCACCTACAAAAGGTGGAAGGGCGTTAACGGTCAGTCCGGTAAACTCGCCCGGTTACCTCACCAGGCAGCGGACTAAACGCCGCCGAAGCTGCTTCCCAAGTACGATAAAAGCTCAAAAAGCAAGAGCGCGCGCACTCACCCGCGGCACTGTCGCTCCTATTCGCTCGCCTGCTGCACTCCTGAATCCTTATTGGCTGTCACAGGTGTCGTTCTTTACCTGGGAACACTATTGATTTATCACTCCCGCCCTCCGTGGCAACTGTCGGCGCGCCGCTACCGCTAATTCTGCTTCAGGCTGTTAAAGCGCGGCTGGCGCTGTAACGTACCAGTATATATATCTAGAACTATCGCTCCTTCTACCTATCTTTTCTGTTTCCGTTCGCCCCTATTTAGAGAGTGGGTACTTACTGTGGGGGAGGGGAAGAAAAAGAACGTTAAAAAAAATCGATCCCAACCGCTTTACAGTCGTTACCGCTGCTTCAAGGAGAGCGAAATTGACCCTAATCAGCGCGCGCGAGGGGAAAAACAAAATGGCGTCTGCGAAAACTCCGCCTCGTCCTCACAGTCGATAATGGACAGGGGGAGGAATTCTCGCGAGAGCTGAGGAAGTTTGGTTCTCGGCCCGCTTTGGCGCTTAAAACAAAAGGAGGCGGAAGAAGGGGGAAAAAAAGGCCGGACGTCGGTGCTGTGGAGACCGAAGGGGAGCCAGGTGCTCCTCACCTCGTGGGGCTGGGGCCTTAGGGTTATATGGGCGCATTCTTCTCGTAGAAGTGGTAAGAGAAGAGAAAGTCTTCGGGTTTCTCGCCAACAACACTGAAATCGAACATCCTTGAGGGGAGGGAGGGGAATCTGCAAGAAGCCCGAAAACAGCATCTTGTTTACCTATAGCTAAAATTGTATTGATTTGCACACTTTTAATTGGACAATAATTGTGCAGTTTAGTCCCAAGTGTAGTTTTTAGACGATGTCCTATTACCGTTCAGTGAATATATTTGGATGGCAATGTTTACTGCGGGTTTCTATACGTGTTTTATTAAAAACAAGCCGCCTGATAAATGAGTTTCTTAATGGGACACCATTATATTGCTTTCCTTCATAAGAAATGATCTGTTTGTGCTCTTAAATTTAAGAGAATCAACGATATGAGAGAATAGAATAAGGCATTATGAAACTCATGCACAAAAACCCTCCCCAAAGATTTATGTAATGCCATTTTTTTAAAAAAAATCCCTTCTTTTTTATCTTAGAAGAAAATGACCACATCAGGTGTTGCACTAAGAGTGGAAACTTGGCTCTTATCTACCTGGCATGTGAAAGTGCCAACTCGATGGCTAGAAGCTTGTATTGACTGGATTGAAAAAGAACATCATGGAAGCAATTTGGCTCAGGCTGCTATTAACAAGAAAGTTTTTGAGCAGTGGCTTCTTACAGATCTCCGAGATCTTGAATACCCTGTTCTGCCTGAATTAATTTTAAATGATCAAAAAGGAGAATTGAATGGCTTTTATTCGGTGCAAATTGATTCAATTGTTGATGTGAGTCAGCCTGCTTATTCCCAGTTGCAAAAAATAAGAGGAAAAAGCACTGTAAACGAGGAAGTAACTTCTTATACACAGAGAACCTTGAGATCATGGGAGGAAAATCCTACTCGAATGCTTCTGCTACAAATGACTGATGGTATACATCATATCCAAGGAATGGAATATCAACCTATTCCTCAGCTCCATAGTGATCTACCTCCAGGTACCAAAGTTGTTATACAAGGGAAAGTTGCATTTCGTTTAGGTGTTCTTTTGCTTAAACCAGAAAATGTGAAATTATTGGGTGGTGAAGTTGATAGCCTTCTAGAGACATTTGCTTTGGAGAGAGTGCTTGCCAGATTAATTGGAGAAGACTGCAGTCCTAACATTGTCAGGTCTGATAGTGGTGAAAATGAAATTGCAAGGCCTGATGATTTAGGGCTTTCTGATGAAGAGCTTTTGGCAACTCTTGAGGAAAATGATGAAATAAGGATAAACGAAGATCCTCCTGAAAGTGGATACTGTACAAGAAGTACCAGTTTAAATTCTATTGTGCCTTCTGTTCCTCAGAGTTATGGGAACTGCTCACAACAGAGATCTGCAGAGTTAATTTCAAGAAATGAAGAACCACAAACTGTTTCAGTTCTAGAAAATATGGAAGGCGATTTTGATGGATTTTCAATGGATGATGACTTACTTTTAGTAGAAGAGATCCAGCAAGAACAGATACATGTTCTGAACACTAAATCTAGTATAAATAACAAAGCTGTTCAAGAAAAAAAATCTAGTGAAAGAGCAATGTATAATACATTTGAAGAAAGCATGGCAGTTTTTACTACAAATCATAAAAGACAATACACCCAGAATTTAGATTGCAGTAAGAAATCCTCTAAAATTTCTAATGATGGACTAATAGACGTCAATGCAGAATTCAGATTGTGTTCTGAGCAGGTAGAGCTGATAAAAGTAAAGAATAAATGTCACAAAGTTGATTTGGATACTGCTCCTTTTACGTATCTATCTGTTCTGTTAAGTAGCAAGCGCAGAGATAATGCTACTGTGAAAATCAAAGCATTTATAGTAACTCTTACAGGAAATCTCACAAGCAGTAATGGCTTCTGGAGTGTAACAGCAAAAATATCTGATGGCACAGCTTATCTAGAAGTTGAATTTGCTGATGAGATTCTTACAAGTTTAATTGGCTTTTCTGTCCCTGAAATGAGGCAACTGAGGAAAGATCCTGTCCTGTACCCAAAGCTTAAAGAGGGATTACAGAATTGCCAAAAAGAACTAATAGATCTCTGTTGCTTGATGACTATTGAATTTAATGTTTGCCAGACAAAAGGAACAGTAATAGTTTTGCAAGATATTAATATAAATGATTTGAATAACTTAAAAAGACGCTTATATATTTAACATTTAGCAGCAGGTTATAATCTGAAGAAAAACCTGTATGTTAGACTAGGTGTTGATTATGATAGTACTGTTCAAATTCAGGATCGGTTGAAGAATGGAGAAATATTTTCATGATAGCACATATTCACTCAAAATATGTATTTGTTTTCGCAATGGTTGATGTGTTTTAATTATTTCCTCAAAATAACATTTTTTAAACGAGAAAAAAAATTAAGAATTTATTCCTAAGAGTTTTTCATCCTTTGCACTCTTACAGTGAGTAAAATGAAGTATACCTATTTGGAATGAACAAGTCAGTCTTCTGTTCATGATTTTTTTACAATATTGACATGGTATTTGTATCCAATGCATTTTGAAAAACTTGGAAGTAATTGAAATTGTTAATTAAAATATTGCCCCAATTTTTCAAGTTTGAAAATTTGATAGCTCAGTCACTTGGGTACAGTATTTACATTGTATTTAGGTATTCATACAAATCTTTAGAAATAAAATTTATTCAAAGTAGCATGGAGGTGATTTATGAATAAATCAGAGTGAAGCCATTTTAACCTGTTATCTGACAGGATGCCTCTAACAAAGAATATGATAAATGAGCCAGCTGCAGGGTCAGTGGAGAGGGTGAGAATAATTAGACATGATGAGAGCCCAGTTGAGTATTTATAAGGAAGAAAACAAAGATAATGAAGAGATGTTTTTAGATTTGATTTGCTACTTTAATATAAAATACTTCTATTATGCTTTTTGGAAGCTTTATGAAAAGGAAATTGTTTTTCTAACGATTTGCTATCTACCGCAATAAATTATTTGCACTTTAAAATAAGTGTAGACTTGATTTTTCTTTGCAATAGTTTTTTTTTAAAAAAATGATATAGATTATTTTCTCCTAAAGTTAATATATTTTATTAGTTGTATGTTGACTAAGAACATTAATAGGGAGTTAAAATAAAAGCTATCCTCGGCGGTGTCATGCATTCTTTTCCATTTTTATTCAAGGTAGTTCTCATGTAGCAGTACAATAGGACTTCAATTTAAATGGAATAAAACTGCAGTTTTATGATAAAGAAATGGGGATGGGGTTAAATAGAGACCAGGCACCCATTGTTTAGGATATTATCTTTTCTATTGGTTGGATTTATGTTTTATGTTATACTGTTTTATGTTATATATGGTATCTATTTTTTATAACCCGATGCCTTTGAAATGCATTGGCACCACAACTTCCTGGAAGTTGTAGTCCTAACCCATTTGGAACATGCCTGATTGGGAAACACTGCATAATTAATTTTCTGTTGCCTATAGTCATTCAATATTAATCACAATGCTTTTTAATTATTTTTCAGATACAACAAAATGTTTTAAATCTAGCAAATTTATGGGAAAGGAAAAATGACAAGTAGCTGCACTATACAGGTTGCATAATAGGGTTTCCAATTGTGAAACTTTCCATTAATGTTTTTATTCCAGGTATAGTCATCAAATTTTAGAAAGACATCCAATTACATAGTGGGGACTACCAGCTGGTGAAATTCTCTATTAATGCTATTACTAAAGCAAAACAGAACTCTTCAGTAACAAATGAGATTGGAGAATAGCGCTATTGATTTTTTTAAAAAGTAGAATTGGAAAGTACACTTGAAGAGAGTCCCTGGAACGCTTGAAAAAATTCTTAGAATTCTAGACAATTTGCTCCTGAAGGACATCTGTTAAAGTATGTTAAAAGATTAAAATGTTTCTTAGTTTCCCAAAGTTATATAATGAGGCTGAAAAATAATGGCTTGCTTAAGGAATTCAAAATAAGGTATTTCTTACTGCAATAGTAACAAAATTATTCCCTAATCAGGTTAATTTTGAAGTGGAATAGAATATTCAGTATTAATCAGACCACACATACTATATTCAAGTATTTATGTTAAACTTTAAAAGGATAGTTGTATACTGCATAGTAGGGGATACTAATTGGTGAAAATTCTAGAAACCAGTCCAGATTTAAGGATTTTTCCTCTGAAGTTTAAAGGAGGCAGGATAGCAGAATTGAGATGATTCATGCTGAAACTAATGAGCTGATCACTTACAACTGTCTGCATTAAACTGTTTGAGGATTGTTTACTAACCTGTTTATCATAAACACCTGTAGTTTGTTAAACACTTTTCTGGTACTACATCTTAATTTGTAAGAAAAAGAATAAGAATTATTAAATTTTGTTTAGCCTACTAAGCGCCACAATTTGTAGATGCTGCACATTCATGCATAATAAATGCTTAAGCATTAGATGTAGGTTCTTTTCTTCATTTTGTTGTTTATTAAAGTGTTTTAGTCTGGGATGTCTGTTTGATTTAATGCTTTTAGTTTTTATTTTATATATATATATATATATAATTCCACCCAGGGAACACTTGGAGTTGGGTGGTCAATAAATTTGAATAACCAAATAATGATTATAACAGAAATAAGGTCTTTTATTCTCCCAGTTCAAATTAAATGCTAAAGGAATGTCTTTGGTTTGCAGTAATTTAAACACATATTTATAAACAACAATGTAAGAAAATACACTATTCAGAATCATCGCCACTATACAAATACAAAAATACAGTATTAAGAATGTACTTCAGTAATGTAAATACGTGATATATTACAAAGAATCGGAAAGGAAAGGAATGGGGCTTGGAGATCATTTATTCCAACTCCTTGCCCAATATAATCTTATAGAGCCTGTGAAAATGGCAATTAAACCTTTGACTAAACATATCGAGAAACAGTCTTCCACTGTTGGCAGTAGATAGATAGCTTTTATTGCGGTCAAAGACCAAATTAAAATACACATAAAGGGGGGGGGGTAGATTTTACAAATGTAAATAGATCATGCGACAGTACACCATCTACTACCTCGGATACAATCTGTACTGTCAATACTAGTGATCCTCTGCTGTAGGGATTACCCGTCTTTTCCCCCGTTTTTTTTCAGCCATGACTGCAGCAAAATTTTTTGCCACCTTTGAAGTTATATGAGGGTTTGCATCCTGGAGTAGGAATAAAGGCTGAACAGATCAGGTGATCCAGGGAATCTCTGGGAAATAGGGGAAATGAAATTTGATCTTATGTCTCGGTAGTGGGGACATACGAATGTAATGTGGAACAGAGATTCTGGGGATCGGCCATCACATGTACAATAGGTGGATTTTACTCCCCCCGAGAGCCTACTATCGAGGACATTCAAGGGGATCACATTTAATCATGTCTTCATAAATGTGAGCCTATGTTTTATAGAGTGTAACGTGGAGAGGTAAGGCGGAGGGTGAGGTAAGGGAACAATTCCAAGGGAAAACAGTGAGCATGTTCCCTATTGGTTTGCCAATTTAGTTGTCTATCAATGTCATCCAGCCGTTGAAAAATCAACGATTTGGTTGATTTGGTAAAATAAAAGCTTCAATGGGGGAAATCCTGATCTTCAAAAGTTTTGTATGGATATTATGGGCCCAGGGACTATGAAAAGGGTCCCGCCATAGGCATTGGCCTAGGTAATAGCCTGGAAGTCTGGTCCACAGGGACAACCAATAACCAATTGCATGTTTTCACATGATTGTAGCAAGTGAAGATATGCCCAGTTCAAACCAAATTGCGGCATTACTTACGCAGGGAGGGACTCCCATCAGATAGCATAGGAACTGGCTGTGGACAGACTCAAGAGAGAAGATGTTGGACTGGACCCATAGGGGGGCATCGTAGGTGATAGCCGCTATCACTTTTGCCCTGTAGACATTGCTGAGGGGATATGATGAGCTCCTTCAGTATGAAAAAAGTGCAAGAGGGCATGAGTGGAAATCAGCCTTATTACAGAGAGATTCAACCTGCGCAGGCCACTTGGTATTAGATTGAAAGAGGATACCTAGATATTGAAATCTGTGGACTTGTTCCGCTGGGATGCCATTAAGGTTCCAGTGATAAATTTTCCTGCTTCTTCTAAATACCATGATTGGTTGGTTGGCAGAGCAATAAGCAGAAAGGATTTTTAAGGCTCTACATAGGCCCACCCGGGAAAATGAAAGTATTGCAGCATCGTCAGCGTAGAGCAGGAGCGGACATCTGTAATCAGCTAATCTAGGAGCATGGATGTAGACCATGTGATCCGAAGATGCCTTTCTCCAGTCACTGATATATAGGTTAAAGAGAAAGGGTGCCAGTATACACACCTGCCTAATCCTCTTATTAACGGGGATAGCTTTAGAGAGATCCCCCTGCGGGGTAAGGCGCACTTTTGCTTCTGTTCCTTCGTGTAGTTGGGAGATAAGCCAAAGTAATCTTTTGTCGATACCCCAGGTGGAAAGTTTGGCCCACAGCTTAGCTCTAGGGATGCTGTTGAAGGCAGCCTTTAGATCTATAAAGGCAACGCAGAGACGACCCTTCCTGGGGGTGGAGCATTTTATGGCAAGATGATGAAGGATCAGAGCATGGTCAATTGTAGAGTGGTCTAGACGGAACCCCGCCTGCTCATAACCGAGCAGGTCGGCCTCTTCAGCCCAGCACTCCAGTTTGGACAGGAGATAGCGGGCATAGAGTTTCCCCAAAATTGAAAGAAGACTGATGTTACGGAAGTTGCCGGGATCGGAGTGGGCGCCTTTCTTATGTATTGGGATAATTATAGCATCCTTCCAGAGCTTGGGGATAAGGCCCGTTTGGTTGATTGCATTGAATACCTCGGTAAGAACCGGGATCCACCAGTCCTTATGGGCTAGGATGGTTTCGGCTGGGATGAGATCCGGGCCAGGAGCTTTTTGAAGTTTGAGTTGTCCGATTAGCTTGGCAATCATGGATGGTTCGACAGGAGGCCATCTGGGAAGGTGGTTAGGGAGAGAGACTGCGGTCGAAGAGACTGGCATGTTCAGTGTCGTAAAAGACTCGGCATAGAAAGAGTTCCCATGTAGTGGCAGAGATGGAATGAGTGAGCCTACTAGTTGGCCTTCTGTTTAACAGACTCCAGAAATCACGAGGGTTGCTGGATTTCGCGGCCTCTAGTAATGCATTCCTCCTAAGCCGGTGCCAGTCTTGCTTAGCTCTTAAAAGGGCTAGCTTGTATGCCTTCTTGGCCTCGAAATAAGCAGGGGGGGGGGCATCGATGAACCTGTTCGTTTGAGGGCAGAATATATAGGTCTCATATGGTTCCTGGCTTGTTTGCATTGTGAGTTAAACCAAGGGGCTCCCTTCCTCCGGGAAACTCTACCAGGGATAAGGGTGGGGGGCCGAAAGGAGGCTATAAGACCGTTTAGACACTCAGTGAAGGCAGTCAATAGCGCACCAGGTGTAGCCTTGGTTCTGATAAAGGCTGACAAGGTATTGGCTGCTTCTTGATAAAAGCGTGCGTGGAAAAGAGCCAGAGACTTTGACCATTTCGGCAACGTTGGGGAGCCTCTGGGATTAGAGTCTATGGAGACAGCGTGAGCGGGATAGCCTTGAGGTCTATATAGCCGTGCAACCATAATAAGAGGAAGATGGTCACTGAAAATCCTGTCGTCTACTTTGAAGGAGTTAATGTATGGCAAAAAGGCTCTCGAAACCAAAGTATAGTCTATTGCGCTGTTGCCATTTTTGGCCAAGTGGGTAAATTCCCCAGGGACACCCGGGGCACATCTGCCATTAAGGGGGAAGAGTTTGATGGTAAGGAGAGCTAGACAAGTCCCCGCTTTGTCAACTTTCTGATCCTTGGAAACTCTCCCTTTCAGGGTGTTCAGGGGGTGGTCATCCCTTGCCGGGCCTGTCCACCAACGTGAGGCAACTAAGGTTTCCCAAGTCCCCGCAGTGCAGTCGTTTAGATCCCCCGCCAGAAGAACCAAAGAATGAGGGAATCTAAGTGTGATGGTAGCAAGAAAATCTTCCAGACCGGCCCACAGCTCATCCAAGTCCCAGTGAGAGCCCCCGGGAGGAAGGTAGACATTAAACACCAGGAGCGAAAGTCTCCCGATGGATATCAAATTTGCCTGGGCATAAGGGGGAAGAGAGTCCACAGGAACCATGTTTGTGTGCAAATCCAGGGAGATACCTGTTGCAAGGCTGCCCTTCGAACGACCACCAAGCAGTGAGCTACGGGCTGGCAAGGATATGATTTCAAAACCACATAGCAAAATGTCGTTGACCTCCCACGCTTCCTGAAATATGAGGATTTGAAAGTTTTTGAGGTAGTTCAAAAAGTCCGGGTCGGCTTTTTTAGACACCCACCGTGCAATGTTCCAACTCAAGATGGACCAAGGAGGAGTTGTAGGGTGGATCTTTAAATCTTCAAATTAAATACTAAAGGAATGTCTTTGGTTTGCAGTAATTTAAACAACAATGTAAGAAAATACACTATTCAGAATCATTGCCACTATACAAATACAAAAATACAGTATTAAGAATGTACTTCAGTAATGTAAATACGTGATATATTACAAAGAATCGGAAAGGAAAGGAATGGGGCTTGGAGATCATTTATTCCAACTCCTTGCCCAATATAATCTTACAGAGCCTGTGAAAATGGCAATTAAACCTTTGACTAAACATATCGAGAAACAGTCTTCCACTGTTGGCAGTACTATACTGTTAGGGTTTTTGTTTTTTTGTTTTTTTGCCTGATAACCAATTATCTAATATAAACCAGTTTCTTCTGTCTACTGGAAGAAATCTAAGCACTTTGGCTCCAGCTTCTATATAGCAGCCCTTCAGGTACTTAAAGACAGCTCAATACAGTCTCCTCCCATCTTAAATATATTATTCTTTTTCCCATAAACTTTTCCTTCCAAGCCAAGAAATCTCAATTTAACAATGTCTTTCCTAAATTGTAAAACCTAGATTTGTATCCATGATGGAAAGTTTGATAGTTGATCTTGATAGTTATTTCTAATACAATATAACCCAATTGTTTTTGTAGTTGTATCACAGTATTTGCTCATGTTCAATTTGTGCTCTACCAAGATACCCAGATCTTTTTTATCTGTTCTGCTGAGCACAAGTATCCTCAGTTAATGAACATTTGTTCAGTGATTGTTCAAAGTTAACAGCTGTGTTGAATGAGTCCTCAAAGTTCTGGCTGTTCCAGCACCCCAGCAATTGTGTGATTGTGTGGGTGCCCAGCTCACACCTAATGATGGTTGCAGCATCCCATAGTCCTATGACTGGCAGATGCAACCTTCCGTGGTGGCTTTCCACAAAAACATCAAAGGAAAATTCATCAGGGAAGATGACAAACTGCTCAGGTAAGTCTCCTGCACCTGAAAAGAGCCACCCCACTCCATACTGCTCACACAAGACTAGCTCTTCACACATGCTCATACTGTATATCCTCTTCCACACAGCAGCAGCAGCCCCAAGCCATACTGCTGGCCCTGCATCAGCCCTTTGTGAGGAAGTCCTTGCTTTATGATCTGTGAATCTTAACAACAGCGGAAGGTATTGCCAGGATTGCTGTTCCTAGGTGATGTAGGCACGTGATTTCACATTTTACAGCTGCAATGGAATGGAAATTCCAGTCCCAATTTTCATAGTTAATCAAGAACTAACTTTATGGTCCTTAAACACATCTTATACTAATGATTGACTTTTGGTTGAACTAGTTTTTCCAGCAGGTACTCATGGACTATGTCCTAAATTTTATCTAATGTGAAATATATATATTTTTAAAATCTTATTGCAGCCGCATAAAACTAACATTAAAAAGTTAAATGTATTTTATGCATGTATGATCATTTTATACATATCAACGGAAATACAGTTTTCCTGTTTGCAACCAACTTCTCTCACTTAAATAAAAAATGAAACTTACTCCATCAAGTACGTTCTTAGCTCAAAGGGGGTGGAGTGAGAGGGAAGAAGTCATAGGAAGAAAGATGGTATATTGCTTTTAAAAATGCTTTGTAAATATAAGACATAAAGCCATAAACAGCATGAAAATGATGATATAGGAATTAACTATCTGTCATACTATCCATAATAACAGGAAAAACCCATATTGTAAATTCTCAATTCCAGATCTAGATCAGCTCCAGAACTGCCTAACTAGATAGGAGTCACATTGTTAGAAACAGGACTTGATAAATAATGCAGAAACCTCATTTACAGGATAAGGAAACTATACTGAATTTTCACATTCTGTTTTTAAAACAATGAATTTATTATTTTTTTCAGCATCTTCTCCTGCTGTGCAGCTATAATTTAGGACTATTATGTCCTGTCACTACTTCATTTGTAAGCATTCAAGGCCTGCTAAGTAATTACTGAATAACCTTCTAATGAAATGCAGTAGAGGATTCTAATTAAATTGAAAAGTTGCTTAACATCTATACCACTTAAAATGAGATTTTGCTAAACATGGGTCATAATGAGTTCTCAGAATACATTACTAACCTGTATAAATGCCAGGGTCAACACAATATTGCCTCCTGGGTCTGTGAGAAGAGGTTTTATAGGCAAAATAAACAAAATACACCAAAATTAGAACAATATTATACTGCTGGGAAAGTGAAATGATGTAAATATATATAATGAACGCTAGGAGAGTGGCATGCAGCATGAAATTAATCCTACAATAAATAATTCAAAATATATTTTAAAGGTAAACAATGTAAGCCTGTTTATGTATTCCTAATTAGCAAAAAACCAAAACCTTAGTAAAATACAATTAAGGTTAAGTTTGCTAAATTTTTTTTACCAGTATTGTGGACATTTTCCACACCATTTCTTAACTACAGTTATTTCTATATTGTGCTATATTGTACTAACCTATGCTGAATAGAATCTAACTATTTGGAGAATTTTTAAGTGTGGCCAAAGGCTTTTGGGCTCCCAATGCAATATTTCTTTCCCAAATAGATGGTTATTCTCCTTTTTTTTTTATAACACTTATCAAATTAGTTCAAACTCGGCATATTGTGGCATTCTAGAGTTGAGCTGTAACAGTCCAGCTCCCTTGCTGGGGTAGCCTGTATTGAGAGAAGCAGCAAACTGTGGCTCAGTAACATCCAAACTGCAGATTGTTTGCCAAGGTGTTACTATAATTTCCCACAAATTATCTGTTGTAAAAGGTGTCTTTGCACATTCATTTTTAAAACATTACAAATCTCTCTCCTCTGCCCCCAATTCTTAAAAAAGGATGCCAAATAGATAATACTCTGCCATCTTTACTGCAACAGGGAAACACAAGGGAAACACACACCAGATCTAAGGGGAATAGGCAGATATGTGTCTACACTCCAGTCCAGACGGTGCATCTTGTAAAAAGCACCCTCAAAAGCACAGTAAACAAAGTTTGCCATGCATAACCTTTGTCTGATAAAATCTGATCTGTAGGTGTAGCTATTATTGACCATCAGGATCTTGTGTAGGATCTCTCCAAAAGTTGCCACTGATTTGTAATTAAGAGAGAAAATTACCATGTGGGAAGGAAGAATGCTTTTATTAAACCTGCTGTAGTATTAAATTAAGCCAATTTTTAAAATGTCCTGGTCCATTTCACTTTGTCTTAGCTACATCTATTTTTTCAAGTGCAGCTCTCCGCAAGCTAGTCAAATTCCAAATATAACTCTAGGCCTGAAAAGATTCTTTCACTAATTGACAAATTCCCTGACTCAGTGCCTACAAGCTAGAGTAAGGAAGAGATAAACACCAGTGACCAAAGAGTTGCAAAATCTATCCAGGAAGAAATTTTATATTATTCAAAAGACTTTTGCCACAAGAGTTGCTTTTCTCAACCTCCCTCAAAAACTGGAGCTTCTCTAAAAGGTGCCTAGACCTGCGTCTAGCTATCCAAACTAGACACGTATACACGTTCTTTCCTCTGTGAAATTTGAAAGAATGGGCTGGCGCTTACCCGTATGTTGCCAGTGTTTCCTTTTGTCAGTGGCAATGCTCTTGTTCTTTAGCACTTGTATGATAAAGTAGAATTCAGCATTTTATGTTGTTAGAAAAGATGTATTGGCTTTATTTAGTACATAGGCATGCACTAAAGTTGTTAGATATAACAAACTTTCCAGAGGATGGAGATGGCAATTTTATTGTATACTTTTAAAAAAAAAGAAATTTAATGATCAATTTACGCTTCTTCCAGTTTAGTGTGATTTGACAATGATAACTCATGCCCTGATCAACACTTGGCTGGTATTACTGTCATGTTCTCTATCTGAAACAGTTTTTAAAGATGACCTGTAAACTGCAGTTGGTCCATTGTGTGGCAGCTGGATTGTTGGTGTGTCAACTTCCCCCTTGCAAAGTAACCTCACTTAAACTATTGGACTGGTTGGCAGTAGGTTTCCAGGTCCAATTCAAAGTGTCATCACTTAAAAAACCATATGTAGAATGGCAACAGGTTACACCAGGCACCACTTTGTCAGAATGGAATCTATGCAATTTGTAGAAACAACTTGTGGAGGCCTGCTGAGAGTCCCTCCTTTAGGTGAGGTTGGAGGAATTGAATCAGGCAGCAGGACTTTGTGGCCCCTTGTTATGAAACACTCTGCTGCCAGAATTTTACACAGCTCCTTTCTTTCAGATGTTTTTTCATAAGTCCTTTAAAATAAACCTATTCCAGTAGGCCATTAATTCTTGAAGATTGACTACCTAGGGGTAGGTTATTACCGGTAGTCTTAAATATTGCTTTTTATACTTAATTGTAGCCCACCAGAGTCTGTGGATTGAAGCAAATTTTGGAAGGATGGGTGGATCCAGGGATGTACTTTGTATTTTACTCATTGTTAGACATTGTCAATTAGATTTAACACTTTATTTAGTTTACTAATTGAAATAAGCAGCTGGATTAGTCCTTTTCATTCAATTAATAAAACAAAATTAAATTCTGGACGTTATTTCAGTTTATTAGGTTTCACCACATCCTGACTGACTTCAAAAATCAACAGAGAAAAACTATTTTTCTCACTCTCACAGAAACCCACACATAGAGAGGCTAAAAAATGTTTACCATACATTAAAGGTACAGTACTTACATTCGTTGCATTATGATTTTACTTTGGTCAATTAAAAGAGCAATCATTCTTTCTCAACCAGGGACCTGCATTTATGCCTGTCTGTATATGTATATGTCTTTCAAAGGCCACACAGGCTACACTGAATCAGTCATGTAATCAGGGAACAGGCTTTTTAATATTTTTAATATTACATGAGATGAGCTTTTGGGTTATGGACCATTCACTTTGTTTTACAGATTTTTTCTTCCCTCTGTTACTATTCCAAGTCCAATCTTATGGATAATCTTAGAGCCAGAATGACTACTTTGATGCATACAGGTTTATTCAGCCTCTGCCTCATTATTGAAGATAACCCAAACTGGTTCATTAAATGCCACAAAATAATGATTTTATGCCTATTTTGTGAGGGAAAAATTAATTATATAATTATTAATTTAAAGTAAATTCCCAGGCAGATTTTTTTTTCCTAAAAAAAAAATCCCAGTCACGAGCACATCATCAACTGTATCACCACTGAAGCATGTAGCTCATGGCTGTAGCAGAAATTGTGTTGGGATAAGAGGAAAAATGCTGTTTAATGCTGAAACAGCCAAAGGTGATTTTAAGTTGTCTCAGCTGGGGATTGGAGATGAGAGTTAAGACAATGACATAAGAACATCTCATAAGAATGGCGACCGTGATGTATTTGCAAGACGGGGATGTAAAGATGAGACTATAAGCTCTTTTACGTGCTTATTTATGAATTAGCATCACTGAGATGAATGGCTCCCTTTCTACGCTGAGTGCTATAGCTTGCTCTGGTGCCATCTCTGATCTTACCCCTCTGCTGTTTTCCCTTACCCAGTCATCACTCTATTGTTAAATGCTCAAGGAAAGATGCAATACTAATGTCAAACCATCATCAGCCATGGGTCATCACTGTGCTTTTATAATAGACGAAATGCTATTTTCTGTTCCCAAAGATGTGGATTTATTAGACCTTTTATCAAACAATTTGGTTCCACAATGCATTACCAGGAATTAGTGAAATTGGTTAGGACCCTAATTATGTTTTTTTCTCCTTAAAAAATGTTCTTGGTCTGCTCTGAAAATTTTTTTTAAGTGGGCCTTTATTATAGTTGCAAAATTATATAAAAGAGTGCTGCCCTTATAAAATGAGGGTCACAGGTGGAGTGTAGCTAGACTAATAGGCAGGGTAAATAGAAAAATCCACTACTTGTGTACCCTACTTAAATAACATGGTTGGGTAAATGGATTTTTCTACTTCCTAGGAGTGTGCTTCTACATTAGTCTAGCAGCAATTAGAGAAAAGAGGTTGCTCTGCAAATTGGCTCCACAAACCCCAGTGGCTCATCTTTTTATTGTACAAAACATCAAAATTGCTCCTAATCAATCCACTTCAACCTGGAGTCTAAAATTATTTAGCATCCCTTTCAACCTGGAGTACTTTGACAATGTTTTCCTTAAATTAACTAAAGGGGAGGAGGTATTTGTATCAATATGGAGATTATGGTCCTGCAGCACAAAAGTTAACAGTAAAGGGATCTGCAACTGATTAATATTTCTGGAGTAATTAGTCCACATTTTAAGGATAATAGTAATTAAGGCAGGAGTATTATACAATGCAAAGAAACAGCTCATTAAGATTTTGAAGAGTAGGTAACCAAATCCATGGAACTTTTATTTTTATATTATTTTTTTCTGGCAGCCAAAGGTTAATGTCAGACTTATAATCACTGTTCTTACTGAAGAGACTTCTATGGATATTACCCTTCAAAAGAAAGTAACAAACACTAAAATTATAGCTATGTAATTTTATGTGTTTTACAGAATTCATACATGTTGCAATGCTGTGTTGTGTTATACCGTATAACAACAATATAACAACATGGAAGTAAGGAATTCAAGGTTCTCCAGATGTTGTGAAACTAATTTAGCGCTTCCAGCAGCTTCACCTGACATAGCCAGAGATGAGATACTGTATATTAGGAATTGTCATTCAACCCAGTTGTAGCTCAGTTGCTACGCATAGTTAATTGGAAAATTCAAGATTTTGCTCAGTGACTAAGTGAAGTGAGTGTAAAACAGAAAATGATGTGTAGGTGGGGAGAAGGTTAATACAGGGCATTTGCTCTCCCAAGTAGCAAGTGGGACTTACAATATTAGCATATTTATATCCACATAGCAAAGTATACGGCAGTGACATTTTGCTGGGATAGGAATTCTGCCTGGATTTGCCATTTGAGTGCTAGGAAACAATGCGAACAATAAAGCTGCTTGCTAAGTCATTTATGTTAGAGACCAACTTGCTACCTGAAGAGGTCTAAAATAAGGAACACTCCCTAGGACTTCAATAAGATGACAAATTACCTATGACAGTACCTGTACTGCATAATTAAATGATACTGTAATCTTATTTATTTATTTAACATATTGATATTGTGTTTTTCTAAATAAATTATTTTAAGAATCCAGAGTATTCAGGCTGTAGTTTCACTGAACTGAATTTTTTTTGGGGGGGGGGCATTTCAATTAAGAGAGTTCAGTGTTTTCATAACTAACAGTCTAAATGTAGGCATTAAAATAGAGCAAAAGAGCAATCTAACGTTTTCTTTATTTATCAAATTTATTTACCGCCTATCTTGCCGTTCAGGCGATTCTGAGCAGCTAACATTAAAACCTTAAAAAATTAAAGTGTGTGGGGGGGGTTTTTTTGCATCAAGGATGCTTCTTTTCCACACAAATTTCTCATTATGCACTGCAGGGCTAAGAAAAGATGTCCTTTTATGGCCATCACATAAAATTAGACAGATGCAATATCTACATTCATTCTCTCAAAGAACCTGCTCTTCGTTAGTTCTATAGAACTCTTATTTTAATTCTTCCATTTGCTTTGACTATACCCAGCACATCCATCTGAAGCAAGAATGTCTGGTGCAGATGAGTGTCCAGAAGGCTTTTTGGGAAAGGCATAAACATAGGAAATAGGATGAATAATGCCTCTCTAGTGGAGAGCAGTGATTTTTCAGGTTCCACTCCTGTTATTTCTAATTTATAAAAGATGCTCTGAGTGCTACAACTTCATCATGCAGTTTCTGTCTGTCTTTTGAAATCTGGAAGAAGAAAGCTTTCTCTGGGTCGCAATTCTTGGAGAAGGCTTTCTCTGTCACTGTCCTTCTTCTTCAGAATAAGATATACAACGGATTTAGATGCTGTTAGTTGTAAAGCAATTCTTTTATTTTTTAAATTAAGAATCTTAATTACAATAATAAAAACTAATGCAAATTGAACTTAGAGAACAAAAAAACTAAGTGCAAGAAAAAAAGAGAGAATGTAATACAGAAAAAGAAAAGAAATATATAATAAGTGACTTCTAACCTTTATCAAGGCAACTATCTCTCCCTCTTGGTTGGTAAATGTGTATAAGAGTAATGGTTGTTCCTGGGCATTTAAGTAGCTTATATTGCTGTATTGTTCCGTCTTTCAGTTTTTAATCTCATTACCACTGAAGATATGTAAGAAGCTTAGAATCAGACATGATTGGAATGGCATAAGCCTAGTAAAATAAATAAATTATTCTACTGTATATTCTATTTTTGTAAAAGCTCTGTTTTTGTAAGATTCGATACCGTAATATATGTTTAATAGCTCTAAAAATACAGAGTACAGTCTACCGTCTTAAAGGCAAAATAAAACTAGGATTTGCAGCTGCCTAGGAGCAGCCCACTAATCATGAAAGTATCAAGCATACTACCTTATTATTTTACAATGAATTTCCAAGGATTAAAATCTTGGCCATGGCTTAAATGCTTAATTGCAAACAAATGTTGTGACCTGCTCTAGGGAACCTCATCATATCATGTGCCATGTAAACCTTTACACAGTTAAAAAAGGTCTTTTATCTTGTCACACAATATTTTTGCATTTGCCTGACTTTTTCATGTTTTGGCTGGAAGGTAGTGAAAAAGATGCCCTCAAAATATAGAAGCCGAGATCAAACACTATATTCCTATGTAGAATCCAGTATGTCAGGATTAACAACATCGATGGACAACTAGCTGTCCACATGATTGCCTGCAGAAAAAAAATTAGTTCTTCCCATTATCTACAACAATGAAAAGGGACATTTGGGGAGTTATAATAAAGCTTCCTTTTATGATCTAGGAAATAAAGCCCTTTTTTGTATTTGCTATCACTAAACAGGCTCTTCTGGATAACTAGCTTCCATCTTACTGGTTTTACTCATTTAGTATTCTCAGAGTTTAATTCCTATATTCTGAATATAGACCTTATGTTAAAAGCTAAGACTTGGGAACTGTCAAACAAGAAAAGTGAAGATGTGCTGCTTCTAAGATAGTAAACAGATATGGTATATAAGGCTTGATATAGTGAAATGCAGATTGGAAAAAATATCAAAATGGAAAGTATTGATAATGCTACTGTGTTCATATAAATAGGGTTCTGAGCTTTCTCAGCGTAGGTTTTCAGCTATACTTACTAAACTACAGCATAATTTTTCAACTTACTTAGTTGTGAAAATCTGACATTCCAAACGTTGTAGAGAAGCTTAGCCCAATTTCAAGACCACATCCTAATATATATCCTTTCTGAAAACTTCAACAGTGGCATATATGTATCTTACTGAACTAATATCTAGTGACCATGCATACCATCTCTTTTTTTAAAAAAATTATTGGTCAACGCAATGCCTATACCAATGATGGGTAACCTTTTCTGGCCCGAGTGCCCAAAGCGCACATTTACGTGCCTGAACCTCCAAAATACAATGCGCATGCGGCCCCACATATGCGCCTAACCCTCACACATGTGAATGCCCCCATGCATGTGCACGCTCCCTGCATCTACCCCACCCACCACGCACACATGCACCGCACACGCACGCCCCCCCACCCCCTGTGTATGTGTGGCAGAAACCTGAAGACCAGCTGGCTGGAGGGAGCCACGTGCATCTACAGCGGAGCTGAACTGGGGCGATGGCTCACATACCCACAGAGAGGGCACTGCGTGCCACCTCTGGCACATGTGCCATAGGTTCGCCATCATGGGCCTATACAATCAAAAGCATTCAAGTTATTTCAGGATTATAGTAACGTGCCACAAATTTTATTATCTTAGTTGAGAAAATGACCAATCCAATTTAAAATACAGAATAAAGAAAAAAGCATTTTATTTTGTTTTAATATATTATTATAATTAATAATGTAATAACATTTTATCAATGAAGGTTAAATTATGGATGACTGATAACAAATAACTGTGCCAAAGGGAGCAGATGTTTAGACATTGGAGAAGAACCTGTTGAAGGAATTAAAGCAACTATATGAATAAAATGGAATTGTGCTATATCTGCTCAGAATACATTTATAGGACTCCAAGTGAAGCATATAAAACAACCACTGGAATGAAATTAAAAACCGGTTAGAGTTTAAAATGCAGGCAAGATACATCTTAAGAGATGGGTAAAGAAGGCTTAAATGTAAATGATGTTGGTTTAGCCTTTCAATATTTGAGAGGCTGTCACAAAGAAGTGGGGGACAACATATTCTCCAAAATACCTCAAGACAAGGCAAGAAGTAGTGGATGGAAACTTATCCATCAGGTGGACTCAGGTGGTCGTTAACATTTACTTGTACTTCAAGGACTTGTATAAGAAATTCAACCTAGAATTAAGGAGACATTTCCTGACAGTGAGAACAAATAACCAATGGAACTGTTTCTCTTCAGAAGTTGTGGGTGCTCCATCATTGGAAGTTTTAAGAAGAGATTGGACATAATTTGTCTGGAATTGCATAGGGTCTCCTGTTTGGGCAGGGGATTGTACTAAAAGACCTCCAAGTTCTCTTCTACCTTGGTTATTCTGTATTCTGTATTTTATATGTTCAAGTGGAATGGATGAGCTATAAAAGAGCAAGCAAGCTGAGAGCCCACTGCAAAAATGACTATCTTGAATATATATATCAAGTGGCCTACTTTGAGTGGTTCACATGAAGAAGTTGCCCAATTGGTAATTTTAGGAGTTTTTTTTTCTTAAGAACAAATATAAAGTTTGGGGATTGTTGCTGGTTTTTTTATGTTCCTTTTATCCTAGTATCTCTAACTTATTTTTCCCATCTTGGTAAAAATTATTTCTTTGATTAGAGGAAATTGTCTACATCTTTTCTATAGTCAGAGGACTCAGGTGGTCATTAACATTTACTTGTACTTCAAGGACTTGTATAAGAAAGACAGCAAATCAGAAATCAATTACTTTAAAAAGATCCTGAGAAGACAAATCCACTTTCCCCCCAATGAGTCGTTTTAGAGATTGCTGATTAAATTTATGTCTGTACCCTTTAATGATTGTCTGTAGTTTCCTGATACTCCCCTAGAACTCTCATCTTCAGATCTGTGCTATTCAATATCTTTATAAATGACCCAGAAGATAGAATGGAGGAACTATTCTAGGCTGTAAGGGGAAGTTGGCTAATAACTTTAGAAAACAAAATAATAATTCACTATGGGCTGACCAGAATGTAAGAAATGTGGGATCTTGTATCTTGGTTTAAAAAAATAGAATGCACTAGAGCAGATTTGAGGAGGATTTGTTTGGTAGTAATGAGTGTGAGAAGAATCTAAATATTAGTGAACCATCTACTGACCATGAGCAGCCATGTGGTGCAGCAGCTAAAAAAATGCAGTTCAATGTTGGCCTACATTAAAAGAAGTACTAACTTTAGAATATGTGGGAATAAAAATTCCAGAAAACCCTGTGCTGACTTGGAATGGGTTTAGAAATCAGTTGCCAGGATTATGTGAACCTTGGAAAGCAATAGAATAGAATAGAATAGAATAGAATAGAATAGAATAGAATAGAATAGAATAGAACAGAACAGAACAGAACAGAACAGAACAGAACAGAACAGAATAGAATAGAATAGAATAGAATAGAATAGAATAGAATAATAGAATTCTTCATTGGCCAAGTATGATTGGACACACAAGGACACACAAGGAATTTGTCTTTGGTGCATATGCTCTCAGTGTAAACAGACAAAATACATTTGTCAAGAATCATAAGGTACAATACTTAATGATAGTCATAGGGTACAAATAAGCAATCAAATCATACTAGGAAACAATATAAATTGTAAGGATACGAGCAACAAAATTACAGTCAGGCAGTCATAAGTGGGAGGAGATGGGTGATAGGAACGTTGAGAAGATTAATAGTAATAGTAATAGATTTAGTGAATAATTTGACAGTGTTGAGGGAATTATTTGTTTACCAGAGTGATGGTGTTTGGGAAAAAACTGTTCTTGTATCTAATTTTTCTGGTGTGCAGTTCTCTATAGCGTCGTTTTGAAGGTAGGTGTTGAAACAATTTATGTCCAGGATGTGAGGGGTCTGTAAATATTTTTACAGCCCTGTTTTTGTCTTGTGCAGTATACAGGTCCTCATTGGAAGATAAGTTGGTAGTAATTGTTTTTTGTAGTCATGTTTAATTTGTTTGTAAAAATAAACATCTAATAGAAAATATGATAATCTGTAAACATCTGCAAGATAATCATGTGCAAGGATTTAACCTCTTGGTATCTGTAAACTCAGCCCATTTTAAGTGTGCACGCAACATCACAACACACCCAGAAAGAGGTTAGGGCTTCCATTGTTTTCACCTCCATCGCTGTTGACACCACTCACTGATTCCAATGTTTTTGACTAAAAGAAGTAAGATTCAGGCTAAATATTAGGAAGAATGTCCTTGACGCTTAACCAGTGCTAATTCTGCCTAGAAGTATGAGACCTTTGCCCCATGGGAATTTTCAAACAAGGACTGGATAGCAGTCTGCTGAGGATTATTTAATGGATTCTTGCAATGAACAGAGGGTTGGTCTGTATTTTATATATTATTTATTTATTTGTATCCCACATTTATTATTTTTTATAAATAACTCAAGGCAGTGAACGTACCTAATACTCCTCTATCCTCCTATTTTTCCCAAATCAACTACCCTGGGAAGTGACTGGGCTGAGAAAGAGCAACTGGCCAAAAGTCACCCAGTGGCTTGCATGCCTAAGTCAAGACTAGAACTCACCTTTCCTGGTTACTAGCCTGATATCTTAACCACTAGACCAGGGGTCTGCAACCTTAAATACTCAAGGAGCCATTTGGACCCATTTCCCACAGAAAAGAAAACACTGGCAGCCACAAAACCTGGGTGAGCGTGGCCAACTCGATGTCATTCACTTCCACCAATCACATGACCCCTAGCCATGCCTACCCAGCCGGTCATTCCGGCAGAGAGCCAGTTGTTAAAAAACACCGGGAACCACAAAATCCTTTTGACATATCTCTCTCTTCCCCTCCCTCCCTCTCTCTCTGTATCTCTCTCTGTGTCTCTCTCTCCTCCTCTCGTCTTATTTCATTGTCTCTACCCTGGTCACTTCTCCATCCCCCACTGCCACCCTTACCTTCTCAGGCTAGGTGAGGAGTGACTGGGAGGGGAGGGCAAAGGGCGGGGCCAGCAAGTCGTGGGATCACCTGACAGGGAGCCACAGCAGAGGGCCCAAAGAGCCGCATGCGGCTCCGGAGCCACAGGCTGCTGACTCCTGCACTAGACCAAAGTGGCTATATAACCTGTAAGTCCTTTTTAACTCAGATTCTATGATTTGAAGATTTGATAATATTTGGAATGGCACAACAAAAATTTAGTATTTAATCCTGAGACCTTGAGTCTGCAAAACATATGTTCTATCACCAAAATTTCTCTTTTGGAAAAGGTTTTAGAATTTTCCGCGAAACAGTAAAATGGAACAGCAAAAACATTTCCTATTATTTTCATCATACAGAATTTTCAGTCCTAGTATCTTGGAATCAAAAGCATGTTGAATTACACTCACCTGGATATTTTGTTTTCTTTCAATGGTGCATGTACTAGCAAAGGAAGTTAATCTTCTTTGAGCATGCTGGGACTCCAAACCATAGACATACCACAGAAAGACAGATGATGCCTGTTTTGCCATGTTTTGCAAGTGTAGTCCCTTTTATTTTGAAAGGTATATATGTGCGGTGTTTAAATACATTGGTTCTTCAGCATTTGAGTCAAGTAAAATGAAAATAAAATATACACAGAAATAATTTACCTTGATTTATATCCCACATTTTTTCTTGATGAACTTCCCTTCAGAATCTCATAGAAACTGTGGATTTGAACCTACATTTTCTCAGTTATAGCCTGATAGCCTAATCATTGTTGTACCCTGGTTTTCAAACTACTATTCCCTGCAAGGAGGAGGTGATTCTTAAGATAGCCAGTTTCAAGTCAAGTAAGCCTTTAAAGAATAAGAGCAGCACCAAAATTTAGCAAAGAAACAATCACCGTCCAGGTCTCTTAGTTAGGAGAGGCAAAACATTTTGTATTCACATTCTCCCCCAACACCACTCTAATTACAGGTAGTCCTCAACTTACAACCACAATTAAGACCAGAATTTATGTTGCTAAGTGAGAAATTTATTAAGTGAGTTTTGCCCCATTTTAAGACTTTTCTTGCCACAGTTGTTAAGTGAATCACTACATCTCTTAAATTAGTGACATGGTTGTTAAGAGAATCTGGTTTCCTCACCTGTTTTGCTTGTCGTGAACCTGGGACACTGCGACCATCATAAATATGAACTAGTTGTCAAGCATCCAAATGTAAATCATGAGGATGCCACAACGGTCGTTAGTGTGAAAAATGGTCATGAGTCACTTTTTTCAGTGCCATTGTAACTTTGAACAGTCACTAAATGAACTGTTGTAAATCGAGGACTACCTGTATATCCTTGCTTGTATCATATCCACCAGCTCTCAAGTAGATTAGGATTTTTGCAGGAAAAATATGGACATAAGAGTGTCTGGCATTTCTGCATTCTACAGAATATCAGAGACTGGAAAAATCATCAACCACATTGGCTAAAAATCTCCTCAAATTAAATTAAATTAAATTAAACCACCAGCAATGCATCAGCCCCTCCATTTCTGCATAGTTTAGAGGTTACCAAATAGCTAAACCTAATTTTAAAAAAATCTAAACCTAATCAAGCATGTCAGTATGATGGCTTTATCCTTTGACCTCCAACCTCTGTTTTCTGTCTTACGATCCAACATCACCAGATCAAGTCTATTTCCTGCAGAATAGTAAATGAAAGCATTTACTAGTTGACCCACAGAAAAAAAAAAGTTAGTCACATCCAATGAGGCCTCAATGTAAGCCAGGATAAAAAGGTGTCCAGCAATAACACAGAGACAATGTGTTTTCCTTTCCCCATGACCCTAGCACAGTGTTTCTCAACCTTTACAATTTTAAGATGGGTGGATTTTAACTCCCAGAATTCCCCAGACAGCAAAGCTGAGGTCCATCCATCTTAAAGTTTCCAAGGTTGAGAAACACTGCCCTAGCACAACACTGAAGACTGAAAGTTGAATCGTGGCAACTGGACTTACTGTTGGCTTGAGACATTTGAGAAAAGTCGAGTTGCCAGGATTCAACTTTCAGACAACTCTACCTGGATAACTCAGAATCTTTATCAAATATTGTTATGCACCTTGAGGAATAAACTCTGAGGTTGATGCTGGAGGAATTGGTATATTCCAACTAACTCTCTGTCTAATTATCTTGCTCAGACTGATGAAGCTACTTGAATGAGCCACAAAACGTCTCTAACAAGAAAGAAAGTAAGTCCAGTTGCCATGATTCAAGTTTCAGAAGACTCTACCTGGATGACTGAGAACCTTCATTGACATTTTGCTAAACACTGAAACCTGTCTTTTCAGGGGAGAGAGGAGGGAGGAGAAAGAGAAAGAAGAGAGAGAGAGAGAGAGAGAGAGAGAGAGAGAGGAGAGAGAGAGAGAGGGAGAGAAACCATGCAATCTACTTACCTAGTTCTAGCATTAGAAAGGCCAGGATTTGGGTCGTGATATCACAACACACATTTCTTAGTCTTTTCCTCATTGTCATTTACATTGGAATCTATATAGGAGAACCCTATATACCCAGGTGTGGTGGTCTCCCATGAGAAATAAGACACGCAAGCAGGTATCTCGGGATGGGAGCCCGGAACAAACTCCGTGACCCCCTTTTATTGGGAACACTTTTATCTCATTATACAGTATCATAGTAAGGTGGGCTTGGGGGGTGGATACATGATCGGGTTGCATATAGGTGAGGGTAGTCACGTAGGCAACTCCTGTGCCATTGTGAGAATAATCACGTAGGCATTTCCTGAGCCTGGGACTTTCAGATGGCATGTTGTACTTTGACATCCTAATTCCCTATACGTGCTACGATAAGACCTACTGACAATTCTGTTATTAGGTGACTTATTATTCCCACATCTCCTCCTTTTTTGTTTTGTTGAGGTTGGCCTCCTCCAATTCCAGAAGACTTTTGGTTTCACTTACCAGAACGTCCTTCCTATTGGAGGGAATAAAACCTTTGCACATTTGTAGAAGGGAGGGTATACATTGGACACAACAACAAAGCAAAACAAGCAATATGATTATAGATACAATAGTTGGCATAATTGATTTTAACCAAGAACCATCCGGGAGCCACGACCATAGGGCAGCCCAGATGTCAATAGCGTCAGGTCCATTAGACGATAAAGGATTGTTTTTGATCATGTTTTCCATATGTTCTATGGTGTAAGTGATGTTATATTGATAGTCAGATACATAGGCACAACAATGTGAATGAATAAGGGCACAGATGCCTCCTTTAGCTGCCAGCATAATATCTAAGGCATATCGGTTTTGTAAGACGACTTCCCTGACCTCAGCCAGTTCTTTGTTCATCAGCTTCATCACCTTGATAGTCTCGTTGAACATATGTACTGTCCAATTGTTTAGTAAATGAAGATCCCGATAGTTCATTGCTACCCCTAGATTGGGCAAAATGCCTCTGGATATCTGAGTTTTTAATGAGCCACCCAATGTCAATGGTTGATCGTCCGTGGTGATCCTCTTGTTACGGAGGCGGCCCTGTGGCAATGTCACTACAGGATACGTGGCCGGAACAAGAAGGCCAAGAGTACATATGCCTTTCCAGTCTTTCGGCACCTGTCGGTATGCTTGTCGGCCACAAAGAAGCCAACACTGACTCAGTTCATATAACCCCCCCGATGACGCATTGGCGAAAGTCACAATGGCTTCCATAGCGGAACAAGCCCAATATGTGCTGACATTGGTCCATTGATTGGAACTGTATTCTATAGTATTGTCTATAGTGTTTGTGATTTCTGTCAGATTGTTTTTTATATGCAAACATCTGGCCGCCGAATCCCATGTAATGGTCTGATAACAATTAGTATAAGTCCCCAAGTACTTGGCATTAGTGGACAGGCCGGCGCTGCTGAAACAAAAACGGGCCGGCTCTAAAATCTGGGTAGGGACAGCATACGTGTGCTTAAGTAGGGCTGTTGTCTGGGGCCACAGGGATGTCCATCCGGTCTCATTGAAAGGCACACTATGAAGTGTCAGGCCTGTTTTCCCATCAGAGGGAATGTGCATGCAAATCCAACAGTTAGTTTTATTGAGAAGTAAAGCAGCCTTATTCAAATCTCTCACAAATGCGTTGCTGGCCCATGTCCCTGGGTCACTGGCTTCAATATCATGTTTAAGTGACCATATATGGGCGAACACAGCGAGCAGGAGTCCATATAATTTCACCATTGTCTTCGACTGCAGCGTAGCCCCGACCCCAGGTAACGAGAGAGGCCGGGCCTTTCCACGTGGGATCTGGAAGTCGGCGATAATAAACTTGTGGTCGTGGTGAGTCTATAGGAGAAGCAGAAAAATGCCGACTTGCGGCAGTTGACCCGGGGGTGCCGGAAACATTGAGGAAATTTAGGGTAAACAAGACAAGGTTCAGGGTGTTTTGTATTCCAGGCAAGCCGGGGGTATTTTCTCCTTTCTGTTTGATATGAGCATCAAGGACCTTTTTAAGAGTCTGATTAGCCCGTTCCACAATGGCCTGGCCAGTGGAGTGGTATGGGATTCCAAATTTGTGCAAGATGGACCAGCGGTGGCAAAACTGTGCAAAGGCAGCACTAGTATATGCAGGGCCGTTGTCCATTTTTATTTGTTTAGAGTTGCCCAGAATACTAAAAGTCCGAATACAGTGATTGATGACATGTTTGGTGGCTTCACCCCTCTGCGGGGAGGCCATGATAAACCCTGAGTATGTATCAATAGAAACATGAATATACTTCCAGGGGGCAAATGATAGATACAAGGTGACATCCATTTGCCATAATTGACAACTCTCTGTGCCCCGGGGGTTTACCCCCAGGGGAACAGAGTGCGCTTGCAAGCTGCAAGTGGGGCATTGTTGAATAATAGCAGAGGCCTCTGTGGCAGAAAGAGAAAATTGTTTCATTAAGGCCTTACGATTTTGGTGAAAGTAAGAGTGGCTAGCCCACGGGGTAATAGGAGACAAAGAAAGAACAGAAAGATCAAGGGGCGCTGTAAGGGCAGCAGCTGCTGCAGCATCAGCCCGAGAGTTCCCCTCTTGTATGATACCAGGAAATGGTTGGTGACTTCTAATATGGGCTGGGAAAAAGAGCGCTGTCCTAGCATGAAGAAGGGATTGTAGGGTTATAAATAGACTTAAAAGATTATCATCAAGAGATGGGGAAATATAGGAGTCTGACAAGGATGTGAGAACCTTGTAAACATAAAGGCTGTCAAGGATGAGATTGAAGGGAGAGATGGGGAAAGTCTGAAATGCCAAGATGGTAGCAGCTAACTCGGCCTGCTGAGCAGAAGTTTGAGGAGGGGTAATTTTGGTCTGCCACTGATCCCCCTTTTTCCACACACATGCTCCATAAGATTTGCTGCCGTCTACATACACAGTGACAGCGTTAGAAATTGGGGATGAAGAAAGAGTGGAGTGGAAAGAGATTGGAATATTGTGAAGGAGTTGAAAGCGAGGATCAGACGGGACATGACAGGAGACACTGCCCGCCCATTCTGCCAAAGAGAATTGCAGGGGGTCAGAAGTAGCATACAGGGGTTCCCAAGTGGTGAGAGACATGGGGACAAACAAAGAAATAACATCAAAGCCAATGAGACACTTTGCTCGAAACCGGCCTTTGGTGATGAGCAGCAGTTGGGATGGATGGGGTGTTAAAAAGTACAAGGGACACGGGTTCATTAGGGATGGCTCTATCCACCCAGCGAATGGCCATGGCGGAGTCAATAAGAGTTAGCGCATGTTTTTGAGAGTCAGTCAAGATAATGACTGATGAAGGAGATGAAGGGCCTTTAAGGGCCAGGAAAAGGGGGGAGAGTTGAGCCGTAGTGAGTGCAAGAAACGGGCGGACAAAATTTATCGCGCCCAATATCTGCTGAAGGGCTACAAGAGTAAGAGGATTCGGGAGAACAATACGAGGTAGAGTGGGTGTAGAAGAGGAGGCTAGAACCTTATGACCGAGATAGGAAAAAGGTGGGTGGGTCTGAACTTTTTCGGGAGCCACCTGGAACCCATAAGAGGACAGGTGCTGAATCAGTTCAGGAAGAAAAGGTCGGACCGTGCCGGGAGGACCCGGGGTGGCCATGAGGATATCATCCATATAGTGATAAAGCAACAAATGAGGGTGAGAAGTATGGAAAGGTGAAAGAACTGTGTCAACATAATATTGACACATTGTGGGACTATTAAGCATGCCCTGAGGCAGGACAGTCCATTGATAATGCGGGGTAGGGCGAGACATGTTGGTCTGAGGAATTGAAAAGGCAAAAAGTTCCTTATCATCATCATGCAATGGAATAGTAAAAAAGGCGTCCTTGAGATCAATGACCACCAAATCATAATCTTTAGGGATCATATTTGGGTTGGGCATCCCGCATTGGAGCGGGCCCATTGGCTTAACAATGGCATTGACACCCCTGAGATCATGAATTAATCTCCATTTCCCCGACTTCTTTTTGACCACAAATACTGGAGTATTGTACGGGCTAGTGGTTGGCTCCAAATGTCCGGAACGTAGTTGATCATCCACCAGCTGTTGTAATGCGATTAATTTTTCACTAGTAAGTGGCCATTGATCTATCCAGACAGGCGTAGGAGAGAGCAGAGTAAGCTTTAGGGGAGTTGGAGACATAGCTAGTCCTCCAAAATAAGTTTCGCATCAAATTGTGAGATAAGATCTCTGCCCCATAAATTAATGTGAAGGGGCAGGACAACTGGCTTGATTTGCGCCGTAATGCCTTTTGTAACACGTTGTACCGTAAGCCAATTTTTACTAGAACTTGCCTGTTGTGTGCCGCCCACTCCCCGTACTGCTGGAGATGATTCAAGGGGCCAATGAGAGGGCCCCTCCGCCGTTCTGATGACTGAAACGTCAGCGCCTGAATCTATAAGGCCAGAAAAGAGAATGCCGTTAATTAAAAACGGCATAATCGGTTTCTGGGGAGTGATTGGCTTTGTAAGAGCTAAGAGCTCGGTGGGCGGGGGTTCTACAAAGGAAGCGGACACATTCATAGGTAACAGTACCAATCTAGCAACAATATCTCCCTTTTTTGCCAATACGGGGATATTGGTATAGAATTGAATCTGAATACAATTTTGAGGGAGAGAATCAAGCACGAAGGGGAGGACAAAGATGCCTCGTTGACGGGCCGCCGCTACTGGAAGAACGGTTGCAGTAGTGTCCGGCGGGAGCGGGCCAGGCAACTGGGCATCTGCAACAACAAGGAGATTAGGAAACTCAACAGAAGTATCAGCGAGAAGTTTCAAATCCACACCTTGACAACAGGGCGGGGCAAAAAGTGGAGAGGAAGCGACAGGAGAGCAAGAAATTTCTCTATGGGAGAGAGAGGATGCAGCCTTTGGAGAGGGGCTAGCTGCAAGCCCCGTTATTAGTTTCCCTGGTTCTGAGGGGAGGGGCGGCATTGGTTAGCCCAATGAAAGCCCTTTTTACATTTAGGACATACTGTCTTTGGTTTGGAGTTGGAATTGGGCAGGGTGCGGGCAGCGCCACCACCCGAAGCTCGGCACTGTCTTTTGAAATGGCCAGGTTTTCCACAATTGAAGCAAGTGCCCTGAGGTTGGTTCCCCTTTTGTATGGCTGCGGCCAATGCATCCATCTGATAGGATTGAGTGCCGATAACGCGGCAAGCTTTAAGAAAGTCCGCCAGGGTGGAGGCCGGGTTAGAGACTAACGACTTAAGAACGGATTGACAATCAGCATTTGCATGTTCAAAAGCAAGTTTCATTAAGATCTCTTTTGCCGCTTCTTGATTAGATATTTGGCGGGTTACTGCAAGCTGTAAGCAGTTAATGAAATCAGCATATGACTCTGTCGCTCCCTGGCGAATAGCGGAAAAGGATTGGGTTGGGGTGCCTTGATCATCAACATGACTCAAGGCAGAAAGAACAGCAGAACTAATGAAAGGAAACGCAGGAGGGGCTAGATTTTGAGCCTGAGCATTAATTGTAGCAAAAGCATCTTCCCCATAGAGTTGATCAACTGTCCATTGAAAATCTGGGCGAAGGACTCTGGTTTGGATTTCCCTTTTAAATTCAGATTCAAAAACAACATATTGCGTACCAGTTAATAACATTCTAAGCAAGTCCTTCCAATCTTGAGGCAACATCTGATAGTTGCCAGCAATGGCATTCAACAAACCCCTAGTATAGGGGCTGGTTATGCCATAATCCGTAGTTGCCTTTTTTAATTCTTTTATTATCTGCAAAGGCAGGGGTTCCCAGTCAACAAGAATGCCCCTGGTGGGTCCTTGTTGAAAAGTGACTGGGAACAACTCAGGTCGGCTAGATCATCAGCATCCAAAGTACCAGATTTTAAAGCCTTTTGGTATGCCCCACGAATAAGACCAGGTTGAGAAACAGGGGCGGGGGTAGGAGCAGAGGGAACCGGGGTTTCGAGAGCCGTGGGTAAAAAGGGGCTCACAACTGAGGGCAGCGGGGTAGTCACCATAACCGAAGGAGCCTGGTATGGTGGCGGATCTAATAAAGGCTGGTGAGGCAAATCAGCATGGTTTTGAATCAAAGTATAGGCTTTTTTCCAAAGGCACAAAATATCGGGCGGCGCCCGAGGAGGTTGGTGGAAGACAGCGCCAATCTTCTTCCACGTCTCCGTTTTTAGAGCTCCGCCCTCCGGATAGGACAGACATTGAGCCCACACATAGGCAACTAATTTAACAGTCTCACTTTTAGACAGAGATTTAATGAAATTTTGTTCCAGAGGAGAAAGGTTTTTTTCCTTCCCAATAGTCTCAACTCTTCCACGTGAGCTTTCTGAGCTGCAGACATTCCACCCCCCATACTTACGAAAAAGAAGAGTCAGTCGCCAGCGACGTCTTCGGGTGCACCGTACCTATTCCAGGCGATAAGCAGAGGGTCGGCAGGGACGTATTCCCTTGTGGAATCACGTCGAGACGTATCCGTTTCACTGGATCACGTCGGGGTCACCAGTTGTGGTGGTCTCCCATGAGAAATAAGACACGCAAGCAGGTATCTTGGGATGGGAACCCGGAACAAACTCCGCGACCCCCTTTTATTGGGAACACTTTTATCTCATTATACAGCATCATAGTAAGGTGGGCTTGGGGGGTGGATACATGATCGGGTTGCATATAGGTGAGGGTAGTCACGTAGGCAACTCCTGTGCCATTGTGAGAATAATCACGTAGGCATTTCCTGAGCCTGGGACTTTCAGATGGCATGTTGTACTTTGACATCCTAATTCCCTATACGTGCTACGATAAGACCTACTGACAATTCTGTTATTAGGTGACATTATTCCCACACCCAGGGTTGAAGAACCCAGTTTGAAGGCTCTTCTAATAAAGCTTTGCTGAGGCTGAATCTCCACACTGGCAGGAGTTGTACAGGTGAGCATCGCCGCATCTAGTGGCCTCCTGTATCTACCAACGGCGCACATACATCGCATCTTCCCTCTAGAATACTTCCCTCTGGAAATGGGATTGATGGATGATTTTGTCTGGAAATTGCATCCTCCATCTCTTTTGCTTAGAATTTAAAAGAAAAAGGAAGAGGAGGAGAAAGAGAAGGAAGCCAGCCTTTTCCAACTCTTTTGAAAATAACATTTTTCTCCTGCATTTCAGCAAAAGAGAGAGAGAGAGAACAACAAGAGAAAGAATAATTCCCTTTATATGATAAAGTAAAAGCCACAGGGGGTATATTTATTTATTTATTTACAATCACTTGTATGTCACCTCACAACTCCGGGAGGCTAGGATCCTGAGATGGATTAAGTGATGAAACATATAAAAGAGAGAGGTGGATTTGTGAAAAACAGGAAAACAAAAACCCCAGTAAAAGGCACGAAGACTAGCTTTTACTGAAGAACTGGGCCCCTGAAATGAAATGTTTATGCGTATGAGACAAAAAAGATCTACGTATATAAGAGCGTGCTATTTCTATAGCCAAAATGAGATGTACTTCTTAGCAATTTACTTGCTACTTGAAAGAAAACAGTTTCCCTGGCAACTGTGTAACAAACAAGAATGAATTGTGTATGGATGAAGCACGACCTCACCTGAAAGACAAACAATCAAATGTGTGCTTATGTTTGTAAGTTCATGTCTACCTATGTTCCGATATTAGCTTTAGAATGATTGGGAATATTACAGTGGTACGTTCCATTGTTTCCACTCACTGAACAACAAAAGGCAAAATGCATGTCCAGGGCATAAACACAGGCTTGCTGTAGAAAAGGATTTCTTCCACACAAAAACCCTGTTCATAATATTTATTGGGACTGAGAATGATGTATAAATAAAAATAAAAAATACATTTTTCTGATAACATAAGTAAGGTATTTCATTTTCTTCTTTTGTGGTAGTTGGAGTTTGATGAAATCTAGTTTCAGATGCTGCTAAAGCAACGTTTACAACTTGAGACTAAGGCTAAATGGCGATTTCCAACTTGTAAAAGTTTGCTTCTGTTGTACTGTCAGTAAGATGTCTGTAGAATTACCATACTGGAATGGACATTAGAAGGTAGCAAAGGGATACATATTACCCTAATTTTTTGCTGTCATGTAGGGGTCCTCTGAATTTTTGTACCCCAAATCTTGTTGTCCTAATGTCTACAACATGCCAAATTTTTCAATAGCTATGTAGCTAAATATCATAATTCCTATTAGAAAGCATTGGAATCACAATAGTACAGAATCCAAAAGCACCAAGGACTTAAGTTTTTGATGTTCTATATTACTGGGGTTCATTCCTTCTAATTTATTTCCAAATTGCCATTTAGGGCATGTACATTTACGTTTGTTTTCTCTCTTCTAGCCTCTAACATAGGCCTTGCTAAGTCAACACTGATCACTGCATAGTCTTACATCATGTTGCATAATTTGCTAAAAGGAAGCAGTTTTTTTTAAAAAAAATTCTATTCAAACCAAATTGCAAGACTCTTAAACCTGAAAGGTTATGCCACTGGAAATTACCGTATTTTTCGGAGTATAAGATGCACTGGAGTATAAACTGCAGCTTAATTTTTGGGGAGGAAAATAGAGAAAAAAAATTCTGCCTAGCAGGTATTCATCTGGCTAGTCCTTAGCCTGGTCAGCTTCAGCATATTAGTTCCCTCACTGCTTTTGAGGTTGGGGTTGGTTGGAGCATCAGCTTCAGCATATTAATTTGCTCATTGGTTTGAGGTTGGGGTTGGTTGGGGTAAAAAAACAGCTTCAAAAGCATGGCTGATCATCAGGGGGAGCTCCAGTGACTAAAGCTGGCAAGGGGAAGGGGTAAGAGAAGGCAGCAGCTGTTCCAGGTAGCCATTTTGGGCACCGTGCATCGTGTTTTCAATCTCCAAATGCATCGAACTTTTGGGTGGCGATCCACAGCAATGTCCTTTGGCAATCCCTGCAACCTTGAAGGGCTCTCAAATGGAGCATTTGGTGGGTGGACAGGGTTACATTTGGTGTATAAGATGCACCCAAATTTTCAGCCTCTTTTAGGAGGGAAAAAAGTGCGTCTTATACTCCGAAAATACCCCAGTCACCTTAAGATGCAATGTGATTGCCATTTCCAGAACTGCCAACCAGCAGGGCCACAGCAGATATTAGATAAGACAGATGAATTAGGACCCTTGTTTAGGCTAAGTTAAGATCTAATCATGGCTAGAGAGTATACCAACATCCCATTTGTGTCTTGATTTCATGATGGGAAGAAAAGCTGAACTATAAATGAATATAAATGTCCAGTACAAACCTTACATAGATTGGAGATTATGTTTTATAAGTAAACAAATTGCAAGAAGTTGGACCGAAAAACATATTTTAAAAAATGAAGCACATACTGTAAGACTTAATGGTCCACTAACACTTTCCCTTCTAAGAATTCATCCATTCTTTCTGCTGTCTTGCTCATTGCTTCCCAAACTATCCTAAAAAAGTAGAGGAGGGAGGGAGAGAAGGACAACTATGTCCCTTAACTCATGAAGTACAGCAGAATCCAATGAAATGTAACTTTAATGTGTGTTTTTCTGTCATTCTAATTCTTTAGCTATTCTTCCGTTCTCCATTGAGTTCACCAATATCTACAGAATCTTGTCAATTAAAAGAATGAAATGTATAAAACTACATAGTATTGAAGCCAAATTATGTTCAGGTGCTGGAGTTAGCGCTCCAGTTTGACATCCTGGAAAGTCACTACCTCCCCTGGAGATCTTGATGGGTTGACTAGTCTGACTCATTGCTGGTTTGCTAAATATAATGCTTCTGATGATTAGCAGAGAGGGGAAAATACTCTTTCAGTCTTTGGAATTCCCAAAATGTTATTGCCATCAGTTTGAAGGATGTTAGCATTCCTTATACTTGGGTTCAGCTTTCATTTCTGGATTAAGAAATAGGGCTGAGAAAGAATCTGAGTAAAATCTAATCTGTCTGGCACACGTACCCCATATGCACACAAAGTGGATATTCCAGTTCACTGCCTTGAAATATCAAATGCTTATTTTTGTTGTTATTTAGCTTTTTGTCTCTCTAGACCTCTTCTCCACCCACCCATCCCACCCCCCGTTGCCCCCTTTAAAAGGGAAATCGGTATGCTCTGTGGGGTCTGTTGGACAATCAACATTAATTCAGAAGGGAAGCAAACAACCATCTCACTTTCCTGATGCCAGGTGTTCACTAATTGTGAAACTGAATAATGGATAATGGCACATCCTAGGATATTTATCAATCCACGTATCTTTTTACAATGCAAAAGAGATCATTTGAGATTGTAGCCTTCTCTTCCCCACTCCCCCCCCCACCTTGCCCTGCTGCCAACTATTTTATTCATTAAAGAGGAGCTCTCTGTAATGTCTGTGACCTGAAAAGAAAGGGAACGAGAGGGGCCACATTACCTGGAAACAATAATGGAGTGCAATCCAACATGAGATTGTAATTAGGTTTAACCAGGGCCAGACAGCAGTTGCTATAATCAGCGTCACTCAAAATTCATTTCACAGTTATGAAAGGAGGTGAGGTGAGCTTCTCTTAATGGTGACCAAAGCTAGCCAATTTCCCATGCATCCACAACCTTTTGAAAGAGAGACAAAAAAAAAAAGGGATGGAGGGAGACGATATTGTATTATCAGCACTCTAGTTAGCATCTTGTCTCTTTCAAGAAACAATGTTCTGCCATTTTAATGAGCTCTAGGGGAATAATAATGGGCTGATTATCATCTGAACTTTCAGACATTGTATTATCCTTTAGGGGTTCTAAGAAGCTAATATCCAAAGATGAATATTAGAAACTTTTTTTTTTTTTTGCCTTTGAGTAAATTTCTCACTTAACAAACAATGCAATGTATTCTGGAAGCTGCATTGAAAATTTAGCGTGCAGGTGATGTAGATAATGCCAGCTGTGTGAATACACCTGCTTAATACAACGTGGGAGACAGCCCAGCCACATGTCTTACTTGTTTCTCTAGCTTTCCAAAGTAAATTCTTTACCTGGAGAGAATGAAGATAATATGTGTGAAATAAGAAGGGAGCAACTGACTGACAGCTGAAATAGCCCACTTAATGTGTTAGAGGGTTAGTTATGAGTTATAGTGATTCTCGGTTCACAGTGTAGCACAGCCATGGATGGCTACAGACAAGCTACAATCTCTCAATTGCCATTCTGCAACTGTCATACGGAGCGATTATAAGCTTTCCTGACAATCCTTCCTGAGTTGTAAGAATTCCTGTCTTTTGGAGACCATCTCCTAGTTAGGAGCATCCATATGGAATACAAAATGGACAATCTTGCGTTCCCTTTTTCTCCAGAGAGGGTTGAAGGAGTCAATTTACTCGTTGGCTTCTTGTTCTTTGCTACAGTTGTAGCAAAGCAATATTCAGAACATAATACCTTCCTTGGAAGTCAATCAGTCTCATTGTAATATTGGCCATATCTCGTCTGGTTTTAGGAAGTTTGAGCTGCTTCTTTTTTTTCCTAAGGAAAAAGCAGCGCCAGCTGCAAAAAGGTTACTACCCCCACACGTTATATTTATCATATTTTATTTCCTTCCTTTGCATAGTATGATACAACCTAAGTGTTAAACACTGTTAAAACAGCCGCAAGTCAAGACCACTAGAACAAAGATTAATTGTATAGCTACAATTATATTTTTGAAAAGTCAACTGGACTGATTTTTTCTGAGGAGAAGAAGATAAAAACGTTTCGCTTCTGATCCCAGAAGCTTCATCAATTGTATTGATAAAGCTTCCAGGATAGGAAGTAAAGTGTTTTTGTCTTTTTCTTCTTCTTTCTCAAAAAAAATAAAAAAATAAAACCACTTTTGGTACAACTATGAGCTGGCTGACTGAGAATCTCAGAATTCCATCGCTATAATTATACATAAAAGGGTATAATAGTACATCCTTATTTCTACAACGTTAAGGTAATAAATATGACATCCATCAATGATGATGCTTTCTTTATTGATTACAGCAGCAAAATCTAAAATGTACCAACTTAATGCTGAGATTCGGGTGCCTATTTGCTGACAAGTCGAGTTAATACAGATGGCAGCCCTGCCAGATCACTTGGAAGCCCAAACCAGTGGTGGTATTCTGCTGGTTCTAACCGGTTTGCATGAACCCATAGAGGCGGTGGTGGGAGGCTCCGCCCATCTACCCAGATATCATCTCTCTCACTCTGTGCATGCCCAGAGGTGGTGCGTGCTCCAGAGGTTGGTTTCAGCAGGTTCTGACCAGTCCTGGAGAGCAGAAATTTTGAGTAGTTCAGAGAACCGGTAGTAAAAATTCTGACTGGCTCCACCCCCATCTAATCTCTGCCTCCCAAGCCCCAGCTGATGGGGAGGAAATGGGGATTTTGCAGTAACCTTCCCCTGGAATGGGGTGGGAATGGAGATTTTACAGTATCATTCCCCTGCCATGCCCACCAAGCCACACCTGCCAAGCCAAGCCATGCCATACCACGCCCACCAAGCCACACCCACAGAACCGCTAGTAAAAAATTTTGGAACCCACCACTGGAGTGCTCACATTTGCGAACCAGTAGCGAAGGTAAGTCAATACTACCACTACCCAAACCAACAGAGGTGGAAGAGATCTGCAAGGAGCTGAAATCCTTTATCCCACTTGCTATTTAAAAAAAATCCAAGCTAATTAGAAAAAAGCTCCCACATCAATTTATTATTTTTTTTAAAAAAAATCACAGAGGAATATTAGCAATAATAGCAGTTGAGTCAACAAATGTTACCTTGAAACAAAGTTGCTTCAAAAAAAATTTTTTTTTTAAATCATCAAATCTACAAACTGTCTAACTTTGCCTGTAAAAAAGTAGGTAGAGCAGGTGGGAAGCTGATACCTCTATTTTGAGTTCTCTGAAGGTGAAAAACTGATGGACAACCTCCGTTCACCACTTCGAGGGTGAAAGAATAGCCTGTGCCACTGTCAGTTGTACATCAAGCCTTTCGCTCTAATTCATGTCTAATTACAGCTTGTCTTAGAACAGCCTTGGGCTGCATTTATGCTTCCACATCTCTTAACAATAATACATATTTTGGTAATTTAGGAGAGATGGGCTTTTCTTGCTCTTAAGAGTGTTTCTCCAAGCAAAGTAAAATGCTTATTATGTGGCTATCACAAATTATGCCATAGGTCTGCTGAAAGAGGCAACATCTGGTTTAATTATAGGAGGTGAAGAACGAACCACACATTACATTTATGCTGATTGCTGTAACTCTAAGGGTTTTTTTTCCTTCTTTTTTAGGCTGCAAACTTTGTTTCCTAATGGAGAATGCTGTGCACCATTCCAGACATTTTATCTACATTCAATATTGTAATTATATAGCTGTTGCTTAGACTGCACATCCTCTATCCGGTGCCTTCCAGATGCATTAGATTATACTCTCCTGCATGGCCAGGGTCAGAGATGCCTGTGGGGAGGTTAAAAAAAAGTCAAGATAGTGGCCACAACCTTGCAACTGAAGTCCTGCCTTGCATTGTGATGCCCTTGGCATGGGGCAAGGCTTCGATTGTGTGGTTGTGGTGAACATCTCAACCTTTTTGACCTCATCCCTGAGGAGATTCCCTGGGCAGTGGTGAGAAATGTTGCAGGTTATAGTTAACACTTTCTTCAAGGCTGCATTTTTTCCACTCATACTTAGTGCTATTTTATACACAATTCATATCCCAAGGATTTCCCCCACCCCAAGTGCTGCATTATAATATATTATTTGTGATTAGTTTTATATGCTACCTATGGCTGAGGAGTTCAAAAAACAGCATCTGTACATTGGAGTCCCTACTTTCACTATAATCACAACAACCCTGTGAAATATGTTGGCTTGAGAAAGAAAATCATCTAATGCAGTCCCCCACTCTCCCGGTATTGGGTTCCACTTACCTTCGCTACCGGTTCGGAACTGTGAGCGTGCATGTGTGTGTGCATTGACTCGCTCACGTGTGGCGCTTCTGCGCATGCGCAGAACCTTCTGTGCATGCACAGAGTGTCTGTGATAACATCCGTGTGGATGGGCATAGCCTCCCGCCACCGCCACTACCTGTTCACCCGAACTGGGATGAACCGGTAGAAGCCCACCAATAGTGCCCCCCAACCTTTTGGGCACCAGAGACCGGTTCCATGGGGAAAAAAAATTCCATGGCCCAGAGGGAGCATGGTTTTGTGTGCTGCCTGCATCCCGTGAATGGGGCTTGGCTTGTTTGTGTGGCCCTGTTGCTGGCATGCTACAGCCTGGTGCCGGTCCATGGACTGGGGTTGGGGATCCCTGATCTAAAGAGCTTCTGTGGCTTAGGTTGGACTTAAATCTGGGTTTCTCCAGTTGTTTCACTTTGGCCATGTCATGCAGGATAGTTTACTGGAGAAAGCAATTATGTTAGAAGAATTAGTGATAAAAAGAAACCATGCCATCGAAGAACACGGTGGCTGGACACTATCAAAGCTGACACCAGCCAGAGCATAGAAAAACTCAAAGAAATAGTGCAAGATCGGAAGATGTGGAGAAGGTTGGCTCATAGAATCCCCAAGAGTCGAACTTGACTGAATGGATAACATCATCATCATCACTGTTATCTTCATCACTCTCCAGTTATCAGTCCAACCAGCCAACAAAGATAATGTTATTATCTCCCCTAGCAAGCTTTCCCTCACTCAAGCAGGACAGCAAAATTTGCTTCTAACCATTACCCAGATCCAGATGTAATGTGAAGTCTTTCATGAAAAGAAAAAAATCTTTCAAAAGGAAGCAAAACTACATTATGCCTAGAAAATATAAAGTTCTCTAATGTGGGCTGTGTTTTTCTATTTAAATGTGAAGTGCATTTGGGGAGAAGCATCTGTGTTTTTCCTTTTTGAATAATTTTATTAAGTATTATATCGAATAGATAAAATAGATATTAGATAATTCCCAAAATACAGTAAAAATAGAGAAAGTGCAGAAACTCCCTCAAGAAAAGAAAAGAAAAGAAAAGAAAAGAGAGGAAAAGAAAAGAAAAGAAAAGAAAAGAAAAGAAAAGAAAAGAAAAGAAAAGAAAAGAAAAGAAAACAGAAAAATCACCCACATGTATTCTAAAGAGCTGGAGTTCTTTTGTGAGACAACAAATATATATTGCCATTTTGGAATAGTGAATCTTTTTGAAGGGTGAACGAACGTAACCTATTTTATCCTTTCTAGAGAACTAGTAATTTTCATATTGCCAGGAGCCACATTTAATTATTTTCCCCTGATATTGTTTATATCTTTTTGAAACAATTTAAGAAAAATATGATACAAATAGAAGAATCAGATACAGGTTTATTGAGTTGAAATGTAGGCAAAAAACAATAAGTCAGAAATACCATAAAACAAATATGGTCCAATTATCATTAAAGACTCATGAAATATTTCATATCTTCTTCTAATAAAAAGTCAGATTGTTGAACTTTAAGCTAAGAGGGTTTGGTTAACACAGTTCAGGGTGTTAAAAAAGACTAGATGGTAAACAATTCATTAAATCAGTACTATAAATTGTACATTCAAATTAAGATATGAACTCTAAAACTCAAATTTTCAATGTGGCACAGTTCCATGTATAAAATGGTTATCCAAGAATAGTTTCCAATTAGAATTAAGTCTACATCAGAATATGAAATTATTCTCAACATGGAGACAGACATACTCCCACAATTTAATTAGCCAGTCTTCCAAAGAGGAGGTCAGAGATCTTTTCTAGTAAAAATAGAAAAATATAGAATTATTGCAATTTACATATACAAAAGGAATTTGGAGTATTTTGAAGGCATACATAGTTCAGTGAAATCTGAGATTGCAATGGGGGTTACAACTTTCAAAGTTTGTTCCATTCTTCAATTTTCCAGGGTTGTTGGACATAACAACATTGCCACCAGATAGGATTAAAAGATCCAATGTGCTCATTATATTTCCAACATTTATTTCCAGCTATGGTAGCACAGTGGTTAGAATGCAGTATTGCAGGCTAACTCTGCCCACTGTCAGGAGTTTAGTCCTGATTGGCTCAATATTGACTCAGCCTTCCATCCTTTCAAGGTCAGTAAAATGAAGACCCAGATTGTTGGGGGAAATATGCTGACTTTGTAAGCCGTTTAGAGAGTGTTGTAAAGTACTATGAAGTGGTATATAAGTGCTATTGCAATTGCTATTATGTTGGGCCTGGGGATCAGTTGGGGCTGTTGCTGCTGAACCAGCTTCCCTGATGTGTGCTCCTTGACTCCATAAGCAACCTGGCATTGGAGTTTTACCAGCTTATAGTGCGGAGGCGGGGGGGGGGCAGGGGTGAAATACTCCCGGTTTGGACTGGCTTGGCCGAGTAGGTAGCGATGGTGGTGGGCAGTTCGGAGAACCAGTAGCAAAAATCCTTGGCCCACCCGCTCATGCCCACCCAATCTCCCACTCACCCGCTTAGCTGCTTGACCGCTCACTCAGCACCAGTCACTTTTCCACCACTTGACGCTTCGTTCCAGCCCACCCAGCCCATCCCCAGCCTATATAAATTCCCCTTTCTACGTTGCCCAGCTATTTCACCCAGATGTTTGCCTGGCAGCTCAGACCTCGCCTTACCTCGCTCAGACGCCTCGCTGCTTGCTCAAAAAGGTAAACTTTGCTGGTTGCGGCCTAGCATTCCGCCCCCCCACCCCAATCCCCAGGCTCGCATAGTTCTCACAGCCGCTGGGATCGTTTGCGGGCCTCATGCTACTCCCCTGGTCCCCTTGCTCCCCGTGCCTGCCTGCCTGCCTGGCCTGGCTAAGCCGCCTTCCCCCCCAGCCTCCAGCTTGCTTACCTTCGCTCTATGGACCGAATCCTGAGCCGCTGGTCGCAATGCCTGCCTTGCTTTGCTTGCTGTAATCCCTGCAATCCATTGCATCAGCAAGCAACTGAATCCCCCTGCCTGCAATCAAGCTCAACGGTGAGCAGCTCTATCTGCCTGCCTGCCTGCCTGCCTGCCTGCCTGCCTGCCTGCCTTGTTCCTTCAATTGGGTAAGTTTTTTCATTTTTGGAGCTTTAAAAAAATAGTTAATTGGGGTTTTTTTTAGTTGTTCTTTTTTTAGACCTTTAAAGTTTAGGAAGTTTTAAATTTAGCTACTTTTATATAAAAATAAAATAAAATAATATTTGTGCAGCTTTCTCAGATTTTGTGTATTTCTGTAGTGTTTCAATCTACCTACACAAAGACACAAAATCTCACAAAGCTGTGTGGAATTTTGTGTGTGTAAATTGTGTTGGGTTGTGTGTGTGTAAAGTGTGAAAGTTGGTTTTTTGGACTTTTTGTACCTGTGTGAGGTTCCTGCTTGTTGCAGGGGCCATTCTGGATCTGGCACAGCTGCTTTTGTGAGTGACCAAGTTGTGTTGTGTTGTGTTGTGTGAAGGTTAGTTTTTTGGGCTTTTTGAGGCTTTCTGTATGCTTTCACATTGTGTGTTATCAGCTAACAAAGCTGCTTTTTTTTTCTTTTTGCAGTAGCTGCCACCTTTAACAGGAAGGATGAAAAGGCAACAGACTTTGATGGGTTTCTTGGCCAAGAAACCAAAACTTGAACAACCACCAGCAGAAGTGGAACAAAAACTGTTAGCTCGGCGCCGGGAAGAAACGTGACTCAGCTGTCCATTCAGAACCTTTATTGGAAGTGTAAACTGGGCTGCCGAGCCTCCTTATATCTTGCTCAGGCACGCCCGCCGGCCAATGACAACTGTTTAAATCTCCCGCCGGTGGAATCTACCAATCCCCCGGCGGGTGTCCTTATAAGGACATAACACCCCTCCTCTCCTAGTCCTTAGTCCATCAATCAGTGTGCGCGATCACGTACTCGCGCAGGTAGGCGGGACGCCTGACAGTTCTACCGGACCTGCGCGGTTCAGTCGGTGGGTTGATGTTGCTCCGGATGGGTCGAGCCCCTGCTGGCTCCGGTCCCCCCGTCCGGGAATCTCCGGACTCCGCCGTCGAGTGTCTCCGGCAGGAGTTGAAGCCATCTCCAGGTGCTGTCCCCGGGTCGCGCCGCCGTAGGTCCGGTGGCCATCCGGGCTGTTCTAATTGCCGCAGTTGGGAGACGGTCGTCTGAACCTCGGTAAGGTTCCCGGGTCCTCGTCCGGTGTCCAGGGTGGCCCCGGGTCAGGGGGCGTGGCGGCTGTCCCCGTGGGTTGACCCCCGGGTGGAGGTGGTTGTGACTGTCCCATCTTGGCCTGTCCGGGTCAGCCTACCTCGCTGGGGTAGGGTAGGACTCCCTTTTGGGGTTGTTGTTGTCCTACCCCGCCGGGTCGGTGGCATCCCGCCAGGTTGGGGATGGGTTGGTCGTCCTCATCGGGTGGTGGGAGGCCCTCCTCGTCGGGGCGTTGTCGTCCTCCCCTGTCGGGTTGGTGTTCGCCGTTCACGTTATGCTGGTGTCGGTCGACCTCGTCAGGGGGGTGTTGCGTGGCCCGGTTTCGCTGTTCTGTCCCTCTCTCGGAGTTGTGTCGGTCTCGGGGGTTGTGCTGCCGGATGCCACCTTGGTTGGCAGGCTGGCACCCTCGCCGGTTGAGCAGGTCCCGGTCTACCGTGCTCGCCTCTTTCCGGGTTTCAGCGTCTCTTGTGCTGGTTAGCAGAGGTTCTGCCTCGCTGGGTTGGGGCCGTCCTCCTCTGCTAGGGTGTTGTTGGCTCTCGTCCTCTGGGTGTGGTGGGCCTACCCCGTGGGGTCGTGGCAGACCTACCTTGTCGGGGTGGGGTAGGCCTACCTCGTCAGGTGGTGGCTGGCCTACCCTGTCTGGTCGGCGCAGGCCTACCTAGTCGGGGTGGGGCAGGCCTACCTCATCGGGGTGGTTTTCCTCTACTTCCTCGATTCCCCTCCACCTTTTCCGGAGCTGGTCGATGTGTCGCCTGCAGGTACGGCCGTCGTCCAGCTCGACCTCGTAGGACCTTGGGCCGGTCACTCGCATGATCTGACCCTTGAGCCATTTGGGATTGCCCTGAAAGTTGAGTGCGAAAATCAAATCACCGCACGCGAAGCTTCTTGATGGCGGTGGTTTGTTCGGCTTGTCTTTCGGGTTGTACAGCGGGTGCAGGCGATCTAGCGGTGAGCGTAGCTTCCGCCCCATCAGTAGCTCTGCTGGGCTTTTCTTCGTTGTGGTGTGGGGCGTGATGTGCTGGGTCAACAGGAACTGGTCAATTTGTTCCTGCCAGTCCCCGCTGCCCATTCTGGTCAATGTCTCTTTAGTTAGCCTCACCATTTTCTCGGCCTGTCCATTTCCGGCCGGTCTGTAAGGGGCGGTGAGGGCATGTCTGATTCCGTGGCCGGCCAGGAACTCTTCCATCGCCTTCGCCGTCAGCTGTGGTCCATTGTCGGAGACGAGGGTGTCCGGAAGGCCGTGCGTGGCGAAGAGTCGTCGTAGGGCTCTGATGGTGGCTTCCGTCGTTGTAGAGGGCATGGCTATAACTTTGAGCCACTTGGAAAATGCGTCGACCACGATCAGGAGGGATTTCCCATTCATCGGCTCGGCGAAATCGATGTGAATTCGCGACCACGGTCCGGATGGTTGTTCCCACTCTGTCGGTTGCGTTTGCGGGGGTGCTGGTCTCGTTGCCTGGCACGGGTCACATCTGGCAATCCACACCTCAATGTCTTTATCTAAGGCGGGCCACCAGACGTAACTCCGTGCTAGGGCCTTCATTCTGACGATCCCTGGGTGACCGCTGTGGAGGGTTTGCAAGGTCCGTTTTTGTAAAGATGGGGGGATGACCACCCGGTCGCCCCAGAGGAGGCAGCCTTGCATGGTGGTGAGCTCTTGCTGCCTTCTCTGGTATGGGGCAAGTTCTTCCTTCTGGGTGTCTTCTGGCCATCACCGCAAGACCCAGGATATGACTTGCCTGAGGATCCTGTCTTTAGTGGTGTGCTGTGCTACCGTGGATGAGGACACCGGGCTGGACTGGTCATCGTCGATGTGATGGAGGCCGAGTGTAGGTGCTGGGTCCTCGATCTGCTTGTTCAGCGGGCACCTGCTGAGGCCGTCGGCGTTTCCGATGACTCTTCCGGGTCGGTGGACCAGGCGGTAGTTGTAGCCGGACAGGAAGATGGCCCAGCGTGTCATCCTGGGTGACATGAAGGTTGGGGTGGGTTTGTCTCCCGCAAGGAGGCCCAGTAGGGGCTTATGGTCGGTGACGATTGTAAAAGCTCTTCCATATATGTATTCGTGGAATCGCTTTACGCCCGCCACCATCGCCAGCGCCTCCTTGTCTATCTGGCCGTAGTTTCTTTCGGCTGGGGACATTGTCTTGGAGAAGAATGCAATTGGTGCTTCTGTCCCGTTTGGTAGTTGGTGGCTTAGGACGGCCCCGACCCCATAGGGTGAGGCGTCGCAGGTCAGGGTTAGCGGTAGCTCTCCATTGTACTGGATGAGAAGGCTGTCGGAGGATAGGAGTCTTTTGGCTTTTTGGAAGGCTTCCTCTTCTTCGCTCCCCCACTTCCAAGGCGCCGCCTTCCCTAGGAGCCAGTGTAGAGGTTCAGCAACGGTGGCTTTCTGTTGTAGGAATACACTATAGAAATTAAGTAATCCCAGAAAAGCCTGAAGCTCCGTTTTGTTTTTTGGGGCTGGAGCCTCGTGTATAGCTCTAACCTTTGTTTTGGTGGGGTGGATGCCCTGGCTATCAATTAAATAGCCCAGGAACTCGACTTCCCTGACTCCAATCACGCACTTGTCCCGTCGGACACGTAGTCCCTTTGCCTGGAACCGCTGTAGGGCGAGCCTGAGCTGTTCCATTAGTTGGGATTCCGATGTCCCTGAGACTAGGACGTCATCAAAGTAGGGCACCACCCCTGGAATGCCTTGGAGAAGGTGTTCCATCATCGATTGAAAAATCCCCGGGGCGGCACTGACTCCGAATTGGAGCCTGTTGCATTTAAATGCGCCCCAGTGCGTGACAATCGTTTGTGCCTCCGCAGTTGTCTGGTCCACTGGCAACTGCTGGTATGCTTGCGCCAGGTCCAGTTTGGCAAAAATTGATCCTTTGCCTAGTGAGTGCAACAGATGTTGCACCACTGGCACCGGATATGCGCTCTGCTGCAACGCGCGGTTGATGGTACACTTATAATCAGCGCAGATGCGCACTGATCCATCTGGCTTCATGGGGGTCACAATGGGAGTCTCCCATGCAGCGTAATTGATCAGCTCGAGGATGCCCTGGGCGATTAGTTTATCCAATTGTGCATCCACTTTTGGTCTAAGGGCAAACGGGACTCTGCGGGGCTTTAACCGAATTGGATTTATTTGGGGGTCTAAATTTAGCGAGATGGGTTTCCCCAGGAATTTACCTAAGCTCCCATCGAAGACGTCCTGGAAGTCTTCTAGGAGTTTGTCGAGTTGGCTAGTCCTTATCTGATTAATTCCTCCAATCGTGAGCCCTAGTGGCCTGAACCACTCCACTCCAAGTAGGGTCGGTCGGGCGTCCTTGATGACGGCGATGGGGAGGTCTCCGGTGAAGTCCTTGTATTGCACCCTAATGTTCGTTAGGATGCCGATGGGGTGGCCACCAAAGTCAACCAACTTTGCCTGGATTGGCTTTAATTGTCCCTTAGAAATGTTGGGTTGAAGTTTCTTCAGATTGTGCCAGGCAATAATGGAGAAAGGCGAGCCAGAGTCTATCTCCATGGGGCATGGTGCCCCTCCCACGTGGACGGTCATGTGGAATTTTTCGGATCCCTCAGCTGCGGTGTGGGCGATGGTCATCTTGTTGACTTGCCGGCCGTTTGATTGCCGCTCGTCATTCTGCCTCGGCTGCTGGGATCGTCTAGATGACCTTTGGTATTCGCGGTCCGCAGATCTTTGCCACTCGAAAGTTGATTCTGCCGCTCTGCAGGCCTCGGCGATGTGGCCTTTCCGTCCGCAGCGGCGGCAGGTTGCTTCTCGCCAGCGACATCTGGCGCAAGGGTGGTCCCCTTTGCAGCTGGCGCATCTGTCCTCCCGGCTGCCATCTTGTTGGTTTTCTCGCCTTTGGGGCCTCGTGACTTTATGGACGGCCATTTCCCCATCCGACTCCGAACACGTGGAGATTTCTTCGGATGACTGCGGGTGGTCTCTGTGGATCTTGTGGATCCCTTTTGATCGTCGCATCGCTGCTGCCGCTCTGTCGGACGTTTCTGCCACGGTGGCTTCTTCGATGACGTCCTTGAGGGAGATCTTTTTTCGGCTGAGGAACTTCTTTTGGACTGTACAGTCCCTCATGCCGAAGACGATCTGGTCTCGCAGCTGGACGTCCACGTTTTCAAACTCACAGCTGGCCGCGATCTTCCGGAGCACCGATACGAACTCCTTGAAAGTTTCCCCTTCGTGCTGATTCCGTTGATGGAATTCGAAGCGGTTGGCTAGAGGAGTGCTCGTGGGCGCGTAGTGTTCTTGGAGGACGTCTTGGAGCTCGGACCATGGCATCTGTTCGATGTCTCTGGGTGCCACGAGGTCCATCGCCATCTCCAGAACTTCGGATCCGCAGTGGGCCAGGAAGAGAGCCCTCTTCCTGTTGTCGTCCAAGTCGGTGAAGCCGCTGCCCACCAGGAATTGTTGGAATCGCACCATGAAGGACTTCCATTTTTCCTGGCTTGGATTGAATGGAGCCAGAGAAATTTGGGGTCCAGACATGGTTCAGTGACTTTGCTCAAGTGATTCAGCTCTTGGATGGTAGTAGCGGTCGTGCTGCTGCTCGTCGGTTCTTCTTCAGTCCTTCGTCGCCAGTGTTAGCTCGGCACCGGGAAGAAACGCGACTCAGCTGTCCGTTCAGAACCTTTATTGGAAGTGTAAACTGGGCTGCCGGCTGGGCTGCTGAGCCTCCTTATATCCTGCTCAGGCACGCCCGCCGGCCAATGACAACTGTTTAAATCTCCCGCCAGTGGAATCTACCAATCCCCCGGCGGGTGTCCTTATAAGGACATAACAAAAACCATCTCCTGTGCCACAAGCACCACCACCTGAAACCGAAGAAAGCAGCAAATCAAGTATAGAGTCACCCACTGCATCCAAAATCGGAAGCATTCTTCCAAACTACTGCTGGACCATGCAACAGTACAGCTAGTTCCAAGAGAAGTATGACGGCTTGGAAGTTTCAAACCAGAAACTGGGTTGTACATACTGTGTGAAACATGCCTTCGCAATGGAGAGTGGTATTCATGTGTCCAAAGAGTGGAAGCTTTTCAAGATTGAGCCGACAGGGAAAAACAAGGAAGTGTGCTAGGTATCTCCGGAAGAAAATGAGAGAACATTTCGTATCAAAATCACACACCATTTGTAGAGACAACGTAAAACAAGCTGAGCAGGATGCCATAACAAAAGCAATGGACAAGATTTCTGAACGGCAATTTGGCACCACTTCTAAAATGTTCAAAACTGTTTACAGCCTGGCAAAAGCATGCAGACCAATTTCAAGCATAGAGGAATTGATAGAATTACAAACTGAAAATGGAGTAGACCTGGGAGTAGGCATTCAAGGCCAACAATGAAATGAAATTAAAAAGCAAATGTTTTCCAGCATCATTGCACGGAATCTGAAGATATGTCTGATCATTGATGAAGCCTCAATGGTATCCTGCAAACCAGTTCTGATAGTTTTCTTAAAAGTTGAGGACTGCAGGGACTTGTCCAGGTAGTCTACAAGACTGAGACACAATTGAACAGAAGGCAGTTGTCTGTCTGTCTGTCTGTCGAGAGAGAGAAAGAGATGAAGAGAAAGAAAAAGAGAGGGAGGCAGGGAGAGAAGGAAAGAGGGAGAGAGAGAAAGAGGGAGAGAGTCCATCAGCACTCTAAATATTAACATCTGAAAGAAGCTTTTTTTTTTGTAGTATGAAAGTCTGCATTGAGAAAGTCTGCATTGATATTGATTATGGTCAGGCAGCATATTAAATAGGAACATACATACATTCAAGAGAAAAAAGTCTTCAGAATTGCAATTCAAGGTAAAGAATAAATGACCTTGATCAGATAGAATGAATAGCACAGGCTGTAATACAAAACATCAATATGTTTGGGATTTGTTTGTTTGTTTTTTGCTTCAGCAAGAAAAAAGTTAGTAGAATTAATCTTACCTGCCTAGAATACTATGTTCTGTCATGAAGAGCTCTATAAAATAACCATTATAAAAATACATTGGATGACATTGTGTCTTGCCCCAAACCAGATGGACAAATGCTCTTCAAAAGTGATATCTGAAAATATCTCCAAGGATAAGACTAAAGAGAAACCATTAAAATGAGATTGAGTCCTTTTTTTACAGGGACTGTTAAACTGAAGCAGTATTTTGCAAGAGGATAGATTTTTGATGGATTAATTACTCCAGAAAGGATTCTACCCTCACCCTTTTAATAAACAATATACATAATCCTTGTATTATTGTTGTTTCAGCTATGCAACAATCCCATGGTAATCACAAATTTAGGAGTAACTTCCAGTTCAGGAAATTTCTATTCCATAGTTAAAACTAGAATTTTTTTATTAGGATTTATGGGTAACCAATTAAAAAAGACTCGTGGAAGATTAATTTTGTACACTTTATGATAATGGCAGCAAGATTATTGTCTTCCAGGACAAAGATGGAAGAGTACTGAATTTCTCACAATTGAGGGATGGATGGTTAGAATTGTTGGAAATGGCAAAACTGACCTGTTTGGACAAGAAGAAAAAAGTATTTTTTTTAAACATTAGAAACCTTTTATGACTTTTTTGCTAAAAGAAAAAAAAAGTGAAATCATGATGAATGTATTTAAGGATTGAAAATGAGAACTAAATATTGGGATGAAGGAATTCCTGGAAGTGTTAGGGGGAGAGGAGATAATGGATTTATTAATATTTGTAGAAAAGAAGGTTGGAAGTGGTCTACTTTAATTTCTTTAATTGTTTCCCTCTCTTTTTTGTTTTTCCTTGAACTTTCTTTTCTTTTCTCTTTTGAAAATTTCTTTTAATAAAAAAAATCCTCCATAGTTTACTGGCAATAAATGAAGTAGTCTATGGGAGCTAACTCTAATGGAAAGAAAATCTTTTTTTTAACCAATCCTCAAAAATCAGTATTCAGTGTTGTACCTTGTTTAACCCAGTCCAATTCAGCATTCCCCAGGATAGTAAAAAAGAAATGCCTTAAAAAATTGTATTCTTTCTGGGGCTAAAGTCTGGTAAGAGTAGACCATAAGTTTCTGTGTCGCATGTGAATCACAGTTTTCACTTAGAAAACTTTGATTTTGTTCTGCCCCAGCTATGGACCCCAAAGAATGCAGCACACACAAAGTCCATACAAACCTTAATTTACTAATTAAAGACTACTAATGAGCTTTCTTAGTAGTTGTTTGAACACAAGTACAATAAATCAGTCTTTTCTGAACAAGGGCTGTTAATTTAACTTCATTAACAGCCAACAAAAATTCAAAGAATAATAACTCAGTTCTGAGGCACAGTATTTTAGATAACCGTAATCTTACTGTGGTTGGCAGAATGCCCAGAAGCAATTTGCAGGAAAACTGATAAGACAGAAACAAGAACCAAATCAAACGTTTACTGTAATCAAGACATGAAGGAATTTGTTTCCTGCAAATTGCATCAGTCATCATCCTTCCTTAAATAGGCTAGGGGAGTGGTCAATTAGCCCCAAGCCTTACTCTCAGGAGACCTCCTCCTGAGGAGCCACTCCTGCCTTTTCGTAGCTCTGTGCACTCATGCATCGAGAAGAGGCTCCCCTCTTCTTCTCTTCACTTATGCAAGCTTTTGGAGGTTCTGAAGGCCCCGGCTGAATCCCTGCTTCTGGCACCACATTTTCTCCAGCCTCCTCATTGTCCGACTCAAGTACCAACTGCACAGGCTGCTAGCGCAGCACCACACCAGCCTCCTCACTGTCAGAATCAGCTACTAACTGCACACACCACTGACGGGCCACAACAGATTTTGAGCAACAAACTTCAAAAAGCATTGGAATTCCTCTATGAGGAATTTTGGCAGTGCTTTTCAGGAACCAAAAGGAACAAAGTCAGGTGGTTCATCAGGCAATGTGTCCTTTTGGAGCCTACTCAAAAAAAGACATTCATTTCTGATAAATGATTTTCAGTTCTTTATCAGCAGAATGATGCACCTGAAGACTTTATCTCATACCCATCATACTGTAATATGGACTACATGGTTGATAAAGTGAAGCACAGAGAGACCCCTGTTAGCCATATCATGGGTAGGTACCTTAAGAATCAAGATTCTTGGAGACTGATAAACATTCATAAACTTATGAAATGACCAAAGCAGTGGTGAAATTCACATTTTTTACTACCGGTTTGGTGGCCATGGTGTGGCTTGGGGGCCGTGGCTTGGTGGTCATGGCAGAGGAAGGATATTGCAAAATCTCCATTCCCACCCTACTCCAGGGGAAGGATACTATAAAATCCCCATTCCCTCCCCACTCTGGTATCAGCCAGAGGTGGTATTTGCCGGTTCTCTGAATTACTCAAAATATCTGCTACTGGTTCTCCAGAACCTGTCAGAATTTACTGGATTTCACCCCTGGATCAAAGCCCATAAATAAATTTATCTTCTCATCATTAAATAAAAAAGATTAATATGAACGCTTATCTCCTACTCGGCAATATAAAAATGTTACATTGCTTTAGTTAACATGAAAAAACATACTTTTTAACTGTTAAAATTAAATGTGACGATAAAAAGAATGTGTAGCTATGCCACTGAATTGTTATTAAAAAGTTTTTTCTAACATTTTTAAGTAGAGTTTTCTTACATTAACCTAGATATAATCAAAGCCTAAATATCTGAGGATTCATTCCAAAGTAATGAGCAGTTAATTTTCAATCCAGTCCTTATATTTTGATTAAAGCTGGGTGTATTGAATAAAATCATGACCACTAAAAAAATTGGGGAGACAGAATACTGATTGATAAATTAAATAAAAATCTGGTGACATAAACAACAAAACTCACTGAATTAAAATGTTGCTATTGAACAATTACCTACCATATTAAATGTGCTTCACCACTGAAAGATTTATGATATTTTTTTCATGCTTTATTAAAAGAACCTTTTAAATCTAGTCAAACTTACTTCCTTAAATACATTTTACAATGTACTTTTGTGATGTGCAGCTTCCAATATCTGGCACCTTTATAGACTACACAATGAATCTCCTAAAAGCCACATTTACTTAGGAGTTAAGATCCCAAGGTAGTAAATGTTCATTAGGCCCTTAAATGATTGCTTTAAAGCAGCTTTTGTAATGTTGAGAGCATGGTTGCCCCTCCCCTCAGCTGCTCAATATTTATTTTAAATGTATTAAACTGCCTTTGAAATATTCATTGCACGAAAACCCTTTTTATGTTTGCGTGGATTAAATTTACACGTCCAAATTAATGCTATAAATTGCATTTACATAATTCATTTGCCACAAAGCAGCATTTGTTTCCCATGTATGGCTGTTAATATATGCATTGGAAAAAGCAACACAGAGCTGTATTGTTTCCACATCAATAATTTGGCCTAAACAATTTGTCAACCACTTTCTGTGTGGCTCAGTTGTTTGGCTGCAGAATTTCTTCTTCCCTCTTTCGTCAAACATCAATATCCTTATTTCACAATTAAGCATATACATGTGTTCTCAGGCAAAAGAAGATCTTGTTTAGAAGGCTACTGTGATCCTTAGGAAAACATTTTTTTTAAAAATAATGTGTTAGTGTTGTGCTTATTAGAAAAGGCAGCAGGGGACTTATAGAAGGTCAGCCTCTAATAGCTTTCCTTTTGGATGTTAAGCATCTTAATGAGGGAGATGGGGGGGGGAGAGGGAGAGAGAGGAGTTGAAATGGGCAAACAAAATATAGCAGTTTAGAGGGATATCCCATTTTGTCAGACAGAAGCAACATAAATTATTGTTACAGTTTAAATTATAGGTGGGTTGCAGGACCTAATCCATTTTTCTGTGCCCTGGAGGGCATCTGCCTTGTGCCCTCCAACTACAATTGCTGATTGTAGAGCACTTGCAAAATGGCAAGTTGCAGACCTGTTGGAGATGACCAGGCTGAGCCTGAGGGTGGGGTCAAATGGATCATAAGTTTAGAGTCATTACAGCCCCCCATAAGGGACACAAGTCCTTCCCCTATTGAAACCAGGTGACTGTTACCTGATGCCAATTGACCTTGACTGTTAGTAGATAGATTCTTATCAATAGGAAAATGAAATAAACTCGTAGCACTTTTGAACTCTATCCTGGCCCTGATTTTTTGTACCTGATAGACTCTCCCTTCAATGACCACTCATGCCCAACAGTAACGTTTGCCCTCTCCAAAGGGAAAATAGAGTTCTGGCTACTAAATGGTTTTCCCTAAAGCAGAAACACTTTTTTTTTTTTGGTGGCAAATAAACAAGGAAAAACATTTTTCTTTTCAAGAAAGAAAAAAAAATACAGTTTATTCGGAAAATGACCAGCAAATAATAATAATAATAAAAAATACAACTTGGAGGTAAAATTAAACAAGTTTTCAGTTTAAAATGTGCAGTGTTTTCAATCAGTGCCCTGGATGGTACAGATAAGGGATCTCCAAACCTGGCAAGTTTAAGAGCTTTGGATTTCAACTCCCAGAATTCCCCAGCCGGCAAAGCAGAATACAGGCTGTGTTCACCTACTGATTGCTTTGTACGTACTTAATGATAGCTGGCTGGAAAATATTGGGAGTTGAAGTCTACAACAGTGGTGGGTTCCTCCTGGTTCGGCCTGGTTCTGCTGAGACAGTAGCAGTGACAATATGACATCACCAAACCGGTTCTGACCCCCCGCCCCCCGCCCCCCCTGCACTATTCTTACCTTTTATTTGGCCCCACCCCCAATCTATTGCTGCCACCTGAGTCCCAGCTATCGGCTAGAGGGAAAAAAGCTGTTTAAATTCTTGCCCCGAGGTGTCAAAGGGCTGCCCTACAGCTGATCAGTGTTAAAAGAAAACAAATGAGTAGACCGGTGCCTGCAAAAATAAATGGGTAGACCGGTACAGCTCTGCAAGCAGTTAAAAGCCTGGTAGACCAGTACCTCTGCTAAATCCTAAAGAATTGTCACATGATCATCAAGCCACATCCACAAAATAAGCCACACCCACAGAACTGGTAGTAAAAAAAAGTAGAACCCACCCCTGGTCCACAAATCTTAAAGTTGGCAGATTTGGAGACTCTTGGTATAGATTCAAGATGTGGTTTAATAATAATTGAAACAGTGTTGAAAATAATTAAGTTATACCTTTTTAATACACTTAAATCTTTACTTACCAACCACAATTGGAATTGGCATTGCTGTTGCTAAGCTCCACAGTCTCTAAGTGAAAAATCATGTGCCTATTCCAGAAATATGCCACCTCTGCTGCTGTTAAGTGAAACATCATGGTCACCAAGTGAGATATTACATGATTGTGAGCTACAATTTCACTTCTGTGTTTGCTGTTAATTCAGCTTGTTGGAAGCCGACTGTGAAGCTTGCAAAAGGCAATCACGTGACTGTGAGGATCAATCATTTTTTTTCAACTATTATAAATTCAAATGGTCATTAAATAAAGCAACCAGTAGGCCAGGAATACCTCTATTCTGATATTTTTCTAATTAACTATTTTTAAATTAGCACACATTGAATAGTTCTCTGCTACTCACAAATTTTGGTCATAATGTAGAAGGGGAAAATATTTTATCTCTGTTCAAATGAAATTATACTGCACTGGTAAGATCATACTTGGAATACTGGGTTGAATTCTGGACATCAGGATATAAAAAGGATTATTATTATCATCATCATCATCATCATCATCATCATATGACATTGTTACATAGTTACGGGAGACTTCAGTGCAAATTGCAGAATAGTAGTTTGGCTGCCCAGGTACCAGCTCTGTTGTAGGAAATGCTTGTGTGCTTACCATGGTGCACCACAAGAGGGCAAGCTGACTTCACACCACAAAGAAAGACAAGCGGCTCTTCCTGAAGCATCATTCAAGGCCCCCTTTCTCCCTGGAGCCACCTCACAAACAGGCCCTGCAACTGGGAAGGTTCAGAGGGCAGGAATCTGACTGTCTGCATGGAGTACCAGCTCATTTCCCCACCAAAGTGATACCTATTTTATTTACTTGCATAGAACATGCTTTAGAACTGTTAGGTGGACAGAAGCTGAGGCAAGTGATGGGAGCTCACCCGGACACGCAGTGCTAGGACTCGAATCACTGGAGCAGAAACAATCTCCAGTGTCATTAAGCCTAAAAAGATGTTGAGACTCTAAAAAGAATGCAGACAAAAGCAACAAAGATGATTAGGAGACTGGCTGCTAAAACATATGATGAACGGTTACAGGTATGTTGAGTCTAGAAAAGAGAAGGACTAAGGGTGACATGATAAGAGTCTTCCAATATTTGAGGGGCTGTCACAGAGAAGAGGGAATTGATCTATTCTCTAAAGCACCTGAGGGAAAGAAGTAACAGATGGAAACTTATCAAATAGAGATTCATTCTATAAGTAAGGAGACATTTCCTGACAGTGAGAAAAATTATCAGTGGAACAGCTTGCCTCCAGATGTTGTGGGTTCTACATCACTGGTAGGTTTTAAGAAGAGATTGGACAGCCATTTGTCCAGAATGGTAGAGGGTCTCCTGCTTGAGCAGAGTTTTGGACTATAAGCTCCCCCAAGGTCTCTTCCAACTCTGCTATACTGTTAATGTTACATCACTGCGATGAGCATCAGGAAATGACATATTTTCAATATTTGGGAAGACATACCGGTACTTCTTAATTTTTGGTGGGGGCGATGACTGAAGTCTATTGTGAGGGAATAGTGAGTAGAAGGAGTGAGAATTTCTTTGTAGTGGGTTTAAAGTGATATTCTGGAGTTTACAAATCTTTAAACAGCTTTAAAGCTTTTAAAAATGAGTTGTCCCATAAAAATCATGTGCTTCTTCTGAAAAATGCCATTGCTTCTATTTTTATGCACTTTGTGACCAAACTATAGTTTTGGGGGCTCTGAGAATCAGAAAATGATATGACCCGCATTTTCCAGCCATAATGGTGGAGTTCTTTGATTATGTAGATTGTGTTTCAATATGAAATTGTGACTTCTGCAAAATGCAAATACTTACTGAAGTATTAATGTGATCGCTCCAGGTGAAAAGGAGTATGAAGAGTCTTGTTGTTGCTGTTTAACAACTAGAAGTCCCATTCTCCCCCACTTCAAATTCATCTATGAATTTGAAAGTGAATTAATAACTTTTACTCTTATATGATTAAAATGTTATATGATTGTATGATACAATTTTTCCAAAAATGGGTGAAAAATGGCCCATTTTTGCAAAAAATGGGGCACACAGAGGGTTTGGGAGGCCTGCAGAGTGTTCCTAGGAGATGGGGGAAGGCAAAAATGCCCCCATTTTTGCAAAAAACAGATGAAAACAGGGTGCGCAGAGGGTTTGGGAATCCTACAAAGTGCTCCTGAGGTCCAGGGAGGGCAAAAACCGGTTTTTTTCTTACGTACCTCTTCAAAATGTTGGTGCATCTTATAGTCTGAAAAATACGGTATTTCCACGTAAATGTATTTTGACTTGAAGGTTAGATTCTGGTACCCATTTAAAAAAATAAAAAAATAAAATGGTCTATTTTGCACTGCAAAAGTCAAAGTCTCTTAGAACCAATTGAACTTTTAAAATGCTGTTATGTGCACATCTGATAATATTACAGAAAAGGCTTCACTTATGTAGTACTTGGGATGATTCTTAGGTTTAAGGAATGGATATAACAAAAAATGAGCATTTATTTATTTATTTATTTATTTATTAGTTCGATTTATATGCCTCCCTTCTCCGGAGACTCAGGGAGGCTTACAATGCATTAAGCAATAGCCTTCATACTTTTGTATATACCTGCTTAGTAGGGCTTTTGGCCCCCCCTAAGCGGTGTTCTTTTTTATACAAAGTCAGTTTATTGTCCCCACAACTATTTGTTGTGTACTTTAGTACTTTAACAGCACTTAGTCCCCTGCGCTAATAGCTGCTAGCATCATCTAAACTAGAATACACTTAATGTAATATCTTTTTGACAACGGTTATTTTTATCTACTCACATTGTCTTTGTGAGCTTTTCATGAAATCAGATTTGCATTGATACAGGATAATAAATTGATAGTATCAATCCCATTTAATGAGATTTTTCCTTACTCTCTATGTTGGCTCCTTTCAATCCCACAGAAATGTTTTCATTCTTAGGGTATGTCCCATAGAATGCCTTGTCCAAGCTTTTAAATACAGATAGTCCTTAACTTTACAACAGTTTGTTTAACAACACTGAAAAAACTTACGACAGTTGTAGCATTCCCATGGTCACATGATCAAAATTCAGATACATGGCCACTGATTCATTTACGATGGTTGCAGTGCCCTGGGGTCATGTGATTACTTTTTGCGACCTTCTGATGAGGAAAGTCAACGGGGAAGCCAGATTCGTTTAACAACCGTGTTACTAACTTAACTGCAGTGATTCAGTTAACAACTATGGCAAGGAAGGTTGTAAAATGGAGAAAATTCATTTAACAACTGTCTCACTTAGCAACAGAAATTTTGGGCTTAAATGTACTCGTAAGTCGAGGACTACCTGTAAGTGACACCATGCACAAGGTGAAATTCAAAAGAAACAAAGTTCACTTAAGTGTTTTTCCTTCATCCCAGCTTTACCCCATTCTTCAGGAACATCGCCATCTGTGCTAAAATTTCATTAGAAACCTCCAGAATTCTGGCTGCCTCATACCATTTTGTAATTAATACATTCTTCATCTTGCGTTCTAGATTCTGCCAAATCCACAATGTTTATTATCTCTGTCATTGTTGACTATAGGGCCTGCTTAGAGGAAAAAAACATACAGAAAATCATCCAGCTTTAGCACACAAAGAAGGCTTGTACAGGAGCAAACAGCAAGATAGATTTTTGCTTCAAAGCTGCAGCTCTTTCTCATCTGTCGTTGACAAGAAAAACCTGCAATTCTACTCAATTACAGGGGTGAAATTCACTTACCTTCCCTACCGGTTCGCAAATGTGTGTGCGCCATGTTGTCCATGCATGCTCAAAGCCTTCTGCATATATTCAAAGCCTTCTGCACATGCACGGAAACTTAAAACCTTCGCAAAAAAAGCAACATTAAGACGTCCACGTGGGTGGGCGGAGCCACCTGTAGCCACCGCTACTGGTTCACCCTAGCCAAATAGAACCAGCTGAATTTCACCCCTGTACTCAAGCATTAATTAGCAACGACCGACTCAGATATCTGACTTACCGTGATATATACAAGTAGTTCTCAAGTTACAACCACAGTTGAGCCCAAACTTTCGTGTTGTTGAGTAAGACGGTTTTTAAGTGAGCTTTGCCCCATTTTATGACTTTTCTTGCAACAGTTGTTAAGTTAGTAACACAGTTACTAAATGAATCTGGCTTTCCCGTTGACTTTCCTTGTCAGAAGGTTGCAAAATGTGATCACATAACCCTGAGACACTGCAGCTATCATAAATATATGGCAGTTGCCAAGCCCCCTAATTTTGATCATGTGACCAGGGGATGCTACAAAGAGTTGTGTGAAAACAGTCCTAGGTCACTTTTTTCAGTACCAATAACATTGAACAGTCACTAAATGAATGGTTGTAAATCAAGGGCTATCTGTAAAAGGAAAACCAAAAATCACATTGCAGCTGGATTGATACTTTGTGCCAACCAATCAAATGGTCATATGGTTTTGATGTAGCATGATAGGGAAAACATAGTTAAACAAACTATGGATTAACACAATGTTTGAATCAGGTGGCTATTCATGTTTACAAAAGAAACTTGATAACTGCAGAAGGTTATGGGTGCAACATAACTAGATAAGCAATTACAATACAGACAGGACGAATCCATATATGCATAGAAATCAGACCTCTTGCAGGATTTAAATTCTAGCCATTTTCTTCCATTTTTTAAAAAAATCAATGGAAATTTGGCTGTTTACTCCCCACCCTTGAACCTGGGAGCAACCACAGTGTTTAACATAGTTGTTCTGCCTAGCTTAGAAATTGGGGGTCATACATTATCAGCTTCACCCCTTATAGGCAATTTTTCTCCTTAGGCTTCATTGCCTAAAGCTGATATTTGGGAGCTTGTGTGATGCTTGCAGCTTTCCCCACCCTAAAATTGCATTGTTGAGAATTGGTAGCAGAAAGGCCAATTTCACTGATGCTTTTTTGTTCTCCGAAATCAAAGGTGGACTATGACAGATAATACGGTTGTTTGGATGCTTATTTGTCCCGTGCTTTTGTATGTTTTTCACCATCCAGTAGTAAGATTGGCAGAAACATATTGCATAGATAAATAAATAAACAAAACATGCAGTATTAGTTTAGAGCTAAAATGGAATTCATATGCAAAGCCCGTGTATCTTATTTTTTGCAACATATATGATGTCAATGTTACAGAAGTTCATTTTAAATATTAAACTGTGCATTTTATATCACACAAACAAGGATCAGTCTAAGCAACTGGAATGGATTGATTACTTTAAATCCCTAGGAAAAAATATATATTATTCAGACATATAATGACCATATTACCTCATGTTTAATTTTGTAGGACATAGATAAAAGTCAGATTTATAATATTAATGAAATTTAAGCCTCAGTCAAGTCACAACAATAAAGGGTCATTAAGTTTTAGAAACTAATTCTCATGTGGGTATTCTCCAAACGATTCTAAAACAAGCAAGTCTTCAATGCAAAATGTATTCAATGTTATAATTTTGCCTTTTTAGGCTGATGTTTGTTTGCTCTTTGGAATCCACAAAACCTAGCCCATCTGGGTTTGGGCTACTCCTGCTGAGGTAGAAACTTTTAAAGATTGATTTGAGTATCAAATGCTTTCCATTTGATTTTGTTCCAAAATATGCAGGAATGCAAGCACAATATTTTTTTATTTCATCTTGGGCAGAAATCAATTTTTTTAAAAAAAATTGATATGCAGTGCAATGACTGAGGCTGCTTTATTTTCAGTCATCAAATCATATTGCTTTTATATATTTTAACTCCCTTGGACGATGCATGTTTCATCCAATGATGCAGGTAGTTTTAAATTACAGCTGGATTTATATTTGTTAAAGATGTAAAGCCCCAATTACTGCCTGCAAATGTAATAGTTCAGTTCTGGCTGCAACCAGGAATCACCTCAGGATCTTGAATATTTGTGTCCATCCTATTCCATTTTAGGCACTAATGAAGTGCTCAAACAGTGCTTGTTTTGCTGTCTATGTTATGAAGGGTTCAAAGATTCACACATTATATTCTTTCTTTTTAAGAAATATTTTGTTAGAATGTTACAGTACAATGAAGTGAAAAAGAATGAAAAGAAATAATAATGAAAAGAAAAATAAGAAAAAAGTAAGAATTAGAAAAAAAAATTAAGTAAAGAAAAGAAAGAAAACACTGAGGTTTGACTTCAACTCTTCTTTCTATTAAATAATTGCCATCTTACTTTTTCTCCTCCTTCTTTAATTCTTTCTAATCTCCAATCCATAAATAATCAGTTTTCTTGTTTCAGCAAAAAGTCCAGATAAGGCTTCCAGTCTTTATAATTGTTTTTCTCTGATTAAACTGGTTAACTTTGCCATTTCTGCAAACTGTGTCAATTTTTTAATCCAACTCTCTACTGTGGGTATTTCGTTATTCTTCTATGTTTATGCTTACAATAATCTTGCCACAGTTACAGTATACAATAATGGTTTCTTTTATTTATTTTTGAGTTCAACATTCCTAAATCCACATACAAATAATTCTGGTTTCACTGTAATATTAATCTGCAATATCTTTTGCATCATTATATAAATTTGTAGCCAAGATTCTTTTGTTTTTTCACAAATACACCATGCACGGTTAAAAAGTTCCCTTTTCTTTTTATAGTTCTAACACTTGTTTGATATTCCTTTTTCATTTTAGACAAATGAAGACATTTTAGACATTTTAGCTGGAATTGTATATCATGGCTACATCATTTTATAAAAGTTTTGTCTTAAATCATTACAGTGTAAATTAAATTTCTCAGATTTTCTCCTCCATAGGAATATTTATATTATAACCAAAATCTAAAGTCCTTTTTACCATACAGTCTTTAACCTGTTCATCCTGTTTTAAAATTTAGCAACAATTTGTACATTTTAGGTATTGTATCAAAATCATTTGTGTATAAGTGTATTTCTGTTTCCTTCTTCTTGATTCTGATTGTCCTTTTCTCCATATTAAACTTTACTTTCATCTACTTAAAAGAAAACTATTGAAAAGAATGTCCTTTTGTCACTAATTATTCTCTTTATCTTTCTTTTTTCTTTATCTTGTACTAATAAGTCCTCATACGTTAGCCATTATTTTATAGCTGCTCTTTTGCTGCTATAAAAACCTTCTTGTCAATAAAGATATCATTGGACAAAGTCTGGAATTATATTTATTTCATGGTTTAACATGTTTCTCAGGTAATTATTCTTAAAAATCTACATTTACTTTCAGTTTGTTATAAAAGGTTTGTACATTATTTTCTGATCATGAATTAGCCTTATTTTATTGCCTCAAAGAGTTTAAGAAAAAATACAGGCTCTTTAAATTTGGAACTATTTAGAAGTATCTCAGTCATGAAAATATGACCGACAGAAAAAAACAAAACAACAACAACAACAAAACCCAAACAAAACAAAAACAATTTCATAGCTATTAATGTATTTGGAACCTACTGTTTCTTCTTTTTGAGATAATCAAATCTAACTGTCCTGTGTGTAGAAAATGAATAAATAAATGTGCATTACTACTAATTCTTTGAATTGCCTGTTGCAGCTGCTCAGTATGTTCTTGTGAAAGCTTCCTGTGGGATTTATCAATTGAAGAGCACAACTAAAAATGTTTACAATAATAAACAAAGTACTCTATGTGGTCAATTCAATTATTTAATTAAAACAAGTTCTTGCTCTGAAAAACCTGTTATTCGCTTCTTATTTTTGAATGGTCCAAACAAACTCATTTGATGAGCTTTACTGAGTCCCTGTATGAGGTAAAACTGGAGAATTATTATAATTCCTTTAATCTTTAGAGAGTGTATTTTCTTGTAGTTTCTATATATATAAAACCAGGAGTTCATTAGTAGTTCTTTTATATTCATTTCTTATAAGTTGTTTTGTTTTATTAGTTTTAGGAATAAAGTCATAATAATAAGTTAATCACTTGCATTCGCTCAGAGTTGACTATGATCTTCTTGTAGTTTTGGGGGAACTGCCTGGGGTGAAGATTAGCCCCAGATATCTGAGAATGGTTTCAACCTGTTGGGCCTAAGGAAGTGGATAGGGTCCTGAGGACTGCTAACTCATTCTTCTCTTTAGAACTATGCCTCTCCTGGTTTGCTAAGACAAACCCAGGATTGGCATTTGAATAGACTCTAGGTATGGTGAATTCTTTGAGTCACAAGGTTGTTCCTTTACCTTTTAAGAAGGATTTGTTCTGCCTGCTACCAAAGAAGCAGGAGTGAAATTCAGCAGGTTCTGACAGGTTCTGGAGAACCGCTAGGGGTAAATTTAAGTAGTTAGGAGAACCGGCTGATACCACCTCTGGCTGGCCCCAGAGTGGGGTGGGAATGGAGATTTTGCAGTATCCTTCCCCTGCCACACCCACCAAGCCACACCCATAGAATCAGTAGTAAAAAAAAATTGAATTTCACCACTGCCAAGAAGCCACTCCTGGACCTTACAATACTGGATAATTTTAATTTGGAGAAAGTGATTAAGAAATTGATTGTGCAACAGCTTCACAAGGCCTTGGATTTATTAAATTTATATACTACCCATCTTTCTGATAAGGTGACTTTGAAGTGTTTTTATACATTCTATATAATTTCTCTGGCATCCTGTACCAAAGATACATAATTTTAAAAAAATTAACAAGGAAATGACTTGAGATCACTGACAAGTGCTCCAGACAGCTGTTCCTCAGAGATAGTGGTCTCTGACAGGTTTAACGCTCTGAAAGATGAGGGAATAGCCATCTTGCTCAAATTATGGTCAGTACCTTTAAAAAAAGACAGTTCTGTTTGTGAATTAGCCTAATTTTATTGCCTCAAAGAGTTTCAGAAATAGGTTTCATATTTCCATAATCACCTTCAGAAATTACTTAACTGTTTTTCAGCTATTAGGAACCTTTAGATGAACAAGTTTACTAGCATTAGGTGAGTTTCCTTCAATCTGTAATAAAAGTTTTATTTATAATTTTAAGAACTTAAAAAACTTTTTTTAAAACTTCAATTTTAGAAAGCTACAAACAGATTAAGGCTCCAGATATATATGAAATAAGATTTTGGAATTATTGATAAAGAATCCTTGTGGGAAATTCTTTTTTTTTTTTACCATTTTTATTTTATTCAAAATAATAAATTGTTTTGATTAAAAAAATACTTTAAAAATTGGACACTAGGGATTTATTTGTTCAGTGTAAACACTGATACATTGTTATCTCTGATAATCTTTAAGTGATTTTTGGTGACATCAAGACTGAAATAATGATGCTTTATAGACTTGTTTATAGATAAGAGATGGATATCAGAAGAAGAGATCAATTGTTGCATTTTAAGAGAAGGTGATATGTTTCTAAAATTGTTCATACTCATGATAAACATGAGAAGTTATTTCTTTATATTTCTTTTCTTTTTCTTTACTATATTTTTATTTCTTTTAAGTTTCTCTTTTTGTTTTCTCTTTTTATTTTCTCCACTTTTTTCCTTTTCTTTTTTAAAGATTGTATTATTTATTTTTACTAGAGAAAAAGAGAATAGGAGAATAACTTGATAAATGATTGGCTTTTCATTTTCTGTAGACTAATACTTGCTGTTCTGTTGTTTGCAATTGGGAGCATCATAACAAATCAAATAATTACCGGACAAATAAACAAATAAAATATTCCTCAGGAACAGTTATAGTCATTATAATTTAATTTTTATTTTTTAATATTGAAAATTGTATTCCACACGTGTGGATATTTCTAGTAAACAGAAAAATGCTTTTTAAATGGTAATAATTATTCCAGAAATGTTAGATGTAGAGCAATTTGACTGTCCCTTAACTTTACAAGAAATCTATGATACTATTGATATGATGAACTATGGAAAGACTCCTGGACCTGCTGAAGTAACTATAGAACGGAATAAATTTTTTAAGATGGAAATAACTCCTATACCATTGGAGATTTTTTTCAGGTGTCTTATGAAAAACAAGCTCTGCTACTTTCATACAATAAAGCTTGAATCGCTTTAATTTTGAAGGCTGGGAGGGATCCTACCAAGTGACTACAAGTTATCACACATTATCTCTTTTACAGATAACAATATTTAGCCTATACATATACATATGTATAGTAATAATCTTACAGTGTTGATAGTAGTATTTTAACAGTTACATTGTTAAGATGATGCTCAAGGTGTTGCAATAACATATCCAGCACAGTCTTGGTCCACATTGGTGCATCATTTTCAGATAATAGATTCATCTCTAATTTTTTTTTAATTTAATAACCACAAGCCAATCAGGTTACTTTATGGAAAAAGCTTTTGATGTGGTTCAAATTAAGTCAAGTGTTCCAAAAGTTTGGATTTCTTATAGATTTCATTTAATGGGTTATCATGTACAGGTAGTCCTTGACATGATAATTCGTTTAGTGACCATTCGAAGTTACAACAGCACTGAAATAAGTGACTGATGATGATTTTTCACACTTAAACAGCATCCTCATGGTTACATGATCAATATTCAGATGCTTGACAACTGACTCATATTTACGTCGGTAGCAATGTCCCGGGGTCATGTGACCTGATGAGCAAAAGTCAACAGGGAAGCCAGATTCACTTAACAACCATGTTACTAACTTAACAACTGCAGTGATTCTTTGTGCCAACTGTGGCAAGAAAGGTCATAAAATGAAACAAAACTCCCTTAACAACTGTGTCACTGAGAAATTTGGGACTCAGCTGTGTTCATAAGTCAAGGACTACTTGTATTACCTTAATGCTTCTGTACGTGTAATCACAAATGGGATTATTTCACTAGCAATTAAAATGCAATGAAGATGTTGCTAAATTTCAGTACTAGGATTTTGTAACTAGGCATCTTGAGGACTAGCCACTGTTTGCTTATGTAGTATGCAGCTTGAGGCTGTCATTTCCCATAGGAAGTTGACTGCAGTAAGAGATTAGTAGAACTTTTCAATTAATGGAACCTTTCAATGCTTCATTTACTAAAAGAGTAAACCCTTTTGGCAAATGATACATTTTTCATCCTGTTAGCATTTCTCGATACTTTAGTTTGACAAAATTAGGCTAATATTTTCAAGTGAACTGTAATGATTCACTTAGTTTTTTTCTAGATATCTCTTATGTTTACACTTTATTATTTATTTATTTATTTATTTATTAGTTCAATTTATATGCTGCCCTTCTCCAGAGACTCAGGGCGGCTTACAATGCGTTAAGCAATAGCCTTCATAATTTGTATATACCTGCTTAGTAGGGCTTTTGCCCCCCCCCCCCCAAGCAGTTCTTACTTGGTATCCTTTTAATATATGTTTGTTTATTATTAACGGTCCTTTTCAATTATTATTAATTATAATTTGAACAAAGCAGTTAAAAGGCAAACGGCAGTAGATGCCATTAATTATAAATCAATTAAGTTCTTAAAAACATATTTCTGAAACATTGAAAAATTAAGAAATGAATCTGAAGTTTGTCCAAATATTTTTTGGCAGGTGATTCAATTTAAACATTTGTATTTGGGTAAACTAAAACACACTATTTTGTTTCTTTGGTTATAATTCTTTAAAAAATTCAAAATATTAGTTCAGATATTATTGCTGTTTCTGAAAGTCTGCATCAGGGGAAGTGCTTGAGGAATTAACTCCTAATTCCTCAGAACGTAATTCCTAAAACAGTAATTCTCTTTTACACAAAGTGAAAAGAAGCGGATGAACCCAATACTAGTTAGTCACATAACTTCTGCAATAATGCATTTACATGTTCCAACCTGGTCAACCAGTGGAAGATTGCTTTAAAGAGTATGGAATTCTATGGCATTAAAATTAGAATAACTCAAAATTTTGTTTCAAATATATTGGACACCTTAGGGAATGTTTAATGAGAGATGATTGCAATTGGCATGCTGATGGAACTTAGAAGCTGGAACATTTTGCTCATTTTGGATAAGATATATTATTTGTCACATTCTGGATTGAAATAAATAGTCTTGTTTTTCATGGCTATATTGTATAGAATTTGAAATCCAGAACTGAGGGTTTTATTATAAAACATATTACAAAGGAAGGAGAAATCTCTTCCTAATTTGTATTGTTTTCAGCTTTTCCCATTTTTTTCCTCACAAAGAGGAAAAAAGACAAGGAAAGAGACAAGGGAAAAAAGGCTTCTGAATGATATGGTTAATTTGTCCAAGTTCCAGTATCACCTTCAAACACTGCAGCATATACAGTATATCAAAGTTGGCTTCTTCCTAGAGGTCCTAATAAATGTGCATGTGTTGATTTGTCTTCGATAGAAAGTTTCTTTTAAAATGTATCGGTTACATCCTGGATTCAACAATACAGGAACCAAATTTTATAGGCTAAACTCAGGGAGCAAGCCAAGAATGTGATTTTTTTTGGAAAAACTTCCCTGATGAAACTCTGCCATCTAGTGTTTCTTTTTCAAGAATTAGAAAAGAAGAAACAGTGCTGTGCTTTATTTTACCCAAACAGAAAATGAGTTTCTTAAAACTCATCATTGTGCTTCATTAGCCTAATATTTAGCAACTCCGGATTTTCAGCAAGGATGTTGTAAGATTTCTGTTATCTCTCTCAAAAGAACAAGGCAATGCAGCAGATGAAGAGTGGGAGGTAAGGGAACATGCAGACAGTTCCAAGTTAGGTCTCTATGTTACAAAACTCAGCCTGCATTTCTCCTCCCTGTTATTATTACCTACCCTGACTATCATATTGACAACTTTATATTTGACAGGAAACCAGTTTCCATCTCAAAACATTAAGAAAAGTAGCTATGGATTCTTTGGGCATAGGCATTTGACAAGGATAAATGAGTACTTTTTAAAGGATTAGGATAGTAAAAGACCCAGCTGTTAGCCAAAATCATGTGGCCTCTCATGTTTAGCAGCAACCTTTTAAAACAACTAATATAATGCAATGTTTTCCTCCCTTAAAATATGAACCTCACAAATGATCTTTTAGATCTGGTTTTTTCTTTCAAATTATCTCATTGTAGATTTGTTAGTATCAAAAATCAAAAAGCTACTCAGATTGTTGTAACTAGGCTGCAAGTATTTTATATGCCACAGCTACTTTTATATTCTACATACGGTCAAGGAATTTATGCACTGCTTAATTATTTTCCTGTGCAATCTGGAGATCCTCCTGGAGTCCTGCTTGTTGAGCAGGTGGCAGTCATGGCTGGAGGGCCTTTGCACAATTTCATTTTGTATACCAGTTGTATTAGTTCCTGGATCAGCAGATCCTGTTTACAGTCACTTGTGGCTTGGCCACTGTAAGATCGGCGCAGGAAAGAAGACGTGATCAGCGGAGTCCTTGAACAAGTTTTATTTAACAGGAACAAGACTGGCGCTGCGCTGCCGGAGCTCTCCTTATATTCGCTCCGGCAGCCACCCCGCCCCTAGACAGCGATTCAAAATTCCCGCCGGAGGATTTTCTAACCAATCCCCGGCGGATGTCCTTATAAGGACATAACAGCCACCTTCAAGTTCAACTACTGCAATGTATTCTTCATGGATAGCATATGTTACAACTCTGCTCCATAACCTGCACTGGTTGCCAAATTACTTCTGGGTACAAATCAAGGTGCTGGTTTTAACGTTTAAAGCCCTGCATAGCATGAGACCAGGCTATCAGAGGGATCACTTTTCCCACTTACATCAGCCTGTCCCATCAGATCTTGCAAGCAAGGCATGCCATTAGTATGACTGGCCAGGAACCTAGGAGGCACATATCTGGATTGCAGATATGTGCCTTCTCTAATATGGCACCTGTCTTATGGAACATCCTTCCCACTGAAAATAGATTGTCTCCCTCCCTTTAGACATTTTCCAAAACCTCAAGATCTGGATGTCTATGGAGATTCTCAGTCATTGGTCTGAGAGTGTCCTATAAATGCTTTTTAGGAGGCAACTGGGCTATTTTGTTATTTGAAGATGTTTTTTAAGCTTCTTGGATGAGAAGAGAAACGTCTTCAAAGAATAACAAGAAAGTCCAGTTGCCTTCTGAAAAAGCACTTTTGGGATTTTAAGATCTAATTATGTGACCAGGCCTGCAGCTCCCATGGAACTGGAGACTTGGCTAGATGACTCTACTACTGAGGGGAGCATTAAAAAAAATCCTCTCACTTTAATTGTACTTCGAGGACATTACTACTTTTTTTTTTAACATTTTACTCACTATTTAAATTAAAAACAAAAAAAACTATTGCACTTCATCCAGAGTTGCTTTTGGTGAAACGGGCACCTATATAAATTTGATTAATAAATAAATGAATATAACTCTTTAATTGTACCTCTCTTTTACCTAAGTTAGTTAATAAAATTATTTAAATTTCATTTAAATTTCAAATCATACTTGTGTCAATATTTCAGTTCTTTAACAAAACAAGAAAGCTTTTCAGTGAGATAACTCCTTAAAAAAGAAAAGCTGTTAGGTCAGTTTTTCCTATAAAAATTCTTATTTACTTACAGGTTCCTGTTTACAGCTCTATATCTTGGCAAAATGCACACTGAAAAAAGTGTCTTCAAACTAAAATTTGAACAAAGTGAAATTTGAATGACAGATGGGCAAAAAAAGAGATACATCTGCTGTGATTTAGTTGGAAGTTATATGCAAACAGAGGAAGCTTCATTTTGGATTTCCTCACAGTAGAGAAAAAATGTTTTTTTTATCCCAGAAGACCCTTGTGGATTCACTTTGGATCATCTAAAGTCTTTTCTGAATACCTGCCAGTGGAAATTAGGTAAACAGAGGAATCCCTGGTTCATGAACGATTGTTCCAATGATCTAAATAATTTTATTTTCCTCATTCAAGTCATTAACTTTATAATTAAAACTTATACTTCTATTTCCTTTATTAAATTAGCGGCTTCCTTTTTTTTTTCTAAATGGGGAAAATTGGTAAAACAAACAGATCATTCATGTCATATGTTCTTTATCTCTAGTCAGTTGCTGTAAAATAATTGGTAAGATTTTTGGTTTTGTATTTACTGTTGTAAATACTGTTGTATTTATTAAGCATAGAATGATATGTATTTTTGTTGATATAATGAATTATTTTGTTGTGAGGAAGTGTAACACATATCAGAAAATGCTTTTAAGGTCCAGGTTTCTAACAATATTGCTCAGATCTTTCCAAAACCAGTGAGAAATTAAAAAGCGTCATGTAGCTGTACTTGAAAGTTGAGCATTAATTTTAATTAAAACTAGTTCATTTCCCACATAAACTATGTTATTTTCTTAGTATATATTACTAAGGTAACATTTCATCTATGCTATTATATAACAGCTCTGGATAGAAAAACATTATTTCAAAAATCTGGCTGATAAAAAGTTTTGTTGGTTGGAAAATTTCCCTTCACCTGTATGAAAGTGCAATTTCTATGAATTCAATTCATGGTTCACTCCTTTATTAGGTTGGAACAAAAGGCAAATTCCATGTTAGGAAACATCAGGAAAATTAAACGGATTTGTAGTAAGTTTAAGGAAATCTAAAGTGCCTCCATTTCTACAATCATGGGTACAATCCTGGTCATTACATTTAACTGCAACCACACAACAATAACAAAACCCAGCCACAAAAAAACCCCGAATGGGAGCATGGGGAAAGGAAGAAGCTCAAAACTGCACTGACTTGATTCTCTTTAGAAAAGGGGAAGGGGGAAGAGAAAGAAAATTTGTCAGGCTTTCATGATTCTTTTATTATACTCTAAAGCAGAAGGACCTGGCTTGCTCTGAAGAGCTGACATGTGCTAAACTCACATTTATCAAGATTAGACCACCTTTCCTTCTACATGTTTCTAGATGTACTGAACTTCTACTTCCACAATGCACCGTAGATTTTAAAATTACTAGAACTGAAGTCTATCACACCTGGAGAATACTGCACTGAGATTAGACAAATACCAGAATGACAAGAATATCAATAATTGTTATATATGTCCAGGATCAGAAACAACATATCATCAGCTATAGAACAGCAAATTCTATCGCTGCCATGCTCTTATGAGTATCCAGGTATAAAACATATATGTTCTGATCTTATATCATAAGACCCCCCCCTCTCTCTCTCACACACACACACACACTCACACATGCATGTACACACACACAAACTCATATACAGCATGTTTTTTGTAGCACAACTAAACTACATGAGCTTAAACTTGCACTGTAAAAACACACAATACTTCTATTAGATGTTTTTTCGAAGAATGAGATCAGCAGTTTTATATGACCAGAAAGAACTATGCACGTAGAAAAGAATATATTCATTTTATTAAAAATTAAATGTTACCATTAGAATATATACAAATTTTGGAATGATATATTTTATCAACATGTTTTCCACATTGCAGAAATAATGTACAAAATGCCCCTGGAAAATATTTTGAAAGTAAAAAAAAGACTGCTTAAATATTATTAAGATAAATCATTTATCTTTTTTTTAAAACAGAGAAATTTGACAAAGCTCTATTGCAACATATAATAATTTTAAAAACCAAACTTTTGTTTTAAAAATGTTTTTCTTTTTTCCTATTAATAATTATTTTCTTTTTCTTTTTGATCCTCTTCATTAAAAAAAGAAAAATAAAAGAGATCAAAGTTATCTATTGATGCGTGGCAATTTCTATGTATTTATTCATGAAACAACAGGATAGAAACTATGATCTATCAAAATTTCCATTGCAATATTTTTCAAATTCAACAATTGAAATTATGTGGACTTCAGCTCCCAGAATTCTCCAGCCAACATGCATGCTGGCTCTGGAATCCTGAGAGTTCAAGTCTTCACAATTTAAAGTACTTCTTTGAATGAAGGGATTGTCCTTTTACCTCTTAAATAGGTCTCGGTTTGCCCTCTCTTCAAGAAGCTCTTATTAGACCCCTCCATCCTGGACAACTTTCATTCAATATTTAACCTCCCCTTTTTGGGGAAGGTGATTGAGAAAGTGGTTAGATTTTGGTTTCAGTGAACCATGGATGAAATGGATTATTTGGATCCTTTTTAGTCAGGATTCAGATCCGGTTATGGGATGTAATAGCATTGGTTGTATTTTTGGATGATGTCTAGCTGGCATGATGGGGGTTATGCATCTATCCTTGTTTTTTTGTAAGAGTTGCAGCAATACAAATTGATAAATATATAAAAATAATTGAAACAGAGCATATTTATTTAATTATTTGGCATTGTATCTGTTAATATTATACCCGCAGCTCATTAAGAATCTGGTAGAACAAATTCTAATAGTGAAAACTGTATTTTCTTTTATAGATCATATAATAGTACTTAAACTTATATTTTGTTAATATTCTAGCAACGAAAGTGCCTATGTGCCTATACATTTCATTAATTTATACCCATGACCTTGCATTGTAAAAATAGAACTGTTCTACATATTTTTGGATGGTGGTGATGATGGGAAGCTGATTTTCAAGTGGAACTGGTTTTCCTTGATTAATATTGGAATGAAAATATTCCCAGCTTATAAAAATTATATATATTTTCTTACATCAAGTGATATACAGTATGTAACTGTTAAAGTCAATAACAACTCAGTTCTGGGAAAGAAGAAGGGTAGGAAAGAAAATAAAAAATAGCCCTGCTTTGATTTTGTTTGGCACAAGAGGGCCTAGAGAAAAACTCTGGCAAGATTTCAAAATTCTTTTATTATATCCTATACCACCAAAGTGGAGTTTCATTAGTTTGTGAGTTGCCTGTCTTTTTACTTGGATTTGGAAATAAGCTCCATATGGGGAAAAGAAGCATCTTAATTCTGAACAGACGTACTTAGGATCACATTAAAATAACAATCTTATCTCAGTAGAACAAAACAGGGTATCTAAACAGATAATAAGCATCTAAACAGAAATTGAAAGGTATAAATTAAGCAAATTTAGTCATCTTAAATAATTATTGAATATTTCTCTGATGGGCTCAAATTGAATTAATGTGACTGAATGTGTCTCTATCTTATCTCATCCCAGGCTGCATTTTAACCAAATTTAGTGGCTTATTTTATCAACGGGATCCATACAGACACTACTGGGAATTGGTGCCAACCAGACCTTCTAACCTACAATGTGCTATCAAGTTATTTCTAAAAATCCAAGATGGAAGCCTTTCAGATTCAAATGTCATTCTGAACCTTAAATGTGAATTGTGATATTTATTTATTTATTTATTTTATTAAATTTATATACCGCCCTTCTCCTTGCAGACTCAGGGTGGTGAACAGCCAGAAATAAAAACAAATCTTACAAAAGTTAAAAATTATTAAAAGTAACTAATATAAATTTGGCCCATTAGTTAAAAACAATTCAATTAAAATTAATATCAAAAAACTCCTTTATTTTATTTATGTTTAGTAAATATTTTAGATTAATTTTACTTTACTTATTGTTAAAATCTATGATATTTTATCTGGATCTCACCTATACTCTTTGTTTAATATTGATTGATATATAAGATTGATGTTTTGTTAGTAACAGAAGCCTGGGGGGGAGGGGAGGGGGGGAAAGGGATGGGGTGGTGGTGGGGAGGGGGGATTGTTGGGCGGAAATGGGGATAAAAATTATATTGTAAAACTTTTTCAATTAAAAAAAAAACTCTAAAAAGATTTTCCCATGGGATCAGACCAGGCCGGCTAGCTGGAAAAAGTACGTTTTTAAGGCCCGATGAAAAGTCCGGAGGTCAGAGATCATTCGCAACTCTGGAGGAAGATCGTTCCAGAGGGTGGGAGCTACCACTGAGAAGGCTCTCTCCCTGGGGGTCACCAGCTGACATTGTCTGGCTGACGGCACCCTGAGGAGGCCCTCTCTATGGGAGCGAACCGGCTGGTGGGAGGCAATTGGTGGCAGTAGGCAGTCCCATAAGTACCCTGGTCCTAAGCCATGGAGCGCTTTAAAGGTGATGACCAACACCTTGAAGCGCACCTGGAAGTCCACCAGCAGCCAATGCAGCTCCCGCAGGAGAGGTGTCACATGGGAGCGCCCTGTCGCTCCCATAATCCCCCGCGCGGTCGCATTCTGCACCAGTTGGAGCCTCCGGGTGCATCCCAAGGGGAGCCCCATGTAGAGAGCATTACAATAGTCCAGGCAAGAGATGACGAACGCTTGATGTGTGTGTGTGTGCAAGGTTTTTTTCTTACAAATATATCAACATGTCCTTCATCAGCAACATTATGAAAATAGAGGGTGCAGATAGCTAACACTCCAGTTTAAATTAAAATAAGTTTTTTCCCTGTCTACATTAGCAACAAGAGCACCCCATTTCCATCTTGTCTTTTCTGTTCATCCATCATGAATTTGAATCCTATGCATCAGTTTAAGATAATGGAGAGACCAAGCTGCAATTAACCTTGGATGGTCCTAGAAGTTGACAGCATTGGTGCAAGGATCTTAAACCGCTGTTAGACTTTGGGAAGATTTCTGCAGAACTGTTGCCACTGTTTGATAAAAAAGAGAATAATAATAATAATAATAATAACAACAACAATAATAATAATAATAATGTTATTTATCATACACTTAACATTGCATCAGTGGATTACAATATTATAAACTGTAAAAATGCAATGGATAAATTGTCCATTATGAATAATATTTTCAAAATGTTCTTGCGCAACCAACAGCTTGTGTCATTGGCAATGAATCGATATTATTATTTGAGACTAGCTAGAACAGAATAATAAATTTAGCAAATGTTACAAAACTCGCCAGATTTCTTTGCGAGGTTCCCATTCTCCCTAAATTAGCATTTGGCCAGTGAGAAAAATTCTGTGCATGCAGGAGTCTTTGTTTGTGTATTAGCCTCCTGCTTAGAGTAAGGTTGCTAAAAATAAGATATTAACTGGGAAAAACAAAAGGTGTAAACTGCATTTCTCACTAATATGTCTGCTCCTGATCATACATCTATAAGATTTCCAAATATATATACCAGGTAAGAGAACTCTTAATGTATTGCAAATGTATCACTAAAGATAAAACTTTACCATAAATCTTCAGAAACAGTACAGTCAAACTAAGCAAAGGTGTTCAAAATTACTGTGCTGTCTTGAAAAGCAGAGAAGTATGGAAGCATTTTTTTTTAAAAAAAATAGCCTTTTATAACCCTTTAAAAAAAACTATCTCCAGGAATTTCTGAAATATTATTATGCCATACCTTTATATATTATAATTCATTTCACATAAGTGTTCTTGGAGTATTTACTGGCACCAGTTTGACTTCACGTATGATCTCTATGACACGAGATTCTGATCTAATTACCTGTTAAAGAGGTTTAAACAGCAGGCAATTATTTCTGTGCTATTGTCATTTGCACTGAAGTTGCTTTGTAATAACGCTGTACATGGATTTTCAGATAGTATACCTGAAAAAGGGTCAGAAAATATATTTGTATTAAGAAATAATATCCCTGGGTTATGGCAACAAATTCACTGAGATACTGACTTGTACTTCATTTCTGTTTTTCATAAGGTTGTTTGATTTAATCTAACATTGAATGGATTGGTTTACACAGGAGCTGGGTTGTGGTTTTCAGAATCCATCTCAGGGACTTTGCATAATCTATCATACCACCTATATTTTTTGACCCATTCAGACAGAATCTTTGTGTCTGAATGGGTCACCAGGAGCCTGTAATTTTTTTTTTTTTACAGAACTGAAAAATATCTCTAAGGCAAGACCCACAGCATATTAAGTCAGGGGTCCCCAACTCTATGGGGCATGTCAGAAACAGGGCTGCCCAAAGAAGCAAAGCATCATCTGTGGGATGCAGGCAGCACTTTAAACCATGCCTCCTCCGGTCCATGGAAAAACCTCTCTCCCTGGAACTGGTCCCTGGTACTCAAAAGGTTGGGGGCCACTGTATTAGATAATGTCCTAATAGATTCTTATGGCCTCAGCTATTAGATTCACAGTTCAGAAAAAAAACTGTTTTTAAATTTTACTTATTCCTTTCGCCTTTTAAAAAGTGCATGCATTCAAAAGGTTTTCCTTCAACTCATTAAACAAATTATGCCAAATTGGATAGAATTGCCTTTTGTGAGAAAGAACTTCATCTTATAAGTTTCTTTACCCAATTTTTGTTTTTCCTTCCATTTTTCCTTCTTCCTGGAAGAGGCTCCTTGAGGACTAAGAGCCCTTTCACACAGAGGAGATGCACTGATCTACACTATGATGCCATAACGATGTGGGGCACATGTAGGACTTGGAAAGCGGTGCCCAATAAGACTCACAGAAACATAAATGATGGCGTGTAATGTTACAATACCTGCAACGCAAGCTGTCATGAAGCAGGCCACAGTGCCGGCAATCATGGCTCTGAAGGCTCCTCCCGCAATATCTCTCTTCCTGGAGGGAGCCAAGGATGCTGGAGGTGTGAATAGAAGAAAAGAAACACATGAGCAATATGCAATGTTGAGACATCTGTTCAGTACTTTTCTAACACTTTTATAATCTCTGGAGCAGCTTCAGTAAAAATTCTTGCTACCTAGAATAGATACAGTTATATAACCATAAATGATATTGGCAATAGCTTTTCAAACAAAAGTTCACTTGATAAAATTGTGCAGAATTTAAACCAATTCTCTGTCCTTGAATCTACAAAGGTTTTCCTTGCCTTTAATTCACATCTCCAAATGAATACAATAATTAGTCAACTTTATGTAAATGGACATAAATATTATATAGTATATCGACATAATAGAAAGTACATTTTTCGGTGTTCCAAAAGCCTCTTCAAAGTCTGTGCAATTGCCTTTCATTCATCTCCCTTAAAGGTAATATGGTGTTCTTTCTTTATTTACTAACAAGCTAATGTTTATACTAAGTTTTTGATGAATCAGTATGGAATTTCTATTTTATTTTTTTAACACTTCCCTTTTTTAGTTCACTGATATGTATAAATTAGTATGAATATCTACAGTTTTGTTTGAGGGCATCATTCTGAATGTTTCATGGCACTTCCAGCTAACCAGTCTTCTTATCCCAAAATCCTTCTAATTCCAATCTATAGTCAGATTGGCATTATCCTGATATTTGAATATTTCAGAATATTTTGGCATTGACATTATAAGCATGGAGTGTGTTTATCAGACTCCTTTTCAAATTTCCAGGTTGGTAACCAGGGTTAGCAATCAAGAGGCAGGGTGAGCCAATTCCCTCTCCAATACTTCTCCATGGCGCCCATGCTCTACTGCCAAGCAATATTTCCCCAATATTTGTAGCAATATTTGTAGAAAAGTTAGTATTTATTCAGTACTGAATAAATTGTGACGACAGACATAAGATGCCTATATACTCATGTCAATATCTTCTTATACGTCAATATCTCAAGATCTATTCTCCTGCCCAGTTTGGAAGAGCTGAAATATGTTTATTTTTCAGTACTGGCTATGATCAATAGGATTATACCTATAGCCACTTAGTTGTAAGACAATATCTTGCCAACTCTTGGACTTAACCTGAAGTATTTGTGAAATATTTTGCAACTGATGCTGATTGGAACTACTTTTGAATGTTTTCTTTCACAGGATTGTAAACATATGAGAAAGAAAAACAGGGCCATCTCTAAAACTACTTCGCTCATCCTCCATAAATTCTACTATCCATGTTTTGGGAGAATTTAAAGTGAAATCTCATGTGGAAGAAACACTGAGAAAGGCATTGGAAGATCCTGAACTATCAGAAAGTGAAGATATAATACAGATCTTTGCCCCCAGCATGGATAAGGATGAGATAATGAAGATCTGCATAGGCTGGGCAAAGCTACAGTTTTGAGAGAATACTCAAAAAGCTTTGAACTGTCTTGGAGGAGCTCATGTGAGGCAGCAGATTTGCTGTTGAAATGGGACACATCCCATTCTTACTTGTAAAGCAATTCTAATGTTATGAAGTTGTTCAAATAACATCAACTCTTGTTCAAATAACATCAACTCTAGATAAGCATTGACACTGCTTCCCAGTATCCAATATTATCTAGGCAAGGGCTGTTGCTGCTTTGCAGAACTGAAGTGCTTTAGATGCTGAATTTACCAAATAGTGATTGACCCCAAGAGAGGCTAAAAGGACAGGTTTAAGACTAATTAATTTTTTAAAAAAAATTGAGGTACATTTTAGTAAGACTTCCTCTGCCTCAAAGCACTAATATTAGATCAAGCGATCGTCTTGAAACATAATTACATTAAATGTTAACCCTGGAATCATTTACTTCTGCTTTGTAACATATGAAAGAGAATATTTTGAATGTTATCCAGACTGAAACCATTTCAATGTTAATTTCAATTTTCATCCGAAATGGATACAATTACATATAGACAGGAAAAACCTGCTTAATTCTGGAGCAAATTTGCTACTTTTGGACTAATCCTGCGATGAGAAATTCGTCCAAGTTTACATGAAGCACTAAAGGTAAAGGTTTCCCTCGCACATATTTGCTAGTTGTTCCCGACTCTAGGGAGTGGTGCTCATCTCCGTTTCAAAGCCGAAGAGCCAGTGCGGTCCAAAGACGTCTCCATGGTCATTTGGCTGGCATGGCTAAATGGCAAAGGTGCACAGAATGCTGTTACCTTCCCACCAAAGGTGGTCCTATTTTTCTACTTGCATTTTTTATGTGCTTTCAAACTGCTAGGTTGGCAGGAGCTGGGACATGTAACATGAATCACTAGAGGCAGGTTAATAAGCTTTTGAAGTGTTTGAATGGCTCTGTTATCTATAAAAAATTTTCAATGTCTCAACAGCTTTTTCCAACAACATATGAGTTGCAGAATGCTCGGAATGCTTTTGCAGTGCCACAAGTCAGTAATTTTGATCATTCTACAATCTCCAAAGGGTGAGCAATTGCTCATCACAGCAAAATACCTTGTTTTAAAGATAGACATTAGTCTTTCAAATTGCTCTGTCTATGGCAGAGGATCAGGATCATACATTAAGTTGAAGTTCAAAAAAGGTTTATTGCTGAAGTCCATACATAACTGTCTAAAGCTCAATACTATATTGGCACCAGATAGAGGTCAGCAGAATTCAAGAGGGATTGGGGTTAGACCATTTGTGGCAAGGTAATGACTCTAAGCTGATGATGTGCTTAACTCCACCGCACCACTGCCTGCTCTTCTCTATAATATATGAAGTATACATGATTCTTACATAGTGCTCCAAGTACCATTCCCACAGAACTAAAATTTGCAAATCCACAAAGCGCATAAGTGGCAATAGTTTCGGAACGTATCTGAAATAAAGCAAATAAAACACCAATTACTTTCTCTTTGAGAAATAAAAATAGTTTTTAGTTTCTGGCTAATGGGATTTGAACATACAATAAGGATATAATGTCGGTGTATGGTTTTGGAACGGAAATAAATTTGGAGTTTCTCCGCACCCCTCCCCACCCTGCTACAAAGAATTGCATATTAGAAGAAACCAGAAACAGAATATTTTCATACCCTTTATATATTTATCAGATAGAACATTTGGTTCCCATGATTAGATTTATACACACACACACACACACACACACACACGTGTGTGTGTGTGTGTGTGTGAATGTAGTCATGGGAACCAGATGTTCTATATGATAGAATATATATATATATATATATATATATATATATATATATATATATATATATATATATATATATATATGTTTTCTGAGGTTTTCGCAGGTGTTTGTATGTAGGTCTTTGGTTATTCGGGTCTTCTCCCGCGTAGAATTGGAAGTATCTTGGCGACGTTTCGACGAAGTCTCATTCGTCATCTTCAGGCTGGTGTTCTCGGCTTCGAGACTTCGTCGAAACGTCGCCAAGATACTTCCAATTCTACGCGGGAGAAGACCCGAATAACCAAATACCTACATATATATATATATATATGTTTTAAGATTGAAGATTGTGTAAGATTGAGAGTATCTTGGCGACGTTTCGATGAGGTCTGACTCATCATCTTCAGGCTGGTGTCTTCGGCTTTGTGCTTGTGCGAGGAAAGCATGATTGGAGCTGCCGTCTCTCTATAAATATTGGTGGGGAGGTGTGGGGTGCTGGCTTTGTTGCTATGAGCGGGTTGGTTGCCTGTGTTGTTACATCATGATTAGTTGATGGAGATCAACTAAAAGATCCGGATACATCAAAACTTGCATACCTCTACCTGTGAAAATCTACGAAAACACATATATATAACGGATGAAGGCAAACAAGCCAGAAATAGATCTATCTTAGTCTCTCCTAAGTCTCCAAACAGACAGCAAAATGCTGCTTTGATGTCTGAGAAAGCCTAGAAACTAGTGAATGAGATTTCACTGAACTATGGTTGTGAAACATCTTGATTTACGTAGGAAAAGCCTGCCCTAAAGAATGATGCACATAAAGACCTACGAAAATAGAATTTTATATATGTATATGTATATATATATATCTGAAATAGAGAACTTGAACTTCCAGTAAAAAAAAAAATCAAAATTCACATTAGTTTTTTTGTAGTCATGTTGATGATTTCCTAATAGTGACTAGAATTTCTCAAAATGTAGCTAATTGCAACACTGGCATGTCAATCCATTAGCAAACACAAGTAATACTTAATTGCCCAGGGCTATTTCAGATGTGCCAGCTATTCTGCATCAAAAACATTTCTTAGTAGAAAATGGAACACACGCATAGTGTGTCAATTCTAATCATGCGCACATTTGAATGTTGTGCATATCGATGTATCTCTGCATATGGTTTTCAAAAGAATGAATAGGCTTAGTAGTATATATGATATCTTAAAAATAAAAAAAATCTTTAAAAAATGAAATTGTCTGAGAGAAGCACAGCTTCCCTTGGTGAACAGATTTGCATTATCCTATGGTCATGTGTAAAAAGACTTTGCAAGTTTTTCAAATAATATAGTACAAAATATTTTCCTGAATGTTTCCTCCAAATACACCACACAACTATCATGATTATGGCTAAATTATTAGGAACAAAATTCCTAATGGATTAGAACTTAGATTAATCAGGGTAGGTTTAATAGCCTAGCAGTTGTATTTCTACAAATTATTAAACTTGGTTAAGGTTGGCTTTTGTCTGTTTGTGTGTGTGTGTGTATATGTGTGCATGCGTGGGGAGAGGCTAGCATGTTGTATCCCAGGCCATTTACTAAGTATCTAATTCAACATATTGTTTGAATCCAAAAAATGAGTTAATACAGTAGCCAGGTTTTGTTTTGTAAACATAATAAATATTTTAGTTTTATTATTTTTTTAAAAAACCTATTATAAAATCCATATCACAAAAGCTATATTGCTAGTAGCAAATTTGCTTCCCTGCCCCCAATGAATTCATCTAATTGTGTGGTCTTAATTCAAGGACAGCAAATGTATGAGAGCAAATTCTCACTTCTCTTTCCTACTGTTCTCAATGTGTTAGCTGAATACACAGTAGTAGAACTGTAGCCTTAGCAATTTGGTCCCTTCATACTTCCATCAGTACCCCAGAAAGTTTTAAGCTGACCCATGATCTGCACTTCGCTTGAAGTTAAACCCCAGAGATATCATTCATAGCAGTGTACTCTCCCAAGTGATTATAACAGGATGCACAAAATGACATAAAACTGGGGCTTGTTTGGGGTGTTATTCACAATGAGTTTGGGTAGCTGAAAAGTCACCTCACTTTTCTTAATTAAAGGGACTTAAAACTCAGTAGGGGAATAGGAAGGCCTAGGTATGATCTGTTAGAAAACTAAAAACTAAAGATCCTACCAATGATAAAACTGCCTATTCTTAACACTTCAGAGCAACAGAGATTCTTCTAGAAAACTGGTTTCAATGTGTTCTCTTCTTGAACTTTAGCTGCAATGGAAATTAATTAGCTTAGCTGATGAATTGGTGACATGAGATTGTATGAGCATGAATTCCTGATTCCTGAGGAAAAGCTTTTCTCCTAGTTAATTTCCAAAGATCTTTTTTCTATCTTTGAATTAGGAAAGATTACTGAAAAACGTGTCCTTGGTTTAGGGTTAGGGTTAGGGTTAGGGTTTTGGCACAACACAGGTCCACGAACTAGAGTTAAGATTTAATCCATAACTGTTGAAGACATCTCATGTAAATTTCTAGAAAAGTCTATTCTGATGCTCTCAAACCAAATATGAAAATTTCCTCTTCTTTGCCAGAGGTCTTTTTAAAGTAATGTAAAAACTTAGGTCTAAGGTGATGCTGTTTTATCCCATTCCTTGTTTACGATGGTTCTCAAAAAGAACTCTATGTTATGTCAAATGTTGTGTCTGTAGCAGATTACTGATAAATCAGAATTCTCCTTCTCTTTAACCTCTACTTTGCTTCAGTGTTAAAGTTATGTACACTCCCAAGTGTTCATTTGGTTGTTAGACAACATTATTAAATACAACCAAGAGGCATAACTTGGATTATGAACCACAAGAAAATAGTAATACAAAAATATTTATATCAATTGTGGCTTCACATCTGTAGGAACACATCCTAACATAAGTCACTTTAATTCAGAAATATGTTCTAGGAAAGTCCACTGGAGAAAAATCTATGAAGTATTAGATCTAATGAAACAGAGTTGTACAGGAATACTTACACTCAAGTACTGTTTCACACCATTGATGTACATTTGTCCTCCCTTCTTTCGTAGTTTAATCAAGGCTGCAAGGTGTTCATAAGCCACAAATTCATTGAAGAAAGTCTTATAACCAAGGAGCCCACCAACAATAAAACTGTCTTCCCAATCTACTCCCATCATAAAAGAAAATGGCATGAACAGATATGAACAGATTATCTATAAGGGAGAAAACAAGAACAAGGAGAAATATTAGCTATAAACCTTATTGAGTACCTATTGACTTATTGATCACACAAGGAGTATGCCTAAAATGTTTTGTTACCAGCTAAAACTTTTATCTAACAATGTAGTCTCAAGGTTAAACAGTCTATTTATTATGGACACTACATCTTTAGTCCAGAAAGAGAAAAAATATAACTGAAATAAAAAAATTAAAACCCTTTAAATAGTAATTGGTTTAGATCCAAGAATAACATAAAACTGTCCCCTATTTTCAGGAGATTGATGATTGAATCTGCAAAAGTACACATTGAGTAGAGAGAATTACTAGCAAAACATAATTACATCAATATTATATCACAAGAATACAACTCTCAAAATGATCAAATGAAATGGATTGTCAGAAAGTCAAATCACGCTGTGGAATTCTATATCTCAAACTGAGTTGTTTTGCCCAAAATAGTGAAAGAGATCCCAATTTAGAGGGGGAAAACCCTTAAATTCCTTTCTACCAATTTAGTTTAATTTAATTCTGATTTAATGTAATTATTCCTACACTAAAGTAGAGTGGTGCAGTGGCCTAGAGGTGGAGCTCTCACCTCACAATCAGGAGACTGTGAGTTCGATCCTAGGTAGAGGCAGATACTTTTCTCTGGGCATAATGACAATATATCTACTGAACAAAACTCTGCATTGGCAACAGGGTATCCGGCCAGTAAAACACTCCACTAGCTCCATTTATTTGCCCAGACTTCACCCTGCAAGGGATTATGGAGTTGTTAAAAGAAGATGATGATGATTCCTATGCTAAAGTCTTTTCTTTCTCGCCTGAGACAATTGAGAAAAAGACACCAGATAAGTGTTAATAGTAAGTGCAGCTCTTAGACCAACTTTTATCCTATTGATAATTTTATCCTATTGATATTGATAGGATGGCCTTAGACTAACAGATGGGATATACAACTGCCTGGGGCAGTGCAATCTCATCCATTACCAAAGATGGTACCAAAAGTATCACCCAAAGTGGCACTCAAAGCCACTCTATCTTGCCAGGGCTCAATTTTAACATATTGTTCCCTATTCTGATCTCCAAGATCTCCAAGCGCTGAGAAAGGGCGGTCACATTGCTTAACTAACCACATTCTCGAAACCTCAAAATCTGCTTCAGTAGATAGACGGCATTATTTTCTTTCAGATTGGCAAATATCCACTGAATTCATTCATAGCCTTTTGCTCAAAGGTAAAATGATTTGATATTTCTGAGCCACTGGCTGTTAAATAAGCACCAAAAACTTACCCTGTTTCCCCTAAAATAAGACACCCCCTGATAATAAGCCCAATCGAACTTTTGAGCACATGCACTAAACTAATCCTCACCTGAAAATAAGCCCTCCCCAAAAATTAAATGCATGCACAGCCTGTCTCTGCTATTTCCTCTGGTTTCCTCCACGTTCCCCAAAATAATAAGACCTCCCCCAAAATAAGGCCAATTGCTTATTTCGGGCTTCAAAAAAATATAAGGGTCCTATTTTGGGGGAAAAATCTGTAATGTCGTTTGGGATGGGAGATGTGAGTTCAATTATCTTTCTACTCTACCTGGAGTCTGTGGATTGGGGTGGGAACATACTTTTCCGAATGAATGTTCAAAATGAAGTAGAAAGGCAGGAAGGAGCCACATTTTAACTAATTAGGATCTCTTTGCCTATCAGGCAACTGGCCCACTCACAACTAGGTTGAATATTGCGCTCAAAAAGTATTTTTGTTCCTTTTATGCTCCATTAGAAAGCAGAAAAAAAAATTCTCTTGGGAAACTGCCCAGGCCAGCTGTATCCCTTTTGTTTACTGCATTAATAACCTCCTCACTGAGTGCTTTTATAAATAATCCCTTGTAGCTAGATAGATGAAGCATCATTAGATTGTTAAGCAATCCATTACTCTTTTCTTTAACTGCATCAGGACTGTGGCTGCTTCCAAGGTAAGCACCTGCACGTAGCTTGCCATATTTTTCTTCCATGCTTAAAGTGATATTCTTTTTGCTCTCGACGGGAATTGAACCCCTTCTTTCCTTTTTGCCATTCTAAATGTTGTTTTTCCCACCCATTTATCATTTCCACGGTACCATATGTTACATTACGCGGAAGCACTTTAATGCAGAAGGTTCGGCATTCAGGCATGCCCTAATAATACATAAATAATTGGCTCAACCAGTAATGAATTAATTCTGCCCTTTTACTTCATGTGATCATTTCCCTTTTTTAATTTATTTATACTTGCATCTTAGACCCATCTGCTCATAGTACACAGTTAAAGCAGGGACAGTCATTCAGTTCCTTTCCCTTGCTTTCCATCTGATCATTTCTTGCTCATTGTAAATATGTTAACTGAGTGTCTAGATTAATCAGCAGTTTTTACTGAAGTGGGAACCTTTTTTCTAGGCGTATTTAACAAAAGCACACCTGATTTTTCATGGGTTTTGAGGGATCAAAGGTGAGGTCAGGTTTTATTTCATGTATGTGTAAATTTAATTAAATGTATGTTTAAATAATATAATTCCATTCTACTTATCTATTTTAATATTAGTATCCTAATGTGACTTAGAAAAGCTGAGTTTGGCAACAACTTTAGTTATATATGTCTGTAAGCTTACTCATAATAATGATTACATCAAATGCTTGTTTAAACCTGTGGAGGTTACTGGGGCTATGACTTTGAAACCTGAAGTTGTGCACCCAATTTTCATACAAATGATCTGGGGATATTAACCAAACAGATTATATCATAGAAGTAATGCCTTTAATCTGTAAACTGCAAGATATAGAATTTCTGTATTTGTCATGATCACCTGGATACAAGCAGATTTTTTTTCTTTATGGTGTACGGGTAGTCAAAATCACAATGGCACTGAAAAAAGTGACTTATGACCATTTTACAAACTTATGACTGTTGTAGCATCCCCACGGCAAAGTGATCAAAATTTGGATGCTTGTATTTTATGATTCATGATGAATGTATGTATTTATAATGACTATGATCCAGGGGTGAAATCTAAAATTTGTTACTCCTGGTTCTGTGGGCATGGCTTGGTGGGGGAGGGGTAATGTGACTGGGTGGGCATGGCCAACTTTTTTTTTAACTTTTAAAAGCATTTTTCTACAACCTTTTAAAAGCCACTGATGATCAGGCAACTCAGCTTGGATTGTCAGAGGCTTTTAAAGGCATTTTTTCCCCTACAACCTCTTCAGCTGAAGAGGTTGCAGAAAAAAAATGCTTTTAGAAGCCTCTGATGATCAGGCAACTCAGTTGGGATCGCCAGAGGCTTTTAAAAGCATTTTTTTAATACAACCTCTTCAGCCGAAGAGGTTGTAGAAAAAATGCTTTTAAAAGTTAAAAATAAAGCCTCTGATAATCGCGCGGCTCAGCTGGGAATGGGGGAAGGGACCACAGGGATTTTTGCTACCAATTCTCCGAACTACCCGCCACCATCACTACCGGATTGGGCGATCCGTTCCAAACCGGGAGCATTTCACCCCTGCTATGATCATGCTTTATCACTTATATATTTTATGTGCCTGAGAGCTTATGCAGTGAAGACAAATTCCCTGTGTATCCAATCACATTTGGCCAATAAAATCTTCTCTTCTCTTCTCTTCTCTTCTCTTCTCTTCTCTTCTCTTCTCTTCTCTTCTCTTCTCTTCTCTTCTCCTCTCCTCTCCTCTCCTCTCCTCTCCTCTCCTCTCCTCTCCTCCTCTCCTCTCCTCTCCTCTCCTCTCCTCTATTCTATTCTATTCTATTCTATTCTATTCTATTCTATTCTATTCTATTCTATTCTATTCTATTCTATTCTATTCTATTCTATTCTATTCTATTCTATTCTTATGCTGAAGTGACGTCTAGGCTGCATCTCCCATGCCTCTTGCTTGAGCTAACAGCTAATAGAACCATACCTCAAAGCTCAGTTGTGGGTAGTCAAACATATTCCCCAGCCAAGACAGGGCTGCATTAAAGAAGGCCAGCAAAGCAAGGAAGGCAATCAGATTCACAGCAATGTTGGCTATCAGCGAGATGGCAGCACTGGCACCTTGGCTGGCAGCTTCCAGCAGGTTCCTAGCTTCTCTTCAGCAGCAAAAGAAAAGGTGCACATTAATATATTTCTATGGCTCAAAGTACAAATTTAGACAACCAAATAGTCAAAACAATCTTTTCCTTATAATAACAGTGTTCATCATTTTTAAAATATCAGGACAGCCAGCAACCAGAATAATATTAGAAATAATATTTTTAAAAATTTTTGACACCAAGATAAACTTTTGTGAATGTAAAAAGCCCTTATAAGGACATTAAACAGGAATGCAGATCTTTAGCATCTGTTGATTCTACAATGAAGGCAATAGAATAAATAACCTCAAGCAGCTGTTAATTAATTTAATGTTAATTAATAATTGATTATCATTAATTAGATGTTGATTGATTGTTTGATCATTGCCTGTGAATTAGGAGGCAAATTAGGAAGTGCTAAGTGAGTTTATGGCTACCAGAGAGCTGAAATGGCCAGTTATATTTTCCCTTATTTAAAAGTTCTCAGAATATGAGAGATATGAGCTTTAATTTTTTCTGAGTTTTTCTGTTTTCAAATGGCTACGTGAAAACTAGTAATTCAGTAGCTCTTCAGCTCTTTTTTCTTTTTACATTTGGGCACTAATGGAAATAAATTTCAGTTAATATTTGAGCTTTTGTCTGAGGCAGCAGGATCTCATTGGCGTGGGAACAATGGCAATATTACCTCAGTAAGTTCTTTTCATTACAGATGACTTTGCTCAAATCAATCAAAAGTGACCTTGTGTTCCCCAGGTATGTTTCTTCAAGTTTTAGTTAACTGAATCATCCATAGATGAGTATCTATCTCTATGGTTTTTCAAAGCGTTACTAAGTCCAGCAGCCATGAAAATATAATACGAACATATAAATTGCTTACCCTTTTTCCATTTTTGTGTCCTGTTGTGCATTTATCTGGGATTTTTCAGTTTCAGGCCAGAAGAGTTTAGCAATAGCTAAAGCTGCTGGTGCTGACATCACAGAAGCAGTTAATAAATGAGAAGCTGAAACCTGTCAAGTGAAAAAAATTATTTTTTATATTAGGACAGTGTTACTCAGCCTCAGCCACTTGTCAGTGTGAGCTTTACTTCCCAGAATTTCCCAATCAGCATGCTTTAGGGGTGAGTTGAGAAAAATGTTGTTTTACAAGCTGTAATAAAATATATATTGGAATATTGGAATAATATGAATGTATCTCTTCTTCTCACTTATCTCTATATATTTCCATGTAAAAATGGAGGCAACAGGTTATTAAAGGACAGGCAGAGTTTTGTACGAGAAAGGGGAATTTTAACTAGAGAGAGAAGTCTAGAAAAGCTCTGGAAATCATAGACAACCACAGCAAATTCTATCGCCACAGAGTCAACTCTCAGTAATGAAAAGAGTTGGTGGCGCAGCAGCTTAAAGTGGTGTTAAAGTGACACCAGCTGCCTGCAATTACTGCAAGTTCAAATCTTATCAGGCTCAAGGTTGACTCAACCTTCCATCCTTTGAAGGTAGGTAAAATGAGGACTCAGATTGTGGGGGCAATAAACTGACTTTGTATAAAAAAGAACACCGCTTAGGGGCCCCCGAAAGCTCTACTAAACAAGTATGTACAAAAGTATGAAGGCTGTTGCTTAATGCATTGTAAGCCACCATGAGTCTCTGGAGAAGGGCAGCATATAAATTAAATTAAAAAAAAGACATCAATCTGACAGAAGAGAGTGGAATCATTAGGGTTAGGATTCAAGGAATGAGGAAACACACACACACGCACGAAAAATCCCTAATGAGGAAAAACAGCCTAATGAAAACAAATCATATTTAACAGCACAGACTCCTGAGTACAAGCAAGATAAAATAATAATTATCAGTTACTGCACTTCCATTCTTACCCCAAAGGAAATATATGCTCCTAAAACACTTCCAGCAATGGTGGCAAATCCAGCGGTCATGATAGCATGGAGTTCAGACTTGGTAACATAGGGCAGATACGGCTTTACCATGAGAGGAGACTCCGTCTACAAGGAAGAGAAATCAGGTAAGTGGATTTTAGTGATATCTTCCTCTTATATGTTAGAATGATCTATCGAGCACCGTGCAAAGGATCAGGACCACATGCTAAGTTGCAACACAGAAGATTAATTATTTAAGCCTATGAACAAGAATCCAGACAACTAATGGTCAGCACTAAATTGGCACTAGAAAAGAGTCAACAAATTCAAGGGGAGCTGGACCTGGGTCACTTGTAGCAATGTAAAGACTCTTAAATGATGTGTTTAACTCCCTCCCCAAGCTCTGCCTGTTCTTTTCCTACAGATATGATCCAGAATGGCAGTCCCCAATGATTCTGGCCCTGTGGACTGGCAGCAGTATCAGCAAGGGGGGGAGAGGATGGTGTTGCACATGCATATACCCCTTGTGCAAATGGAGTTTCCTGCGCTCACCCATAGCTTGTGTTGCCCCGTTGCCAACAGGCCCTGGCCTGGTAGCTGTCTATGGACCAGGGGTTTGGGATCCCTGATCCAGAAAGCAAAAATCACATAGATTACAGCAAGGAGTTTTAATGCAAAGAATTAGGGATAAAGATCAGAATCTTGAAAACTTAACAGAACCCTCCATCCCTCATTTATTAGCGAGTTTGTAAAATAAGCTTTTATGAACATTTTGAATATCTTCTCCCTTGGCTTTTTGCAGTTTGAACTGGGGTCATTCTTCTGGTAAAAAATGGTCAAAAGATAGAATTGTATAGGTTTCTATTTTAGGAGGAAATCTTGACAGAAAACATCTGCCTCTTTTGGACACTGTGGCATGGCTTTTTAATGCCCTTTCTCATATAATCTAATGCAAATTCAGAACTGAATATTAGGCTAGTGCATGAGCAATGTTTTCATATATCAGGCAGAATCTCTGCTCTAGAAGGAATCAATAACCAATTTATCTTGCTTCTGAGTTTTCTAGAACCATGAGAAACAAACAAACAAGAAAAGAAAAAAAGAATGAGATAATTGTTGAAATTTACTCCCCATGTAAGAATGTCTACTCTGCTAAAGCAGTACAATTGTTGACTTATTATTAGAAATGCTGGATCTTCTGTCATGCCTCTTGGGAATGGGTACTGAGTTGTGCAACAGCATTTTAAGAAGAGGATTTCATGGCTGTTAATACTTACACAGTAAAATGAAGGAAAAATATTATAGAAGCTTAGTAAAAGTCTTTAAAAGTACATGTTCTTGTCTTGTTAGATGGGCTATTTTCTGTCAAAAAGATTTGTCCTTAGGCTACTAGCTTACTTCTTTGCTTCAATAACTTACCATTCCCACAAATATATTGCCAGCTGCAACTAAAGATTCGACTGGACTTGTCTGTAAGGTAATTTGCATGATCCATCCAACCTATGAAAGTTACAATGCACAAAATTATTTTTTTGGCCACATTCCAGCTGCTTCACGTACATAGAATTCAACAAACATCTTAACTGAGTTAAAGTATATGTGTAAACTCCTCAAGGATTTCTCCCATGTCAGCAATTTTCTTTAGGAGGCTCTTTGGAATATACCAATTGTATATGCCAAATTTATTACAATACGTGAATCCCTAACTGAGTCAGGTCTGCCAGTGCAGAATCACTGCCAGGGACATCTATGCATATCTTGATTTAGACAAAATGTTATAAACTGGAACATATCAAGATGCTTTGAGCTTTTGTAACGAATCTATGAATAAATCAGTTTAATCTGCCATATTGGCACAGGCTACATAAAGTCTAAATTACAGAATTTGCATAAGACTAACAGAGCTTGGATGGTGTAAATTGTACAGTTTATGAATACTTTGACAAAGTTACAGGGACCTACATCTTCCAGTCTCCCCAGAAACCAAGAATTTAACCATAGCTCCAATGCAGCATCAAGTTAATATAATTCTACCATGCCTGGGTTTCACCCTCCCCCCCACAACTTGTCCAACAATGTAACTTACCAAACAAAGAGATACAACTTTTAATAATCACAATCTTCTACTGTATATCTGCTGAACAGTTTAGGTAGATGTTTTTCTTTATAGACAAAATGTTAAACCATTTTGATTGGAAGAATTTCAGAGAACAGAAGGCAAGGAAATAGATCAGGGAAGCTTTTAGTGTGGGAATGAAATCAAAACATTTGGACTATCTAGTAGGATTTTTTAAAATTTGGATAATTGTAAAGTATAGAGCTAAGGCTCTATACTTTACAATTATAAATGATAATTTATACAATTAATACAATTATAAATGATAATTCTCTGCTCAGTCAATTGGAAGGTACCTACTCAGATTTACAACTGGTTCTGTTTGATCTGAGGGCCTCTGCTCCCACCCTTGCCAGTTTTATCCCTTGTACCACTTAAACTCAATGTATTGTCAGTCATGAACTCAAGGCATGTAGAATGTTTCAGATTAAACAAAGCTAATTTATGGTAATTTGCAAGAGACATTAGATTTAGGAACAAAAAATGTGATGTCCTTTTTAAAAAAATAAATAAAAGAATGGTCTGTTCCATATACAGCATATGCTTTTATAATTATAATTTTATAACCAGAGACCAATTATAATTTTATAAACAGAGACAAAGTCCTACAAAGTCCTTGTGTGTCCAAATCACTCTTGACCAATAAAGTATTCTATTCTATTCTGTTCTGTTCTGTTCTGTTCTGTTCTGTTCTGTTCTGTTCTGTTCTGTTCTGTTCTATTTGACTCGACTCCATTCCATTCCATTCCATTCCTCAAAGTACCCAGGACACTGTTACCTTTTTAATAAGCCACTGCATGAATCCAACATAGTACAGCACAGACATCACTGTACTGAAGAAAATGATAATAGGCAGCACCTAGTTGAAGACAAAACATCTATTGTTAAGAACTGTTTCCAAGTTATCTGAATGCTTTCCTATGTTATAAATTTCAAACAGATCAACCCTAACATACTGTACCATCAATCCTGTAATCAAAGACCTACAGTTTGTCAGCATTCATAAGCCGAAACAAATGAAAATAATACATTTTAGAAGCATTCTTGTCTTACAAAGATGCCTGGAGAAGGAATTCCAAAGTTTGAATGCCACCAAAGAAAGAGCAGCTATCCTTTCTTCCTTTAAAAAAAACATGATATTATGGAAAGTTTTAAAGAAAAAGATAAAAACTAATCAAAATTAATATGAAGTAAGGAAGAAAAAGAAGAAGGAGAAATAAAAGAGAAGGCGAAAAGTACAATTTTTAAAAAATGCTTTTTTAAAAAAATAGGAAATAAAGAAAAAAAGATAAGAGACTTTGGTCAGTATATCATAGTATTTCAGACAGTGCCAAATAATACTTCTCCCATCAAAGAACTGGCTAAAACTGACTGGTACTTTAAACAGGAATATTTCTTTTAGGAGAATATTGTACGTACGAAATGTTCTGTACTTTACTGATTCATTTTGTAAACTTAGCCACTATACCTTCGTCAACGTAAGCCAGGGACAACAAAAACAATGGCTATTTACCTTAAAGGCAAAGAAGTGATCGGTATACTTTTCACCAAACACAAATTTAGCACCAGCATCCGTGTATCCCAAGAAAATCTTAAAGGAAAGAGAAAGAGGAAGAATAAGTTGTTTCAATGGGGAAAACCTCACTATGTCAATTATTCTAATCCAAATTTTTGAAGACACTTATTGCTCAAATATTCAACCAGTCACTATACATTCAATGTTCAAGTAGTAAATTGTATGACTCACTAGGTGAGGTCAATTAAAATAAGAACTAGTGAATCATGAACTCTTGAATCAAGAGAAAGTCCCTTGGTTAAAAATAAGTATAAGTTCCTCTCTGATTTAGGACATCGTCAAAAGCTGGATATGAGGCATCCTACTACACAGGCAACTTTTCCCCCCCTTAAATAGAAATTAAGATTGCCTCCTCATTTTCATTTTCATACAGACCACTCATTGCATAAATAGAAATCCCAGGACTGAAAGACAAATTTTTCAGAGCTCCAAGTTAAGCAAAACAATAAACACTGTGGGAGTGGCAGTTATCTTTCTCCTTCCTGGTTCTTAGCTGCTGATCTAGCTTTGTTTGTCAACACACAGGATTAATAACTCTGCACCTCACATTTTTAATGCTACAAGGAACTGTAATTGCTTCCTTCTGCCCAACCCAAGATAACAGGTAAATGTTGCTAAGTCTCAAGGAAATTCAGAGTCGTGCTTGTGATTGATCTGTGGTCACAGTCAGTGTATTCTGCAATTTCATGAGGGGAAAAAAGAGCAATATATTGTTCTACAAAAAGAGGACTGCAGAGTTAAATGATTGAGAATTGTATTATGTTGTATTATTTGAACTAAGAATTTTGTTTAGCTGTTTAATTGGTATATTTTTAAGATTAGAGATAAGATTTAAATTTGATGAAGTAATAATTAAATAAAGAATTAATGAATAATATATGAAGTAATAATAAAGTGTAGGGAAGTTTTAGAAATTGAAATAAGATTCAGAAATATAAATATATTTGAACTGTATTGTTAATAGTGAGAATTTAGAGTAAAAATTGTGAAATGTATTATGAGGTATTATTTGAATTAAGATTTAAGGTGGATTAAAAGAATGGTAATTGTTTTGATTACATTAATATGAGTAAGCTTACTATAAGATGGTAATAGTTGAGATATGTGAGCTAAGATTAAGAAATAAATGTTATGGCAAAAATAGAATATATAAAATTGTGTTAAAGATGGAACTGAAAGCTGAACCAATTTATGATCGGATCAATGCTTTGTTTAGAAAAGATGTATTGTATGTTTGTCTGTGTGTTTTTTAAAAAAAATTTAAAAATGCATATATATATATATATATATATATATATATATATATATATGTCTATGTAAGTTTTCACGGGTATATATGTGTGTACAGGTAATATCGTGGGTTTCTTCCCGTGTAATTGCAAGCATATCTTTAGAAGGATTGCAGCAACGTTTCGATGAAATCTCATTCATATCTTCTGGCTGATGTTCTCGGTTTGGTGCCTATAGGCAAACAGTTTAGAAACAAAGGATACTTCCATAAGGAGAGAACTGGGAAATTTATTTATTTGTCAATCTCATTTCTTAACCCCATCTCTCCCCTCAGAGAGAGACTTCGGGCATTGTAGCGATGGTAGTAGAAGAATATTTAAAAGAAAAGGCTGTATTTAAAAATGCTTCACTGACAGTTCCAGCTGCTACTTGTATTGACATGGGGAAGAGGAAGACAATTACTGAATCATTATTTCAAAGGATGCAGGATTTATGTTAAGGATCAGTCAATGTGGTTTTGTAATCCTCTGTTTTTGCCTCAGGTATGCTTAAGACATTTTTTGCTGCTTCTACAATCAACAATATTTCTTTGTTAATTGACAAGAAGGAGAACATTTTTCTGCTCTTGGTGTTCATCCTCACATCTTCCACTCTTGGCATGAAAAGTTTTCTATAGCTTTTCTAGTTTTTCCTTTTATCCCAGTCCAACTTTTGACATGGTTGAAATATGGCATACCTCACTGATGACGCAGCCATTGACAGAATCAGAGCTTAAGATCTGCTAAGCAATTTCAGCCATTTTATAAGATTGCAAGGAACACCTTCTCTCTGGTCACTGGGAACTGTCTTAACTATTTTGTTTTGTGCTGTAAAGGTAAAGGTTCCCCTCACACATATGTCATTCCCGACTCTAGGGGGCGGTGCTCATCACTGTTTCAAAACCGAAGAGCCAGTGCTGTCCGAAGACGTCTCTGTGGTCTAAACACCAAAGGCACACAGAACACTGTTACCTTCCCATCAAAGGTGCTTCCTATTTTTCTACTTGCATTTTTTATGTGCTTTCGGACTGCTAGGTTGGCAGAAGCTGGGATAAGTAATGGGAGCTCACTAGGGATTTGAACTGCTGAATTGCCCACCTTTCAATTGACAAGCTCAGCATCTTAGCCACTGAGCCACCACATCCCTTTGTGCTGTAGGAAAGACCTATTTCTATAGATGTGTTTGTCCAAGTAATGCTTGACTGTCAGGTCTTAGGAAGGGTTTTTAACACAGAAGGAGTGCTAGACTTATGTTTGAAAAGAGTTCTACTGCTATGTTGCTAATCTTTGTTAGAGATGTCTGCTGCTTCTGTTGACCAGGTGTTTTGCTTGGCCATTTTGTTATTTTTTTCATTACTTTGGCAATAGTGGCTGTGGGGGACATTGCCATCTTCTCTATTCCATTCCAGTGTTGATGCCGTTGGTTGCCATGACGAGGATTGCTGTTACTATGTGCAAGTCAAACACAACTGGTCTCAATGGACATCTGGGTGTGATCAACTATGAAGTCATAGAGCTCATCTGTTATCAGTTGCTCCATTCTGCTTCATCACACATCCCTCTTCCATACCTATTATCTATCAACCAGGCTTCCTTTGAATAGGGATTTACCTTCCCCTTCTCTCCTAGAAGAATACCAAATCTATGTTTAGAAAAAGCTGAACTATGAACTATGCCCTGAGGACCTGCTGATGGGGAATCTTAACAAACAGCTCAACACACAGTTCCAAGCATGCACCTATATTTGTTCATACATTCCCTATCCCACTGTAGGTAAACTAATAGGTTAGTCTTTACCCATTCACTAATAATGATTAGTGAGAGGGTATATCAAACTGGGAGATCCACAAACTGACTTCCTTAACATGTCCCACATTGTAATACTAAGACCAGCACAATTTCTGGCTTTGTTCCTGTGGTAGATCAACAATGTGAGAAGTACAATTCATGTTGGAACATTTTTCTACTGACTGGAGAATTGGAGGATAACACTTAATCCAATAGTATTGGGTTGGGCTTTTAAATAGTAAACAGAACAATGTTTGGATAACAACATTGTGGATTTTTTCAAGTGAATGTGGCTCAATCAATGAGTTTAGTTGTGAGAAACTATAGGAAGGACAACACAGTTAGGATATAAGAGCCATGGGAAGCAAATTTTCTCTTACAGTTGTCAACCCACATTATGAATGTGTTTATGAAATCTGTGTGATTCTTACTTCTTTGGTTTTCCAGAATTGCATTATGTTGTTTTAGTTTAATGCTATCTGTGAACCCAGCCAAATATGGTTTCTTAAGTAAACCATCACTTACCTAGATGGCAAACTGAACTTTAAGTGGTGATTGAAAGTGCTATTTACAAACTGTATGGCTTTAAGTTGATTAAAGAAGGGGACTGCACCTTTAAGATATTTCTTCATGAAGATAAAATCTGCTCATCTCTATCCTTTTTAAGATTAAAAAAGATTGTTTTTAAAATTGCATTTCTTGCTTTATAAGTGATTTTCTACAGGCACCATGAACCGTTTTATAATTTAAGATGCATAGGCAAATCAATTTGCCTATTGCAGGTTAATTATAAGCAAATTCCTTCAATTTAGTGAAACAGGTGAGGACAAGTCTGATTATTTCTCTGATATTTTTGAAGCAGACAATTGTCTTAACCTTTCTTGAGAATGAGTCCATATGAAATCAGAATTTAAAATTTAATTGTAAGTGAACATGCACAGGAATGAGGTATTAGCAAAATACTATAGCTGCTGTTTTACTCAGTCAGTTCAATTATCTGTCTAGTTTAAAATTATCTTGACCTCTGGCAAAATTCATCAGCATTTCAAGAAACGCTACTTACTAAAAGATGCTTTAAGCAGAGGCATGAATGACCGAGTAAAAAAATGCAGCACCAAGGCACCCCTCTTAAATACCCTTGATTTCAAAAGGTATAAACTGATTACCTGTCACTAAGTTTATGAATAGGTTCTCCTTTATTCAACCCTTACCTGCACTTGATTACCAAGCCAACTGAATGCATCAAATCCTACTTTGGTCCTCAAGGTTATAAGTCCAAGAACAAACTGCATTGCAACACCCCAGATTACTGGCCTCCATACAACCTATGCAACCATAAAGAAAAACAAAACTATCAGATTTAAAATCAGCTCGAATTTGACAATATTGCAGTAAATCCTGTAGTAAATGCAGATGGTGATTCCAAATAAGTGCCCCTGAAATGAGTTGGAAATATATTTGCATATTTCTTCTTGTACATAAATATTTACAAAAGAAGGGGAGATTTTTTTTAAAAAAAATAATGCACTAAATTTAAAAGTAAGACAGAGAAGTTATGTATGTTTCATTTCTTCCAGCAACCTTTCCCAATCTGGTTGCTTTTCAAGAAAGTGAGGTTCAATTTAAAATTATTGATAAAGGCCAGGCTGGCTAAGGAATATTGGGAACTGATCCATACTTCTGGAAAGGACTGGAGACATTACCTTATAGTTTATAATAGGGGTGTCAAACTTAAAGCCCACAGGCCGTATTTGTCCCACAAGGTGCTTAGATCTGGCCCTCAGGGCCACCCTGGAAATAGTGACGTACTGGCCCATGGTGCCTCTGCAAGCGAAAACGTAGCTTGGGAGGGTCACACATTTTCACTGGCAGAGGGTTGCAGGAGGCCATCACAGACAAAAATGGAGCTTGAGAGCCCGTTTTCACTGGCAGAGTGCTTGGGCCACCACAGGTGCCCCACAATATGAGTGACATTGAGCTGGCCATGCCCATCCCGGCCCCCTAAGGTCAAATGCAACCCTGATGCGGCCCTCAATGAAATCGAGCTTGACACCCATGGTTTATGATAACTTGGTGGAGAGTAAAGCTCAGTGGCATGGAACTCTGGGTAAAAAGATTTGCAATGAAAGATATGAATACACTGCAATGTTTGTTTGTCAGTGTACAATCACTCTGAGAGTGAGATGGGTGGTATCTAAATTTGATAATAAATAAATAAATACCTAGTATTACTTATCAACCACTGTTGAGACTGTGACACCACCGCTAGGTGGTGCAGTCATTAAATGAATCATCTCCTCACCCCATCAACTTATGTCAGTTCTGATTGTGGTTGTTAAGTGAATCACCATGTGTTATTAAATGCAAAGCCACTGCAACTTCATCGTTGACTTTGCTGGCTACAGCTGGCTGTGAAGGTCGCAAATGGCGATCATGTGAGTGAGAGACATCACAACCATCGTAAATGAGTGCCGGCTGCAAACTGCCTGAATCGTGATCTTTGGGGACGTAACTTTTTGGGTCGGTCATAAATCTCCTTTTTCCAGCATCTTTGTAGCTTCAAATGGTTGCTGGTTTTCCATGGTCCCCTCCCCCTCCCTATACAAGCCAACACAGTTTTCAAAGGAGTAGCATTAAGTGCATTCTTTGTAAGTATCACAAAATTAGTCAGACAGAACAAGGAAGACTAATGGAAAAAAATATATCATAGATGAAGGACTCATAAATGTTCCCTTTTCTTAAGGAAGGGTAAGCAGGTTCTAGATAAAACATCAATCGAGTCATTTTTCTCAGAAATTAAAGTGTTTCTGGGGGCTGTTATCAGAATTAGATTTCTCTGGGACATCCCTTGATATACACCCTGTTCCTGAGGGTTCCTGAGGGACATCCAGTGGTGAGATTCAGCCAGTTCGCACCACTTCGGGAGAACCGGTTGTTAACTTTCTGAATCCCATCTCTGGGGACATCCCTTGATATACACCCTGTTCCTGAGATAGAAGGTAGCTTGTTTAAAGGCTTTGGAAGCAGCTGGCTGAGATCTGTTGAACCAAGGAAGTGATTATGAATTAATCCTCCACGGATGCTATCCAACTTTCAACAAAGCCTTGGGAGGACCAGAGTGATAATTTTTTAAAAACTGGTCTAGGGTTAGTCATAGTAGAATAAGAATGATAATGAAAACTAAAGTTTCTGTTTTATATATTCCTTCCTACCAAGACCTACCTTGCACATTGAGAATAACTCATGTAAAGAAGAACAGGTTATGTATCTTTGGAGGCATATAACAAGTGGAAATCTAGGCCATTTTAGGACATTAGGGTTGGGCGGCAGTATTGCAAAAGAGATGCAAAGGCACCAGGTAAGAATGCAAGAGGCCATGGGTTCAGGTCCTGCCTTAGCCATGGAAGACAACTGGATGACCTTGGGCCAGTCACTCTCCCCAGCACAATTCACCAGGCAAGACTGTTGTTGTGGAGAAAATAGGAGGGGAAAGGTGTGCTGGATATGTTCATCACCTTGAGTTATTTATAAAAATAATAAAGGCAGGATACCAATTAATGAATAAATAAAAAAAGCTGAACCGCATAAAACAAAGATACTAATAAAAGACAATTAATAAGCTATGTTATCGGACATCTGCTCAATGTGTTGCAAATAGACATTAAATGTAAGAAAAGATATAAATGAAAGATTGTAAACAGACTCACTTTAGTTGGGTACTTGGAGAAGATCAGCATCAAGAGAATATACATAAGAAGCCCACCAAAAGAAATAAGCTGGTTGGTCCCTTGCTTGGCAGTATCGAAAATTAACCAACACACACCAGCAACTATTAAGATGATCCACACTACCCTAGAGAAAAAGTATTCAAACACTGCAGTGAATGACTTATGGGAAATATCATCACCTTATTTTAGATGGTATCTCTCTCTCTCCCCACCCTCCCCCCACATAGACTATTCAATATGCACATCATCACAACTATTTATTGTTAAAAACACACTGGCCATATATTGCTTCCCATTGGACACTTGATAACCTGCTTCTGTTGGCCTTGGACTGTAAAAAGAGAACATTTGTCAAACTCTTAGTTGTCAAACTGGTAGTACTACTTCAGTTGGAGAAGTTGTCAGTGCCAGCAATTGATGATGAAAAATGATTTCTGGTAAAATGACATTAGAGATTTAAGTACTCTCTACTTCCTTGACTTTTTGGATTGTTTCTTTTTGTGTATATCCTTAACAAAAATGTGGCCATATAAATCTGACAAATAATAACAGGTTTTTTTTTCTCTTTCTTTTTTATTGTGTTTTTAGTTTTGCTTGAGCGAGAGAGAGAAAAGGAAGAAAGAAAGAAAGAGAAAGAAAGAAAGATAGATAGATAGAAAGAAAGAAAGTCACTTGACTTCCATTAATGGAGAGAACCCAACTTTCTGAATTTACTTCTGCATCTAATTGTTATTAAATGCAGATTAAGGGATTGCTTTACAAGAGCTTGACTAAACCTAATTTCCAAATAGTAAAATGAATGGTGGGGTGGTGGTGGTGGTGGTGGTGTAGATAGCCAGAAAGACATAGAACAGTTCATTTTTGACACCACTTATTTTAGCTCTGCCTGTCACTGCATGTGGTGGAATTACAAAATTTCTGGCTACAGACCAGTAGTGGGTTTCAAATCCTGGCGCTACCAGTTCGCTATTGGGAGCGCACAGGTACACTCGCTAGCTTCACGAGTGCTTGGCAGTTGTGTGCATGTGCAGAGCATTTTTAATGGTGTCTGGGCGGGTGGGCTGAGCCTCCCGCCACTGCCACTACCGGTTTACCCAAATCAGGGTGAATCGGTAGCAACACACCACTGGTACAGACAGCCATTCACTTATGACTGTAATTGACTCCGGACTTGTGATTTTAAATTGTGCACTCAATATTTTGTAACAGTTGTTAGACGCAAACCACTGTTTAGTGAATGCCACATCATTGAGTGAATACCATGGTCACTAAATGTGTCTGTTTTCTCCAATGGGTGTTTTTTGCCAAAAACTGAAAGTAAACACCAGAAATGGCAAAAAATACTAAAAGTGTGACCATGGGATACTGCAAACAATCATCAGTGCGAGCCAGTTGCCAAGTGCCCAAAATGCAATCACATGAATGTGAGGGGGGTGAGGGGTCATTTGAAGTCATTGGAACTTCAAAAGAAGGCCCTAAGTAGCTCTGGGGAGATCAGTCATAATCTTGAAGGGTCATTAAATGACCTGTCATTAAGTGAGGACTGCCTGTACATGGGTCTGACAAGAAAGTTGTCAGACCCATATATATCACCAGGTATAAACATTGTGCAAAAAAAGCTATGAAGTTTGCCAAAAACATATGTCAATTCTGGTATTTGGATTCGATTATTCTGTTGTAAAGTTTTTAAATTCAAGGCATTCCCCCCTCCCCCACAAGTCAAAGAACCAAGCAAATGCCCTTAAAATATCAATAAAAAATACAGTCTATATTTTGGGCTCTTATAACTAGTCAAACCTGATACAATTTAAGTTGTTTTAGTCTGAAATAAGTTTGGGCCCTACTACTCCCAAATAAGCAAGTGTATCAAATGATCACTGGGATTTTTGTCTGAAAATAAACGTTCAATAATATATGATTATATATTGTCCTGCTAATTAAGCTGCAATAAAATGTTTAAGACTATTCAATCTCCCTCCCCACCCCCTTTTACAAAAGCTACTAAATAGCTATAATTAAACCAGATTGCTTTGGTAGTATAGCTATATGATCAGTTTGATAATGCATTAACTAACATTAGGCAAAATATTTTCATCTGCTAATCGTTACCAAACTCTTGTTAAAAACATAGTCGTGGGAATTACTTTAATAATTGGCAATATTGGGTGTTTTAATAGTACATCCCTTACAAAGAGAATGAAAAGCACTTCTTTAGGACAGAGAAATTTGAAATTTTATCCTGAGTTAGTATCCCAAAATCCTGTTTTTTTTTAAATAGCTAGGACAAAATGTAACATAATTTATAGCATTTATATAGTACTAAAAATCACAAATAACTGCATAATCTCACTTTCACTTTTACTTTTTTTCAAAAGGAAAGTTGGTTAATTACCATTTCAGCCAAAACCATTGAGCTTTTAAAAATCTTCCCAAAGGAGACAGCAACTCTGCAATTTTACTCTCATATCTGGCTATGAAAAAGTCCCAGCAAATGAAAAAAATGGCAAGTAGGGTGAGGATAAAGAGCGCTAAGGCTCTGTGAAAATTCAAGATGCAGGCCGCAATCACCATTGCCAGATAAGCTGTAATGGAAAAAAAGCAAGATCATGTCAGCTGCCCACACTGCATACCCAATGTCTCCAGCTCCTGTTTTTTTCTCCCCCTGAAACAAAACTGCAATTTTCAGATCACCAGTAATTAAGCAAAAACTTTTATGCTTTGAAATAAATAAATTCTGTGTCATCCTAATTATCTCTTTGGAAATCCTTAGATGTTTTTAAAAAATGGGTGCTTATATAAAACCTAGTGTTTTTATACTAACTACACATCACATCCACCAGAGTGAGAGAACCCTGTTCATGTTTTTTTCATCCTTTCCCTAAAACTGTATGTTTTAATTGGGCAAAAAAGGATATTTTTTGTTCGGAAGAACAGAATGAGAATGATTGTTTCACTTGTGACCAAATTATCAACATCTTTTCTGCCTTGGTACTGACAAATTGGAGGAAAGGCACCTACAAGGAAGATCATCTTTTGATGACTGTTTGAAGTTACAAGAACACTGAAAAAAGTGACTTCTGACCAGTTTTCACACTTACAAAAGTTGCCATATCCCCACAGTCATGTGACCAAAATTCAGGTGCTTGGCAACTGGCATGTATTGATGGCAGTCGCACCGTCTTGGGGTCATGTGATCACCCTTAGTAACCTTCACAGCTGATTTTTGACAAGCAAAATCAATGTCGGAGGCCAGATTTGCTTAACAACTGCATGATTCCCTTAACAAACACAATGGTTTGCTTAAAATTGTGGCCAAAAAGTCATAAAATGGGACAAAACTCACTTAACAACTGCCTTATAGTGGAAATTTTGGGCTCAGTTGTGGTCGTAAGTCACAGATTACTTACTGTATTATTTGGAGTATAAGATGCACCTTTTTTCCCCAAAAAAGAGGGTGAAAATCTGGGTGCGCCTTATACTCCAAATGTAGCCCCACCCAGCTTCTCAAACGGAGGTTTCAGAGCAAGGGTGAAATCTAAAATTTGTTACTGCCGGTTCTGTAGGCGTGGCTTGTGGGGGGGGGCGTAAAGTGACTGGGTGAGCATGGCCAACTTTTTTTTTAACTTTTAAAGCCATTTTTTCTACAACCTCTTCAGTGAAGAGATGGTAAAAAAATGCTTTTAAAGGTCTCTGACAATCCCAGCTGAGCCATGCGATCATCAGAGGCTTTCTTTTTTATTTTTAAAAGCATTTTTTCGGCCAAAGAGGTTGTAGAAAAAATGCTTTTAAAAGTTAAAAAAAAGCCTCTGATGATTGTGCAGCTCAGCTGGGCATCGGGGGGGGGGGGGGGCAGGGATTTTTGCTACCGGTTCTCCAAACCACCCGCCTCCATCGCTACTGGATCGGGCGATTTGGTCTGAACCGGGAGCATTTCACCCTGTTTCAGAGGCTGAAAAAAGCACCAGAAACGAAGCTTCAGAAAAGAAGCCCCCAAACAGAGCTTCAGAGGCAGGAAAAAAAGTTTTTTCTGAAATGGAGTTTCAGAAGTTTCAGGGGCAGAAATAAAGCCCAAAAAAAGCCAGGCACAGAGCTCACAACCAAGGAACCTGTTGCTAAAATTCACCTCTGGGAACAGCTGATTGGGGATATTCCGGGAGGCCGATCCACCTGCCAATCAGCTTTTTTCTTATTTTCCTCCCCCAAAACTAATCTTATATTCCGGTGTGATTTATACTCCGAAAAATACAGTATATGCTCCCTGCTAGAAGAGGGAAGGCCAAGATGCAAAATACTTTGTTTTACCCAAGCAGGCATAACAACGGTTAATGAGACTGATATGGTGACTGCTTAATCTTACTTTTGCCTTGGAAAAATTATAATTGCTACAGGAGGCTTAGTACAAATTATGTCAAAGCAATTTTGATATCATCACCTATTCCAAGACAGTCAGTTATTCCAATGCAATCTAATTATCTGAATCAACAACAACAACAAAACCATCAAAGAAGTAAATAATAAAAGTACAAAGATTTCACTCAATGGTAATAGTGGGAGAGAGTATTAAAAGAAGAGATGGTCCCTCAGGCCTTATGCACCTGTCCCTCAAACCACAAATAAACAAGGTGAGATGCCCTCATGACATTACCATTGTCTCATTCCCATCCCATAGTGGAGACGTTTGTCTAATTTTTCCAGTTTTAAGGTAATATTCCCCTTCTTTTCTTAATACAATATTTGTCATGAAAGCTTTACAGAGAGAGTTTCAAACTTGAAACAAGAAGATCTCTCTTGACCTTGGAAATCTTCTAATTCCATCCTTTGTCCAAGGCAAGAATCTCTGTAATATCCAGGCAAAAAAACTTTGCTTGAGAACCTCTAAATTTAGAGTATCCTTTTCTTCCATGGTAACTCTTTGTAACTTGTCTAATCCTGTCCCACCACATGTTTAGGAGAACAATAGTTATTTTTCCTGCTAGCAAGTGATGCTCAGTGGGAAGAGAAACCAAATCAGATAAATCCATCAATCACTTTCCTTAATAGGTCCTCAATTGAAACTATAAGAAGAGTACATCTTATGAGCTCCATTCTGGAGACAAAATAAGGCTCAGCAGTCAGGACAGTTCAATTTATGCAGCCTTACTTTTCTATTAACATAAGACTGGAGGTAAGCATATTAACAAAGCCACTTGGCTGTATATTTAGTTAGTCAGGCTGCAATTCATTTAAGAATTTGAACACTAACATATTAAATTGTCCCAAAAAGCAATTTGTCAAACAGTATAGAACTTTCAAAATAGCCATTGTGTAATTCCAATATCTCTTGCACTGGTCTACATCTTAGCTGACATGTTTTACATAAATTAGAGCTTATAGGCTTTTTGCAAAGATAGCTTTATGGCCGGAGAAGATTGCAGTAATTAGACTGGAATATAACCAAGAGATGGATTTTATTTTATGCTATTAGCCTCACACTTTAAAAATATATAGACCCAAAATTCTACATAAAATTGCTATTTTCCAGACTGTATAATACATACCCGTAATTAGTATTCCATAAATTATGTATAGGATTTTAGTTTTATGTTTCCTGCAAAATTGAAGGACCATATCATATTTCTTTGCAAATTTCCTAGAAGGATAAATAAATAAACAGAATAACTTAAAAACAGACTATTTTATACTATAGGTAGATAAGTATGCATTACCCAACATATTATAATTAACAATGAACAGTACATATCGATTATACAGGAATTTTAGATTGTTTTCAGATGTGTTCCACATGTGAATAAAAAATTTTACAACCATGTTTAGATGAGCAAACTATAGTAATTTGATTTTAGATATCATACGAAGCCAAAAGCAAACAATCTACATGATGATAGCAATAGCAATGGCACTTAGACTTATATACCACTTCACAGTACTTTACAGCCCTCTCTAAGCATTCTATAGAGTTATGGCCCCCAACAATCTGTGTCCTCAGTTTACCAACCTCGGAAGGATGGAGGCTGAGTCAACCCTGTGCCGATTAGAATCAAATTCCTGGCAGTGAGCAGTGAATTAGCCTGTAGTACTGCATTCTAACTACTGTGCCACCATGGCTCATGATCTTACCATGTTTCTCTGAAAATAAATTCCTGTCTTATATGTTTTTGAACCCCAAAATAAGTGCTTGGCCTTATTTTCAGGAAAGTCCAGGGGTGAAATGTAAAATTTGTTACTACCGGTTCTGTGGGTGTGGCTTGGTAGGGCGGTGGTGTAATGTAACTGCATGGGCATGGCCAACTTTTTTTTTTTAACTTTTCAAAGCATTTTTTTAACCACCTCTTTGGCCAAAGAGGTTGCAGAAAAAAATGCTTTTAAAAGCCTCTCTGGTGATCAGGCAACTCAGCTGGGATCGTCAGAGGCTTTTCAAAGCATTTTTTTACCACCTCTTCAGCGGAAGAGGTTGTAGAAAAACTGTTTGTAAAAGTAAAAAAAAAACCCTCTGATGATCATGCGGCTCCGCTGGGCATGGGAGGGGGAGGCACAGGGATTTTTGCTATCGGTTCTCTGAACCACCTGCTGCCATCGCTACCAGATTGGGTGATCTGGTCCGAACTGGGAGCATTTCACCCCTGGGGAGGTCTTATTATTTTGGGGTGCGTGGAGCAAGACAGGGATCCTCTTGCTGTTTTACCTGATTTCCAGCTCTGTCTCCCTACCCTAATCAGAGGAAATGGCAGGAACCTGCTGCACATATTTTCGGGGAGGGCTTATTTCATGGGAGGGCTTATTTTCATGGGAGGGCTTATTTTCAGGGAAACATGGTAGTGACATGTGTGAAGCAAGCCTAAGATCCAGTGTTGTGTGGTCAGACTTTTTGTAGTAGTTGGAAATCAAGGATACCCAGCTTCCAGTCCATCCTTGGCTACCTAAGTGAGTCAAGGGCCAGTCTAGTAGAATTAATTAATTAATCTCACCACCAGGCGAATCTGGGTGGCTTACAAAGTTAAAAGCAATAAACAACACAAATATATATAGCAATAAAACTGTAAGTTTTGGTAAAAATGTGGGGAAAGCAGGAACAAGGTGGGATCTGCTTTTAGTCCATCAACTACCTCCAGGGTGACACTCCCCCATTGGGGCTGCAAGCCAAGTGGCAGAGCCAGGTTTCCAGAAGGTCAGGAGGATAGGAGCAGATCTTACCCTGGAGGGATTAGATGTTCTAAAAGGTAACTCTTAATCCAAACTACCCAAAAAGTCTGTTGCTATGGAAAAAAAATAGGGGAGAGAATCTTGGGTAAGCCACTTTAGAAGAAAAATGGGATATGATTTAAATAAACAACAATCATATGCCAATAAGTTAGAACAACCCTCTATAGAATCTTTTATTAGAAAAGGAGCAAAGTGTGACACAGTGACCTGAAGAACAGGTCTTTGCTATTTACATATCAAAAAGAACCCTGAAGCCAAAAACTAAACTCAGTGTGCCTGAATGCACTAAAACTTCATTTGACAGGGACATTAATTGGTGCAGAACTCCTAATAAAATTATTACCCCTTGCACCCAAGATTCTTGTTTTCTTCTGATTCAGGTTGGATTCCATGTGGCTCATTGTCAATATTGATGTTTGTCTCATGCTAGGAGAAGAGAAAGCAAAATGGGTTATTAATCCTGTGTTTTTATTCCCTTGATTGTCCTTCAAGGGCCGGATACAAAGAAAAGTCTCCTTCTAGTTCTCAGTGACTCTCAAGCTACCTGTTCTCTATTAACCATCCAACATTATCTCAGTTATCTTATGTATGTATCTTTATGTATGTTTAATTGAATGGTTCACGGTGGCTCAGTGGCTAAGACACTGAGCTTGTCGATCGAAAGGTCGGCACTTCAGCGGTTCGAATTCCTAGTGCCGTGTAATGGGGTGAGCTCCCATTACTTGTTCCAGCTTTTACCAACCTAGCAGTACGTACAAAAATGCAAGTAGAAAAATAGGGACCACCTTTGGTGGGAAGGTAACAGCGTTCCGTATGTCTTTGGCATTTAGTCATGCCGGCCACATGACCATGGAGATGTCTTCAGACAGCGCTGGCTCTTTGGCTTTGAAATGGAGATGAGCACCGCCCCCTAGAGTTGGGAACGACTAGCACATATGTGCGAGGGGAACCTTTGCCTTTTTATGTTTAATTGAAAGGGTGGGGTTTAGTTACCCAAAGTTTATAACTTTACTTCCCCATGCTGTAATCATATTCTGGCTCCTTCCCAGTTTCCAAACTACTTATTTAAAACAAGTGTGGCATGAACACTAACAATCAGAGAAAACAACGGTGTATTAAATCAGCACACAAAGCCAACACAAACAAAACCTATCATGACTGAATGTGACCTATGAACCCACCCATTTTCCTCTTACCTCATCAGATTGAAGGGAGTTACTTCTTTCTATGTTTCTGTTTCTTAATGCAATACTATTTGCCTTTGAAAAATCGTCTTCCTGCAAGGCACAACATTTAAAGATGACATGACTTAAGATGAATAGATTTTAGTTAGCACATGGGACAACAGGGGTGATATTCATCCTGCTGCCCCACCAGGTAGATCAATCCAGCAAATGAATTCCACATGAAGGCTACAACTACTTTTCCTGAAACTGGCTGAAATACCAGAATCTTGCAAATCTGATAGAGCTCATCTTCCTTAACATTCAGAGAATTAGGCAGGCATCTGCCTGAGCCATTTCTGAATGTTATCTCATCATCCCGGACTTCACATTTTTTCATCCCTTGGAAACTGTAGAGAAAGGCACTGCAAACAAAACAAATAGATACAAGGACAGTTTTTCCCCGAATGCCATCACTCTGTTTTACAATTAAGTCCCACAACACTGTCAAATAATTTACTAAGATTGTATTACTATTATTATTCTCTTCCTAGTATCTAGGAAGCACTATCTCTTCCCACTTATTACTATAACCATGTTGCTTGTATCTTTCAATTATATTGTTTTTATTTGTTTCCTAGTATGATTTGATAACTTATTGGTATCCTTGACTATCACTAAGTGTTATTCTTGATGAATGTGTACACTAAGAGCATATACACCAAAGACAATTGTGTCCAATCACACTTGGCCAATAAAGAATTCTATTCTATTCTATTCTATTCTATTCTATTCTATTCTATTCTATTCTATTCTATTCTATTCTATTCTATTCTATTCTATTCTATTCTATTCTGAAAGTTATAGATTATTATCATGGGGGACTCATTCAAGTTGTAAATTCTAAGTTGGCAATTACTATTACTGTGCTATCATTGGGAATTATCTGCTGGCGAATAATGGAAGCTTTTAGTATCTTGAGAAATCAGAGAAGCATTCAGATTGACTTACTATAAAATTGCAAATAAAAGCTCCTTAACCAACTTTGGACAAAGGAGGACTGCTGGTTTCCGATTGGGATGATTCATATCACGTAGTTAAGTCATTAACTACCAAATGTTTTACACATTGCACTTCTGATTAAATACAATTTTGCAAGTTTCATTCTAGCCCAGCCTCGTATGTCTCACAGAGATCACATAAATCTTAACATTAGCTTAACAGTTAAAAAACAAAGAAAGAAAAGTATGGTCTGATCTCTACTGTATCACTGCCCACAAAATAATATCAAGTGCAGTTCCTGGCCACAAAAAGATGGTCCAACCTTTTTGGGTTTCTGTATCCATGCGTATAACTTTGGCACAGCCTCTAATGTTTCACAGAGAAACAAAGCCAGTTTGTGACTAGGAGGGTGGGGTAGAGAGAAACAGAATGAAAAGCAAATAGGAACAACATGTAGCCTTATATTTTGAGCAAACTCATGTTAGCAACACCCAGGTTTGGCTGGTTTCTGCTGAATTATATTTTGCAAGGCAAGGGCACAAGAACGTGGATTTTAGTACATGGAATCTTAATGGCAATCCTGGGTGGCTACAGATTCTTCATAACCGTAAGAGGAATTTCCTAGCCTCCTTTATAAAGAGTCAATAAAAGCAGAACCTCTTTGAAATGTTTTTTTCTCCAGAGGCCTTCTTGCCTGGGCTAAATTGCCATTTCTAAATAAAATAACCCATCAACTGATCCATCTCCTGCCTTAGAACAACTTTCCCAAACATGTCTATGGAGACTCTCAGTCATCCAAGTCATAGTTGTCCCAAAGGTGGTTTTTTTTTTTAAAAAAAAGGCAACTGGACTGTTTTTTCTTTGAGGAAGAAGAAGAAGTTTCGCTTCTCATCCAACAAGCTTCATCAGTTTCAACTGGATGGTGGAAGGATGGAAGGATAGGCTCTGACAGGAAGCAGGGGGGGGGGATGGAAGGATTATATTTCTTTGCAGTCATCTGGTTGTTAGAACTCTCTCTGAGAGTTGTTGAGGCCACTTGGGGGGTTTTTTTGTGCCCTCAAGGTCACCTGAATCATTTGCACTCTGATTCAAGTGATCCCGAGGGCCCAGACAACTCCCAAGTGGCCTCAACAGCTCTCAGAAAGTGTGCTAATGACCAGATGACTACAAAGAATGGAATCCTTCCATTCCCCCCACTTCATCCTTTCATGCAGTTGAAACTGATGAGAAGTGAAATGTTTTGAAAATTAAAAAATAGCACCCTTGAGTTTCCCAATCATGGTTCATGGGCAGAAATCCATTAATGAATTTTCTAAGTCATATATACTGATTCACTGTAAAGGTGAGATCGGTCATTTCATTACAGTGGATCAGAATACAGTTTAAGGGTCAAACAAACCAAAATCTGAAACCCATTAGAGTCTTAGCAGCCAAGCATCAATTTTTCAGGGATCAAGACGACCAGAGGAGACTACTTGGTAAAGCAGGATCAGAGGGGGAAAAAAAATCAGTGCTGGGGTTTTTTTTCAGTTTTTACTTTATTTCAATATATTGAATTAAGGATAAAAAACAGTTGGAGGCATATGGGAACAAACTCTTCCCCTCACTAGTCTTAAATCCCACAAACACACTGTTCTTGGCAGAAATATGATTAGGGGCCTCGGTGGTAGAGGCTTTGAAATTTTAGAGATGGAATTGGAAATACCTTGCCTTTCAGAACCTTCCTTCTCCATTTCCACCCTTTATTCCTTTCCTAAAGAATCCAACACTGGGTCCAAAAGATGATCTCAGGCTGACTTGTCAAACTGGTGGCCCGTGGGCCAGATATGTCATGGGCAGGCCACGCCCACCCTGGTTCCACAAAGGCAAAGAAGTTGCGATATGTTATGATCTGGCCCATAGTGCACTTGAGTTTGACACCCGTGATTAGGGGTTGACATTTGGCCATTTTGCCACTGAATATTTGTAATGGGATCTTGGGGAGCTATGTGGATTGTAGGGTGCTTCTTCCACTTTAAGAGGTGCTCTGCTAAAACTGGAGGCCACATGTTGCTTTTTAGCTGACCTCTACTGACTATGAATGGTCACATTGGCATTTTAAAATAATAATAATAATAAAGGATGGCTTTTAAACTTAATAAATTATTTAGCTAAATCCAAAGAGGCACATTTTAAAGCTAATAAAAGCCACATTTTTTGTATTTGTATGTAATAGAATTGAGTATCTTTATTTAACAGTATTAAATACAAGAAATCTTGTAGATTGCAAATTTACCTTCTATTTGATAATGTTGAGTTTACTGCTCAAACAACAAATGAACAAATTTAAATCTTAGTAATATAATAACGAGAACCAGTTTGGTATAGTGGTTAAAGTAACAGGTCAGAAACGGAGAAACCATGAGTTCTAGTCCTGTCTTAGGAACCCATCTAGATGACCTTAGGCCAATCATTCACTCTCAGTCTCAGTCAAATATTTAACTTCTTGATATACATATATTACCTACATAATAAAGTTAAGAATTGAGGGAAATCCAGATTCAAATGCCTGCAAAGGCGTAAAGCTTTTTGAGTGTCCTTGAATACTCACTCAACTCATTCCAGAGAAGATAATGTAAAGATAAAATGGAGGATATTCACAAACACAAATACACATTCTGCTCCCTGAGGGAATAAAGGAAAGAGGCAAAGCACAATAATCAAGTTCTTAATTCCATTAAGTTTTCATTTTGTTTGTTTGTTTAAACAACACCCTTTGTCTGCCTGTCCTGATTCTGCCATATAAGAGGTCAAACTGCAAGCTCTGGACTTTTACTCACCTGTTTAATATGCCACAAATTTTAAGATGCAATTGCACCTGCCAAACTTCAGCCACGCAACTATAAAAAGCAGGAACTGTATTTTTGCAAGGGGCATAAATTATACCCCTTACTTTCCTCCTGTGGTATTTTGTCCTCTGCGGTACTGTATTTTGCTAAAGATAAGTAAGAAAAAACCCCAGTTTGGTCCCTTCAGTAGCTGGTTTTGCAACAAAAATACAGGCTCTACATTTTCTTGTAAACAAATTTATTTTTCCTTTTTTTTTAAAAAAAAACTTCCTACAAGTGAAAGACTTCATGCAAATCTTGCAGAGGAAAGAGTTGAAATTGGACATCTTGCAAAAGAGATTGCAAAGAGTGTTTTCCTCTTGCATTGTAGTGAAAGTTTGCTGCACACTCATGATCTTTTCTACTTCTTTTCCTCATCTGACCGCACTGAGCAGAATGGGAGGAGGTATTTTTTTTTATTAATAGCTGATTTGTTCCCATTATCCCACCAAAGTTTTGTTTGCCACAAAAATGCTTCTTAGAAAATCATAAGAGTTTTATTCCAATCTTGTGCTCGCGTTAGTAAATACTTTTTTTTTTTAGTATTCTCTCTTAGTTAAAAGTTATGACATGAAGGCCGAAGACCCATATCTAGTTTGCTATGTTGTTGGTTATTTGATTTAAGTGATAAATGCATATGTGAATGCTTTCTATAATAGCTTTATCTTACAGTTAGGTTCCACATTTGGAAACAGGTCAATTAGGCAGTGAAGGATGTATCCCATAATCCAGGGGTGCTATAGGAATTGCACTGTAGTGTAATGGTTAGAGAAATGGAATGGGGCCGGGTTAAGTTGTCATTTCACTGTGGACCTCACAGTTTACCTTTAGGCATATTTCAACAGGGTTGTGAAGATAAAATGAGGGTCATCCCACAGACGCTGCTTTAAAAGAAGGATAGCTACAGCTGGATCAGGATGCCTTGATGTCAGCCACTCATAGCAAGAGGAAGAGCAATAAGCAAGAGCAATAGTTATAGCACTTCGACTTATATACAAATTCAGCATATTGCCCCCAACAATCTGAGTCTGATCTCGGAAGGATGAAAGGCTGAGTCAACCGTGATCCCTGTCAGGATCGAACTCCAGGCTGTGGGCAGACTTAGCTTGCAATACTGCATTCTAACCATTACACCATCAAGACTCTTTACTATGACTTATACTTCTAATTACCTTTGTCAGATTGCAGAATATTCTGTATGGGGCTACCTAAAGCTGAAATCATCTTTAAATACATTTACAGCACCGAAAAGGAATAAATCAAGCAACATCTTGCCACAAACAACATCTTCCTATTTAATCATCTAAGGAGGGCTTGTTGGAAATTCCAACCCATCAAAAACATGTGGGGGATGGACCAGTGGTGGGTTTCAAATTCTTTTACTACTGGTTCTGTGGGTGTGGCTTAGTGGGCGTGGCTTGGTGGGCATGGCAGGGGAAGAATACTATAAACTCTCCATTCCCACCCCACTCCAGGGGAAAGTTACTGCAAAATCCCCATTTCCTCCCGATCAGCTGGGACTTGGGAGGCAGAGAATAGATAGGGGTGGGGCCAGTCAGAATTTTTACTACAGGTTCTTTGAACTACTCAAAATTTCCACTACCAGTTCCTCAGAACTGGTCAGAACCTGCTGAAACCCACCTCTGGGATGGACACAACAACAACAACAACAACAACATGTTCCTTGTGATAGCACCTTTTCTTTGTAACAGACTCTCCCTGAGTGTGACCTCAATCCTGCTGCTATTTTATAAACAAATACAGCCTGCTGTTTCAACAAGATTTCCCTCCTAAGGAAAACTTTTTAAGTTTGCTTTTGGGGTATTGTAGGCTAGCTCAGGTTATAAATACTGTTAAATTGAGTTGTTGTATTTTAATATTTACTTGTTTTAATTTTCAGCCAAAGTTATATGTGTTTTATAATTTTTTAACTTTTGTGTACTGATTTTTTATTCGGCTGTTCACGGCCCTGAGTCCGTCAGGAGAAGGGTGGTATATAAATCTAATTAATAAATAATAATAAATAAATAATAAATAAATAAATAATGAAATGCACTCCAGAAAACACCCACAATTAAATAAAGCAATTGGGATTTCATTATCCGACTTTTAACTCTTCTATCTGCCCAGGGACTGCAAGCCTTTTTGTTGATTGGGCTCAGATATTATTGTGAGCCAAGATTTCTTTTAGCTATGGTTTATTGAGAAAGGTATAGTGGCCTAGATTACAGATAAGGATAAGTCATATCAACATACCAAAAGAATCAAATTGGATTATGGGGTAGTACAATATAGAAACATGATTAAGTGGTAACTGTAGAGAGCTCTATGGATTATTTGGCCATACTCTGATTCAGGTCAGGTTATAGGATGGAAACTCATTGGCCACTCTCATTGATAACTTGTGACAAGAGATAAATGGTGGAAGTACAACCCTCCTTGTCCTGCTTGACTTCTCAGCTGCCTTTGATATTGTTGAGTGCAGCATCTACTAGGCCTACTGCAAATTCAGGCTGTATGAGGCATTCTTCTGCATTGGCTTTACTCCTTTCTGCGTGGGCATGTCAAGCTGATGGCTGCAGGAGGGGAAAAGTTGAATCCGAATGCATTTCAGCAGGGAATATGCCAGAGATCATTTCTCTTGTACTATTTAACATGATCATGAAGCCGCTGGGAGAGGTGAAAACAAAATTAAATATCAAGACACTGACGATAGCCAACTAGACATCTCTACCCTGTGTTAGATTGAGGGATGCTATGGGTTCTGACTCATAAGCTGTCACAGCTTATATGGAGAGAAACAGACCCAGAGACCACACAAGCAAGGCACAGTACAGAAAACAACTGATTCTGGAGTGATGTCATATTCTTCTCTCTCTCTCTCTCTCTCTCTCTCTCCCCCTCCCTCCCTCCCTCCCTCCCTCCCTTGCTCTCTCTCATAAACTGTGAACTAGCCATTAAGTCATAGCACAATGACTTAATGAATTCCAGTACTATAGGCAGGCTTCAATCCAGAACAATTTGCCATCCCTAACCATCAGTATGATGTATGGGGCTTCAGTTCCTGCTTTCATGATCTATGGAAACATGACACTTATAGGTTTTGTTCACACATGTTTACCCAGGTTTCATCGACTCATGGATAATTCAATGTTCTAAGTCACATAAGCTACCGATTGAACCCGTAGGCTATCTGGCATTACCTGGGTTCATCTAAAATATTTTTTTATTGATTATTGATTATGTGCCATCGTGTTGGTGTTTCACACTAACAGATTGGATTTGGCTAACAACCACATGGTTTTCTTCATGAGCATGGCAATTCACTTAATTACCCCAGTCAAAATGGTCATACAATCAGATCTGGTCACACGATGACTCATTTTATAACTGCACCATTTTATGATGGAAATTCCAGTCCCAACTGTAGTTGTAAGTCAAGAACTACCAGTATCAGGATGTTTTGGATTGTTGCCAAATAATTTTTCAAAATTATATACTATTGCAAACTGTTTTTTTGGGGGCGGGGGGAAGGTTCATCAGTCCTCTGATAATCTTCATTTTGCATATGGTAGTGCCACCTGGTTATTTTAATAATGGCACTTCCAACTCAACCTGAGTAATAGTGGGAATGAAGATGTTAAGTGAGAAAGAAAAAATTGCCAATCCTTCTTACTTCCTACATCCCACAGTTGTCTGTGTTAAGCTTGATAATAACTTCCAGGGGCTGTTATGTGGTATTTTGACCACAAAAAAACAGCTAAGTGCCACTAATGAAAAATAAGTAGCTAAGTGCTACTTATTTTTTAGAACAAATAAACTGGAACACATTTATATTAGTGTTGACGGATTGTCTTTGTTTTAAGTTTAATGATTAATCTATGCATCTCTGAAAATCAAAGAAATCAACTTGGTGCCAAAAGGATATGGGAGATCTAAGGAAAGGAAGTAAGGAAAACATTCCCCTTACTTCAGAGTAAAGGTTCTATCAAGCTGGGCTGCTAATCTATTATTTTTCTACTTTTTAAGGAGCTTTAAATTGAAGCATGATACAGGTACAGTGGTGGGTTCCTCCAGGTTCGGCCTGGTTCTCCGGAGCCGGTAGCAGTGACCATATGACGTCACCGAACCGGTTCTGCCCTCCCCGTGCCCCCATGCCCCCCACACCCCCGCATTATTCTTACCTTTTATTTGGCCCCACCCCCAATCTATTGCTGCCTCCTGAGTCCCAGCTGATGGCTAGAGGGAAAAAAACTGTTTAAACTCTTGTCGCGGGGCTTCAAAGGGCCGCCCTACAGCTGATCAGTGTTAAAAGAAAACAAATGAGAAGACCAATGCCTGCAAAAATACATGAGTAGATCAGTGCCTGCAAAAATATATGAGTAGATCAGTGCCTGCAAAAATACGTGAGTAGATCAGTGCCTGCAAAAAATAAATGGGTAGATCGGTACAGCTCTGCAAGCAGTTAAAAGCCTGGTAGATCAGTACCTCTACTAAACCCTAAATAATTGTCACATGACCATCAAGCTACGCCCACAAAATAAGCCACACCCACAGAACTGGTATTAAAAAAATTTAGAACCCCTGTACAGGTATCTATATTTGGTTCTTTTTTCTTTCTTATGATGGGGTTAGTTCAGTCTTCTCCCATCTCACCGCATCTCTTCCAGATATTGTGAAATAAAATAGGCATAATTCTAGAATTGAAATTGGAATTGTAGTCCAAACATTTAGGAAGTATCCTAACTACACACAATTACTAGATGTAGAAACCAGTGTGGTTGGGAGTTGGGAGTGATGCAATTTAGATTTGAATGAGATTTCAGGAGAAAACTTCCTTCCTAAATGCATTTGCTCCCATCAAAATCTGAGCCTCTTGATTTTCTACAAGTTGTTTAAAAGTGAATCTTGACATACATTACAGTTAAATTCATCAGGCCCTATTTGGAGAGTATTTTCAAATCACAATTATTTTACATTCTCTAATGTGCTCTACTTTTTTTTTCTTTCCATTGACAAAAAAAATTAAAAAATATTTGAAGTTATTCTAAGGAATGGCAAGTATAAACTGGGTTTTGAATCAAACTTTTTTTTGTTAAATAATGATATATAAGAAAATATAGGTATGGAGATACTTAGTGTGAGAACTTCCCAAGATTTGACTGCAAGTTGCTACAAATAATTAAGTAACAATTATGAAGTACTGACAGCCACTTAGAAAGCAATCATGTATAAAGAGGGGACCTATAGGTTCATTGTAGCCAAAGAAAATTTCTCTGCATATGGTATATGGGTGGGAATGTGCCTGTGCCAATTTTTCACACTTAGGACAATAGTTGGTTTTAAGAAATCCCTGAGAGCTTCTGCCCCAAAGCAAGTATCTATTTGCTTTAACTGTGAATGAACCTTTATACCTGCAATCTATGGTGCTGACTTTGCTGACCCCTCCAGACCTACTAATAATTTTGAGAAGCGTTCATCCAACTTGAATATTCATTCAAAATCACACATAGATTGATTAAATCTATTGAGATCGTGTTGAGATTAAATGTTGAGATTGAACACTGATGTTTATGGTTGCACAAAGAATGCATTTTTAAAGAGGATTAAATTAACACAGAGAAAAACTTTGTTCTCATAAAGGTTGCTTTTCTCTTGGAGGAAAAACCAAGGGTTAAGCGCATGTGTGAATTAATTCAAAAAGTTGAGCTGTTGTGGGTTATAAAGTGCTATATAAAATAATATAGCATTTTATAACCCACAACAGCCAACTGTTGACAATTCAATTCTGAGTCTGAAATTTTAAAAAAAAGTAAAAAAAAAAGTTGAGTTATTATATCTGAGTTGTAAAACTCCAGGGAACCATTAGATGGCAGCAAAGATACAAATATTTAACTGAAATACATATGTAGGTTTTTCCCCAACTTTGTATGTTCTAGATATACTAAATCTAAAAATAATGTCCTCAGCTATGACAGTGTGCCATCAAAGTAAGGAAGACGTTTTTTTAAACCTATTGGAATTATTTAATTGATCAGTCTCTCCCACTCAGGTGTCATCCAAATGTGATGAGATGCAACTCAAAGAATTCTTTTGATTGTGCTATATGGGACGTTGTAATCTTAACCAACCAGGAAAGTTGAGGAAGTTACATTACTGAAGCATTTTAGATACAAATATTTTCTGTCCCTATGGGTACAATTGTAGCAAATGCTAATTAGTGTTGACAAAATTGGTGCAATGGCACAAGATGCTTAAAGATGCAATTATACATACGTACGTGTTGCAAAACAATCATGCTGTGCAACGAACACTACTACCACAATCATTACAATCTATGCAATGTGATCTAGACTGGAAGTATGATCCCCCAAATAGGTTAAATAAGTTCAGAATGTATCTAAAAGTTGTTCTTGCAACTAATTCGGTTCCCGAGTCAAACAGGAGTAGGACTAATTAGTTCTACTGATTTAATAATCCAGGAAGGGGGAAAAAAACAGTAAGTGGCATATATCTTCACAATGGTGTAATTGTATCCAGTCTTTGAGAAAAGAGCATTTGCACTGACAGGATCTTTCTTAGCAAGTTTATTTGTTATTAAAGAATTGTTACTTGTTCCAAAGCAGGTGACAGTGCTTCCCAGAAATTCTGTTAATGTATTTGAACTTTTTTAAAAACAACAACAACAGTAAAAAACACTTTAGACTTACCTCAAATCCTGGGTTCTTGTAGCTATTAGGAATGCGGTTAACCGTAGACATAGCTGTAGACTTAATTCCTCAAAGGTATTTAAAGAAACAGACACCTTTCTTGCTAACTATGGTCCTACCCAGCCAGCAGCAACATCCAGTTAAGCTCTGTGTTCTCTCTTTCTTGACGTTTATCTGACTCTTAACCACACCGACAGTCCTTACTCTAAGGTCATTGCTCCACTTTCCGGTGTCTCTCTGAGCAGTCATTCCCCCATACAAAACTGTAAAACTCCAAGCTTGTGAAATTTGAAAGATGATGATTAACACTTGCTTATGAGCCTCAAGTGCTGGTGGAATAATGAAACCACCCATTCTACAATTTTGGGAGGCAGTCCACATTTGTACACATTGTTATAAATGAATGGGAAAGGACAATGCTCATAGTGATTGAAGAACTTCTGAAAGAACTGAAGATTTGGATTTATGTCTGGGAGTGTTGTGCGGCAGAAATGGGCAGAATGTAGATCTAGATCTTTGCAAGTTAGGTAGATCTTTGAAAGATGGGAAAGATTTATGACCAAGAATGGTTCAACAGTGTACGTCACAATGTAGTTTGTTCAATTTTGGTTTAGCATGTTGTGTGTACCCAGCATGATGTGAAAACCAGTTTATGGCTGATAATATAACAAATCATTATGGATTAATAAAAAACATGATTTATCATGATGTGAAATCTCAGCTATCTTGAATTGTTAAGTATATTCTTAGGCTCTGTTCAATTCTAATATTTAGAGCAAATTTATATTTCTCATTATATCAGTCAGCACAATTCTATGCTGAGAGTTTTGTTCAGGTTTATGCATGTTCAGGACAGGTAAGGACATAAACATATTTTTCCCTTCCCAGTGTTTCCCCAAAAGTGGAGAATCTACATTTTTTTTCAGAATCAGTCAAATACCAATCCATTGGTTGCAACACAAATTGACACAATGGCTTCAGACACTGAGGCCTGAGTCTGATGTTATGGGATTAGAGAGTGGGCTTTCCTTCATAAAGTGGAACTAGAACTCCAAGTCTCCTGGTTTCTAGCCTACTGCCCTAACCGGTAGGCCAAACTGACTCTCACAGATACATAAACATATCTTTTTCATATCTCCTTTAGATAATTGTAATAGTTAAATACATTATTTTCTGTAGAAATAGAGTTAGAAAAACATTAAACATGATAGAAAAACATTAAATATAATACACTAATCAGCAGAATACCATAAAGTAAAACAATAAAATAACTCTCAGAATCAGGGATGTATCAGCCATCTTATTTTGTATATATGTCATTGCACACTTATTGAAAAGGAAACGCGGCTTCCATTTTACAGTTGTGCCTGCCACCTTGACTTTTTTGACTCCCTTAGGCATCCTTGTTCAAACTGTCTGGATTGGGTTCATAATATATATATAATATAATATATATTAAGCAGTGATGGATTGTCCCTAGTCCCCGGTTCGCAAGAACAGGTAGTAAAATTGGCGGGAGGCTCCACCAACTGACCCAGACGTCATCAGAAGTGATCTGTGCATGTGAAGTAAAGGTAAGTAGAACCCACCCCTGATATTAAGTCACAATGTGGCTTGTCTGAGTTTGACTTAGTCTATTGCCATTCTTAAACCATGGTTTGCACTATTGAGCAAACCTAGCCAATCATGATTTATTCATAAAGTATGTTTAAACAAACCATGATCATTCAATATATGGGCTTGCTTTTTGAGGGAAAAAGCAGAGATGGCCACTTACAAACCTTAACAATGAAGCATGTTTCTGAACTTCAAGGGAAAGACTGCTGTCTATTTTGAGGATTATTGTTTATAGGTTTTTTTATGGTTGAAGATGGGGGGAAGCACTCAGAAGTGCTTTCCCTAAGGTCCCTCATAGATCTTAAAGCGATTACACACAACCTGGGAAATGCAAAAATCTTACAGGAAGTTAATTTCACAAACAAATAGTCCCACCCTGTTCTTGATTGAGTTCCTGCTGTCATTTTCTGCTGTTTAATAATAACATGATTGAAAAACACTTCATAATTATGTAAATATTCTTCTCATGTTAGTATCATGTGATCAAGAAACAAGTCAATTAACAAACAGCACAGAAAGGTAGTTTAGAGGCAGTGGTGAAATCCAAATTTTTTTACTACCAGTTCTGTGGGAGTGGCTTGGTGGGCATGGTTTGGTGGGCATGTCAGGGGAAGGATACTGCAAAATCTCCATTCCCACCTCACTCCAGGGGAAGGATACTGCAAAATCCCCATTCTCTCCCCACTCCTGGGGGAAGGATATTGCAAAATCTCCATTCCCACCCCATTCTGGGACCAGCCAGAGGTGATATTTGCTGGTTCTCCAAACTGCTCAAAATTTCCACTATCAGTTCTTCAAAACCTGTCAGAACCTGCTGGATTTCACCACTGTTTAAAGGGCACATAAGCCTTTTATTAATCTGTACATTACTAGCTGATTCTATCTGAAATTGTATGGAGCTTGTTAAAAACTGACCACTCAAGATTAATTAATCATTAGTTACCTTTTACGTAAAGGAGATATGATTGCTGACAGTACTGGCAATGAGTAGGCAGCCCAGTAAAACAGCTGAGAGATCTTAAGGAACTCTAATGTGAACATGTTGATCTTTGAATAAAAATATGCATGTTATCTGTAGAACTGGCCTCCACATTGAAGAATTGGAAAATAGCCAATGTAATACAATATTTCAAAAAAGACAAAGGAAGTTCCAGGAAACCTAAGGTAGGTAAATAGGAGGTAAATATTATTAGGTACAAAATTATGAGTTATATAATGGGAGAGGCATTAACAAAATAGATACTTTCTGCAAAGATCAAAGTTCTCTGAGTGTGCCGTTGGCATACTTATGAGAGGTATTTTTTGCATGTTCTTTAATCAAAATAAGTGGTGAAATCCATTTTTTTTACTACCGGTTTTGTGGGTGTGGCTTGGTGGGCGTGGCTTGATAGGCGTGGCAGGGGAAGGATACTGCAAAATCTCCATTCCCACCCCACTCCAGGGGAAGGATACTGCAAAATCTCCATTTCCACTCCATTCCAAGGGAAAGATATTGCAAAATCTCCATTCCCACCCCACTCTGGGGTCAGCCAGAGGTGGTATTTGCCGATTCTCTGAACTACTCAAAATTTCCGCTACTAGTTCTCTGAACTGCTCAAAATTTCTGCTACCGGTTCTCCAGAACCTTATCAGAACCTGCTGGATTTCACCCCTGATCAAAATGTATATCAAAATAAACTAAGAAAACTTAGTAGACATAGAATAAGAGCTAAAGAAGATGCATCTTTTAATAACACATGTAAGAAGTGGGTCCCCTCCAAACTCACTCTTGCAATAAAAATACCTAAAATAAAATCCTTACAATGGACAGATCCAGATGATAGATGTCACAAATACCTTTTAAAACTGGCTTTTTAAAATGTGTATACAAATGGTCTAAGTTAATAATTATGTTAAAGGCACCAGAGTATTTAAAATGGTTAAACAAAAGTGGAGTATGCAGAACTTCAGAATATTTACAAGTAGGGGAAAGTAACAAAATGTTACTTTAAAATAAGTTTTTTGTGGGAAAAATGTTATAATAGCACATATATGCACCATATTATGGCAGTTGTCTTTGTGTCATTCTGGGATTTGTGCATTGTGAAAATAATATTACCATCTAGACCAGGGTTGGCAAACTCCTGGCCCGCGGGTCAGATGCGTCATGCGCTGGCCATGACCACACCCAGTTTAGTGAAGGGAAAAAAAGTCCCGACACCTCACATGACACTGCCATGACAATGTGAATTTGACACCCTTGATCTAGATGTTCATTGGGGAAGAAATAAAACCATCCTTTCCACAATATTTTTATCTAAATCAATGGTGCAATTATCTGTAAATATCAGAATCATGCAAGCTAAGGTATTCCTTGTGATACTCTGAGGCCAGTCAGGTTTTCTTTGCATTACTGTTAATAGTTATGTATCTATTTATTTTATTACTATTATACATCAGTGAGATTTCTGTTGAGTGAATTAAGTTTTATTCACACACCAGCATCTCTTTTCCATTTCATGTTCTTTTTGATCCATCACATGCCATCAAGTTGGTGTTGACTCTTAGCAAACAGAGAGATTTCTTCCATGACAATTTCTCTCTAATCTGGTATTTGCATAATATGCCCAAAGTAGAATAATTTTATTGTGGCCATTTGTGACTTGAGTGAAAGTGCTGGGTTGATTTGTTTGATAATCCATTGGCTTGTTTTCTGGGCTGTCCAAGGTATTAACAGGAGTCTCCTTCAACACCAAAGTTCAAATATTCTTCCTGTCCTGCTTCTTCATACTCCAACTTTCACTTCTATAGAATGCCTCAGAGAAGACCATGGCCTGACATATAGACACAACATGGCATCTGAGACCCTCTGTGAGGGAGCGAGGCAGTTTTAAAATTTGATAAATAAACACATAAATGTCTTTTCCAAGGTCTTTGTGGCTTCTCTGCCAAGTGCTCGTCTCTAATGCATTTCTTGATTGCTTGCTCCTTCAGTGCCGCTTAAATTTGTTGTACAGTACCAGTTCTTTTCTCACTTCATGAACATTTTCCATCTCTTTGGAACAAATCATGAGCAAATTTGGAGGATACTTTCTGTTGCTAGAAACCTTCATTAGCAGACAATGCTACAAATCCAGAGTTATTAATTTAATTACAGTGAAAGATTACAATTGAAAAGAAGCCTAAATATTACATTCCATCTTACTTTTATAGGTTGATCTTAACTGTCTCTTGAGAAGTAGATGATTTGGAATGAGCTGTAATGTTTAGAAAAATAAATACAATTACATCACAATCAGCATTATGATCAGCAATAAAACCAGAAGGGTCCTACCGCATTTGTCTCAATAAATTGCAAATTGCCTTACATAAGAGTGCTGTGCCAATATAAAAATAGATCAAAAATAGATCAAATTAAAAATAGATCAAATGCAAATAAATCCGTTAACAAGAAAAGGCAAGATAAATTTCTCTGGGAAATTACCCAGACATAGAAATTGTGCAATACATAATATTTTAAAACGGTAGACTGTCATGGGTCTCTGTCTGTGTGTGTAGTGTGTGCGCACGTGTGTAGCATGTAATAGTTAGTAGGGACTTCCCTGGTTCAGCACTACCTAAATTTATTTGGCTTGCTCAGAATTTCTGACAGGAAGATGTCAGGTTGAAGAAGGCCAATAGGTGGTGTTATTCTTCAAGGCTATGATTATAAGGTGCAAGGAAAACCAACAATAAAATAAAAATTGATTTTTGTATCAGTTGCCAAGCATCTGAATTTTGATCAAATGATCATGGGGATGCTACAAAGGTCGTAAGTGTGAAAAATGGTCATAAGTCACTTTCAGTGTTGTTTTAACTTAGATGCGATCACTAAATGAACTGTTGTATGTGTACAACATATGCCAGTTTTTAGCTGATGTTGGTCTTTGCATGTATGAAATTCTTCTTAAGGCGTTGTAATGTATTTGTGCAGTATATGTGTGGATTCAAGCACTGAAAAAGTGTCATTAAAAGAAAAATTCATAATATACCTGACATACTTTTTTCTAGTTTGCTTATTACTAGGAATCCCTATGTTACACTTATACTGGTGCACTGATTTAAATGAAGAAATATGTTTCCCCTCCTTCTATTATAAGTCCCCCCAAAAGCTGAAGAAATATTCAAAAACATTTTGTTTCTGACTTAGTAATTTGTTTTGGGACAGATCTAATTACATACAATTGAGTATTCATTTCACGCAGTCTTACTCTTAAGCACTTAAAATATCTGTCATAATTCCAAACGGGAACAGGAAGTGAATTACCTTTAAAAGCTGCCTGAAGCAGTTAAAGCAAAGATGAACTGTCGGCATCAAGCTATAATAGATGTGAAACATACGGGAAGCCAAAATTAATGACTGATGTGGCATTACTGTTTTCTCTTCCAAACCTAACTGGAGATATTGTTACAAGATGATGGGGTGGAATTTCTCAAAGCATTTAGAAAGAGGCTCATCTAGGAACTGAGAACTATATATTCAGAGTATGAAGTATAATACCATACAAAGTAATATGCTATATTCAGATTATTGAAGACTATAGTTTAATTCTTTGCATAGTGTATATAATTCCATGCAGAGATTTGAGGAAGAGTCTTACAATAAATGTCTCATTTATTTTGAGCCCTGGAAGCTCTGTTTGACCACATTTAACACTATTTGTTATATTAAAAAGGATCAAGCCAAACAACTCCATATAAATAGAATCAGAATATATGTTTTATTTTGATTACAAATTAATAAGTCTATCCTTTGATCTTCTTTCTAAGTACGTAGTATGTATGTACTTACTTCAGTACATACATAGTATGTATGTACTGGAGTAAGTACTGGAACACAACAAGAGTGAAGTGCAAAGAGAAAGTGAGTACCTTTTATATCAGGTGGGAGGGGAAAATGGAACATGTAGTTCAAATAAAACATGTTATATTGGTGATGTTTATTCCAGATTAAAACACTCTGGTATTTCATCTCAACACTGTTGTTGTTTTCTAGGCTTGTGGCTACATTTCTGTCCCTATCTCAGTGGTGGGTTGCCCCTGGTTTGGACCGGTTCATAGTAAAACCGGAGGGAGGCTCTGCCCACTGACCCAGATGTCATCAGGAGTGATCTGCACATGCACGCATGCGGGCACAATGCAAACCAGTAATAAAGGTAAGTAGAACCTACCCCTGCCCTATCTAAATTTTTTTACTTGGGAAAAATAGCAATAGACTTATATACCACTTCACAGTGCTTTACAGCCCTGTTTAAAAAGTTTACAGAGTCAGAACATTGCCCCCAACAATCTGGGATCCACATTGACCTCGGAAGTATGGAAGGCCGAGTCAACCTTGAGCCTGGTGAGAATTGAACTTGTAAAGTTAATATTCTCCATTCTTGGACCTCCAAGGTCCCTTCCAACTCTTCTCTTCTCTTCTCTTCTCTTCTCTTCTCTTCTCTTCTCTTCTCTTCTCTTCTCTTCTCTTCTCTTCTCTTCTCTTCTCTTCTCTTCTCTTCTCTTCTCTTCTCCTCTCCTCTCCTCTCCTCTCCTCTCCTCTCCTCTCCTCTCCTCTCCTCTCCTCTATTCTATTCTATTCTATTCTATTCTATTCTATTCTATTCTATTCTATTCTATTCTATTCTATTCTATTCTATTCTATTCTATTCTATTCTATTCTATTCTATGGAATGAAATGGTACCCAAGTCTGGTCTGTTGCTTTACAGACTCCAACTTGCCATTTTTTGGAATTAAAAGACTTCTAAAAAAACCAGGTGAGGGAAGGAAAGTAGCTAGTGCTAAAAAAAACAAAAACAAAAAACAAACAGATCCACTGGCATTTTTGGATTCCAGTCCTAGAGTGTTGAGATGATTGGTTTTTATTCCTGGTCTGGTTAAACACAGAATGTTCAAATTTCATGATAAGCAACGTCAGAAACTGGATAATATTAAAATAGATAGAATTCCAAGATATGTGATGGACACCAAGAGGCGGTGAGGAAGAGAGAAACTTTATAAACCAGGAAAAATCTCAAAACAAAATGACTGAACCTCTGAACAGAACCTGAGTTTCTCTGTTTTTGTAGGAAACATTCTGATTTTATAAGCTAGTAACATTTTCTCTTAGCAATGACAAGCATTAAACACATGATGGCAGCATTCACTTGAATTCGATAATTTTTCATAACACAGAGGCAAGATAGTAATAATAACAGCAATTCTTTTAAAATGGGAGTTTATTCTATAGGTGTTTTCAATTCTTAAAAAATATATTTTAAAAAAGAAATGCAACATTAAAAAAGGTGAGCTCTACATTAACAGTGAAATATTCGATATCTTTCAAAACCTAAGACAGCAAGACTTAGATAATGTTAATGTAATCTTACAATAAAGTAGAATTAGTTTATTTGGGCACGCTTCCTATTTTGACTACCATACAAGGCTGGCAAAACTCTGATATAAAAAGAAAGATTTTCAATTCCTTCTTGAATGCCAAGAATAAATAGAGCCCAAATGCATCTCTTAAGAGCATATACCCATAATGTAGGGACAACCACGGAGACAGCTCCTCTACTTCATAACCCTTTTACTTTTTACAGACATTTTATCTTAAGTAGACCTTATCTAGATGACAATGTGATTACCAATGTAACCCAATGTCATGGGTCATTTGACAGCATCTCCAGCTCAATCTGCTGATAATGCTCCAGCTCAAATCAACAGGTGAACTTTACCGGAAGGTTGATATAGATGTTAAAAATTGGGAGGACGGGGGGAATTCTGCTCAGTGATACTCTGTATTGGACCACTGTTTCTTTCCAATGACTAATGATTGGAATTCTCTGCTCAGGTTCAGGAGGAGAACTATCTCCAAGTGCTCAGGCAGCCTGGAAGTTTGTCTTGGTTCACAACATCACATTTTATAAATTTCACTGTTATTTTTTTTTCCAAATCCAAGATAAAAAAAAAGGTTTGTTTTTTTTGTCTGCTTTCTGAAAATTTAGCCCCCTCTAGTGCCCAATTTCTATAGAGTCTCAGATTTCTTTTTTTATATATTCAAATTTCAACCAAACATCTCTTTCCTGGTAGGTTAAATAATTTAGTATTACATGCAGATATTATTTTATTTATCTTATGATTTCAAAAGTCTTGGCAACAGTTATTTAAATAATCTTAACAAATGTTCCAATGTTCCAAAATCTTCTGGTCCTTTGATCCATTTAAAACTTTCTTGACTAAAATTCTTACTTAGTTTTTGGCCTTTTAAAATATTTTTTTAGTTCTTAAACTTTTAGTTAATTTTTCCTCTATTTAGGGATGTAGCTTTACTTACCAGATAGTTTTTAAAAACTTGTTGCTTGGCAGACCTCCTTTAACTTTGAAATAATTGTAAATCTAAAACATTTTACAGAGTGAGGCTAATAAGTCCAATCTCCTTAAAGGCTCTGCCATGGTTGAGAGCTTTCCTTGTCACCCAGTTTTCAGACCTTACGTTGAACCTGTCCTACAGTCTCTGCATGAAGACAAATGGTTTGGAGTACAAGTGGGCAATATCTTATCCTTATCTGGAAAAGTTCCATCAGACTAGGCTTATTGCCAGTTCTTTGATCTTTGTTGATAATGTTAATTCTCCTGTTGGGAAGATGTCCTATCTCACCATTGCCTCACCTGGAAGCTCCATTTCTCCACCACTTTACCATCTGCAATTATTGTGACAAGAAGTTCTCACGTGATGACATGTGAGAGGTGAAGCTTGAACCAGGTCAGTTTATTACCAAACAAGAGACTGTGGACACAGTCCACTTTTGTTCTGCACTGCACAGGCAAGATAAAGAAGCACAAGAACCAGAATCTTGATAGTACTATAAATTGGACTTGTATTTAATGCAAAATCAGCAGAATTGCATTTCATGTAAGTGGAATTCTTTTTAAATGGCTTCATTAACTTTGATTACTTATCAGACTTTTGGTATCCCGGAAAATTTATTCTTATAGTGTCTTGCCTAGCTGGCAAGAGATGACTGACACTTCAACATGATGAAAGTTTTGAGCATGGCTGAATCAAGATAGTGAGTTGGCCTCTGATATTTATGTGGCTCCCACCCTGATATCATTCTGGGAAGCCTTGATGATCTGGATGTACTCCCAGGACTTGGGTTAGGACTCCATTAGATATGTTTGGGTGTGGGTGCTGTTAGTCAGATTCACCATCTGTTCTTTTTATTTCTTTCTCTTCTTCCTTTGTTTTTGTTCTTTGAATTCTTGTATTTTATTTGGTTTTATTAGTGACCACCCAAAGTCACTTTGGAGTCAAGCAGTATCTAAATTGAATAAATAAAGGGTCTTTTCAAATAGGGTGCACATTCACTGCTTTAAGGCAAAGGCTTCTTGCCATTCCTCAAATAACCAAGAATTAACCAGTTCTTAAATTTCTTAAATTCTGCCAAACATACAAGGATCCATTGAAGTATTGATCCAACACACCAATGGCAAAATTCATTCCTCAGAACACCCACAGCTTCCACAAACTACAAGCAAACCCTGGAAACATTGCAAAGAGTTGATTCCTTTGCTTCATGGGGCTCTGTCCAATTGGCATTTACTTCTGAAAAAATGTGCAGAATTTTATGTGCAAAGAAACCCACGAAAACATCTGGGCAGACTGCAAGCATCTTATTCCATTCATTCTTCTTCCAACAGGTCCAGAGAATCCAAATGGGATGGTTGAAGGGAATCTATGGATACAGCAAGAGTGGAAAAGTACATTCTTCACCATTTTATTGCCAATGTGAGGAGCTAAATCTTGGCAGGCACCAGTATTAAGTCATATTCAAATTCCAGTTTAATTGTTTATCTATTTTGGTTTTAAGAATTTGTACCTTTGAAGATTTAAGAGTACAAGACATAAACTATTTAGTTTTCAACAAAGTTTTTTATTGAAAAGAAGGACCACGGGTGACACAATAGCGATGGTCTAATAATTGAGGGGCTGCCACCAAGAAGAGGGAATCAACTATTCTCCAAAACACCTGAAGGCAGGGCAAGAAGCAATGGATGAAAACTAATCAAGGAGAGACCTAACCTAAGTAGAAATTTTGTGACAATTAGAACAATCCACTAGTGGAATGGCTTACCTTCAGAAGTTGAGAGTGCTCTGTCACTGGAGGTTTTTAAGGACAACCATTTGTCTGAACTTCTATAGAGTCTCCTGCTTGAGTAACAGGTTAGACTAGAAGATCTCCAATGTCCCTTCCAATTTTGTTATTCTGTTATTCTTTCAGACTCAAAAGATCAAGTGCAAAATTCCAATTAAACTGATTTATTGCTAAACTCCCTATGTACAGGAATCTTCTCAATTAATGGTTAGCACCTGCTTGGAGTTAGATAACGGCCCATGAAATTCAAGGGAGGTTGGATTTAATCTGTTTGTGGGTACTTAGTGGTTCTAGGCTAATCCTACTTTTAACTTTGCTCCCAGGTTCCACCACTCCTTCCCACACAATTTCCAAATAGATATTAGCCTTACCTGTGGTTACAAATATATTTATTTCTCACATTATCTCCTAACATTTTGAAAACAGATGCACACACATTTATAAGAACTGCTAACCTATAAAGACTAAATAAACACAAACTATTTGACTATCTAAAAAATACATAAAGTAATATATTGCTGGGCGTACATACGTTAAGGATCTTAATCTTTGAAAGGCAAATATAGTTATCAGCAGAAATCAGGCTGACCATGTTCTGTAATTACAGTAAGAGTTTTATTTAAATGTTTAGTTTTAAGCATATTTGTTTCAATGAACAATGTGCCAGAAGTAAGTTGGCTGTATAGAGAGGAAAGATAAAAATGTGTAATCGAGTATGAATAATGAAAAATACACACTCAGGGTGGAATTGCTACTCTTTGTTGCACAAAAGTCTCTGTTGCTCACATATTTAAGCTGGAAGAAGGGAGGGAAGAAGAAAGCTATCACACCAGCAGGATCCTATCCAAAGAACCAGTTAAGGAAGAGAGTAGAAAATGAGATTTAAAAAGGTAAAGAGGACATTTCCCAGTTTCCAATGCTGGGGAAATAATGGAAATTGATTTGATGACTGCTCTCAATTGGAGTGAATGTAAAACAAAAAGGCATCTTTTTGCATAAGTGCAGAACTTTAAAGCAAAGACTCAAGGGTCCTCTCTCTATTAAGAACCAGATTAACATCATATTTTAAAGCAAGGTAATAATAAATCCCTGAAGATAGCAGAATAGAAGAGAAAGGACTGGAGTAAAATCACAAAACACAAAGCTCTGGAAATAGAAGTGAAATGACTGTGGCAAAAGAAAGGAAAGATAGTATTGATAGTAATCAGGACCATGGGTACAATCTCAGAATAACTGGAGCATCATTTGAGCACCATTGGCATTGGCAAAATCACATCAGTCAATTGCAAAAGGTTGTTTTACTTAGAACAGCTACATCCCATGACGATATCTTTAATGCCATCAAACAGCATCTGCCTATCCTACGTCCTTGGGAAGGACTCGATAGGTAGATAAAAATGCATAATAATGATGATGATGATGATGATGATGATGGTGATGGAAGGATGAAAGCAGCCTCCCTAGGCTCCTCGAATTTCCCAAATTTCCAGTAGGCTTGTTTTCACTCTCCCCGAGCCTCCGCACGTGCCTTGCATTTACCTGCATCCAAAATGGGTTGCACGGGGACTCCTGGGAGGGAAGGGGTGGGGTGGAAGAGGCCAGCCAGGAGTGGGATTTGGCGGTTCTCCGAACTGCACAGAATCTTAGCTAGAGGTTCTCCCAAACCCCCAGCAGCCCATCCCTAGTTAGAGGGGAGTCAATCTGAGTCTTTGTCTAATATTTTCCTCCCACTATGTACTCCACTCCAATTTAATGCATGCTTCTTCTGCACTTAATGCATACTTCTTTTTCTCCAAAGGCTTGTGGATGCCTTATCTAAGACATGTCTTTGTAAGCTGCCTGGAATCACTGAAAATGAGCTGGATGGCCATATAAATTTTCTATAACAAACAAACAAATAAATAAATCTCCATAGGTACCTATCATTAAATCCAGAGTTTAAAGATATCAAATCAAATAACACTCTCTTGGATTCTTGTTCATTCCTTTCTTCATTAATGTCTTCTTTAAGACCATTCTTCAAGAAGTTGGAATGGTAATGAAATGGGAGGAAACAATTGCTTAGTACACAAATGATCTAGCGAGCTCTGAATCTCCAAGTTAAACCTCGGGAGAAATAATGAATTCAGGTGTAAAAATATATCATTTAAAAATGCCTGAGAGCTTTAATGCAGGAGTAACAGGGGAGGGGTTAGTGCCAATAATATGAAAATGGCAGATGCAACCAGGGGGTTGAAGCCAGTGGTGGAATTCAGCCAGTTCGGGCCAGTTCGAGTGAACCAGTTGTTAAATTACTTGCTGGCCTTGCCCCTCCCCACCCTGCCCCTTCCAGGAGTCTCCAGGAATCCTGTTTTGGCTCCTAGGTAAGTGCTGGGTGGCCTACAGGGCAGGAGGGGTGCAGTGTGGGCTCCCCGTGGCCTGTTTTTGCTCCCAGGGGTGTGTGCAGGAGGCCAAGTGCTGCCTGTCACATCCCCTGGCCATGCCCACCATGGGCATGCCCACCCAACCAGTCATTAGAGCAGAGAACCGGTTGTTAAATTATTTGAATCCCACTACTGGTTGAAGCCATGTCCTTATTTTTACATCTATACACACTTGGGTTTTAAATTTCTTGGATCCCCCTCATAGGCCCTGCCTTAGTATAATATTCATTACTATTTCTATAATAAATATAATGATAAGCAAGGGAATTGTGCAGGTCCTTTTGCAAGCAATGACCAATTTAAGGAGTCTGAAGGTGCTTCCAACTGAGGCTTTTGTGACAGACATTCCCTGCCTTATTTAAAGAATTTTATGTGGATTTATCCAGCAGCATTACTTGATCTGTAATTCACCCATCTTTTCCCACTCCTGGCACCATTTTAATTTCCAAAGAAAAGATGCTAAGAGGACAAAAAAAGAGAAATGGTTGCACAATGGTTTTTAATTTTTAGCACTATAATCCCGCTGTCTGGAAGCAACCTTAATAATTTGGATGAAATTGTTGCAGACACAGCACAATGGAAAAACAAGTCCTTCTGGGACATGGAATGAAGAATCTGGAACAAATTCATTTTATGAAAGACATGGCTCAAAAATACCTTTAACCAAGACCCAGAAGATCCAAAACTTCCCATCTGCCCTCAATCTGTTTGTGTAATACCCCTAAATTTGTCATTATCTCTGCCAGAGCACACAGACAGAATCCACAATAAGGAGCTTTGAAAGGGTGGGCTTCCTCTCGCTTTGAATCTGTCAAGAGACAGGACGGAGCAGCTCAACCCTAATTTTCCAGTCAGGCAGGATTGGGGCATTAAGCCTTTTACAATCTAATTTTTTTTTAAAAATTGTGGAATACTTTAAAAGTTTCTTGCTTGATCTTTGGAGCGGTAGGACAAAATTAGGAATTTCAAATAAATTAAGATAGGTGATAATAGGTATTCTATAATGACCAGAATCAAAACAGGACAGATTGCTGGAACCTTTAATAGATGTGCAGTGATGCAGCTCAGTTATTTTAGACACTGGTCTTACAACTTACTTCTGTATATAATTTCAGCTGTGAAGCAGATAATTGACATTTTTCTTTTCTCTTGGTCACTGTGGTTGAACGCAAGTCTTTCCTTGAATGGATAGACACCAGATTTTCTTTCTTAGAAGTATAAAATTGTGAGGATTCATGGTCACATATAGCATGATTTGGTGTTCTTTTTGGAATTATATTTTAATGCATATACTGTGAATAGTTTTACAGGAATTAAAGATTTGATTTCCCTAAAATCTAACATGTTAAAGATGTTGATCTGATGTTCAACCATACACTAAAGCTTTGGAATCTGACTGTTTAATAGATCATATGGTTGTATTAAGCCTGGAGGGGAGATTGGGTTAAAACAATTATACCGAGGAACTGAAAAATTGTTTATTCCAGATGTAATGAATGGCTTTTGGAAATGTGTGATTTATCCCTCTTGGAAAAGTCAGTGTTTTCTACAAAGCAAAGAATGAAGCAATATGTACTACTTTGGCAGAGTTTGGGGGGATATTTTACAATAATATTTTGTTGCAAATTACACCATAGTACTCCATAGTATTTATTAATAAACTAACAACTATTGATAATTTTAATATATAAAGTCATTTTTTCTTTTGGTATTCCTGTTTTGTTTTTCCTGTTTCAGTATTAGTTTAAGAATTGTTTTATTTAACTGTATTAAAAAAAAAATTAGTAGGGGTGAAATCCAGGATATTCTGACAGGTTTTGGAGAACCAGTAGTGGAAATTTTGAGTAGTTCGGAGAACTGGCAAATACCACCTCTGGCTGGCCCCAGAGTGGGGTGGGAACGGAGATTTTGCAGTATCCTTCCCCTGCCATGCTCACCAAGCCATACCCACCAAGCCACACCATGCCCACTAAGCCACGCCCATAAAACCATTAGGAAAAAAAATTGGATTTCACCACTGCTATTTATTTTGTGGTGTATTCAGAAGAGGCTCCTCCTCTTCTTCCTTTTCACTTACGGGAGCTTCTGGAAGTTCTGAAGGCCCTGGCTGAATCTCCCCCTCTGACACCAAATCTTCTCCAGCCTCCTCATTGTCTGACTCGGGTGCCAGCTGCACAGGTTGCTGGCGAATCACCACACCAGCCTCCTCGCTGTTGGAATCAGCTACCAGCTGCATAGGCCACTGGCGGGCCACAACAGATTCGTCACCCACAGCCCACTCCAGCTCTTCAAAGGGAAAAACATCATGATATGTCACGTGATGGCAATGTGATGTCGCAAGTTTGACACTCATGCTTTAGTCTACCCCCATGCTCAAGCAGGAGACCCTATACCATTCCAGACAAGTGGCTGTCCAGTCTCTTCTTAAAAGCCTCCAGTGATAGACACCCACAACTTCTGAAGGCAAGCCATTCCACCGGTTAATTGTTCTCACTATTAGGAAACTTCTCCTTATTTCTAGATCGCTTCTCTTTTTGATTAGTTTCCATTGTTTCTTGTCTTGCCTTCTGGTGCTTTGGAAAATAGATTGACACCCTCCCCCCCTTCTTCTTTGTGACAGCTCCTCAAATATTGGAACACTGCTATCATGTCATCCCCTACAGGGCTGTCTTAATGCCTGATACGCACTTGCCCATGGGCCCCACAAGCATAAGGACCCCATACTAATCTCTGTGTGTTAACCCTTCAGTGTACCTTGTATCATATAAATACAGCAACATATTTATTACATTTTACTACATTTTTAAAAGTAATACTAATATGCAAATATATGTTTAACTTTATCAAGCATTTACATTTTTATTCCTGTGAGTAGTTGTCATAGGGGCCCCAGCACACTGCTTTGCCCGGGGCCCATAATGCTGTTAAGACGGCCCTGACCCCCTAGTCCTTCTTTTGACTAAACAAATCCAATTCCTGCAACTGTTCTTCACGTTTAACCTCCATTCATCTAATCATTGTAAAGCTACCCTATAGAAATTGTAGCATTTTAACAGTAATGATTTGAAACAGCTCATCTGATATATGAATTTGCAGCTCTATGTCCCTTAGAGAAAAACAGCTATTTAATAAACTTTATGTAATAAGAGGTAATAAAAGCCGAAATCAGTTGAGAATTAAACTCAAAAGAGCTAGAAAACCTGCAAATGCAGCGTCTTTTGAGCAAATGTAGGAAATCTGCTGCTGTAGCATATTTCACACTGAAGATATTCAGAATAAATATGTCACTGCCAATCTTCAGTTAAATGCTTTGGTTCAGTAGTCAATGGAAGTTGAAAAAGGCAAAACAGACCCAACATTCTCCTTCCAGTTCTCATCATTGTCTTCATCCAAAGCCTCCATTACGTATTAATACTGAGTTGTAACAGTTTAAACTTTTTTAAAGGTTAAATACAAACCTCAATGCAGGAACCAGGTTATTAGCAAAGTAAGCCATAATTTAAAATTTGAATGATAAGCTTTTACTGTACTATAATAATAAAGGACAATTCTGAAGCAAATCAAGAGACCCAGCAGCTTCTATTTAACCAAATGTTTGAGTAAACATATATATTACACTGATATCAAATATTTAGCAACTTGAATAGCAATTGTATCTGAATATGAAGATGGAAGGAAATGCCTCCTCTAAGGTTGCCATAGAACAAATCCTTGGAATAAGTCATTCTCCCATCCGATTGAAATTGATTGGGCAGGTACATAAAGTAGCATTTTGTAGTGAAGGTTGCATCTGGTCTGAAGCTTCTCTGATGGAAGATCAGAGGAACATGGAAGAAGGCAATTTTGGCATCCCTCCATAGAGGGGTAGAAAGCAGGGTAGAAAATCAGAGAGCTGAAGAAAAAAATCAACAAAAATGACCATATTTGCTATATGATGATGGAAGCTTTTGCTAGATTCTGCACCTTGTTTAGCTTAGGAAGGATGTGGATTACATTAAACTCTAGTTGCAGACAAACCTATGATTTGAGATATGAATAAAAAACGTTGTTGTTGCTTCACAGAAACCATCTCTTTAACTATGATCCCAACTATTTCCATTATTACCCAACTATTCACATCTAAGAATATTTCCATGCCTTTTAATGATGTTGAGAATTTCAGTAACTACTTTCATGAAGCTCGGTGACCTCATTATTTTGATCAGCTGGGTGTTCGGCGGCATAACTTCACATCCCATAAATGATTAATTTATTGCTGAATGTTTCAAGGGAGCACAGAGGAATATTTCAGTGAGATAAAGAGATCAGCTGGAACATTATGAGCACTTGTCTAATAGGAGCTTATTGGACTCTAGCCTTGTACCTTTTAACAAAAGAGCTATGACTAAACTATGTTGCCAATATTTGAAGAATTATGAAACCAACATTGAAGGCAATTATGACACTGATGTTTACTCCATGGTCGCTTCTTCCTTCTAAATTATGCACAGTGAAAAATTAGATGTTTAGTTGTGTGTAAGTATATTAATTTCCACTGGCTTTACTGGAATTGAATCCATCACAGAAAAAGCTGCTTGTATATGATGTATTTCCTCTACATCGCTTTTCACAATAAAAAGATTTGTGTATGTGCATTTCTTCGCTTACATTGTGCAGGGCATGATTGTTTTATGCAATTATCTGTTCTACTTTATCCCCAATTTTTCTCAAATGACAATAAAAAGTGATACTTACCATTATTTCTATCACTCAAAAGTATATGATAAGGTAATGAAAATACAAACCAAGTAAAATGAATAAAATGAAAAAGAGCTAAGCGTTGGTGTGAATGAAATTTAAATTGAGACAAAACCTATGGTACTGATACATTAAATGAATATTTTCAAGTGATGGTGTTCAGTAGTATGTTCAAAGGAGACACAAATGAATTTATCACAGCAGGAATTCCACTTTCCAATCAGTAAAATAGCAAAATGACCTCTTGTTTCTACTTACAACTCTATTGAGTTGTGTGCAAAGAGCATGGATTTCTCTGTGATTCTTTATTTGGCAATTTTAATTTCATTTGGTCTTCACAGAATCAGTGTGTCTCCTACTGATCTTTACTTTATAGGTGAAGCTAATAACAAGAATGAAATTGTGGATCCAGGTGTTAGTCAAATAAGAGTTGTGCTGAGGGCAGGATGTTCTTCAGAGGTGTTAAACTGGCAGCCCGAGGGCTGGATGCGTCACGCACAGGCCATGCCTACCCCAGCTCCGCAAATAGGAAAAAGTGTCATGAAACGTCATGTGATGGCAACGTGACACTGTGAGTTTGACACCCGTGCTCTAACTGGAAGGCTTCACTTTATTGTAAACAAACCTTCACATTAACTTGCTTCTTCGTTTTGCCTGTTGCTAATAGATATGGGGAAGGATGGGGATGATGCTTTCATCCTTCTCCCATCAATCAGTGGCTTTCTTGCACCTTTTACTCCTTTCTTTTTTTCCCCCTTTCTCTAAATTTGCATTAGATGTTACTATTATAATAAAAATACTTAATAATACAAACAAAAAATGTATGCAGTGTTTGGAATGAATGTGATTAGGATTGTCAATGGGAGTAGGGGTGGCATATAAATCTTATTATTGGTCATCCAGCCAGCCAGATTTAGACTGGATTTGGTATTTTTTTAATCTCAAGGACCTGGGATAGGCAGTTGTTGTCTGATGATGATAAAGGCATTATCACAGATGTAAACCACAGGTGTCAAACTTGATCGCGTCACGTGACGTATCATGACATATTTTTCCTTTGCGGAACTGGGGTGGGTGTGGCCTGCATGTGATGCATTGGCTTGCGGACCGCCAATTCGACAGGCCTGTTGTAAACTGTCCTTTTGCAATTGATCGATGGTGATTTTATTAATGCTGATGCTGTAGGTGTTCCTGAGGCTGCCCAGATGTTTTGGAATTGCACTCAAGGCAGCTATTACTATTGGTACAACCTTTGTTTTCTTTTGACACAGTTATTCGATTTGCAGGTCTTTGTAATTTTGTGATTTTTCTCTGGTTTTTCTTCTTCTTCTATTCTTCTATCTCCAGGTATTATAATATCTATTATCCAGATTTTTTTCTTTCTTACTGATTAATTCAAATTCATAAATTGATAAATTTAAAAATCTTTTCCTTTTAGAATTCTAATGGGTATCATTAATGGATGGATGTGAACAAAATGGCTCATTTCAGAAAGTCATTTGGCAATCTAGGAATGAATGAGGATGGTGACTGGTTGGTGATATGTGAGTATAAAAAATTTTTTCCACCCCAAGTATATGGTTAAGTATAACTGTATTCATGTGCAGAAAAGGCAAAAGAATGAACATAATGGCATGAAGACTTAGCTGTTTATGATGAAAGTTCATGTAGTAGTATCAAGAGTTTGTTTTTCCTGCTATTTTAATATAATGGATTTTTATAGTCCATTTCTCATATTTACAAAATAATCCTGCCTGATCCCAAGCTCATTTCCTGTGTTGCCAGCTGCAACCCTCACAAATGGTGTTTTTCTCATTTATTTTTGGCTATGTTCCCTTTCCTTATCTCATGCCTTAAATTTAATTGGGTTACTATTTCTTACTCCTTTTTTGTTTCTTTGCATGTTGCTTTTACCAAAAAGAAAAACAGTGTAAGAGTTAGGTATATGTATAAACCAGGATACTTTCTATTAATGATCATTTCCAATTTTGTCCATACTTTTTTGAATAAATATTCTATTCTAATTGCACCTTAATATTAATTCTTGTTTTTAACAATATATCCTATATTGGCTGCCGTCTGCCGCCAATAGCCTCCCACCGGCCAGTAAGCTCGCACAGAGAGGGCCTCCTCCAGGTGCCGTCGGCCAGACAGTGTCGGCTGGCGACCCCCAGGGGGAGAGCTTTCTCTGTGGCGGCGCCCGCCCTCTGGAATGACCTACCCCCAGAGATACGCAGGATATCAGACCTCCGGACCTTTCATCGGGCCCTTAAAACCCATTTGTTCCATCTAGCTGGGCTGGCTTGATCCTATCCTCTGTTTTAAATTGAAATTGATTTTAAATTGGACTGTTTTAATTGTCGGCCGAAAATATTTAATATTTTAAATTGGTTTTAATTTTTGTATATCATGTTTTATTCTGGCTGTTCACCGCCCTGAGTCCGCAAGGAGAAGGGCGGTTTATAAATTGAAATAAATAAAATAAAAATAAATAAATAAAATAAATAAATAAATAAATAAATAAATAAATAAATAAATAAATAAATAAATAAATAACAATAAAATGACCAAGACCATGCCAAAGCTAATTTGACTTTTCAACTTTCAGAAGCTTATCTTTATTCCCAAAGTGGTTAAACAACTTTGCCCATTGGCACCATTCCTCTTCTGCCAAACTGGTTTTTGTTTTGTTTTTTTTAAAAATGACTAATTTAGGATTTCTCCGAATGTTAAGGTATTTAGTTAAACTGGAGGAATTAAAACATTTGTGGTAAAGGATTACTGTACAGTAAACAAAAGATTGCAATTAATGGCTTATTGCATTAGGACTAGCATTGCTGGTTTGAATTGTTATCCCACTAACCACAAATGGCTACTTTATAACCAGGCAGTTTAATATTCTTAGTATCAGTTAATTAGCAATAACATTTTCCAGAATATTTTCAGGCTCCAACTGAACAGTTAAATCAGTGGTGAAATCTGAATTGGTTTACTACTGGTTCGCTCACCACATGTGAGGTGCGCGTGCACACCAAAAGGAGGCATGCGGTAAGTAGAACAGTGCGCGTGGGGGAGGTGATCAGCTGTGGCACGCAATCTTTTTTTTTTTTTTACTTTTAAAAGCATCGCACTGCTCAGCTGGGATTGTCAGAGGCTTTTTTTTTAACCCTTTAAAAGCATTTTTCTACAACCTCTTAGAAAAAATGCTTTTAAAAATAATAAAAAAAAAAGCCTCTGATGATTGTGCAGCTCAGTACGGGCATGGGCGGGGTGGGTGGGAACGGATTTTTGCTTCTCTGAACCACCCACTGCCATCGCTACTGGATCAGGTGATCCGGTCTGAACTGGGAGCATTTCACCTCTGAGTTAAATGCTTCAAAAGTGTATAAAAGATCAGGGGTCTACATATAGCATATGCTTCTTGCTTTTAGCGGAGTGTTCTCTCACAACAAACTTTATGCTACTGAAATTTAGAGAGAAAAAGACAGAGAAGACATTTAAGAACTACAAAAAGCATTTTAATTCTTTGTAGTTTATTTGATTTTGCCTTAGCCTGTTGGGATCTCAGGATTGTTATTCATGGTATTTACTGTATGATAGATGGTATTTATGGTATTCATGGTATATGTTTGGGTAAATGAGCTCATTAAGATTGATTCAACAAATCATATATTTTCCAATATGTAAGTCAATGCTTTCCAGGGAAGCTGGGAAAGTTTGAAACTGTAAATTAAACAATCAATTTGCAGGAGGCAGGATCTTATCAGATGGGTTAGTGCATACAGTAAACAGAAGTACAGGTTTTGGGAAGAGATAGGAAGATTTTCTACAAACATGCTTACATATTGTTTAACTAGTCCTAACTCTAAAAGTTAGTCAAAGGGAGGGAAGATAAAATGAAAGAAAGGATGCTAGTTTGGGAGGGAGCAGAGAAAATGACAGAGAGACTTGGTTAGAAACATATATAAGATACTGATTTTAGACCAAGGTATCCAACAGGGGCAACTTTAAGACTTGTGGTCTTAAACTCCCAGAATTCCCCAGCCAGATATGCAGGCCATCGTTCCCCATCCCTGCCTTAGAGCTTTCCCATTAGTGGAAGAGTTGGCAGTAGACTTTGTGAGAATAATTTCTTTAGGATTAGGAAATATTTGACTGGCCAAACCTAGGATTGACTTCAGCTTTTAACTGGAGAAAGTGAATCTAGACTGACAAGGAAATGAAGGGCTTAAAAGGTAATTAAACAGAGTTGGCTAATTGTGTATGTAAAATATATCTAGAGACATTAGATTGCATCCCATGATGTTTCATTAATACTTGAAGGCTCAATGAATCACTGCCTGGATATTTTACTAATATCCAGGCATATTGGATATTTTACTAATATCCAGGCAGTGGATATTAACTTTCTGATCCTCAGCAGTTCTCTGAATTTTTCCTGGATCTTGAGAACAGCATAGAATATGCAGAGGTGGTATACAGCCAGTTCTGACAGGTTCTGGAGAACAGCAGAAATTTTGAGTAGCTCGGAGAACCGGTAAATACCACCTTGGGTTGGCCCCGCCCCGGTCTATTTGCTGCCTCCTGAGTCCCAGCTGATTGGAGTCCCAGCTGATCAGCTGGGTCTTCTTTTGCTGCCCTGCACAGGAAAACGAAGCTGGAAAGCTAGTTAGTGAGATGGCGAGGGAATGGGACTTTACAGTATCCTTCCCCTGGAGTGGAGTGGAAATGGAGATTTTGCAGTATATTCTTCCCCTGGAGTGGGGTGGAAATGGAGATTTTACAGTATCCTTCTCCTGGAGTGGGGTGGAAATGGGGATTTTACAGTATCCTTCCCCTGCCATGCCCACCAAGTCACGCCCATCAAGCCATGCCCACAGAACTGGTAGTAAAAAAAACCTGAATACCATACTGAGAATATGCCATACAATTTGCATGGGGAAGATAAAATTGGCAAGACAGTGCATCCTCTGATGGTCCATCCAAAGAATGAAATGCAACATATGCACACATACTTACAGTATTATTTACTGAATAAGTTACAGTGGAAAAGGAAAGAGTTTAGGAAGAGTATGAACTGTGAATAGGAATGATATAAAGGGCTATTCTGAAACCTGTTTGAATTTGTAAAAAGACAGGGTTAACCCTGTGGACACAATTTTGCATGTGTGAGTGTCTGTGTGAAAAAAGGGGATGAAGAAGGAATCTTAAAAATTTGGATCAGGAGGGGCGACGAAAAAACCCACGGAATTTAATAAAGTACTACTTGGAATACTGTTAGAATCAGAAATTATTATTTTTTTAAGCAAAATGTAGCCCGCTTTGACTACTTCCCCAATTTTTTAAAATATTTCAGCTTTATTAAAATAGAATTAATGAAGAATATCAAACAGACACAAGCAAGTAGACTTACCATTTTACAAAATTCAGTGATTTGGAAAGCTTGAAGAAACATTGACTGGAAAGTAAACTTGTTATTCAGGTCCTATTTGTTTGCTAGCTGTATTTAGCTTACCTTGCTCAATCTAAAAAAAAAAGAAAAAAAGACAGGTGGAATCTGATCATTACTTGCATGGGGAATTACCAAGAAATTCCCAGGGTTATAGTCTAACCAAGGTAAGAAGCAACCTACGCAGAACTAAGGAGAAAAATTCTAACAGTGAAAACAATCAGTAGAACAAATTTCCTTTAGAAGTTGTGGGTGCCCTGTTCTGTTCCCCAGGCATCTGGCTCCACTGGGAACAGGCAGATAAACTGTAGCAAACAGATTTCAGATCGTTTATTAGGGTATCCTCAAACACAGACTTACAGTCAAGGTAGATCATGGTGAGTCATGTTGAGATGCATCCTTATTTCATAATCTGCCCCATTTCCTAGTGTAAAAGGATGATAGTTTGTCCCCCTTTTCAGAAAGCATGTTTCTCTCTTCTGAGCTAATTCAAAATGACCCCAGTCTTTGTTCTAAAACCCAGGCAGAAAGCCTCAGTGGCCACACAGATATAGTCACATGTCCTGGACTACATTTCCCATAATGCAACTCTGTTACTGAGATTGGGAGGTAAGTAAAAGGAAAATGTGGAAGAAAGCAAATGGTTTCATTTCATTTCAAATATTGCTAAATTATCACTATTTGTCACAAGAAAGCCCAACTGATCTATATGCCTTATATCCCCCTTCCTATTTTAAATATCCTGAAGTTGTTTACAATCATTATAAAGGCAGGGTATAAAAACAAAAACAGGATGGAAACAGTTTTTATTCTCTTTGTATTCTATTTATAAAAACATCATTTTAGAGGGAGTTAATAGCTGGGAAGGACAACATAAAAAATTATGCTCCCCATTTTATAGAATTCAATTAGTGGAAAAGTAGAAATACTTTTCTACAAAATACTTTTCTACTCTACTTTTCTACAAAATATTATTATTATTTTCAGATGCATTGCTGTAACTGTCCAAATCATTTTGCAGACACCCAATACTGTGTAGACAATTCTACCTTATCTTAAGGAGTCACCAAGTCTCTCCAAATGGTCTAGATTTGAGATTTGGCCAATTGTGATGCACTTTCTAGTTATAATTAATTTAATATTTGATAACTGGAGCACGTTCTCAGTACAATGACGAAAACACTCTACGTTTTCTTTTCTAGACAAGTTATAAATTTTATTCTCAACAATGGCATTTTCAATACCTCATCATTAAATTAATGCTATGCACCTATCTGAGTTACTTTCTATAATGAATGTCAACTGTTTCCTTTTTATGTGGGGTCTTACTTTATATATTTGATGCTGAAATTGGAAAGTATGTTCTTTCATTATTGGAGAAACATTATCATAAAAGCCATTAGATCAAAGTCTAAAGTCTGTGAGCCTCAGCATGCAATTTAAAACAAGTAATGCAGAGGGCTATAATGACCTTTACAAACCTTTCCACTTTTTTTAGCTTTAGAATATGTTATTGCTACAAAGAGGAACCTATTATAATACTGCTTGGGTTTTTTTTTAACCTAATATTTAATTAGAGAATAGTGATCACTTATTTCCCTGAAAAAAATGCCCATTCTTATTTGACTTGATAATGCTCATTTTGGTTTTGTGAAACCAAAGTTGAATATTAATGAAATTCTTAGTTTCGGTGCTCAATCTGCATTTTGTAACTGGAGGGAAGAAAAGGGCTTGGATAATACAGAATCAAAGTAAAAGTATGCTAAAATGTTTATTTAAAACATTTGTTTAGCCATCCATCTTAAAACTAAACTCCAGGCAGCTTGCAACATAAGAATAAAATAATATATACAATAATAATGTGTGAAGGGCTTTATTTTTTAACTTTACTACCAGTTGATTAATCATCATGGCTGCTGTTTATACTTATTTAGTTTAGGGATGTTTTTATTGTTTTGATGTTTTTTAAATTGTTTTAGTACTTTAGAATTGTAAGCTGCCCAGAATCATTTGGTTGAATTGGGTTATGAGAGAAAATGAATGAATGAATGAAGAACCGAAAAACTGGGCACCATAGCCACACCATAGCCTTGATGGACCTAACAACACCCTCATTCCATTCTGATCTCACCCTATTTCATTTGTTATGGCTGACCCTTCAAGGTATGATACTATAAGAAGGGGAAATGCTGTCCCCCTTTACCCTGACTGGCACAAGCCTTCCATCCTTCCAAGGTCAGTAAATGAGGACCCAAATTGTTGGGGGTAATATGCTGACTCTGTAAACCAATTAGAGCAGGGTTATCAAATTCAAGGCCCAGCGGTTGGATCCAGCCCATGGGGTACTTAGATCTGGCCCGCGGGGCTGCCCTGGAAACAGCAAAGGACTGGCCCACAGTGTCTCTGCAGAGAAAACGGAGTTCAAGAGGGCCGCCGGCAGCTCTTCTGAGCTCCATTTTCACTAGCAGAGGGTTGCAGGAGGCCATTGCAGCCAAAAATGGAGCTCGGGAGCCTATTTTCAATGGCAGAGTGTTCGATCCACCACAGACATCAAGATGTACCCATCCACAATTGCCCTGCCCACTCTGGCCATGCTCACCCTGGCCCCCTGAGGTCAAACACAACCCTTTTGACACCCTCAATGAAATCGAGTTTGACACCCCTGGTTTAGAGAGTGCTGTAAAGCACTATGGAGCAGTACATAAGTCTACAGTAAATGTTATTGCTATTGCTAATTTCTGAAACCCATAAATGTAAGAAATCATAATGCAATAGCCTGGAGAGCTATTAGGAGGACTTAGTGAGATTTTATGTATTGACTTTTATATTGTTATTTGCAGTAGTTCAGAACCATATATAGTACTTGCAAAAGTTTCAGACCCATTCTTGACTTGCAGAGGTCAATAGGTCTGTGGCCCTTTATTATATATTAAGAAGTTTTAGATATATCACTTGAGAACAGATAGATGCTGAGGGACTATTATTTTATTTATTTTACTGATATGCATTCCTTGGTTAGGGTAATTTTTATTTTAATGACCACTGAAAAAATAGTATGGTTGTAAATGCAGACTTACTGTGCTCAGAATGAAAGCAAACTTAGTGGAATTTTCCACCAAACCATGTCTCAAAGATTCATACTCAATCCCCCAGATGACAGTCGTAAACCTTGAATTTTGGGGTCCCTGAACATGTGAATTAGATCTTTAAAAGAATGAAAGGCCACTTGGCACAGGAAAAACAGCTTAATTCAAGGTTTGTCAAAGTTTGTGGTGCTATGCGACTAAAATAGTAAATGTGTGACACTTTCTCAAAACAAAAATGTATTGGGTGTTCCCATACAGTAGTTCTTAAAGTCGGAGTAATTATGCCCAAAGGGGTCATTTGTACAAATCCTGGGGGTAAATGAATAATTTTTAATTGCTTGTAAAGGCTCCAGAGTCTAGGTTTTTGTGGGGATAATGATATTATTTGAAACTGAGAAAAGGGGTAACTGGATCAGACAATTTAAGAATCACTGTACTAATACAGACGTGCCACTCTCCTCTGTTTGTGGTTAGCCTCTGTGTTGTTTTACCTCTTTATTAGGAGAGGAGAAGAAGGTGGCCTGCATAATTCAAAAGTAACTAAATTGGAAGGGTCCAGGATATGGGAGATGTATCCCAGAATGATTGGCTGGTTTTATGTCATGAACCCTCCTGCAGGAAGAAGTGCTCCTTCTGACTACCATTCCTCAAGAAGAAAGCTACATTTGGAGGACGGGAAGGCTGGACAAGACAACAGCACTTTGATCCTGAGATGGTTCTTGGAAATGTTACTGAATGCACAGGGGAGATTGATTGAACCAGGACCACAGTCTGGAAAAGGCAGCCCACTACTTGTAGGAGAAGATCAGATGGAGCATGGGGATGGAGTCAAAAGAGTAATAAGCCTAGAGTCATTACGTTCCCACAAACTGACCAACTCCTTTTCAATTCCGTTGACTCTTATCTAGAGCAAACTTAGTGCTGACCGTTAGTTGACTAGATTCTTGTGTATACATATGAGCAATAAATCATCTTACCTGGAACTTAATGCATGGTCTTTGCATCTGACTCTATTAAGGAAAATAAGAATGTGAACCTCCTCTTCTCATATCCAATCACAATCATGATGTACAGTATGAGAACTCTTGTCGCAATGAAGCTGCAATGAAAATATGGAGAAACACATCATGATATGTTTATTGATTTAACTTTTAAAGCAATTGGAGTGGTAAGTAGTACATTAAGAGCCGAGGTGGCATAGTGGTTAGAGTGCAGTACTGCAGGCTACTTCAGCTGACTGCTAGCTGCAGTTCAGCAGTTCAAATCTCACTGGCTCAAGGTTGACTCAGTCTTCCCTTCTGAAGTGGATAAAGTGAGGACTCAGATTGTTGGGGGCAATATGCTGACTCTGTAAATGGATTAGAGAGGGCTGTAAAAGCACTATGTATATAAGTCTAAGTGCTATTGCTATTACAGTACGGCTACAATAATGAACATTATTGAGTTATGAACAAAAATAAACTCTTATCTCCACCAGTGATGCTCTTAAACACAAATAGACAAAACTATTTTTAAAAGTATTCTATGAAATCTTGATATGGAGAAATTTGCAATAGCCAATTCAATATTGCTTAATATCCTTCCCTCCCTCATAAAGTTTTTTTTCCTACTTGAAAAAAACAACAACAGCTACTATGTTATTATGTAATCCAGAGCAACTAAAATAGTCAAATCTACATGTTTTACAGTTACGGCTTTCCTCAACTTCTAGGCTTGACTGGATTCCCATTCTTTAAAAGGTATGTTTTTCTTTAACTGTTTAAAAATATTAACTGAAGTCAGATGTTGACAGCTGAAAAATTAATTAGATAATCCCAGGAGTGCCTGATAAACACATGTGGTCATGGGAATGTGCTTTCTTTTGACATCTAAAAGAGAAAACACTGGAATGATGTTTCATGTTTAACTCCAGGAAGATATTTTATCATTTTCTTCAAAAGTGAAAAGAATCCTGAATGTGTGCAAAGCAAATGATAAGAAATATAATCTAATACTATATTGTTAGGGGTAATTCAGCCCATGTTGTTAAATAGTTACATAAGAAATGGTCCTACAGCTCACAGAAGGAGCCAAGAGCATTTTGGCCAGGGAGTTTAGCAGGAAAAATTAAGTTAAAGGCATTTTCTTCCTTTTCTTTTTCTCTCTTCTTTCAGTCTAGGCCCAGGGTCTCCAACTTTGGCAACTTTAAGACTTGTGGACTTCAACTCCCAGAATTCCTCAGCAAAGCAAAGCTAGCTGAGGAATTCTGGGAGTTGAAGTCCACAAGTCTTACAGTTACCAAGGTTGGAGACCCCTGGTTCTAGGCCTACTCTCACTTCTGGAGCTCATGAACAGAGCGAGCAAATGGGGAAAAACATTGCTGCGACTTACAAGTGTATGCAAGTCCTCAACTTACAATAATTCATTTAGTGACTTATGACTCTTTTCACACTTAGGACCATTACAGCATCCCCATGGTCAAATCATCAAAATTTGGACGCTTGGCAACTGACAGTGGATTTATGATAGTTCCAGGGTTATGTGATCACCTTCTGCAACCTTCAACAAGCGAAGGAGAATGGAAAAGGTGGATCACTTAACATCTGTGGCAAGAGAAGTCATAAAATGGGGCAAAACTCATTTAACAACCCTTTCGCTTAGCAATGGAAATTTTGGGCTCAGTTATGGTCATAAGTGGAGGCCTACCTGCATTGGTCTTCCTGCCTGAAGCGAATCTAAGTTAGATTTCCAGCAACCGCAAGGTTGTTTTCTACTTTGAGAAGAAAATGAAGAGACTTGGAAGAGTTGCTGTATTAACTGCACCAGGAAACCAAAGAGCTATCCTGGTTTGGAGAGCTGAAGCTCTCCAAAAGAGGCAGAGAAGAACACCAAAGTCAAGGAAGAAAATCCACCTTGGTTTTGGTGCCTGTTCCACTTATTTCAACACAGAAAATAATACATTAATGGAGAGTTTATTTTCTTTTTCAAAAAGCTGGATTGGAATAATTGCTTGGGGAAAAGACACAGTTAATCCTTTCTCTCTTCACCTTTTCCCTCTGATTGCCATGGGAAGCTTTTTTCCCCCTAACTGAAAATAACTATACGAGCACACAAGCAATACACTCCTCTCTCTGTCTTGCCATTCCAATTGAGAGGTCCTCCTGGGAAGCTATTTTTGTAAAAAAAAAAAAAAAATTACAGGGAGTTCCCATCTCAATCGCCCTACATAATAACAAGGTTTTAAAATCAAGCTTGGCTTTCCCCATCCAAATTAATGAGACTAAAAAGTGCCTAACTCTGTCTGGATTATACCCTTTGTTTATAGAAATGGGTATATACTTTTACAGAAGTACCTTCAGCTGCAAGCTCTTATGTCTTTCACCAGACACATTAAATTTCATTCCTGGCTGCCATACATTCTCTTTTAATGAAGCCTAGAAAAAACCATTAACTGGAGAACTAGCCTATGGTTGTTACAACCTGTTATTCCAATTTAGTTCGTAGACTGGAGTTTTGAAGCTTCATTGATTGCTTTCAGCATAACATATTTCAGTAGGGGTGGGGTGGGGGGGACGATCAATGGCTATGGAGTGAAAAACCAAGAATGCAAGTGAGGAGTATATATCTTTTAGCAGTCAATTAAACCCTTGGTAATGTTCTGTATCTCATGCCAAACATTGCACACATTACTACTTGATCTTAGCCAAAAGGTCGAGAAGCTGTTGTTTTATTTTACACCACCTTCATAAGAAAACAAAAAATGAAGGGCAAGGAATTGTTCACTACCTTCATAGATCTCAGTGCAGCTTCTGATTTCATAAACAGAAACAGTCGGTGGAAGGAATTGACCACTTTAAACATGGAACCCAGACTGGTTAAGGCTCTCAAAAGTGCATATGGGTGTAAATGGTTCTCTAACTCAGAGTATACTTACCCATTAAAGATATTAGACAGGGTTGTAGTCTATCCCCAGGGCTCTCCAACCTCTCTGTCAAAGATATTATAGGATTCTTATATGCTTCATATGCCAACAATCCATGATAAATTTATTAATCTTATTTTCTACGCTCATGATATGGTTCTCATGGCACGGTCTCAAAAAGGTCTGAGAAGACTGTTGTGAAAGATAAATACCTACTGTGTTCTCAAACTTCTAAAGGAGGGGTGTCCAATCTCGGCAACCTATGGACTTCAACTCCCAGAATTTGCCAGCCACCCATGTGGGCTGGGGAATTCTGGGAGTTGAAGTCCACAGGTTGCCAAGATTGGAACATCCCTGCTCTAAATATTAATAAAACCAAATAAAAAGGGATGGTATTTAGCAAAAAAAGAAGTGTCAAATATAATCTGTAGTTTCTTCCCCAAACCCCCAAAACGTTAACCTTAAAATGTCTACTGTTGACCTTACCCCATTCCTAAGAGGTCTGTAAGGGGCGTGCATAAGTGAATTAGCATGCCTACCATCCCTGTCCTAATATTCCTTTTTACTTACTCTTTTCATGTATTCAAATTATGTTTATACTTTTACCTATTATCTTATATATGCTTGACAAAATAATTAAATAAATAAAATGAATAAATAAAATAAATTGGCAGCTGGCGGGGAGCCTACTGAAGAAGGGAATTCTTTCACCTATTTAGGAGTGGCCTGTATTAACATTGGACTGTGGGTAAATTGGAATGAGGGATGAGAAAAGTATTAAAATCTTATATAAATTATTTAATTTCTATTACCTAGGCCAGAGATGGCTAACCTTTTTGCCATCATGTGCCAGGAAGGGGGGGGGCAGGGGAGGTTCACACGTATGCGTGCCCACACCCATAATTCTATGTGCTCCGTCCTGTGCATGCAACCCTCCCGCCCCCCCCGCTCTTGGCGCGTGATGGTCTGTTTTTCTTTCACACTTGGCTCCAGATTCTCTCTATGCATCTGGGGAGGGCGAAAACACCCTCTTCCCCACCCCCTTGGAGGCCCCCCGGAGGCCCAAAATGGCCCATTTCCCAACTTCTAGTTGGACAGAAAGTGATGTTTTTTGCTGTCCCCAGCCTCGAGAGACTCCAGGAGCTAAGCTGGCATGCTAGGCGACATGGCTCCACATGCCACCTGTAGCACGTGTGCCATAGGTTCGCCATTTTTTTAAAAATTTGATTTTTATGCCATCATAGACCTAGGCACTTTGATCTCCATGCTGAAATTATTTAGGGCAAAAGTAGTCTCAATGCTGACCTATGTCATGGAACTGTGGGGCGCCTTCCTCCCTTGAACAACTTCAGATCTGTTTTTTAAAGAAGCAAACTGGGAAACATCAGCCAGCTACAGTCAGAGAAGAAAAAAATATCTATGTTAGATCAGGCGGAGGAACAAAGACGCGACCAGCTCAGGTCCATTCAGCACTTTATTTGAGTGAGAACAAGACTGGCGCTGTGCTGCCGGAGCTCTCCTTATATTCGCTCTGGCAGTCGCACCGACCATAGACAGTGGTTTGAATTTCCCGCCAGTGGAATTTGATCAATCCCCAGCGGATGTCCTTATAAGGACATAACACTCTACTTCATACACACCTATTCAATAATCAAAGTTTTTACGTATTGGCAGAGGATACATTCAGCAGACACAAATAGGCTACCCAAAATACATTTAGCTGAGCAGATACGTTAAGCTCAATCCATCTTTTATTATAGCATAGGTTTCCCACCCAATATTTATTCTCAATAGCCTCCCTGGTACATGAACTTTTTAAATCAGGAAGTCAGGAACATATTAGTGCTCTTCTGTACATGGAATTATTGTCAAAAATAGATCTTAAAATTGTTTGGTTAAAAACAAAATCATTTCCCGAACTGAAAAACAGCTATCAATAAGTTTGATGCAATTCTTAGAAGGTAATTTATCTTTATTTTTTGATATGGTTATAAGATCAATCAATAAACTTCTCCCCCTCCTCATGCAAAGCATAAATTGAGGAAATATGTCTCATATACAGATAGTCCTCAACTTACGACCACAACTGAACCCAGAATTTATGTTGTTAAGTGAGACATTTGTTAAGTGAATTTTGCCCCATTTTATGACCATTCTTGCCACAGTTGTTAAGTAAATCACTACAGTTGATAAATTAGTAATCTGGTTGTTAAGTGAATCTGGCTTCCCCATTGACTTTGCTTGTCAGAAGGTGGCAAAAGGTGATCACATAACCTTGGGAAACAGCAAAGGTCATAAACTGAGTCAGTTGCCAAGCATCTGAATTTTGATCACATCATCATGGAGATGCTGCAAAGGTTGTAACTGTGAAAAATGGTCATAGGTCATATTTTTCAAATGCCTTTGTAACTTTGAACGGTCACTAAATGAACTGATGTAAGTCGAGAACTACCTGTAGTTTTTGGGATGGCTTCTTCTTGACTGTTGGCTAACAAGTAGTATTGCTCCACTTACTGATGAAACTTTAAGTTTACTGTGACCAGCATTTATTTTATACATATCTGCCACAAGTAATCAAAAGAAAAAAAACCTGTCTATTTTAGGGGCATGGAATATATCCATTAAAAAGCATGCAGAGAACAATGGGAATCAGAGCATATAATCAACCAAATGTAAAGGCAAATACCTGATAGATTCATGGGAGACCTCCGATCTTGGCATCTCTCAGGCAAGCATGGAAAAAGATTGATGTTTGGAAAAATGAATATATTTTTTGAATAAGGTGCCTTTGAGCATTTAGAGAGTAACTTTCTAGAGTGGTATTTCTTATCTCCACCACTTTAAGATCTGTGGATGGCGACTCCAAGTCCTGGCAGGGAAATTCTGGGAGTTAAAGTCCACACATTTTAATATTCAGTTCTACTAAAGAATGTCTGCCAAAATGGATGGGATTTGTTTTGCTTTCTTTCCTGACTTTTAGAGTGCTTTGATGCTACAGAAGAAAAGCCCACATTACAAAACATTTACATACTAATATATTAAACATAAATTTTAAAATCCTCTTGGATTGTAAGAATCTATGAATCTGATAGATGCATACCTGGCTATTGGGTGTGATAATACAGCTAATAATTTCTTTATAACTGATGAACATGCAACCATCATTTAGCATCCAATGGATTCTTTATCCCATTGCTTATCCACTTCCTTCTACATCACTTGTTGTAAGCAAATATCTTGTGTAGCCTCCTCAGCAGCCAATGGTGATTGACATTTTTTCCCTACTTTGAGCAGGCAGAATGAACAAGATTTCCCTCCTTTAAAACATCTATCTCAGAAATTGAGCTGCTCAGATTATAGCTGCCATCCTGGGCCTTACTAGCCAAATGTTTTGTTCTCACAGGAAGGGAGGGCCTCATATTTTCAGCCCTGTCATGCATGGCTGGTATTTCCTCCCCACCGCTGCACATACACTATATGGTGATTTCCACCATGAACATAGCTTTCTTCTCTTTAGCAGAGAGGATAGTTAACTTGGAGGTTTTGCTAGATCCTGAACCTAGGAGATGTGTTCAACCTTGACAAATTTAAGACTTAAGGACTTCAACTTCCGGCCAGCCAGTATGGAAGCTGCCCTAGATTCTGCATTCCTGGATGATCATAGAGAATTAGCAGTCTTAGTGTCTCCCCACTACAAGTTCCTAGCCTCCTTTTGTGAGTCCAAATCTAGCTGGAATCATCTTCTATTTTGTATCCATGTAAATAGGACAGTGTCATAAGAATTAGGAGCTGTGGTGATCCAGTGATTAGAATGCAGCTAATTCTGCTGACTGCCAGGAATTCGATTCTGGGTGGCTCAAGGTTGATTCAGCCTTCCATCCTTCTGAGCTCAATCCTTTTACTCATCCTTCTGAGTAAAATGAGGACCCAGATTGTTGGAAGTAATATGCTGGCTCTGTAGACTGCTTAGAGAGGGGTGTGAAGCACTATAAAGACGGTATACAAGTCTAAATGCTATTGCTATTGCTATTATTATGATGCCCTTGCCATCCAGTGCCCCTCTTGAATTTTTCAGTGCTGAAAATTTACCTTTCCAGATATGTTTGTTCTCATCTCGCTCAGTAGATGTATTCTATCCATGGTGCAGACTGAAAGCTCTGTATGCTATAAGCCATATTTTGAGAACATTTTAAAGAAACCTTTTCCTACGGGAAAAAATATTAGGTAATTACATGACTATCCTTCATAAGGAGTTTTTTTAAATATTTGCAAAGATATTATATTTTCAGAAAGATAAAGACCCAGTTTTCTAAAACCATAGATTACATCTAAATCTAGGGGACTGGAGGCTAAAACATATGAAGAACTGGCAGGAACTGAGTATGTCTAGTTTAATGAAAAGAAGGACCAGGGGAGACATGATAGCAGTGTTCCAATATCTCAGAGGCTGCCACAAAGAAGAGAGAGTCAAGCTATTTTCCAAAAGCACCTGAAGGCAGGACAAGAAGCAATGGGTGGAAACTACTCAAGGAGAGAAGCAACTTAGAACTAAGGAGAAATTTCCTGACAGTTAGAACAATTAATCACTAGAACAACTTGCCTCCAGAAGTTGTGATCGCTCCAACACTGGAAGTTTTTAAGAAGATGTTGGATAACCATTTGTCTGAAGTGGTGTAGGGTTTCCTGCCTAAGCAGGGGGTTGGACTAGAAGACCTCCAAGGTCCCTTACAAGGTCCCTCTGTTATTCTATTCCATTCTATCTTTACATTAGAAGGAGCCAAACTTTTGTTTTTTGCTGCAGTAGGCCAACATAGCTCTCTTTCTACAATATCCAGGTCTTTAACAGTGAAAATCACTATTTTCTGAAGAATGGTACAATCATTTGTAGCCACCATTATTTTGAAACTTTTTATGAAGGGAATTGAATTGGGGTTAATTTAGCCAGCGTACATGAACCTTAGCAACTTCCAAATGTATGAAACTCAGCTCCCGAAATTCTCAGCCATAACTACAATGACTGAGGAATTCTGGGAGTTGAATTCTATGTGTCTGGAACTTGTCAAAGTTGGAAACAGTGCCTTAAGCAGCACTATCTATCTTTGCATATCCTAGATTTGAAGTACTGTCTTAAGTGAGTTGAGTAATATTATATCACGGAGTCTGGAAATGTAAAGAAGCCAGTGAAGTAAGATCTTTAATGCTCCAATTTGTACAGGTAATCATTTAATTCCTTCTCTATAGTCAAGTTCTATACAAATTCTATCCATTTTTATTTTTTATCCAGTTATATATTTTTGTCAGTTGTCAACTCTTTCGATGTTTGCCACCCTGGTTATTATAAAACTGTTTATTCTGTGTCAAAAGGTTAGAGTGCACTTCTTTTTGAAAATGTGGTCAATAAATAATTGGCCCATTTGTTTTATAAACATCATTGTTCTGATTTATTTTTAAGGGAGGATGGTTAATGTGTAGAAAAATCTTTGGTGCACATTAGAGTGCAGACTTGTATTCTAGTCCCTCTTTGTTTCATAGTTCTCATATATTATAAGGTCATCTATTATTTATTTTGCAGTTACCATAAAGTCTGAACATTTGCAGTGCCCATGAGTAATTGACAATACAGACTATCAACAATAAATCTCTGCTTGGGAGATTTTATTTCTCCCACAATATCACTGCTGGCTAAAAATGTGGCAAATGAGGATTGAAAACTTGGCTCTTGGTCTTCTTGTGTACAAGATAAAACAAAGAGGCATTTGGAAGTTGAATTATATTAAACAACATTATTAAAATAAGATGGGATTTAGGAAGCAGCCAGAAATGCAAACTTTTTACTTCAGTTCTACAAGCTTACCGCTCAAATATGTATAGATTGCCATAGTTCAGGGGTGTCAAACTCAATTTCATTGAGGGCCACATCAGGGTTGTGTTTGATCTTGTGTGTGTGTGTGTGTGTGTGTTTGGCCAGGGTGGGTGTGGCCAGATCAGTGTCACTTGTGTCGGGGTCGCCTGTGGCAGCTCGAGCACTCTGCCAGCGAAAACAGGCTCCCCAGCTTCGTTTTCAGCTGTGACAGCCTCTTGTAACCCTCTGCCAGTGGAAATGGAGCTTCCTTTTCACTGGCAGAGGCACCATGGGCCAGTCCTTTGCTGTTTCCAGGGCAGCCCCGTGGGCCAGATCTAAGGATCCAGCCCGTGGGCCTTGAATTTGACACCTTGCCATAGATAGTTCTGAATAAAGTTAAGAGAACGATTGAGCCTAACTTTTACAATGATGAATATGAGCCAAATATGGAAAAGCAAGGACAGCATGGCAACCAAATGTAGGTTAGTCCGCTCTATCATGTTCCCTGTAGCTACGCAAGCTATGATTGTGGAAGTTGAATCTTAAAAAAGCAAGACAGGAAGAAAATTGACTCGTTTGAGCTATGGTGCTGGAGAAGGCTCCTGTATATTCCTTGGACAGCAAAAGTGACTAACAAACAAGTACTGGAGCGGATAAGACCAGACACATCACTGGAAGGCAAAAGCACAAAACTGCACTCACATATTCTGGGCATGTCATGAGGGGGAATTCACTTGAGAAAACAATTATGCCTGGAAGAGTTAGTGGTAAATGGAAACCAGGCCGCCAAAGAACACGGTGGCTGGACACTATAAAAGCTGATACTAGCCAGAGCATAACTCAAAGAAGTAGTGCAAGATCAGAAGATGTGAAGAGATATGGCCCATGCCAAGAATTGTATATGACTGAATGCATAACATCATCATCAACAACAACTTTTATGAGGAATTGATATGAAAAATAATTTCTAGTCCTCCTAATCTCTCATTTAAGAGGAACATATTATTTTTCAGTGCCAAAAGATGTGGAAAATGGTGGTTAAGACTTGAATCTTTAAAGCTGTTGCTTCCTACATCTCCCCACCCTCCCCTGCCCCCTGTGCTTACATTGATTTCTAGTGAACTTCTATGGACTTGGTAGCCGGAAATATCTTGACTTAATCCAGAAGGCATAGTAAAATCTATCCATTTCTTTGCTTGGAAGCAGAGCTAGGAAATCCACTGTTGCAACTGGCTTCCCAAAATCTATGCCTCTTCCAAGGTTGCAGGACCTTTATCTCCTGCAGAATTTTCAATAATCAGCCTGATGCCTGGAAGCAATTCAGTAAAGAAAATTACATTGCTAGATGTCTTGCATGGTAGCAATCACATAACTTGGGCCCAGTGATATCCATAAGGCAGGGTTCTCCAATCTTAACTTTAAGATACAAGGACTTCAATTCCCAGATTTCTCTAGCTAGCATGCTGGCTGGGAAATTCTGGAAGTTTAAGTATACATATCTTATAGTTGACACTAACATGCGATAGAGAAAATTAAAAAGTTAAGATGGCAGCCATGATGGTTGCCCATTCTGTGTGCCATTGCTGCTCATATGCTGGGTGCTGAGTGCATTGCTTAGGATTATTATGTGACTATAAACTGCCACGGACATTTGAAATGAAAAACAGCATTGCTACTCAAATCCCATTTTTAAGAAGTCCAGATAAATTTGAGACTGAGGCAATTAAGTTCTCCCACTACTCTCCCTCCTCTACCAAATCCCACAGCAATTCAGAAAAGAAAATGAGGTAAAATCTACAGTGTCAACAATAAGTAAGCAATAAGAAAACAGCACAACAGTTCCATTAAGTTTAATGGCCCGCTTAGGATGTGTGATAAGACTGGCCCTGCCTGAGGCAACTTGAATCTAGGGGGACAGGCAGTGGGTCCAGGGATAGCAGGACGAGAGCACTCTGGCTTGCCTGTCCTTGCCAGCTGGCTGACTTTCTCTACTCAAGAGAAAATTTAGCCAGATTGCTCTAGTCACCAGGGAATGGTAGCCATATCTAGAAGTGCCAAAGCTGCAGGTGCAAAACGAAAAAGGTTTTAGAAGACCTCTTTAAATAGCATTTGGTGAAGCAGCTGGCAGTGGTCTTACAATTCTCCTGGCCTGTTATTCCAGTTTCATACTCTGAGGAAGGACCCTTGAGAGAAGATTGGAAGAAGCTGTGTGAAGAACTGGAGAGGAAAAAGAGCAGGCTGAAGAGTAAGGATAGCCTTTGCTACAGCTTGGATATAGTGGTGAACTTACAGGAAGGACAGAATTTGGAGTGGCAGAAGGTGGCCCTGTCTGTTTGCCTCCAGACTTACATGGTAAGCAGCTGAAATGGAGAAATGAAGCTCACATCTGCATGGTGTCACTTTTGATGAGAATTGTTTCATGCTAGGATCTGCCTAGCATTGTCATTAACCTAATCAGAATAGTTTGTATCATTCATGTCAACTGCTGAATACAGGTAGTTAGTTCTCGACTTACAACCATTCATTTAGTGATGGTTAGAGTTACCATGGCACTGGAAAAGGTGACCTATGACTGTCTTTCAAACATCCCCATGGTCATATGATCAAAATTTCAGTGCTGTTGTAACTTCAAACTGTCACTAAACGAATGGTTGTAAGTCAAGGATTAACTGTAAATGATAGATGAGACTGAGAGATTGTTAGGCAATGAGCTTTGTGATCAAAAGAGGGTTTGTACACAGGTTTTTCCAATCCTAGTCCAGTTCTCTAACCACTACACTGAAATGACTTGCTATAGCTAAAAATGAGGTATTTTCTAAGTTTCAGGTTTCACTTGACTGGCAACATTCTGTTGTTTCCACTGTATCAATATAGCTCTAAATAAATAGCTACAGTATGTAATGGCCTGCCATTATAGAAAGCAACATTTCTCAACATGGAGCCTAGATATATTGTATTTAAGTTGCTTTTTCTAGGTGTCCTCAATGACTCTCTCAAAAAATGCAAATAACTAGCTGTCTGCAAGGAGTATAAATCTTTCTATTCCCCATCATCCATTCAGAGCTGAAGGAGCCTCCTGGATCAGAAGTGAAACATCTTCAAAGAAAAAGCACCTTTGGGACAACCATGATGTGGATGACTGAGAATCTTGATAAACATTTAGATATATTGTACTATAATTTCAATCATCCTCCCCCATCCTCAGCAGGCAAATCTAATCAATTAATTAGATTAATCTAATTAATTAATCTAATCAATCTTTTCCCATTTGCATCTTATCACTGCATAAGCATGCCCTGGCCATGTGCATTTTTTAGGTAGATCTGTTGGAATTTGCCATCTATTACTATGAAAGGATATTGTAAGACTTGGAACAAAGACAACAGATTCTGAATAGGAATTGGCAATGGGGCAACTAATTTCATTGTGGGGTACTTTTCTGTGACCCAAAAAGCTTTTGAGTGAAAAGCCCTTCAACTTAGTAGTGGGAAAAGGAAATTTGTAACATGATAGGATTGCCACATTGCAATCCGGAATGACTCTTTTGCTTTATATTTGATATGAGACACAGAATAAGGGAAATGCAACTTTCTCGCTGTCTACTTTTCTGCCAGTGAAGATCAGTCTTCCCCGTCTACTTAAATATACACGGATGCTAATTCTAAATATTGGACGCTAGAGAAAGAGAGAATGCGTTTGTGTGGTCAGACAGAATACACAAGCTGTGCATATGCATGAATTGCACAATGGAAATCAAGAATGAATGTGGAATTAATGATGATTTAAGTGGAAGTCTAAAGGGGAGGTTGATGAACAAACTGCAACTTCATGAAGAAGTTGATGAGCTAATGAGCTAACCCCCCCCCCGCATTACATTATAATCTGTGTATTATATTGAGGAAAAAAGAGTCATAAATGTGGATTGGGTATTCTCTGCCTGTGTTTCCTGTTCGGTGATTGAGACTTTATTTCAAATGGTTTTGTGAGGAACTAAGAAATAGAAATGGGTAGGTGCTATTCATCCACTGTTATTATCTTCTCAGATGTTTGTATTTATTGCAGGTAGGTATGATATATAGGAAGATACAGTGGAAATTGTAGTAGGCTTTGATAATATTGGATCCTATGCTCTAGAAAATATTTTTTCCCAACCCCCAGTGATTCTGGTATTCTGAACAATGTAACCTCATTTAGGGTCTCACTTCAGCTGCTATCTTTCTATAGCAGACTCTAAAATCATACTAACAGAGTAAACTGATACATGCCTACCACTTCAGAACAGTTTTATGAAGTTCAGTGATGGTTAGTCTCAAGTAAGTAGGAATAGGAAACTAGCCTAAACATAAAGCTAAAATACAAATAAATAATAAAGCTCCTGAAGATCTTCCCAAGATCTAGACACTGGTAAAATGTTCCTCTCTACTAATTGTATTTTGATACAGTTAAAAGATAAGCAAAGCTTTTGTTACAATTTCCAAATAAGATGGCCATCCAAGGTGAAGTACATTGTGGTTTGTCAAATTACCTGCCAACATTTTTTAATTAACTGTCAGGGTGAAATGAATACACAATATATTTACAAGACATCTGGAGAACATTTCAGGAACTGCTTTTATTAGTCAACTGTTTAACTAAAAACACATTTACTTTCATAGACTTTATTTGATACCCAAGCACAATATTGTGAAGCAAACTAGATAGATGTACCTTTTAAGGATTGGAAATATGAGTTTTATTAAAGCTTAACCAAGCTATTGAGCTGTTCTATGAAAGTGAATCTTAAATGGGACAAGTAAATCTTCTTTAGAGTTACATAAGTTACATTAGTAACAAAGATACTAATGTTTCATCAGTGTACAAACTGCATATCCAAAATATCCTAAAAGCATGTAAAATAGGGGTGTATAAACTATGGGTCCTCAAGACAAGGCCATGTTTTTCAGATTCTCTTCAAAAATTGCCATCAAGTTGAACATTTTACTATGGCAGAAGATGAAAATTATTAAATTTTCATAAGGAGCAATGTTTTCAAAATGACTAAATTCAAAGGCATTGCGAAAACACATTTTAAGGTTTCATATGGTGATAGTTCTTTAAAAAACAGCTAAGGTTTTCATCTAAATTGTGTTTGTCTAATTTGTCCTATTCATTTAGGTCAGTTGTGGGTTTTGCTACCAGTTTGCCCCGGGTCAGGCGAACCGGTAGCGGCGGTGGTGAGAGGGTCCACCCACCCGCCCAGATGTCTCTGCACATATGCAGAAGCACCCACAAGCGAATTGGTAGCAGCCAAAATTGAAATCCATTACCGATTTAGTTCCAACAACAGTTTGGATTTAATGTTGTGGCTGCATTTATACATTATACTAAGACTTGCATGTAATTTTAAGTAATAACTGATGGGTTCAAATAATGCACAAAGCCAAAAGTATGAAACCCAATATTTTTTAAAAAATAAATAAATATGTTTTTAAAGATTTAGATTTTTTTTTTAGATTTTATTGGATTTATATACTGCCCTACTCCCGAAGGACTCAGGGCGATATACAGCCAACAATAAAAATACATGAATACAAAATTTAAAACCCAACTAAAAACAAATTAAATAAATTTGGCCCGGACAGAATTAAAACACCCCACATAGTTTAAAACAGATTAAAATTTAACGCTAAAAATGGAGAGAGGTTAGGCCAGGCCCGCCTGGTGAAATAAAAAGGTCTTAAGAGCGCGGCGGAAGGTGCGCAGATCCGGGATCCTCCGTATCTCCGGGGGGAGCTCGTTCCAGATAATGAACATACGATAATATAGCATGGAAAAACTCTTACAAAGATAAGGTGATCATATGCACTGGATCTTTGGTACAATTGTAAAATAACTGTAAAGACAAGGGGAAAAAATGAACAATAGATCTCAAAAGAATGGCTGATATTTTTCAAGAAAAGCTGTAAATTAAGGGATTCAATAAATTAAGGGATTCAATGAATTAAGAATTCAAAGAATTCTTCTTTTACACTGAATGTGAATGTGCAAAACAGCCTTTTCCATTATTAATGGGGAGATAGAACAGAAGCCATAGCATTATTTCTTATGGAAAAAATATCAGAAAAATATAAAAAAACAACACAGCTACATTTGATTAGAAATTTTAAAGAGGACACTATGCGCAAATCAAGGAATTAATTTAGATATTTTGTTCCTGGCAGATGCATGATAGGAAGAAGGTGAGTCAGGACAAAGGCCAGCCTTTTCTGGGAATAAAAATCTATGACAGGGCAGATTGAGATTACATTTACTTTCTAAAATATATGAAATAGCCAGGTATATCATTATCTTCTTGCAATGTACAAAAAGATCTGGCATTCTTACATAATGTAAGAGGAAAGTTCTGGGAAGGAATAATCTTCAAAGAGTTCAGTAATGTCCTGGTGAATTTTTTTTTCCTTCAGTGCCTTCATGGTAGAAGAATCAAATAGAAATTATAATGTGATGGTGCAGATACTAATTTTGAATTACAATTAATTGAAAAATGATCCAATCAGATGTCTATTCCTGAAAGTGGACAGTTAAACAACCTACTTTGGTCACACATCTCTATTTTTAATCTGATGTAAATAACTGTCTCCACATATTTTAATTTACCTTATATTACATATATTACAGGGATGAAATCTAAAATTTGTCACTACTGGTTCTGTGGGTGTAGCTTGATGGGTGGGGGGATAATGTGACTGGGTACACGTGGCCATTTTTTAAAAAATTCTTCAGGGAAGCGATTGTAAAACAATGCTTTCAAAAGGCTCTGACGATCCCAGCTGAGTTGCCTGATTGGCAGAGGCTTTTTTTCTTTTAAATGCCTCTGCCGATCCAAGCTGAGTTGCCTGATCATTAGAGGCATTTAAAAGAAAAAAAGCCTCTGCTGATCAGGCAACTCAGCTGGGATCGTCAGAAGCATTTAAAAGAAAAAAAGGGTTTTTTTCTTTTAAAAGCCTTTGATGATCCCAACTGAGCCACGTGATCATCAGAGGCTATTTTTTTACTTTTAACAGCATTTTTTCAGCTGAAGAGGTTGTAGAAAAAATGCTTTTAAAAGTAAAAAGAAAAGCCTCTGATGATTGTGCGACTCAGCTGGGCATGGGGTGGGGAGGGGCAGGGATTTTTGCTTCAGGGTTGTTCAAACAACCCGCCTCAATCGCTACCAGATCGGGCGATCCAGTCTGAACCGGGAGCATTTCACCCTTGATATATTACATAATTTAATTAAAAACAGAATAAACTGTGATTGTTCTGCAGATTACTCATATTGTCTGCAAATTGAGTCTTGGACCTCTTTTCTTATTGGTTCAAAACATTTTGCTGCTTTTGTTTTCTAGGTAGTTTCTTCAGTCTGAGCAAGTTGATTAGAGGGACCCTATATACGCTTTCCAAAGTGGAATGTGTGTCTTCATTTCCAACGTATGCCTGCTTTTTGTGTTGATATAGGGTATTTTAATCTGAACATCTCTTCCTATTAAATTATATTTAGCAGCCAAATGCCCTATTGAGTTACTGCAGGAAGATGGATTTTACCTGTGGTTTCTGTGGTTTCATGTTAAGGGTTACTATAATTAACTGGTCTGGGGCACTCCCTTTTGTTACAACAGGGTGCCTGGAAAGAGTCCACCCTGTAACACTGCAGCAGAGAACAATATATTCCAATATCATTCATCGCTTTAAGAGACACCTTATGGATTCACAGCTGTATAAGTTCTTGCATGCAGTTATAATAGCTAATGGGATGGTACAAATCAGAGCATCTGGTAATCTAATACTGGGGATAAGCTCTTGTTTGCTAGGAGAAAAATTATGTGGCATGATGCTTCTTTGTGTCCTGTTCTCAGCACATGAATTATTTCAAAAACATTTGTTCCAATGTCCAGTGGATCTAGCTTAAATCCTTCTGGTTACTCTGGTGAATATTTTCTGTTGTTCAGTCACTAAGTCACATCAAACTCTTTGTGACCCCATAGACCAAGTGTCTCCAATCTTGGCAACTTTACGACTTGTGGACTTCAACTCCCAGAATTCCAGGAGTTGAAGTCCACAAGTCATAAAGTTGCCAAGGTTGGAGACCCCTGCCAAAGACCATAGCATACCAGGCCCTATGCCCTCCACTGTCTCCTGGAGTTTGCCCAAATTCATGCTCATTTTGTCGATGACATTAACTAACCATCTCATCCTCTGCTATCCCCTTCTCCTTTTGCCTTCATAGGAATCTGACAACAGCCAATAGAATACATGTTCTTGCACAGGAACAGGTAAGCTCAAGTGTAAAGCTCAAGAGAAGGTACTGTGTTTTCCTAAAAATAAGACCCTGTCTTATATTTTTTTTGAAACCCAAAATAAGTGCTTGGCCTTATTTTCGAGGAAGACTTATTATTTTGGGGCACATGGAGCAAGACGGGGTTCCTCTTGCCATCTTACCTGATTTCCAGCTCTGTCTCCCTAACCCTAATCAGAGGAAAGAACGGGGACCGGCTGCGCATGCGGTCAAATATTTTTGGGGAGGGTTTATTTTTTTTAGGGAGGGCTTATTTTTGGGTAGGGTTTATTTATGGGGGAGAGTTTATTATCTGGGGAGGCCTTATTTTCAGGGAAACATAGTATAACTCCCCCTCTCAACTCCATTTTGTTAGCTACCCAGAACCACAAACCCATGTGGTTCTGCCTTATCAATAAACCATCTTTCCAAACACCCTCCATATTTCCAGTGTCTTTCTCCCAGCTTGGAACTGAACCAGATGAATATTTCTTCCCACAAATCCGTTCTCCTCTTAGAAGGATTTCTAATGCTCATTTTATAGATAAGTAAAATATATAAACATCACTGAAATATATCCAAGGATTATTTTGTGTTCAATTCCCTTAAAAGGGGAAATGGGAAAATGGAACCTGGTCAGATACCAAATACACCCAAATGCAAAAATAGCAGACATTAAAAGGATTTATAATAGGGGCCGAAGCTCCTGAGGCAGTGACAACAAAAGCACTTCAGATTTTTTTTAAAAGTCTAGCTATAGTACTTCCAATTGCTGGAGGGAATATTTCTTTCACTAATGTCTTCTCTGGGCGTTATGGAGGGAACCTTCAGCATTTCCGTTTTTAATAACATTATGCTGAGTAACAGAGAATTTTTCCTTTCTGCTTAAATCCTAAAGGTGTTTGACAGATTTTGTTCTGATATGTAATTGACTTTTTCATTCTATCTGGAGAGAAATACCATACCTAATATGCTGATACATATAGAGGTGGTATTCAGCAGGTTTGTACAGGTTCAAGTGAATTGGTAGCGGAGATCGCAGGTGGGCCCACCCACGTGCCCCAGCTCTATGGTGTCCTATTTAGGCATGTTTTTGAGGCCGGGCACATGCACAGAAGGTGCGTGGGCAGGGCGAACCGGTGGTAAGAATATTGGAAACCCACCACTGGATGGGATCTTAACTTTGCCAGGAGGAGGAAACTCTGATACAGGGTCTTCTGCTTGAGCTGGGAGTTGACTAGGAAATCTCCACTGTCTCTTCCAACTCTGTGATTCTTAAATGTATCTACTCCCCAGTTCCTACTTGTAAAGAATTCAGCTCCATCTTTTATATCCCTATCAATGGATTTCTTCAGAGTAGAAAGAGCCCCAGAGATGATAGAGCAACTAAATTAAATCTTGGTCTGCCTCAATGGTGGGTTTCAAAAATTTTTACTACTGGTTCTGTGGGTATGGCTTGGTGAGTGTGGTTTGGTGGGCATGGCAGGGGAAGGATACCGTAAAATCTCCATACCCTCCCCAATCCAGGGGTAGGTTACTGCAAAATCCCCATTTCCTTCCAATCACCTGGGACTTGGGAGGCAGAGAATAGATGGGGGCGGGGCCAGTCAGAATTTTTACTACCGGTTCTCTGAACTACTCAAAATTTCCACTACCGGTTCTCCAGAACTGGCCAGAGCCTGCTGAAACCCACCTCTGGTCTGCCTGAAGTCCCCCCTCCCTTCCCCCATTCTCAGACTTGCTACTAATTTAACATATTACATGTGACATTTCTAGGAAAGTATTGTCTACATGGGCAGTCATACCATAAATTCCACTGCATGATGGGGCAAAGTGACATGCTCTTCAAAGATCCAAAGCTTTGGTTCAAAAATGCTTTCAATTACTGCTAAGAAATTGGTTTGTTCGTTCGCTTGTTTTTACAAGCTGGCTTTGGCACTATGAATTTAAAGGACACTGGCTCTTACTTTTGAAACTCCTTGCAACTACTGTCCTGATATTGCCCAGGGTACATTTTGGGTTGGTGTGATTGGCTGTCTGCCAAAATAAAGCCAGGTCATGGCACACTCTTGAAAGTAAATCAAGAAGCCTGTAATTGTGGAGTTTGTCTGGCAGGAACAAAGAATGCTTATCCACAGGAAATATGCATGTGTAAAGCTTGTAACAACAGTAGTTATAAAACTGATAAAAGTAACAAGAGTTAGGCAACTTGCAGACCTCAGGTAAAAGTTAGGAATAGAGATGACCTGCAGCAAATAAAATGTGTATTAGATAACTCTTGGAGCATTCATTAGCCAAGGTTTAGGAATAGGGACAGCTAGAGACCAATACAACAAACTGTAGAATTATTACTGCAATTTATTAGATGATATTTCTTGTTATTCCACCTTGTCCCTCCTTCTCCTTTAGTGAAAATGTATAAAGCTTTCTTAATCTTTTATTCTAGGCTCTCTTGGCATTTTGGCCAGGAGCCATTTTCCATCAATCAAAACCTGCACCTTGTGTCTGGCATCCTTCATCGGCCTCGGCACCAGGCTCAGACCCGAATTGGGGGCAACAGGTGCACTCTACTCTTGTTCTGAACGTCCCATACTAACCTTAAGACATGTTCTTTCCACTGTCCTGTTTCTCTGACAAAAGCTGGATCGCAATCTGCACAGGCCAGGGCCAAGCTTGTGACTACCTTGCTCATAAATTGTACCATATTGTGAATAAAAGCAAGGTCTGACCAAGGCTCTCATTCAAAGATATATCAAGGATGTTCAATTTTCACAAACCCTATGTGGGCTTTCATAAATTGCAACCAAGGAGGATATTCAGGGTCAGGCCTTTCTTCTCTTATCTCTTCATGTCCATTTCTACGCTGAATAGGAAGGTCTAAAGATAAATTGTAAAAGGATTTAAATGATCATGTTTACAGATGTTTCTGTGAATAGAACCTTGCACTTAACTAGGCTCCCCTGGTTTATGTCAATTGAAACTGACATGGTTTTGTGGAATGTTCGATGCTCTCTGAGCTTGGAGGTTTTCTTGCCCAGGTTTCATCACCTAACTAGGTAATATCATCAGTGCTAGGACAAAAGTCTCCTTTCTAGCACTGATAATGTTATCTAGTTGAGTAATGAAACCTCTCCAAGAAAGCAACCAAGCTCAAAGAGCACCAAGGATTCCACAGTTAATAGAATAGAATAGAATTTTTTGTTGGCCAAGTGTGATTGGACACACAAGGAATTTGTCTTGCTCTCAGTGTACATAAAAGAAAAGTTACTTTCATCAAGAATCATAAGGAACAACACTTAATGATAGGTCAACCCTATTCAGTTCAACCCTGAGCTACAAATATTCTCTTCCGTTAGTGCTATGGTTTTAAAAAGAAAGCTTGCAATAACCTGCTGCTTTGGAAGATCATGTACTGCATGCTTGAATTCTGTAAAGGAGGACTGTGCAATTTGCACACCATTCCCAGCTGTATATTGGGTTCATCCTGAGTCACCTTGTGTAGCCCCTTCCCAGCTTTTCTAAGTTACTTAAGTCTTTTGTTGACAGGCGTTGATGAGCCCTGACATTAAGGAGGGTCCGTCTCCCCAGCTGTGATTTACTAGGGTTCATTTATACAAGCCTATTATGCACTAGAATTACAAATGTTTCAACTTTATGGTTATGGGGATTGTGATGTGAATTATAGATGACTCTGTATTAGGTAGTGTAATATGGGAGACCCTATCACAAAGGAATAGAGGTATCCAAATGTGCGTTTTGCCATTTTTAATGAATATAATGGATCACTATGCATTAAGTGTCTGCTGCCTCAAATCAATCATCATACTGCAATTTACAAAATGCCAAAAACAGTGCAGGGTGCAGTTATTCATTGACCTAGTTATGGTTTGGGGAGGGGGGTGGGGTAGGGAGGGGTGGGGGTGGAATATAGCTCTGGCTATGAGAAAAGTGACAGAAAAGCCGCAACTTTTATTTGAAACAGCATGAATGGAAAATGCAAGTGCAAGCCATCTGAACAATCTTGTCTGAGTTAAATGAGGCAAAGAAAGCTTATTTCTCTCTTTCTACAAGTGAGAAGATAAGATCTTTACATGAGAGTAATATAGGAAATCTCTTGGTAATGAAAATCAGTATGTAGTCTAATTTTGTTCATACTCAGTTGCTGATGAATATCTTGGAAAAAATGAAGTCACTCAATAAGTAAACATATATTTTTGTTTAAATTGGTTTTGAAATTTAGTAAATTTGGATGTAGGCAGGAGGGGAAGTTTTACTTATAACATTTCATCAAGGATTTCTTCTCTTCCCTCCCTTCTCTTCTTATAGGAAACAAATATATTTTCTATTCACCCCGTCCATGCCCAACTTTTCTGCACATTTCACTAAATGAAATGGTAGGTTCAGGTAGTTTAATTTGGCACAGAACCATTTCCTCTATGCAAAAAAAGACTTATTCCCTGATGTACTCATTTGATAAATGAACGTTGCATTACATTCTGAAATAGTCAGAAGTATAACCCTGCTTTGATGTTAATGATTCAGAATTCCACCACCTTAGTCTGCATAAAAGACTACATCAGTGGCTCTTAAACCTAATTCATATGTATAAACCAGAGCACAGATTTATGCTTCTGAAACATCTTCACCAGCACACCTTTATAACAAATTATTTGGATGAAAGGCTTCCAATACAGATGAGTTTTTGTGTGAAACACACTCCTATGTGGGAAAGCAGAATCACATTTTTAAAAACCTAAACACACATGTGAATGTACTATGTAGTTTGCTTGTCCTTGGCTTAGCACAATGGAGGGATTCAATTGTCTGAAGATGTAGTTTAATAACATGTGTATCAGAGGTGGGTTCTACTTACCTTTACTACCAGTTTGCAACGGGGCTGTGCATGCGCAGAAGCATTTTGATGATGTCAGGGTCAGTGGATGGAGCCTCCTGCCGGTTTTACTACTGGTTCTATAGAACTAGTGCGAACCGGGGGCAACCCACCACTGATGTGCATATAAAAACATACCATAGTTTAGCATGAAGCTTTCGATACCATGTGAAAAATGGTCCCCTTGCTGGCCATACATAAATAATCAGGTTGATATGAAAAGATGGCTTTATGCAGTGGTGGGTTGCAACTTGTTTAATAACCGGTTCTGTGAGCATGCGCTCATACAGCAATTTGAAACTCAGCTGCTTACCTTCTAAGGCAGCCCCGGTAAGTAGAAGAGCGGAGGAGCGAAAATCAGCTGTGTCGAGTGAATCAGCTGAGACAGAAAGAAGGAAGTATAGGATAGGGTGGGGGTGGGTAGGCGGGGCCAGCTATCATTGGAACTACCGGTTCACCAGAACTGATCTGAACCAGCAGCAGCCCACCACTGGTTTTATACCTTTTAAACAACTGTTAGGGATGTGGAATTTCTGGAAAACTTTCCTGATTATGCTTGATTAATCTTACCTTATAAAATATTTAAAAAGAGAGTTTACAATGTTACAGAATAAGAATATAGTACAGAGGATCAATAAATTACTTTGGTTTCAGACATCTGGTAATATCCATCTCCTAAAACTTCATGATTTTATTTGTTTTTGTAGCTTTATTAAGGCCATTCCCTTAAGATGAAGTTGATTTTTTCCAACCATTCAGTAATCATTTGCATTAGTGGCTGTTAAATCTTATCTGTATTGACTTGGATCCAGTAGGGAATTTATGGGAAAAAATTGGTTCTTCTGGTTTATGAAGTGTTCTTAAAGTGAATGATCAGCTATTGCTATCTTCACTGGATAGTTTGGTTGGGTAGAATAGCATTTCTGTGGGAAAAATCTTGTCCTTCCATCTTCCTTTCCTTTTTTTAAAAAAATTATTCCAGGGCTGAAAAGAATTAGCACAATCCACAAAATATTTTGGCATCAGTGGTGGAAAACTAAAAATTCTGATATGGCAAGAAATTCTCTAAAGAGAGGTCCTGCAACTCATCACTTTTCTAGATGTGTTGGAGTATAGTCTCAGTATCACATTTGAGCCTGAATAAAGTAGCTTTACACACATGGAAAACATCCAATCAAGAAAGATTATCCTAGAAAACATGTGGATTTGTCCATCTAGAATGAAATTCTTTCAGATACTGTGAATTTTCAGAGTTTTGCCCATCAATAAGGCCCCATCAATCACTTGGCATCTTGCCTCAGCATTCACTGCCTTACATTACATTATGCTTCAGCCCTGAAAATTTTTCACATCGGGGAAATACATTTCTGGAGGGAAATGAATGCATGAATGCAATATACTTGTTTTCTGGTATTAAAATTAAGAGTCAGGATGATAAAGGAGGAAGAAAAGAGTCATGCCTAAAGGTGCAAGTTTGGAAAAGCCTCAGATGCAGAACCAATGGATCAAGCAACGAAATGGACAGAAGTTTGGAACATGCTCAAGTTTTCTTGAGGACTCATGGCAAACGAGGAAGAACCAAGAAAAAGACGGGAATCAAAAATGAGTGGGAATGGCATTCTACTCTAACACACTCATTTTCTTTCTTTCTGACAGACTTTCTCTCCCCCTTCATTTAATTGTTCTTTCTAAAACTCTCTCTCTCTCTCTCTCTTTCTCTTTCTCTCCCCCTCCCTTAGCAATAGGCTGTTTTAAGGGCATATATCACTTACCAGAAGTCTGAACTAATCTGTCAGAAGGCTTTTGAAATGAAGCTGAGTGTTGCATAAAATTAGGATGGGGTGTGGGATACATTCTTGCTTATAGGAGCAGGAAATGGTTCTGATTGTATTTGTCTACCAAGCACTAGAGGAAGATGTACAAAGAATGGCAGTGTTCGCATACAATAAAAGACTGAACATATAATGTGAACCCTACTGTCTGATGATTTCTGGACCAGCATCATGCTCTAACTCCAGCGTCTCAGAGTCAGCCAGCAGACAGTTTACATAATCCTGAACTTCTTTGATTTTCCACATTGTAGAAGCAAGGATTAACCTGAGGTTAGTGTTCTCTTCTGGCCCTGGACAGAAGAATTGAAAGATTATAATATGTAAACAGGGTGGTGAAATGTGGGCAGAAATGTTTTGGAGAAGCAAAGCCTTTCCTATGCCACTTTTGATGTGTTGAATCCCCATTGGATAGCACTAGCAATACCACTTAGACTTATATACTGCTTCACAGCGCTTTACAGCCTTCTCTAAGTGGTTTACAGAGTCAGCATATTGCCCCCAACAATCTGGCTCCTTATTTTACCCACTTTGGAAGGGTGGAAGGCTGAGTCAACCTTGAGCTGGTGAGATTCGAATTGCTGAACTGTTGGCAGCTGGTAGTCAGCAGAAGTAGCCTGTAGTACTGCATTCTAACCACTACGCCACCACAGCTCTTAGGAGGCAAATATAAGACTCTTAAGCTGACTGGGATCTGTAGGTTCTGAAGGTCCCTTACGAAGGGGAAAAAGAATATGGCAAAATGAATGGTGACTTCCCCAAGATTAGGCAATGGTAGATCCCAGTCTATCTATGTAGTATATTGATCAGAGCAAAACAGCTGAGCAGGTTTCGTTGTGCTCAGAAAGGAGGTTGACCAGCTTCCATCCTGACTTTTCAAATCTGATGGTGAAAAGTCACTATTCTTTATGACGTTAGATCTGAAAGGTGTAAAACAAATACTTGTGCTAGTAACAATGAGATGCCAATGCAACTGAAAAAATATCAGGGTAGGATTTATTGCTTGGGGAAGTATACAAATTAATGAGGTAATTCTCAGTAAGGTCATTGGGATCCCTTGAGTTTCAATTCTGAATGCCCTTCTTTAAAGATGTGATTGGTGGAAACGGGAGAAGAGGCCCTTTCATTGTAGTGTCCTATTTGTGGTGTGCCTTGACCCAAAGAAAGTCCCATTATTTTAGTGTTGGAATTTTTTTAAAAAAATTAACCAAAGAAATAAGCTTTTAATTTACACCACCTGGTTTTAGCTATTTGAATAGCTACATTCTGCTTGGGTGATCACTTATTTGGTGTTTGATGTGCATTTTAATGATTTATTTCTATAGGAACAGCTGTCAAAATATATTTGTAAAATGGCATATACAGTAAATGTGAATGGAAGTAATGAGGATAAAGGATGGAATGAAGCACAAAACAGAAACAAAGAGAAGGGACTAACTTCAGGTTGTAAATATCATTTTCCATGTTACTTTCTTTGAGAACCTAGGAGAGGTATCAGAGCAATAGTTTTTTCTTCTCATCTGCTCCAAAAATCAAAAGACTTTTTTTTTAAAAAAATGACAGATGTTCATGGATCAAAAGAGGTCATTATACAATTTTACTTCTGGGTTGCTATAAAGTGGATGTGTAACAAATGTTGAGCCCACCAACAAAGCTAGGAAAAAACATCATGCCATCTCTTGATTAATGTGCGCCCCTATACAGTATTTTAATATTTTTTTTTCAAACAATACAGTTTTAATACTAGATGGTTCTCTTTCTCGGATGCTCATTAATCTCCCTGACTGGTGGATTGTCCAAGGCTGCCTGAATTGACTTAGAGAATGCAATTTGAGAATGCTTGTTTGCTTTCATGCCCATCAAAAAGAAAACATCCCAAAACCCATTGAGTATTTTCTTTTAAAAACCTCTGATCTCTTATAGGATTCAGAGTCATATGAAGCAATCCTTTCTCTTTTAAAGAATTGCTTTCATGCAAGGTTGAGGGCAAAGATCTTGTGATATTTTGAAAGATGGAAATGTATCTGTATATATTTGATCTGTAGAAATTGCATGTAAATCTAGAATAGATTCCGTTAATAAATGGGCCTGATGTGATTCTTACAGCTCAGGACAAAGGCATTTTTTTTTCAAGTGCTTCCTCCATGATGATGCTCTCTATTCCCAGAGGTGAGATTTAATAGGTGCTTCAGGTTAATGAGTTTCCCCACATAGTCTTGTATAGTTTAATTTCCAGAGTTCTGAAAGAACACTTGTTGCATTAGCTTGAAATAGATAAAGCACATGTTTGTTTGTTTTTTTAAAAAATTGAATGCAATATTTTTGAAGAGGAACTAATTATAGAACTTGGTGGGATAACTGATGAGGTGTTTACTCTGGAAAAATACTTTCTAAGGCTTTATTTCCCTATATTGATATTAAATGTAGAGAATTTGTTCTTGAAAAGGAGATCTGAAGAACGAATATTAAAATAAAAGTTCAGAATACTAATCAATTAATTAATGTATTAATAAATGAATAAGTCACAGAAAATGAGCAAAAGCAGAATTGGGGCCTCATTGCAAGGGAACTGTTTGGGAACATGTGAGGATAATGACTTTCTCCGTGTCCACTGCCAATTATGCTTTATAAACATTGCCCGGTTCATAACATAAACAGGGACAGAGATACTTGTGCTGCCCTCTGTGAACTTAAGTGCAATTAATGGACGTTATGGGATGGCCTCTTGTCCCAGCTCCAGAAAGCTAGCTTTTACATTGGGAGGAGAATTTACTTATAAACAAGTCAAAATCTATTGATTTATTTATATGATGTTATTGCTTCTTCTCTCCCCTCTGCCTCCCCCCATTTTCCTAGTGATATTTGCTTGCTGGAGGGAAAAGCTAGACGTAAACAAATATTTTGAAATTTCTATTCTAGCAATAGCATAATATGCCTAGCAGAAAGTGCAACAGATCAAGAAATGTCCAGGAAGCACGGAGGGATTATAGTGAATTTCAGGATGGGCAACAGGTACCGTATTTTTCGGAGTATAAGATGTACCGGAGTATAAGACGCACCTTAGTTTTGGGGGAGCAAAATAAGAAAAAAGCTGATTGACAGGTGGATCGGCCTCCCGGAATATCCCCAATCAGCTGTTCCCAGAGGTGAATTTTAGCAACAGGTTCCTTGGTTGTGAGCTCTGTGCCTTGGTGTTGTTTGTTTTTTTTTTGCTTTTTTTTCTGCCTCTGAAACTTCTGAAACTCCGTTTCAGAAAAAACTTTCTTTTTTTGCCTCTGAAAGCCTCCAAAACAGAGCTTCAGAAAAAAAAGCCTCTGAAGCTCTGTTTGGGGGCTTCTTTTCTGAAGCTTCATTTCTGATACTTTTTTCAGCCTCTTTTCAGAAGTTTTTTCCCTTCATGGAGCTGGGGTGGGCATGGCCTGCCCTGCACGAGATGCATCTGGCTCGCAGGTCATCAATTTGACACCCCTACACTAAGACAAAACAATCTCTGGCCAGGGAAGAAATAAAAAAAAGACTGGCTGTTATTTATCCAAGATCTTCTTGATGAACTGGATAATCAATCTGATTGAGTGCAGAAAGAGAATCAAGTTTGAAACTACTGATTCTTATGCAGTTTTGCAAAGTGGTTAAGTTCCACTATGCCCCAAGCTCAACTTTGAAGAGCTTCATTTCTATTGCCAATAAAATCATATTGCTTAATATTCATCCTCCTTCTATTATCAAACAAGTCTTAAGTAAGACTTAAGTGGACAAAATAAGCCATAAATAAGTCTTATGTAAATATTTGTTTGGAGCTATGGTTATGGCAATAACAGTGAATCCAGACATTTTCATTTCTTCCAGTCTATGTCCATGTGGTTCATTGTAGCAATTTTTTTTCTTTCATACATTTGTACCTGTCTAAAATGATAGGAAACTGTCCCAGTTTTTTTTTTCAGATGTCCATATCACTATAGGATTGTAACATCTTGCAAATGGCCTGTTTCTCTAACTCAAGAAAGTAATGGCATATTCAACTGAGTGCACCTACCTTATTTAAAATGTATATCTGTCAATCAGCATTTACGTTCATCGATATATGATCAAAAACATAAAAGGAATACATTTATTTAAAAATAATGGTCTTGTTTGTGGCCAAATTTTCTACTGTCTTGACTTCGGTCCTAATATAGCTTTGAAATGTCTGGAGCACATAATGAATTCTCTTTTGAGGGTGAAGGTTCTTTCTCCAACCTTGTGAGTTGGTTTCTGAATGTTTCATTACCTGGCTAGGTAACATCTTCAGCAAAGTTTAGTGGAGCCTCAGTGTTCTTCTGTTTATAAGGGCTTTAGGTGTGGGCATGACAAGTGTGGGTCTTGTGATGGATCAGCTGTGAGTCATGAGTGGGGCTTGTGATGGGCTTGTGATAAGAAAATTAAATCAGGCCAGGGTCATTGGGAGGTTTGCGTGGGTTGGTTGAGAGTCAGTGCTTTCTCTGGTTGGCTATGCAGTTGATTTGGATTCTGAGGGGTTCGTAGGCTGGTTGTAGGTCAACCAGAGATAGTATTCAGCAGGTTCTGACCAGTTTTGGAGAACCAGTAGTGGAAATTTTGAGTAGTTCAGAGAACCAGTAAATACCACTTCTGATGGCCCTGCCCCTATCTATGTGTCCCAGTTGATCGGGAGGAAATGGAGATTTTACAGAATCCTTCCCCTGCCATGCCCACCAAGCCATGCCCACCAAGCCATGCCACGCCCACCAAGCCACACCCACAGAACCGGTAGTAAACATTTTTGAATCCCATCACTGAGGTCAATGTGTCTGTTGATGGAATTGCTTGTGGAGCGCCAGGCTTTGATAAACTCACGAGCATGGTGGGTAGTATTGTGACCAATGATTTTTGTGTTGCTCCAATAGAACTGGTGCTGTTTGGTGTCAGTGTGGGTAGAGATTAAGGATTTGGGATCATGGCGTTTGACCGTTAGCTGGTTTTTGATCCTGGTTTTTAATTGATGTGATGAATAATTCTCTTTTATTTGGTTTGCACATATTAGACATCATTTGGATGAATTTTTCCTCAAGTTCCTTCCAAGCTTGCATTTTATTACAAAGAGTTAATAAAGAAGCATGCTTGAGCCACATAGCAATTTGACTTCTGCAAGTCATCTGATGCCATTGCAAGTTCAAGAAGCACTTTGCTAAAAAGATCCAGTCAAAATACAAAGCAAGAGTCTGCCTCATTTAGAACACCATGAGTCTCCAGGCTTACTGTGGAATTCAGAGTATTGCTGATTACACTCAGAAGCAATAAAATTATTGAGTGTTGATTTAACAGTGAAGTGCAATGCAAATTGATGTGCCCAGCAAGCATCAGACAATTTCTTCATTAGTTCTACTCCCAGTGTCATTTTGCAATTCAGTGAAATGTGAATATTGGAAGAATCAGATCTGATCACATATACTTGCTAAAGGAGAAAGAAATTTATAACAGCTATGTTTTGACAGATATCAAGCTGATGACAGTATTAGTAATAATGAAGCTTGTGGTATCCTCTTTCAGAAACAATGCTTGCACTCTGCTTATTGCTAGTTTCATATGATGGTTAAATTGGTAGATTAGGAATGGGGAGACCCATAATCTAGTTCACCCTCATCTACAGAAACTCATTGGGTGAGCTTCTTATCCTTTCTGACCCAGCCTACTTCACAGGGTTGTTGTTCTAGGGAAAATAGGTCCCCGTTACCTCCTGATTGAAGGTAGAAATAATACCACCATAGTTGAGTGCAATGCAGGCTTTTATGTGCCATTATAAGCCTTCTTTATATAATTCATTGATGAAATAACATTCAGTGAATTTTATGGATTAAAATCAATGACTCATTTAAATATATGGCCTAGTAACAATAACAGAGAAGTTTTGTTTCTGCTTACAAATGTTTCATTGATAATAAAAAAAACATGTCTGTACTTTGCAATGTGTATCTTGTTTTAGTTTTGGATTAGCAGTTAAATATATGAGCACAAATAAATTTCATATGTTGTCACTCATCTCGTCACTTTTCCAGTCTCCTTGCTGAACAATTTTTGGTTTAGAAATTGAACAAAATTTTTGGTTTAGAGTTGAACAAAAGAATTTCAAAAAATGAGAAAAAAATGGATTGATATACCGAGGAGATCTTTGCTTATAAAATCCAAAAATGTTTTGATATATAGGAGAAAGACTTATGGCATTTAAAGGAGGAGAGGAAATCATCTTGCTGAGGAGGATGGGACCTGATTAGGGCCTGGCCATGGTTATGTAAACAAACAAACAAAAGGATATTTGTACATTTAAGTGCAAATGCATTCTTCATTTCCTCCCCAAAAAGAACTGCATCAATTTAATTGATTAAACTAAATAATAAAAAAGAGAGCTTTTTTGTCCATGAGAGTAGTAAAAGCGAAGAAAGAAAGATTCTACTCAGAGATAAAGACAGATCTATGCAACTCTTATTTTTCTTCAGCCTTCTTCCAAAAGAGAAGATTGGTCACTGATATAATAAAGTATATCTGTCACAGGGGTAAGAAAACCAGGTTGGTTTGATGGTTAGGACATCAGGCTAGAAACCAGGAGATGGTGAGTTCTAGCACTGCCTTAGGCATTAAGACAATAGAGTGATTTTGGGCCAGTCACTTTGTCCCAGCCCTAGGAAGGAGGCAATGGCCAACTACTTCTGAAATCTTGCCAAGAAAAATGCAGAGACTTGCTTAGGCATTTTCCAGGAGTCCACATTGAGTGAAAAGGACAAAAAACAAAACAAGGGACATGTGTTCATATAGATGTAAACTAAATTACTGATTCAAGGGTGGAATGACTACTCAAGTTACAATGAAGAAAGCCATGAACATGCTTTAGCCTCTAAGACCATGTCAATTAGTGTAGAGGACGAACGTGGAGAAAATGTTGACACAAGCATGCAGGAACTATTAAGGAAAAAAATTAAAAAACAACTCAGTCCCACAAAAAGGGAAGGCATTAGAAAAAAAGTTAAAGTAACCTTATGGGGATTCTGTTCAGTGTAAGAGGGGTCAGAGGGAAACTGGCAAGCTTTCAAATGTTGTAATTACAGAATGCAACAATGCAACAATATAGTGGCATTTCTGTAAGCAATGATTATTTCTTGACCTGACCTATCTTGAAGGTTACATTCTACATTCATAAACAAAAATAAAAACAAAAGCTCTTGAGTTGAATCAAAGACGGTCTTGAATTATGTTCCACCTGGAGTTTGAACAATTCTTTTAAGTTTAAATCTAACATTAAAGAGAGAAAACTCTCTTTACGAACTGTAAAATCACACTGGTTTTGTGTGTGTACTATTCACATTTGCTTACATGGCAATCATCCCTAAGTTGTGCAGCAAAGACAAAGGCTCCTTTCTTTGCTGTGTCTCTTTTTATGACTTGTCTTGCTTTTAAACACATCTGCCCTATTGCTTTCTGGGCCTGCAATCACTTAAGTTAGTACTAAGAATATCAAATGCGTGTCATTTAAATTTTAAACAAGAGTGATAGTTTACCCAGACAGTGCACAAGGTTTGTTGAATCACCCAGACTGGTGTGAAAAATAAACTGTGAATGTTTAACACATAACGTTAAATATTTTATCAGAAGTCACAGATGCTTTTGATTTCCCCTTCATTGAAGCATCTGCTCTTGACATTACAAAAAAAAAAATCCCACACTTAGAGCAACCTGTAAAATGAACTTTACAATTATTTACACAAACATCAACATGACACTCAGTTAGAAAGCAAAGATTGGGGAACCATATTTGAATTCATATTTCCCAGATTTTTTTTTTTTTGTTATTCTGGTTCTCATCCACTAGTTTTGCTCTGCCAGAAGTTCCATGATGCTATTTGGCACATGCATGTCTCAAGTTGTATCTCATGAGTATTTGAAGACAGATGGTTTCCAATGAGCATCAATATAAATTGGAAACAAAAGTATAGCAACTGCATTAATTGGGAAGTAACTTTATCAAGGACTAAACCAAAACACTCTAGCCTGGGCATCTACCAGATGTGCTGATTTCAGAATTCTCAGGCAATATCAAAGATAGCTGCGAAAAACATACATCTGCACTAAACATTGTTTTTTAAATTAATTGTCAAGTGAGGTGGTGAAATCTCATAAAGATGTGCAGGAATAAGTGAAAATGACTTAGTTAATTCATTATTAAATTACATGAAACCATAGGGATATGGCATAACATTTCAAATGGCTAAAAGACAGATGATGAGACTTCCCAACTACTGGCAAACAAAACTACTCACTTGTTGTTTGTATATACACCGAGAGCTTATGCACCATAGACAAATGTCTTGTGTGTCAAATCACACTTGGCCAATAAAGAATCTTCTCTTCTCTTCTCTTCTCTTCTCTTCTCTTCTCTTCTCTTCTCTTCTCTTCTCTTCTCTTCTCTTCTCTTCTCTTCTCTTCTCTTCTCTTCTCCTCCCCTCCCCTCCCCTCCCCTCCCCTCCCCTCCCCTCCCCTCCCCTTCCATTCCATTCCATTCCATTCCTGTTTGCAATTGCATGCTTTCAAATTGTTGGATTGGCAGGACTGGAGGGAATGACAGGAGCTTACTCTGTCATGCAGCAACACGGGTCTTGAACACAGGCTAGCTGATCATCAACCCAGCATCCTAAACTAACCACACGAGCCATCACACTTCTAGGAAACAATACTGATCTGATGTTTATTGTCCATGGTCGATCTCCATCATACTCCTACTGTATCTGTTTCCAGTTACTGCATTCACCACACTATATTCCAAAGGGGTGACAAAGTCTAACTGAATTTATATTTCTTGAGTCTGTACTTGGATAATATCAGAATAAGTTGAGAAATACTATTCTAAGACTTCTGTTAACATTGGTAGGATGACTTAAATCTGTCTCACTAGTGGGCAGGAAGAAGATGAATGCAATATCACAGGGATATGGTAGTAAAAAGATATTTATGTTGTGATTTTATTTATTTATTGTATTTCTTACTCACTGCAATCCTGAGAGTCTCATCAGTTTACACTAATAAATAACAACAACTGATTTATGAAGCCAATATGTTACCCAGCTCTGGGTAGCTCACAACCATAAAAGAAAGAAATTACAATAAAATGAATAAAAGATGGCAAGCATGACAGACCACATGGAAAGAAGTCAAGGAACTGATTCTCCTTCCCCAAAGGTCTAGATGAAGTTCCATGTCTTTCTGCTGCTCAGAACAATCACAAAATGGAAGCCATCAGTATCTTGGGGGCAATCTCATTCCAGGGGTCAAGCACTGCTATGGAGAAGGCTATCTGGGGTGCCAACGGATGACATTGTCTGATTGAAGGAACCAGAGGCAAGGTCAAGGAACCAATCTTGCAAGGTCAAAGTGGCTGGGTAGATACTATGAAAGTCATATGGCCTCTTCAGTTAACTAGTCCCTATGCTGTGTACATAAAATTCCCAGAATAAAAATTCAAATATAAATGGTGGTGGTGTTCCAATATTTAAGGGGCTGCCACAAAGAAAAGGGGGTCAACCTATTCTCCAAAGCACCTGAAGGCAAGACAAGAAGCAATGGATGGAAACCAATCAAGGAGAGAATCAACCTAGAACTAAGGAGAAATTTCCTGACAGAACAATTAATCAGTGGAATGTCTTGCCTCCAGAAGTTGTGGATGCTCCATCACTGGAGCATTTTAAGAAGAGATTGGACAACCATCTGTCTGAAATGGTGTAGGGTTTCTTGCTTGAGAAGGAGGTTGATCGCCAAGGTCCCTTCCAATTCTATTATTCTGTTCAAAAATACATGTTCTTCCTCATGAGGAAAACTTCATCTTGCCTTCAGATCAGGGGTGAAATGCTACCAGTTTGTTCCGGTTCAAATGAACTGGTAGTGATAAAAACTACTAGTTTGGGCAAACAGGTAATAAAAAAGAAAAAGCTACCTGTTCCTCCAAACTGGTATTTCTGATGATCAGCTGTGCAACGGGGTTTAGCTTTGCTAGAAAGCAGGAAATCCTGATTTCTATTGAAGCTAAATCGTGCACCACAGCTGATCCCTCCCTCCTGTTCTACTTACCTTCCCAAGCTTCCTTTTGGTGTGTGTACTGCGCATGCGCCCGCGCACAGCACAAACCAAAAGGAGGCTTGGAAAGGTAAGTAGAACAGCTGGGGGAGGGGATCAGCTGTGCAGCAGGGTTTAGCTTTGCTAGAAAGATGGAAATCCTGCTTTTTAGTGAAGCTAATTTGCGCACCACAGCTGATTCCCCCCCTCGCTTCTACTTAACTTCCCAAGCCTCTTTCTAGTGCATACTGGGCATGCGCATGCATGTGCACAGCATGCATTTGGTGCACAGCACACATTTGGCGTGCAACACGTATGCGCAGCCAGAGAACCGGTAGCAAACCAGATCAGATTTCACCACTGCTTCAGATGTTGTGGGTGCTTCAACACTGGAGAACAGAGGAACATTCGTCTGAAAGTTTCTGCTTGAGTACGGATGGTGTACTAGAAGACTTCCAAGATCCCTTCCAACTCTGTTATTCTGTGACTAAATAAATAATCATCAAAATATAAAACCAGATATATAATCACCGTAGGTGTCATGCCTCATGAAAATGCTCAGGTAAAAGTGGAGAAGGACCTTTCAAAAACAGGCCCAAAGACTCGTTGCTCTAGCAGTCCAGCTCCCTGTGTTTATATACACTGGGATCTGAATATGAAAGTTATTTTAGTCTTTTATATTTCAGAGTTACCTACTCTGCACGAAGAAAGTTAACTTTTCTAGCACATATGTGTTCCTGGTCATGGTTACGTTTTCTGCTGTTTGTTGCCTCAATGTTGGTATTCTCTATATCTGCCTTTCTCCAGCAGTCACATGAGCTGAAGATAATGAGAACTGCAATCTAATACAGTTGGAAGGCTCCAAGTTGACAAGGTCTGCTATGCCCCAGTGACCTTATTGATCTCCCGAAGCAGTTTTTAGAGGGGAGATGGAAGGCAGATAAGTAGAAAAAGAGAGAGGATCTGCTTGAGTAGAACTACCAGATCAGCAAAACTCTGGAGAACGATACTAGAGGGCAGCAAAGCATTAGAGATCTAATAGTCCCAGGCGTGGTTATCTCCTTGCATTATTTCCCAGTTTCAAATGCCTCTGCTTCCTTCATTGGCTTCTTTAGTTCTGTAGATTTCAAGTAGGATTTACGCATTTATTCAGTTAAGCCATTATTATTTGATGACGACTTTATAAATGATCTTGTACTAAAGCACTTACTTTGAAATAAAGAAGACATTATATTAGCCACCTTGTTTTATACAGGGCCAAACAATGGTCAAAAAGTTATAGTTAGAAATATTAGTTGCCTAAGCAGGTAGTTGGAAAGCAGTTCAAATACTTATGGAATAGATTCCACTTAAGAGGAAGCCAGAATATAATCAAACTATCCTGCTCAACTACTACAATCAAGGATTGCAGGAAAATTATAAATTATAATTTTAAATTATAAAATATAAATTATAAGCTGTTTTTGTTAAGGAAAGTGTATATTTGCTGCCGTTATTATCTATCTCATGGTTTATGAATTATATAAACATTACAGTGGTGGGTTTCAAAATTTTTTACTACTGGTTAGGTGAGCATGGCTTGGTGGGTGTGGCAGGGGAAGGATACTGTAAAATTTCCATTCCTGCCCCACTCCAGGGGAAGGTTACTGAAAAATCCCCATTTCCTCCTGATCAGCTGGGACTTGGGAGGCAGAGAATAGATGGGGGTGGGGCCAGTCAGAGGTGGTATTTACAGATTCTCCGAACTACTCAAAATTTCCGCTACCGGTTCTCTAGAACTGGACAGAACCTGCTGAAACCCATCTCTGAAACATTAGCTATCCATATTAACAGGGTTTTTTTAAAAAAATATTTTACATGATAGCTCTAACATCAACAGGACATTACTGTATGATTATAAATAGGGTGCCTATATTGCATGAAAGCATTTTTGGGAAATCACATGCCTTATCATACAAGGGCAACGCCAATGGCCTCCTGGTAGCATTGATCACTTTTGCTCTAAAGATCGTCATTTGTGTCAGGGCCCATATGGAACCTTCTTCATAAGGATGGGAGTAGAAAGTGTGGCCATAGAACTCTACACCTGTGCTTTATATCAAGCAAAGTATTGACTATTCCTTAGTTAATGAGGATGTCAGGTCTGTTTAGGAAATGAATTTGTAAGCTGGAAGCTCAAGCAGTCTGCTTCCCAATTAGAGAATCACATTGTATAGCAAGTAGAATGTTCACTATATGATGATGATGATTTGGAACATTTGAAAGACTTTCCCCCATTCAAAGGCACACTTATTATGCGAAATTAATCAGACATTTTTTTTTGGAAAGAACGTATCAGTGAACTGATATTTCAGAGCAACCTCTGGAGGGGATTCTGCTTAAATGTATCTAAAAGGGCTTCTGATTCTTTCCTAAATCAGCACACATTAAGATTGTGGAGTCTTGCTAAAGGTGTTCCTTAGAATTTGGACCATCACACGACATCCCAAATAAATGGGTGCCTTGAATTGCATGAAACAATTTGGCAGCTGATTGTTTTGCATAACCTAGCACCAGGTGCAGTTTGATATTTCTGCATGATTATCCCAACTCTGTAATAATAGAAAAGTCTTTGGTGATTTTTCTTATTATTATTAAATGAATGGGAAAATATGTTCTAGTATGATATTTCTCTTCCAACCTTGGTCTACTTTTCAGACATTTTCATATCCTTCCCCTCACCAGGAAGTCTGTAGCTATGACTTTGCTTTGTCCAAGGACAATATTTGGGATTTTTTTGTTTAGAGCACATCAGGCTTCTTGCCAGAACTTAACAGTAAACCTGGCTCTTCAGACACTTAATTGCTTGTTCAAGAACGGTTTTACTTGGCAGAAGACTTTCAGACATGACTTGGCTGGATTAGACTCTTTATTGCAGACAAGAATGATGCCGTATATACAGAAATGATTTGCTATCTGCATTACCAAGAAGTCTTTTATGTAGAACTTTTATGTAGGTCTATGTTCCAGAACTTAAATTCTAGATGTTTTCTTCCCTTATTTCTGAGTTAACAAAACCTTGGTAATTTGCTTGGGTGGCTTGTAGGGGTCAGACTTCAAAGCAACATGTTGTTGCTTTGCTAGATTCAGCCCTTCTATTGCTTCCTCTTCTATTTTCTAGTCTCCACTTCTAAGGGTCAAACATAAAGGGTCAACATTCTCCAATACATGCCAAAATTTGAATGTTGAGGCACCTCAGTTGTTGTATACAGGTAGTCCTCGACTTATGACCACAATTGGACCAGGATTTCCACTGATAAACAAGGTGGCTGGTAAATGAGCTGTGTCTATTTTTACAACCTATTTTTACAACCTTTTTTAAGTTGTTAATAGTTGCAGTCATGAAGTGAATTGGCTCCCTTTGGTGCAGTAGAATAAGGCATTAACCTCAAGCCTCAACTTTTTACTTTTACATAATAGTTTAAACTAGCCATTTCTATAACAACAAATCTATCTAATTGGTAAAACCCAAAATCAAAGTTACATTTTTTCCTACCTCAAGTACAAAGTCCAGAAGTGGTTTCCAAGTAGAAATAAAAATATTTGTATTTTTTTCTTTGATCAAAGCTGTCAAAGAAGAAAATTCTTAATAGGATATGTAAGTTAACTTCCAACATTTTAGTGGTAATGTCTCTTCCCACATGTCCTTTCCTGTAATTCCTTGACTTTTCTATCCTTACCCAAGAAAACATTACCGTAATTAATCCTGTCATGATATCTAGGATGCCTTCATGACTGGGTTTCTCTTGTATTTCATTTGATACTTCTTTGTTAAATCAGGCATGGAAACCTCTTTTCTTCACATTCAGATCAACCCCCCTATTGGAAATGACCGATTTCAGATCTGGCAATCATTTACTTGACTGAATCCTCAAAGTTAGTTCTTAGGCATGCTGCAAAATTAACCTGCTTGTCCAACTCCAGGAGTTTTGGATCACAAGGGGAAGGGGTTGTCTATTTTACAATGCAGCTTACTTAAAGGTAAATACAGTATCTTACTTGATCTTCTACTCCACAATTTTAAGAAAACTTTCATTCTTTGCCAAATATAGCTGATCTGAAATGCCATAGACATAGGTTTTTGTAGAGATCCCTCTTACAATAGAAATAATCTTTTCCAGAACATTTCCCCACTAAGTTTTGATGCAATTTTCTCTTTAAATTGATTATCTATGGAGGAACTATTATCTTAAGCTGTTTCTACCTTTGGAGTACTCTTTGTTGATTTGTGCTGTCCAATGGCATGCCAGGTTTCTAGCCAGATTTAACCAGTTCTTTGTTTCTGAAGAATCTAATGTGATTGGACAGTTAGGCTGGAAGAGTCTACAGCAAAAATGTATGCAGCATTCTGGGATGTTGAGGACATAACCCATGAATCCATATAACTGCTTTCACCATTAAAGGTTTGTCCTATGCTTTCTTCCTTCTTGCAAAACAGAGATTGCTTAAGCAAGCTATCTCTTCCTGAGCTGCTTTTCTCTATGGCATGGCACTTCACTAATAAGCACTAACTAAAAACTAGCAAGCTTCATGATATGACTTTGTTTAGTTAATTACTGTAGTTTACTCCAGCAGGGCTCAAGCCATGCTGGCAACTAACCAGTTTCCTGCCTTGACTTTAATAAGTTAATAGTTTACATCTTTCCTTCTAGAATGATTTGTGGCTTGCCACTATGAGCACAATAGGAAAACAGCTGGCACTATTGTATTCCCTTCAATGTAAATTGTATGCTTGTTTATTATTTTGCATTCTTTTTCTCTTCAATAGATATAAGCACAAATATTAATCTTCCCAGTACCAGAGTAAGCATTCCAATGGGTGGGATCATGAGTGGGAAAAGGGGGTGTAATATTTGACCCATGGAACTGACTTTCTCATCCTTGTCCAGAGAGGAATTTTGAAAACCAGTTCTTTATAAATCGTTTCTGGACAAGGAAAGGATTTGAGATTGGCCATAAATGCTCTAGACACTGAAGCACTTATGGCCGCTTCTTGACACTGTAAGGAGATCACGAGACAGCTTATTATACAGGATATGCAAATGAAATTAGCTGATATCTTAATAATTAAAAGGGTATACAAATACCAAAAGAGTGTGTTGGATAACTTTCTCATATTGGGTTTACAAAAGTCACTTGTTAAACATCTGAATGCTGTTCGAAATGACAAGATTTTAAGGATTTGATTATAGATAAGAGATGGGATATGAAAAGAATAGATCATTTGTTGCATTTTAAAAGAAGATGATAAAGTTACCAAAATTGTTTATACTTGCTGTGATGAAGTGGAAATTTATTTATATAGTTCTCTTCTGTTTCTTTATTAAATTCTTATTTTTCTTTCCTTACTATTTTTTATTTTCTTTCTCTTTTCTGTGCCTTCTATTTTTCTTTTTTCTTTTAGTTTGTATTAGTTTTCATCTTTGGTCGTAATTCAGATCCCTACATGAGTGACCCAATTTTACTATCTTTTTTGTGGTCGTTACTAAGCAAATGCCACAGCTGTTAAGTAAGCTAAGTAAATGCTGGTTTTCAGCAAAACCATTGTAAAATGCAGCCATGTTACTGTGAGAAGCTGCCAACAGCCATTAATGTGGGCCGATTGTTGAATGCAATGACATGACTACGATGGGGAACAATTGTTGGAACTCTGAATCCAATAAAGGAGAACATTTGTAGCTCAGGGTTAAAATGTACTGATGATGTTACCTAGTTTGGGTAATGAGACGTCTGCAAGTACAACCAACCTCAAAGAACATCAAAGACCCCTCAACTTTGAATTCAGATCGTAAGTATCTCTGAGGGAAGTCTGTTGTAAGTTCAAACAGACTCTAAGCAACTGATTGTAAGTCAAGGCCTATCTGTCCTCGACCTATCTAAGAGATATAGATATGACCAAAGCAGGAGTGGGTTCTACTTATCTTTACTACTGGTTCACAAAGGGATCGCTTGTTTGCGCTTGCTTCTTCACATGTGCAGATCGCTGATGGTGACATCTGGGGCAGTGGGCGGGGCCTCCTGCCAGTTTTACTACCGGTTCTTGAGAACCAATCCGAACTGGGGGCAACCCACCACTGGACCAAAGTGAATGCATTGAAAGAGAAAGATTGGTTAATTGTTTTCATTCTAGATAATCTTCTTTAAATATATCCTTCTATACATATTTAGACTATCAAATATAGTTCTCAGATGTGTTTGCATGTAAAGCCAAGAGCAATCAAAATGTTTGTCTCTGTGTTACTATGTTTGCAGTGTTGTATACTTTGTTTTTAGGGAATGATGTTATTTTGGGTGTGGGAGGTGGAGTTATGGCCAAGTGGAAAGCAGTAGCTTTTCTTCTTTTTTATATAAAGTACAGAACAGAGCTTTAACCTCTTGCTCTGTTTTTAAATAGAATGACTGTGACCATTTTCTGAACTCCATAAATATATTATGCAAGCTTGGGGAATATGGTTCTATTTATGCACTTGGGAAAGGGAATCTAATGGACATGGATTATTGTAAGAAAATGCAATTTATATACTTGTTTATTGATAATAACCATCTATTAATAATTGAACCACAATTTCTAATGCCATTATTTATATATGAGCTGTACTGTTATGCCAGTGTAGAGACAATGAGGCCACTTGAATGTTATTCTTTAAATAGTTTTATTAAATTTTCATGTAGAAAATACATATCAGAGAACCAAACAAGGAAAGAAAAACCTGGCTGTAATTTAAGCATGTCTGTCTGTCTGTCTGTCTATCTATCTATCTATCTATCTATCTATCTATCTATCTATCTATCTATCTATCTATCTTCTATCATCTGTCATCTATCATCTCTCTCTCTCTCTCCACATCATGCTCTTCTATTTCTAAGCAACATTATGTAAAGTATGGCGAAAGAATAAGATTTAGCTAAAATAAAAGAAAAGCAGGAAAGAATAGAAAATTAAGGGAAAGTTAACTAAATCCAATTTGAACTAACATCTTTTAATATAATTATCTATACTTTTTTATTCTTGCAAACCAGCTTTCACTAGTTTCAATGCACTGTTGCATAAATTGCCTTTTATTCTTTAAACTTAAGATCTTTCTCATCAATTCCTTATCTTCCTCTTTAATCATCATTCACTCTCTTTATCTGATCAAACCATTTCAATATAATTTCTTGGCTAATATTGGTCACTGTTTTGATATTCTGTGCATATTCATTCAGCATCCATTTAATTTTGATTCTCTCTCTTCTTATTTTAGTACATACACTTTTAAATGCATCATTATAAATGTGTTGTCAGATGCATTTAGTCTGAATCTTCAGTTGAGATCTTTCTGGTATGAATGGCTTTTCTAGGGGTTTGCCACAATCAAGCCCTCTATCACGACAAAGTGGAATCCATTGACAGGGATGATAATCATACTGAATGCTTTTGTTTTGATTTCTTCAATCTTTTTTGACATTTCCTAATATCAATTAAAATGTTCATTTTACTGAAGGGCTGGGCAAACTATAATATATAAAATATCTTGAGGACAGGCATAATCACACAACTCTTTCTTTACATGTGCTGCCCTATAGCAGGAATGGAGCAGTAGAAGGAGACGATTTAGTTACAGGCATAAATTTCTATTTTCTTTTAGCCAAGTTTTTGTTTAGTCAATTGAAGTTTTTATTCTTTCTCTGGACTCCATAAGAACCTTCATAGAAATATTGCCTCAAATGTAGACTGAGGAAAATTATCTGCCACTTTCTTTGATATTCCAATTATTTTCAGATATTTTAATTAATTAACTAATTTTTATTTATTTGATTGCTATAGCTGTCTATCTCAGCAAGTGACTCTGGGCAGCATACATCATAAAAACAAAAGTAAAACAATATGAAATAAAAATATGGCTGAGTAAAACTATTGTCATAGATCATGGGTAGGCAATTATGGCAACTTTATGACCTGTAAATGGCTCAAAGATTCTGGGAGTTGAAGTCCATGGGTTGCAAAGGTGCCATAGTTGCCCAACTCTACTATATATGTTAATATAGCCAAGAAATGGGGTTAACGTTAACACATTCAGAGTCCCAGGTTAGGGCACAAATGCAGGTCTTCATGGCCTTTCTTTTGAAAGACCAGCAGAAATACCTTTACTGTGCTGGGAGCCATGGGTATCTCATGTATGCAATCCAATCCAAGGCTACAGCTGCTCTCCCATTCAATGCAGCCACCAAGGTTAAGTCAGACAATGTAGCATTCTTCTCAGGATTTAGTTTCAACTGGTTCTTGGTGCATTTCACATTCTTCCCCCAGATATTGTAGGTTTTTTGTGCATTTAGAATAGAATAACAGAGTTGGAAGGGACCTTGGAGGTCTTCGTCCAACCCTCTGCCTAGGCAGGAAACCATACACCAGACAAATGGTTATCCAACATCTTCTTAAAAACTTCCAGTGTTGGAGGATTCACAACTTCTGGAGGCAAGTTGTTCCAGTGATTAATTGTTCTAACTGTCAGGAAATTTCTCCTTAGTTCTAACTTGCTTCTCTTCTTGATTAGTTTCCACCCATTGCTTCTTGTCCTACCCTCAGGTGCTTTGGAGAATAGTATGACTCCCTCTTCTTTGTGGTAGCCCCTGAGATATTGGAATACTGCTATCATGTCTCCCCTGGTCCTTCTTTTCATCAGACTAGGCATACCCAGTTCCTGTAACCGTTCATCATATGTTTTAGCCTTCAGTCCCCTAATTATCTTTGTTGCTCTTCTCTGCACTCTTTCTAGAGTCTCCACATCTTTTTTACATCGTGGCGACCAAAACTGAATGCAGTATTCCACGTGTGGTCTTACCAAAGCATTATAAAGTGGTATTAATACTTCATGTGATCTTGATTCTATCCCTCTGTTTATGCAGCCTAGAACTGTATTGGCTTGTCTGGAAGCTGCTGCACTCTGCTGGCTCATATTTAAATGGTTGTCCACTAGGACTCCAAGATCCCTCTTACAGCTACTATTATTGAGCAAGGTACCACATATACTGTACCTGTGCATTTTGTTATTTTAAACATGCATTTAGGTACATGTTTAATTTGCTTCAGTGTGTTTGCAAAATTGGATACTTGACCATATATGATTGATAGGCAGCTTTAAATCTTATAATAAATCCATCAAACAATTTTGCCTAATATTTTGTTCCCATGTTAACAAATCATATTTGTTTTACAAACCACTAACATCATAGAATATATTTATTAGCTGGCAATGCCCCTGGTCAATCAAACTTATCAGACACCAGAATAATTCTGTATCAGAGATTCTCAACTTTTTAGAACCATGATTCTTGAAGATGATAAATACAGTTCTGCGATCCTCTCATGAATAAAACTGAAAAATAAAGGAATAAACATATAATGAATAAAATTACCATGGTTGGCAGATGGTTTTGACAGATGGTTAGACCAAGAGATTTAGCCATCTCTTAAAAGCTGATCAAGCTTTGGTCCAAGCTTCGTCTTTGCAAGCGTCCACTCCAGTGAGTTTTGACCACCTGCCTACTTTTCATATGTTTGTGCATGCAAAGAGTGTTGTCAAAATTCACTCGGATTTCTTTTCCCTAACTTGCACTTCCAGAACTCACTCTGGGCATTGCTCTCCTCTTTGTCCTAGGTCTAGCCATCTCTAAAATCTTGAGGGTGGGTGGGGGGTTGCTTCCTATTGACCTTTCCCAGGTCTTAAGGAAGTTTTATGGAGATTCTCAATCATCCAGGTCATGGTTGTCCCAAAGGTACTTTTTCCAAAAAGGCAACTGGACTTTCTTCCTTTTTTCCCCTTTGAAAACGTTTTACTTCTCATCCAAGAAGAGCTGAACTGAAAACGTTTCTTGGATGAGAAGTGAAAGACTTTCACTTTGGGATGTCTTAAGAAAGCGATGCTATCACAATTCATTCTGGGCTTTGCACCCCACTTTTTCTGGACAAGCCAACTTTGACAATACCCAAGCTGTGCGTTCTTTAGCTTTAAAAAACTTGCAAAATTGTTCCTCTTCTGGGGAGGGCGGTCAGAAGCCACAGCTTGAGAACTTCTGCTCTAACCAGATTGAACTATGAAATCTGATCCTTTAAATTTTTCCCTGGAGCTCGGCTTTAACTGGTGCATTTTCTCTCTTTCCATTTTTCTGCCCATAGTTCTCATTTCACTGGAGTGGAGCTCGACCCTTAGAGATTAAAAACCATATTGGTTAATTATGACAATTAATAATTTGATAGTTTGCTAAGCTACTCTTTGTGGGTAACTGCGTAAAGAAGACAAAATATGCCCCCTCCATCAGTGGTTAACCTTAAAAGAACATTTAAATCCACAATCGATGGCCATGGATGTCAATGTTTAACAAGGCTTTTAGCCTTTTAACCATCAGGAAATCTCTCTTTCAGGATAGATGGCTCTTGGGGAGTCTCCTGTGGTGTTCCTGGGTTTAGTTTTCAAGAAGACTCATTTTCTCACCAAACTTTTTGTTTTCCAAACTATACAATACACGATAATTTCAGGAAGTTCATTCAGGATGTTCAGAGATGGTATTCAGCAGGTTCTGAGCAGTTCTGGAGAACCAGTAGCAGAAATTTTGAGTAGTTCAGAGAACCGGTAAATACCACCTCCGACTGGCCCCACCCCCATCTATTCTCTGCCTCCCAAGTCCCAGCTGATTTGGAGAAAATGGGGATTTTGCAGTAACTTTCCCCTGGAGTGGGGGAGATTTTACAGTATCCTTCCCCTGCCATGCCACGCCCGCCAAGCCATGCCCACAGAACCGGTAGTAAAAAAAATTGAATCCCATCACTGAGGAGGTTATAAGGAAAGCTGGATGTGTGCTTTTCTAATTGGCAGCAAACAACTGGAACAGTCCTCCCCAGATGTGTTAGGACTACCAGACCAAGAATTCCATAGTCACAATATTCCTCAGGACTGGGTCAGCCCGATGTGTTGGGATGTTCCTCCATTCATGGAATTCTAACCCAGATGCAATTCTGACAGTTACAATGCTAATCCATCTTGTGAGCAGTGATGAAATCCAATTTTTTTTCCTACCGATTCTGTGGGCGTGGCTTGGTGGGCATGGTGTGGTTTGGTGGGCATGGCAGGGGAAGGATACTGCAAAATCTCCATTCCTACCCCACTCCAGGGGAAAGATACTGCAAAATCCCCATTCCCTCCCCACTCCTGGGGGAAGGATATTGCAAAATCTCCATTCCTACCCCACTCTGGGGCCAGCCAGAGATGGTATTTGCAGGTTCTCCGAACTGCTCAAAATTTCCGCTACTGGTTATCCAGAACCTGTCAGAACCTGCTGGATTTCCCCCCTGCGTGTGGGTATGCATAAAAACACTAGAATTGGGAAGGATACTCTCCTACCTCTCCCAGGATAATTGTAACTTCAACCTCCCAGTCTATGAAAGGGGAGAAGGCTGCTATTTCAGCCTTTACTTCAGAGAATAAGAGATCTTCTGTTATCCCAACTGCTACTTACCAGTCAGAATAGCGAGATAAAATCCTGAGATTTAGTTATGGTAAATGTATGTGCACTGGTTGTTTAAAAACAACAGAAGCATGCCTTTTCTTTCTTTCCTGGGCAGGCAAGTCTACTTTTTTTGGGGGGGGAATGGACTGTATGTCCTGTGTGGACTCTGTTAGGTCCAGAGAGGTTTAAATTTAAGGCACGCCAACTTTCCTTTTTATAAATATGAAAAAGTCAGCTGAGGCTTGGTGGGAATTGAAGACTGGTGTACGTGACATATTGGAGCTCATGCTGAGGACTGCAGGATGGGCGAGGATTTTGCATAGTTTAAATTTGATAAGTATCAGCCACATGGCTTTGTTGCAAACTGGAACTTAAATGAGAGAGAATAAGCTTATCTCCTGCTTCCTGAATTATCTACAGGCCAAAACTACAAGTTATAATTTGAAATCTTTCTAAATGCTAATAATAGTATTGGGATCTTGGATTTTGGGTCTCAGGAATGGAAATTGTGTTGATATGTTTAGTTCTTATGATTAATATTTCAAGCTTGATTCCTCCCATCTAAGTGGATGTATATTCACCATGAAAAACAAGTACCTACAGGCAATAGATTCTGTCCTTCGCAAGCAAATAGATACGGGTAGACCTCAACTTATGACCAGTTGCTTAAGCGACTGTTTGAAGTTAGGACAGACTTCTCAAAAAATATTTACAACCTGATTTTGAAGTTATAACAGGCATCGTGTGATCTTCTTTTAGGTGCTTGGCAACCAGCTCATCTTTATGGCTATTTGCAGTGTCCCACAGTCACATAAAAGCAATTTTCAAGATTGTTATTTTTGCTGGCTTCCAGTGTTTATTTCTAGTTTCTGGCAAAAAAACATCAATTGGATAAAATGGATTTGCTTAACGACCAGGACATTTGCTTAACAACTGATGCAAAAATGCTAAAAAATAATAATAAGTTGACTACCTGTATACTATTTCTACTTTCGCAGATTTCTCTCTCTCCCTTTCTTCCTCCCTCTCTCTCTCATTATAAAAAACAACTTGACCACTATGGCCAAGAAAATCTCCACTCTTTTTGCTCTCCTGCCTGTTCTAATTATTGGCTTTTCATGATTAAGAAATAAAGGTGAAGGAGATTGCTTTTTCCATCAGATTCACTATTGACCCCAGAAACATTAGCTTGTCTAACATGATTAAATGTGATCTAATCAATCAATGATATGACTGCTTTGACATCAAGGCATATTCAAGTTTCTCTGTTAAACAATTCAAGTTCATGGATTCTTAGAAGTAAAAGACTGAAAAATGATATGAAATGCCTATGGGCTTGAATGTTGCCCTTCCACAATTATTACAATATACTTTTGAGAGCCTTGTCTACCTTGGTTTGAACATCCCTAGAGACTGAACTTCCTGTAAGCTCCAGATTACCAGAAAACTGGCATTAAGAACAAGCTAATTTTGTTTCAGCAATTTATGTTTCAATAGTTTACACACAATATGTCAATAAACTGATGAAAAGTAGCTGGAAAATATTCTGTTGGTAAATTTAAAAAAAGTCTGCAGTAACTGGAGCATTATCTAGACCAGTGTTTCTCAATGGTAATAAATTTAAGATATGTGTACTTCAACTCCCAGAATTATTTTATTTTATTTTATTATTTTATTATTTTATTTTATTATTTGTCAAGCATGAATAAGATAACAGATATAAGTATTCCCCAACCAGCATGGTGGGTTCCTCAACCAGCATGGCTGGAGAATTCTGGGAGTTAAAGTCCACATATTTTACAGTTCCTAAGTTTGAGAAAACACTGATCTACACAATCTTTCTCAGTTTTCAGTTGGAGAAATCTATATATGAGCTGTACATCAGATTTTGTTCTCCATCTGGATTCCTGCCTGTCCCCAGTGAAGCTAACCCATTTATATGATTTAGAAAGCTTTTTTAAAATTACAGCACACAAAACTGAGGGATTGCTAGATCAGATGATGAACGATTGATTATACTTTTATTTTTAAGGGTAAATGAAACTATTGGGAGAAAAAGAAATTTAGATGGGATTCCAGGGCTGAAAAGGAAGGGATTAGATATATTTGACATACAAGGCCACCTAATTGAAAATGACTGAAGGTGATGTACAGTAGGTTTGAAAACATCATAAAAATAATTCTGGACTAATACAATAATAGCAGTATATCAGGGAATACACAGAAATTAAAATAGACATTCAAGAGGTTTCATAAATCCTCCTGAGCCAGGGCCTGCTGGAAGATGCAGGCCCTGGCTCTCTTTCTGAAAAAATATAATTTGGAGTGTTACCACCTGTTTCTTCTTGGGCCACCAAAACACAATGCCAGTTGTCAAGTATTCTTTTACCATGTCTAAAAAGCATTGCATTAGGGAACTCAGTAGCTGAATAACATAGTATACAAGAATTCTTGGTTACCTGTACACAACAATCATTTCCATTCTCCAGTGTCTCAGAAATTGCTGCCATTCTCAAAGCCAAGAGTAAAGAGTAAAGAATTAATATCCCAGCCTGCCTGTTATTAGGGTCACCATGTAATTTCAGTGGCAAACTTTTCAGCAGAAAACTCAAAAGAGGTTCTAAGTGGATCCAAGAGGAAGTTCAAGTTTTTAAGCATAGTACTTCCAAATTATAGTACCACATGAAACAACCATTGTAATTATGCCCAAAGGATACTATTTTCCATAGCAGATCCAGACAACTATCTTCAACCCTTTTCAACTAACATAAAATATACCGAAAACTGGATTGTTCTGATGGTCTTCAAATTTTTCCTGAGTCTGGATGGGGAAAAATAGGATCTAACTCATCTATGATAAGATCAAGTAGCTCTGGGTTTGGGGTTTCTTGGTTTCTATTTTCCATTCCTGCACCTAGTTCAGTGATGGCTAACCTTTTTGCTATCGCGTGCCAAAAGTGGGGGGGGGGAGGGGGTCACGGATGTGTGTGCCCACATCCATAATTCAATGCACCCCGCCCTCCCGCACATGTGACCCCCCCACTTCCCCCTGCTTTTGGCACATGATGGCACGGTGGGCCCAGTAGGCCCGATTTTCTCCTCCCCAGGCTCCAGAGGCTTTCTAGGACCCTGGGGAGCACAAAAACAGCCTTCCACATCCCCCTGGAGGCCTTCCGGAGGCCAGAAACAGCCAGTTTTCCAACTTCCGGTGGGACCGAAAGGCCTGAAAATCAGTTGGCCAGTGCGCGCATACATGCTGGAGCTGAGCTAGGGCAACACTTGTATGCCCACCAATATGGCTCCGTGTGCCACCTGTGGCACCCATGCCATAGGTTCGCTATCACGGACCTAGTTGATGCTATGTTTCTCGGTATGAATCTGGTATGCAAATTGGAAGGTGTCTTGCACTGGCTACTCTGCTTGAAAAGCAAGTGGCAGCCATGGCCAGGAGGGTCTTTGTACAACTTTATTTTATGTGCCAATTGGATCTATTTCTAGATTAGGAGTCTTTAATCATAGTCCCTCCTGCTTCAATCATCTCCCTATAGGATTTTGCAGTGACATCTACATGGGGCTGCTCTTGAAGACCAACTAAAAGCTGAAACTGATCAAGAAAGTAGAGTTGCAGATATTAATGATCTACCTTGATATGACCATGGAACATTTCTACTTTGCAAGTTGCCTCTGGCTCCTGGTTGATTTCTGGTGCAATTTAATTTGCTCATTATCTATAAAGCCCTTTCTTTCTTTCTTTCTTTCTTTCTTTCTTTCTTTCTTTCTTTCTTTCTTTCTTTCTTTCTTTCTTTCTTTCTTTCTTTCTTTCTTTCTTTCTTCCTTCCTTCCTTCCTTCCTTCCTTCCTTCCTTCCTTCCTTCCTTCCTTCCTTCCTTCCTTCCTTCCTTCAGAGATCTGTCCCAGAAGGCAGGGTCAAGAAAGTGAAGAATAAAAATGTTGATGCTTCTGCTAGGGTAGAAGAATTTTTGGAACATTCATACTGAGCTCATGTTCAACTCTTTGTCCATAGTAGGATCTGTATCTCCAGTGACTTATACCAACTCAGAAGTCTGTTATAAGACATTGGCAACAACTGTTACACAGAAAGTGATTCCAATTTTTTTCCTTCCTTATTCCTTCTTTCTTTCCTTCCTTTCTTTCCACAGAGCACTCCGGTCCTAAGCAGCCACCAACTTTGAGGCCATTCAAAAGAATCTCACTTACTGTCTAACGATGACATTCATGCCATCCCATTTTCTATAATTTATTTACATTTTCTGTGTTTCTGTGTTATTCCTTTCCTTATCCCACAGCATTAAAATTTCTGGCAGGCAGTAGACATTCAGAGAGAAAGAACTGTCCCAGCAAATGTAATGTTTGCAAAATTGAAATTGCAAAAGCCTAGTATTCAAGATTAGGAGAGCTGATTATGGCTGTAGGTTCATAACATTTTGTTACTATTGCTACAAATGAGCATATATAGTAATTGTTTTAACATCAATTTTCAGCTGAAATCCATTCTTATACTTTTGTATCTGAAAAAACAGAACATCATCCTGTGTAGATAGGCACATATATTTACATATATATATGGGGAAGCCAAAAATACTCACTATGAGTGTGCATGCATAAACACACTTTTATCTTTCTTATCATGCCAGTTCCAATCCTACTCTATTTAGTATGAACAAAACGAAGCAGGCCGATGACATGGGAAGTGCTTTTATAGGGAATAGGCAGGCAGGCCTCATCCCCACCCCCAGCCCACCATGCACACATTCACACTCACTTTCACAGCTGTGGCTCAGACATTCTTTCCTATCTCCAGCAAAAGTGCAGATTTGGGTACAAATGCAACAAGCAGACTCCCCTTACCCCTCACTTTCTCCAAGTGATGCAATGGTTTTCTTCTTTTAAAATCAAGCAGAAATGGCTTTATAAGAGGTCAAAAACAAAGATGGAATCTTCTCAGCTCAACTTCAAGCTGGAAATTGCAAGAAGAAGAGTTTTCCAGGTAACAAAAGCACAAAGGTAGCATCTGTTCTTTAAAGCAGGGGTGTCTAACCTTGGAGATTTTAAGACCTGTGGACTTCAGCTCACAGAATTTTGTGATTTCTTGACATGCAGTAGTTAATATTTTATTGTATGTATCAGAGTATGGTATTCAGCAGGTTCTGACCAGTTCTAGAGAACTGGTAGCAAAAATTTTGAGTAGCTCGGAGAACCGAAAATACCACCTCTGACTGGCCCTGCCCCCATCTAGTCTCTGCCCCCTGAGTCCCAGCTGATTGGGAAGAAATGGGGATTTTGCAGTATCCTTCCCCTGCCATGCCCACCAAGCCATGCCATGCCATGCCACGCCCACCAAGCCACGCCCACAGAACCGGTAGTAAAAAAAATTGAATCCCACCACTGGTATGTATACAAGCTCAGTCGTTTTATCCATGCAACACATCTTCTTTAAAGCAGGGTTGCATTATAAAGCAGGAATAAATCACCACCACACTTTCATGAATGAACATTTTCTCTTTTCCTCGTATTTTCCTCTTCTTTTAAGATGCTTTTATTTGAGCTATTTTCCCCCTTTTTATTAAATATCATTTTTATCTATTTCTTGTAAAATTAATTGGTTTCCCAAAGGATGGTGGAGGTGACTTCTCTAGTCAATTTTTCTAATGATCCAGAGCCCTGAATGATGATAGAATGTATCTCATTTTCTCAGCTTTGCTTCTTGTACTTACTGTACTTGTAAGATACACAGGCTGTGGGATCCTAATGTCTCACGCTCAAAGATGCTAAGTAAAGGCAACTTCCTGGAAGAAAGTTGGTGGTAGAAACAAAAACTGCCAAGCACCTATACCTATGATGGCGAAACTATGACACGGGTGCCACAGGTGGCATGAGGAGCCGTATCTGTGGGCACACAAGCATTGCCCTAGCTTAGCTCCAGCACGCATGCGTGCACCAGCCAGCTGGTTTTCGGGTCTTCCGGGCCCACTGGAAGTCAAGAAACGGGCTGTTTCCGGCCTCCGGTGTGGGGGGGTGGGGAACGCCATTTTTGCCCTCCTCAGGCTCCAAGAAAGCCTCTGGGCCTACTGGGCCCACTGGTAACCTTTTTGCTGTTGTGTGCCAAAAGCGGGGGGAGCGGGTCAAGCACGCATGTGCAGGCGGTCTGGAGCACGGGAAGGAATTGAATTATGGGGGTGGGCACGCACGTGCGTGACCCCCCCTCCATGCTTTTGGCATGCAACGGAAAAAAGGTTAGCCATCACTGACCTATACCAAGGCAGGTGTAGGAGATGACAAGGCTGAGCCTGGGGGAGTGGGTGTCAAGCCCATTATCAGTCTGGAATCCCTAAGCTCCTGAAAGAGACTTAAATCCAGTTGCCCTTTAAGTCCATTGACTCTTATCTGGCGTGACCATTAATGGATCAGATCATTATTATAGATTGCATGGAATAAATTCACAGTGCTTTTGAACTCTATCCTAGCCCCTGATTTCTTGCGCCTGACAGCAGGAGGTGGAAATAAGAGGATAAACCAGAAAGATTTTGAAGAAGAAAATTTGAAACTTCCACTTTTCACTATATGAGCTCATCCTGCTATTGAACAGACCTGATAATATTCTGTGCAGGAGTATAATTAAGCATTAATAGGCAATGTTTATCTGCTATAGCCCACATTGCTTCAATTTTGGGAATGTTCCTTCCTTTCCTATTAGATTATTATTTTGACAAAGTAACATTGATCTCGTGGATGTAATTCCTAAGGATCAGTATGTTGGAAATTCTGTGCATAGTATGTATATGTTCAATCAATATGCTTAGTCATTTTTATGCTGGCATATTGTTGCCTATGTCCTTCGAGTCAAATAATGTATTACAAAGAAAACTTTAAAATCCTCCATTGATAATAACCGTAACCAGTAATGTGTAGGTGCCAGCTTATATTGATTAGCAATAGCCGTTTGTTAAATTGGCAATTGTTAAATTGTTAAATTCTGGAAGTTTGCAAGCCTATTGAGAATAGAACTGAATCATGATGCCTTGTACATCAATCAGCTGTTTGGTGGCAGAATTGGTTATTAAACATTTACCAGTTTACCCCTGACTATAATCTTCACTTTCTGATGCTGCTGTAGTTAAATTGAACAAATCTAGGTGTTGTCCAGTAGAGGCCACCATAACTTATCATATACAGTAAGGAGAAAATGTGTAATTCTTAAGCAGTGTAGATCAGGAGTCTGAAGGGAATAAGTCTTTCTGATATTAAGATTGTTTTGTTTCCAAAACTCCTTTTCAGGCAAGTATGTAGAGTTCTTGAGAACCTGAAGTTAATGAAGGCTGTGGACTAATGAGAATAGATATCCCCTTTTTTATCTTATAAAAGTCTATTTTATTCACTGCGAACCAAGATGGATAGCAAATAAATTTAGCAACAACAACAACTTCCAGCCTCATCCTGAGCTAACAGCTTGAAAAGGCAGTGGCCATGAGGATCTTTGCAAAGGTTCATCTTGTATACCAGTTGCACCCATTTCTAGAATGGGAGGCCTTTCAGATGCTCATGCATGCTTTAGTCACCTCGTGGTCAGACTTCTGAAATTCATTCTGCTTGGGGCTGCCCTTGATCATCACCGGGATGCTATAGGCTGGTCCAAAATGCAGTGGCACAGGCAGCGATGAGTGCATCTCGGTACACCCATGTGTCCCAAGTGTTTTGCAAGTTCCAATAGTTACTAGTTTTCTGCAAGGCACTGTTCGAAATACAACCTAGACATCAATGAATGCCACTTTGGTAACACAATTTTTTTGTTGTGACACCTGCCCTCTGGAATACCATCCCATCCGGACATTTAAAAAATCCTACAAGAGTTTCACAAGGTCTTGAAAATGTAGCTGTGCTCTCTGGTAACTAGATTAGGTTCATTGTGGATCTCCTGAAAGAGATTTTGTAACACAAGGTGAGTTTTATTTGGACACACATTATTTTCTTTTTAATTGTTTTCCATCTTTCAATTAGGTAAGATGCTTGCACAATCCACATTTGGATACAACATACCCTCATTTGGGAGTTGAATAGTTTTTTTAAAGCCAATACAATACAAGAATAACTAAAATTTGTACAAAAGGGTACCTCCCAAAGCTTGCTACAACACTTTCACAAAATGGCCATCGTGATGAACTTGGTTAATTACAAAAGACCTATTTATCAGAAAGTGATGTGGGGGTGTTGTTTCCCATCATCATGCTCTGTCTATCATTGCAAGTTACCATTCTGAAAACCAAAGTCAGATCCAAAATGATTAGCAGTAATTGGGCACATTACAAACAATATCAGTCGTAGTAATTTGCCATTTGATTTTTTGGGGGTAGTCTATTACAACTCATACTGGACTCATGGAGACCCAGTTTGGTCTAGTGGTTAAGGTACCAGGCTAGAAACCAGGAGACTTGTGAGTTCTAGTGCTGCCTTAGGCATGAAAGCCAGTTGAATGATCTTCGGCCAATTACTCTCCCAGCCACACTCCACTCACAGCTTTGTTGTTGTGGGGAAAATAGGAGACAGCAGGGGTATCAGGTATTTCCCTGCCTTGAATTATTTATAAAAATAATAAAAGGCAGGATATAAATAAAAAATAGTAAAAAAAAGGTACTGTTGAAATTCATTCTGCAGTATGCTCTTTTATTTTGGAAAAAACTTATGAATGAACCCAGCGAGGGAGGCAGCACCCCAAGAGATTTATTTATTTTATTTCCACTGTTTGTATACTGATAAATTATAGAAGCTAGGCTTTTCTAGAAGTTCATACTCACAGTGGAAATAAGTATACATTGTGTATGTAACTGGGATTGCCCAAAATACCTCATTTGAGTCCCTTCTATTTTCTGTCCTATTGGTGGGTGTCAAAAAAGCATAGAAGCTACTCCAGGAACTGGAAAATTCAATTTTCCCAGCACTGAAAGTGAATCTTACCACCGAAATTGAACATGATTCAATGATTTTTTTAAAAAAAAATGTCCTTGAAGAAATGCCTTAAATCAAGATCAGAGAGCAATTCAGGGAGTAAAATACTTTGTTGCAGTGTCTTATCCGTATACACGGAGAAGACATGCTATCTTGAGTTCCGGGGAAGAAATGGCAAACTGAAGAAAAGCCCTCGCAGTTTTTCGGTGTCCACCGCCACCTGACATTTATTTTCTTAAAACGCGCATGAGATTGTTTTTCGTTCCGACCAGTAGTTCACATTTCAGGCACGGGATGGCGCCAGACCTCGCTTCTGGCTGAAGACACTGCGGTGCATTTTTCCTGCTTCTTTTTAAATTACTGCGGAAAGAGAAGGGAGGGGGGGAAGGAGCAACCGCTAATGAAAAGACAGATTCCGCGACAACTTGTTTTGATGCCTGCCATCCATCACACGTGCCAGGGTATTCAAGATGCTTGATGAAGAATAAATTCCCTATTAGTGCATGTATGGATATCTATCTATCTATCTATCTATCTATCTATCTATCTATCTATCTATCTATCTATCTATCATCTATCTATCTATCTATCTATCTATCTATCTATCTATCTATCTATCTATCTATCTATCTATCTATCTATCTATCTATCATCTATCGTCAGTCTGTCTATCATCTATCTATCTATCTATCTATCTATCTATCTATCTATCTATCTATCTATCTATCTATCTATCTATCTATCCATCCATCCATCCATCCATCCATCCATCCATCTATCCATTTTCATCGCGGAAGATATATATGTCGCTTGTCTCCAGATTCTCCAAATTCACCGGTGTGTACATATTGCATGCATACATGTGACATGCAGGCGCGTGTCTTTCAGCGGAGAAAGCTGACTAGTCCGATCACCAGGAAGGCAGGCAAGCTGGAAGGAATGTTGGATTTCCACCCATCTCCCGGGTTCTTAACAGGGTTACAATGTCAGCACCGACGATCCCGGGCTTCATCCTGTCCTAGCCCAGGAAAGCCCGCAGGCCGCCTCGAAGGACCCGCAGCAGTCCCCAGTTGCTGCAACTGGCGAGCGGCGAGCGCGTCGGAAGCGAAAAGCGGGACTCGCCCGCTGTCCCTTGCACTGCGGAAGGCGGCGAAACGTAGAGAAGAGCCACCCTCCCTTCGGGAAAGAGCCGGGAGGCGTTTCAATACAGGTCAAGCCGGGTGTTATTCAGATCACGTCCCGGCGTGTTTTGGAAGGGAGAAGGCGCAGCTGCTATTGCCCGTGTTCGGGTTTGCGCGGCGGCGAGAAACTGCAGGATTTATTTTTAAAAAAAGGAAAGAGAAGAGGGAGAGAGAGAGAGACGGAGAGAGAGAAGGAAAGGGAGAAAGAGAAGGAGAGGGGAGAGAGAAAGAGGGAAAGAGGAAGAGAGACAGAGGCGGAGAGGGGAGAGAGAAAGAGGAAAAGAGGGAGACAGAGACTGAAAGAGAGAAGGAAAGGGAGAGAGAGAATGTGAGAAAGAAGGAGAGAAGGAAAGGGAGAGAGAAGGGAGAGAAGGGGGGTGAGGGAGAAAGAGAGACGGAGAGAAAAGGAAAGGGAGAGAGAGAAAGGGAGTGGGGGAGAGAAAGAAAGGAGAGAAAGAAGGAAAGGGGGAGAGAGGAGGAGAGAGGGAGAGAGGGAGAGAGAAAGAGAAAGAGAGAGATACGCTTCTAGGTTTTTTGCCCAGGGCGACGGACTGTCTCGCTCATCCTCACGCGCGCGCGCGTGTTGTGTGTGTTGCATCCAGACTCTCTGCCTGACTATTGGTATCTCGTTGCCCACACCTCTTTTCCCCTCCTCTTCCTCTCCTCTCCGCCCCCCCTCCACCTCCTTCAAAAAAGAATCCGGCTTTTTGGGGGGATTTTTTTCTACCCCTCCTTGCGTCAGCAGCCCAACGTCACTTCGCCGGTGACAGCTCCCTCGGTTTGGGGCTGCAGCAGGAACCGGGGCGCTTTATTATCAGCAAGCGCGTGGACCGGGAGGCGGCGGCGGGCTGACAGCGCCTGTGCGTGCGTCTGTCTGTCTGTCTGTCTGTTGTGTGTGTCGGGGTGGGTGGGTGGGGGGACAGAGAAAAGAAGCGACGACGCCCCCACCGCCCCCTCCGCCTTTTTTTCCCAGCCTTGCGCCGGGAGCGGCGAACGGGAACTGGGCAGGAGCAACGGAGCTGGGTGGCTGCGGCACTGCAGCTTTGGCCGAGGCTCGGCAGCCTAGGTAGGGGCAGCGGCCACCTGGCCGAGGAGGAGGAGGAGAGGCGGTGCTAGGCTCTAATTATTGCTATCCCGGGTCGGGCGACGGTCGGGCGCTTCTCCGCTCGGGCAGCGTAGCCCGGCTCTGCGCGCGCCGCTGGCGCCCCCTACTCGCGGGGCGGGAAGCCGGTCGGAGTCGGCGAAGGGAAGCAAAGGAGGCGCCGGCTGCCTCTCACAGGACATTTCTCTCTCTCCCTCTTTCCCCCCCCCCCTCTCAGGCTTGGTCCTCGGACGCTCTCTGAGGGGAGCCGGCAGAGATTTGGCCGCCTGACCGAAGCCCAGAAGTTGCCGCCTTCCGAGGGAAGGCAGAAAGAGCGGCTGCCCCCGGACGGGAAAGGGAAAGGATGCTCGAGTGACTGACGGCTCGGTGTCCCGGCAGCCGAGCTGGATTGATCGCGCTTGGCGGGCGGGAAGAAGAGCCACCGAGGAGCGGCGGCGGTGACATGGGGGCCTCGCCAAGGGCATGGTGGTGTTGGCGGTGGCGGCAGCGGCGGCTTCAGGGTTCGCCCCGGGCGACGGCGACCGGCTTCTGGAGCTTGTGTTGGCTGATGCTGGGCGCCTGGCGGGGGCTGCTCGCCTCCGCTTGCCCCACCTCGTGCGCCTGCAGTCCCGAGCGGATCTGGTGCAGCGAAGCCGCCGCCAGCCTCGTGTCCTTCCCCGTGCTCGGCAAGAGGAGCGAGCGGGAGAAAATCACCGACATGTGAGTGCTGCCTGAACGGCGTTGGGGTTGGGAGCCGGGGGGAACGAGAGGGAAAAGTAACGGGGGTAGCGAGCGAGGATCGGCCGGAGGGTTGAGTTTGGGGGGTTTGCTTTTAGTAGCGTCGCCTTCAATACAGCGAAATTTGATTCCCTTTTATTAATTTAAGGAAGGCTCATACATACATACATATGTATGCTAAGCAGTAATGTATTATATGTGCAATTTGATTTGTTCAGATATACATCTTCTTGCACGGTGCCTCTTGGATGTTTAAGAGCATCTTGCAAGCTCTTTGGAAAAAGCACTACCTTCCTTAAGGAGGACATAAAATGAGGATTGAGATGAAGCATACCTCTTCTTATCTGCTTTTTATGTCTCCCATTGTGGCACTGGATGTGTACACCATTTTATGGATCGTTTAAGGTACCCCAGGAAAAAATCCTGCATGACGGTCCACTGTCTGGGAAAAAAAAAAGCACAGACAACCTTCTGAAACGCTTTTAACTGGAGGTTTGCTTTTAAACACCACAATCCATTTGCTAGCCCTTCACGAAGTCTTTCAGTTATTACCCAAACATTTTCAATCTGCTTTGGTGAACTGGACAAAATAGCTTTCTAGCAGTAGCCAAATAGATTTTTATTATAGGGATTCTGTTTAAGAATATGCCTGTCCCTGTTTTGGAAAGAATGTGAAAGGGGAGATGTTTTCTGTATAGCAATGCACTTGCTCCAAAGGCTACTAGCCGAACGTCTAAAAGCCTGGATTGATCTAATTTAGATTTGACTTTCCCTCAGATACAATTTTAAAAGCATTTAGCTTATGAATCTTAATTGCCCTGAGTCCAATTTCCTGGGAATCAACTAAATGATAAAGCAATAGAGCAAATAGGTTGTGTTGGTTTTGATTGAACATTAGTATTGTATTGCTTCTTGACAGTTTTTTTTTTTTACTATGGAGAAGCTTGCTAACTTCTACATTCCTGTTACTCCTCTTTTACAAAAATGTTACGTTATGTAAATAAAGGAAAACAAGGCAAGTAAAGTTGAATAGGCAGGTTGTGTGTGATAGTACTACCGGTAGTAAAAGCTGTGTGGTTTGTTGATATTCTTCTGTATATAGACGGGGAAGATAGTGGGATTTATTCCCTCCTTACACGTATTCAGCTTTTATGTTTAGTTTAAAAGTAGTCTTCACTTGTTAATATGCATGGGTTTTATTTGCTGTAGAATATGTTCTTGTGTAAGATTTGGGTCTGTTTGTAAATAAAGATACGCTTCCCTTCCGTTCTTATAGGTTAGATTTTATTGTGTGTTCAAATGCAGGGCTACTGTTTTTGGAGGCTGTGCAACATAACAAGCAGGTGGACCCTTCTCTCTGCACATAAGGTATATATGGAGAGATTGATGCCCAGTGGTAGAGCACACTGTCTGGTCTATACTGGAGCTGTGAGATGACTGTCATCAATGCAATCAGCTGACATACATGAGAATGTTCATCTCTATATCTCTATCCATACATTTGAAAGAAGGAGACAGACATATTTTGTTCCTCTCTCATTGGGCTCAGTTCCCCCTCTGGTATAATGGTCAGATTATATTCCTAATTCTAATTCATGCATGCGTGCCGATAACAGCATGTGAACATCTACAGCAGATAATTTGATGCTGTAGTAGGGAGGTGTCAGGGAAGTAATTTGAAAAGGAAGGAGGAAGAGATCAAGTTAATAACGCTTGAGAAACCTTGGATTAAACTGTGAATGTTTTAACAACATGCCCTCCCCCAAAAGTAAAAGTAAATCTTTTAACTAAGACTAAATGTTTTAACCAAACCAAATGAGTCTATTTGAAAGGCTAATGTGCAGCCAGTGGGACTGTTTTAATTGCTATTAAGTTTCTATCATGGCAATTAACTTCTTCTTGAACTCAGGCCTTGTACTTTATGAAATCAGAAATTGAGGATAGTTGACTGCAACCATCTCATGTATATAAACATATCTGTATGTAGAAAATAATTTTGTTCCCTCACCTGCCTTGAGATGTTACTATTGCAATTTTTTTACCATACAGTATTACAGCAAAGAATTTTGCTCTGTACTTTAACTATTTATCATTATGCATAGGCAGCATATGCAGATATGATAATAAAAGCTATTGTAGCATATGCAGATACAATAATAATGTTTGGGAAATTATTGTTCAGGATTGCTTTTTGCGATAAAAGGAATCCTGAAGAAGATATCCTGTACCAGTTCCTGTACGTGACAGAAAGCATTTGAATTGTTTCTTTGCATAGAATTTAAAGGCCTTTGTATTTTTGCTCTTTGCTTTACATTCATGTTTCAAGCAGTGATTGCAATTGCTTATTTTAATGCTTGTTTGTTGATTATCAAAATACATAACATTGATTTTATAAATTATTTTGAAGATCCAAACCAGTTACTGGGATCAATTAAAATATTCTTCATTACATTTATAAAGTTGTAGCAATACACTTAATGTTATGTCTTTTCTGGTATCTCTATTTAATCATTTGATTTGGATTTGTCTCTAGACTAAAATTTGCTTTTTATTCTGTTACAAACTGGCAGTTTCTCTAATACAAAGATTATAAATTTCCCAAGAGCATTTATTGTATATGAATATTTTACACTATAAGATATGAAGCACTGAAATTGGCCTTGACTTTAAAAGATGTTCATAAAAGATGAAAAGGCAAGGTTGTTCATTAATACTCAATGATAATTAAACATTTAGCTGCTTTAATAGTTTAACAATATCCACATGGCAACTACATCTTAATTAAAATGCCATTGTATTGCTTTGGAAACTAAACAAAGTAAGCTATCACCGTGGATTACTACTTCAGAGCTCAAAGCATCACAGGAATAGTAACTACTTTTTTCTACTCAACTGTATTGTCACTCATAATAGTTACATGATGGAATTTCTTATACCTTTCATATGAAACAATGTTTTTTGTTACTGAAGTTTTCTCTAAACAACGTTTGGAATTGTTTTTGTCAGATTTTATGATAAAATTTAGAGTTCATGACATTTTTTATAGGATTTAGGAGAATTTAAGGCCTTGTTATTAGAAGGGGGGGCGGGAATCAGTGCTTTTGAAGCAGGTGCATTTCAGCTTTATTTAACCCTGAAGCTGTTGAGTTGTATTGAATTTGTAAAATACCCAATGCATAAGTTTTATGAAAGCTTAACAAATATATGGATGCTTGATATACTATATCTGGAAAGCCCATATTGAGAAAGGTACTCTAAATGAAATTCAGCCCTTTCTCCTATTCATGTTTTTCATAGAGTGCTTTTTATGGTATAATAAGAAAAGGAAGTGGCAAAAGATATGGGTGGAATAGATATCTACAAGTGAGTGAGAAAGGGTGAAGTTTTAAACCAACAGAATAATTATTGAGAGATAAAATTGCAAAGGCCCAGATTTTACTTTGGCCAAAAAAATGTTACTTTAAGTATCAGAAGTTCAGAAAAATTACGCCCCCTGCCCCCAAATACATCTTATCCAGAATTTATGGAGTGTAGAAAGAAACTCCTTGAGTTTTTGTTTGTTTTGTTTGGAAATTAGGTTGATAGAATCAGGAAGAAGTTGGATTTTTTTTCACCAAGCTTCCTCTCTTTCTCTCTCTTAGTAGGTTATTCACAGACTTGCTTGTCTGTTTTAATGAATAACATAGTCACGATCTTACAAACCTATGCTTATAATGAGATTGTGTTTGATCCTGTTCCTTGGGGTCCTGGCACGAGCTTGAAAAGCTTTTGTTACATATATACATTGGCAATGATTATTGTTCCATAATGGACCATAATCTACTTCTGAAGCAATTGTTGCAGGTTATTGGTTACACAAATATTCCAATCTTTGCAGAGAGACACTCTGCCATGAACATTAATGGAGACCTCACATAACTGTTGCTGATGCTAAAGAACATGTTTAAGATATTTCTGTTAGAAAAAAGATAAAGCAAAATCACTTTAGACTTTAGAGCTTATGAAATCACTTTAGGGGTTTAAATCAGCTTTTTTTCATAGTAGAATTTTAAATGGAAATGGACATTGAGCTTTCAAGTACTAGTTCTTCTAATTCTTCCTTTTGTACTAAAATAAATGCAATTGCAAATAATGGCTTATTCTATTAAATCATTTTATAGAATGGTTTAGCAAAATTTGATAGGGTTTGTAGAAAATAATATTACACTAACATGACAGCTTTTGGGAACACCAACAATTGATGTTAATTGCTCTGTTCAGTTTGTTTCCCCCAAAACCTCTACACTCCAGGTTTTTTAAAAAATCAGTTCTGTATGTTTTTCTGATTACATCGAAAAACCACAAAAGAAATGTGTGCAGATGTTATATAAACTAATTCAAATATTTTAATAAATAAATAAATAAATAAATAAATAAATAAATAAATAAATAAAGAATAAAATATAATGAAGCGAAGGTTTGGTGAAATCAGAGAAAAGAGACATTTGATATCCTATTTTTTCAAGTACTTAATTCCTTACATAGTTTTTTTTTTTTAAATTCAGGGAAAGTTCCTTTGAAAGAAGACCAACTAATATATCTGCTCTTTAAAACTTTATGACTATTTTTGCCTCTACAGAAAGTTCTTTTGGGATTGAAATTTTAGTCCTCTCTGAAAAGGACAACTCAACATCAATCAGATGTTACATTCAATGTGTGATTACAAGGAAAACACATTCAGGAAATCTGAATGTGATTTCAGTGTATCTCCAAGAAGCCCAGACAAATTTTATGATGAAAATACAACCAGTATCAACCAATATACTGTATTGTGCCATTGCCTATATTGATTCGTAAGAATGGAGACAAAAAGAATAATCATATATACATTACAATCCCAGAGCAATTGAGGTATCTGAGATACTATATGAAAAATTACTTTCATGCAATTTTAAAGGGACATTTCATTCCCTGTTAGCTGTACTGCTCTAGAATAGATAGGAAATGGTTAGAAAAGAAGGTAAGGCATCGTTATCCAGATATGATTTGGAAGGCTATGTTGTCCCTAATGCCACCTTCCTTATTCTTCCAAAGCTTTTTATATCAATTTTTCAATACTATGGTTTTATATGAACCTTTAATCTATTAGGTTTATTTTACAGTGAGTGAACACAACTTTTAATGAAACATTTAGTTTCTTGCAGATTTTTTTTTTCTATACAAGATATAATAGAATGGTTTTTTTTATTGGCCAAGTGTGATTGAACACACAAGGAATTTGTCTTGGTGCATATGCTCTCAGCATACATAAAAGAAAAGACACGTTAATCAAGAATCATAAGGTACAACACTTAATGATAGTCATGGGTACAAATAAGCAATCAGGAAACAATATCAATATAAATCGTAAGGATACAAGCAACAAAATTACAGTCATGCAGTCATAAGTGGAAGGAGATGGGTGGTGTTAAACTCTGATTTTTAGAGTCTGAGTTCTAAATCTGCTACTTCTGCAGAATTGTTCTCCTTAACCTAGAACAAAAAATGTAGTTGAGATATATTTTATTTTATTTTTTTATAAATAACTTAAGGCGGCGAACAAATGTAATGTTCCTTCCTCCTATTTTCTTCACAACAGCCCTGGGAGGTGAGGTGAGCTGAGAGAAAGTGACTGGGTTTAAAATAAATCTAAACTACTATAAAGCAGAGTCATGAATTGGTTATTTTTGATTAGAACTAAATAAGTCCACAATTGCTAATTCATAATATTCAACCCAAATTAATAAACCAGTAAAAATTAAAAATGGCTGTGGTGTATTGAAGTACAGTTGGAAAAGAAAACTAAAATGGCTTAGGGAAAGAAATTCCATGGAAGCGTGAATAGGGGTGTTCTTCCTTTGAAGTAAAGGCACCCCACAACATTTTGTTATAGTTCCTACTTTCATAGGTCTAATAAGGAAGAAACACATGACAAAAACTCTTGCCTATCCTTGTTTATTAATTTTGCACACAATTACATAAAGAACATTTGTATCATGATGCGTATTTTTTCACTTGCCCTTCCTTGCCCCCTCCTGAAGGTGCCAGTGCCCACTTTTGAGGAAATTCAGTATCAGTTCAACAATCTATGATGAACTAAATTATTTGATACTGCCTTTTGTAATCAAAATATTTATTTTAATTTTCCTAGGATGTACTAGTGATACCAGTTAATTGGTAGTGATTGAAAGATTTATTGTAAGAATGTCTTATACATAGAATATTAAGAGATTACTCTGTCAGAGTTGTTAAGCAAACTTTATAAGTAATGGACAGTTTTTAATGAAGCATGAAAAGAATAATTTATCAATTATAACAAACATGTGTTTCATTTTACAACATGTAATCAGTTTTGTTCCACTTAAAATCCTTTCTGATTCAGAGATATCTACTTTATATGTCGGCAAATCCTTTTTTGCTATTTGTATTATTATATGATTCAGAAAAATGCCCTTATGGTCTTTTTTTACTTTAACTTTTATAATAAAGTATCATATCCTAATAACAGAAAAAATATAATAAAATTATGATAAGCTAGAGAAGTTGGAGCTAGTACAGTCTTTTGAGTGTGTGTGCTCAGTCTTGCAGATCTAACCAGTAACTTTGTTTTCCACAAATTTTCCTGATACCTTTTTAAAGGCTGATCACACTTCGTAATTGTTCCATAGTTCCATAGTTGCAATTATGTACTATATACAGTATATATTTTTTTGGCATATCCTTTCATTTCTTGTATTTTGAGAGAAGAAAAACTGTTTCCCCTTATTAACTTTTTTAAAATAAAAAGATCCAAATATTGTCATCTTTCCTCAGTTAAAAGCTGTGCAATGCTCTTGATTATTTTGGTTGCATTTTGTTGGACTTACCCATTTCAACCTGATCCATTTTAAAATATAGTATATGCAGTGTGGTTGCACCATAAATACATACATACCCATGTTTTCCCCAAAATAAGACCTGCCTTATATTTTTTTGAACCTTGAAATAAGTGCTTGGCCTTGTTGCTGCCAGGCGCTCAAAAGCTTAATTGGGCTTATTTTCAGTGGATGTCTTATTTTGGGGGAAACAGGGTATATAGTTGCACCATGAATGTGCTATCAAGTTGATGTCACATTCTAGTGACCACATAGATAGATTTTCTCCATGAAGTCGAGTTGTTCCATACATGCATTTATATGTATGCCGGCATGCATTTTGCATTATATTCATGTGTGTATTCCTGTTGATCCCCAACATGGAATTTATTCTTTCTTCCAGTTGCTGCATTTTGAAATGAAATTCTCATTGCGTTATTCTCAAGAATCCTAGCATCTCTTTTCTTGCCTGTAAATGGTTGCTCAGATTTTATGAGATTTCAAAGAAAAATACAAATGAGAATAAACACAGTATATATATATATATATATATATATATATATATATATATATATATATATATATATATATATATATATATATATATAATATATATATATATATATATATGTATATTTCTTTGCAGGATATATTTTTATTCCAGCAGATTTACTTGTTGACATTGACCATTAATATTAGCCACCTATATTTGGACCAAAAATTGTTCTGTTTGAGGGAAGACAGGTTTTTCCTCTTTTGAAATTCACAGTAGGTCTAAGTCTTTGCTCTCTGTACCTAATCTGATTGTAAAATTGGTTATGATAGTGCAGAAAATGTTATGCTGCGCTTCAGTTTTGCATTCCTTTTCATAGGGAAGCAGTTGCCATTCTTAAAAGCATTTAGAGTAATAGTGATATTTTCAGTTAATAGTCCTATCTATCCATACTAATCTACATTAGCTTTATTACAGGATTTAGAAACCTGTAACTTCCCTGAAGTTAATTATATGTGTGTGTGTGTGTGTGTGTGTGTAATTTTATATATAAAATTTTATATATAAAATTTATATTTGTCTATGTAATTTTATATATAAAATTTTATTGAAGGGACCTGAAGTGTATAAGTTCTTCCTGATCTTACCCAACAAGCAGAAACCATGAGACAAGTGATCCATTATAAGCTCGCCCTATGCCACAAAGGATCTTGTTTATTTACAGAAATCTAGTCCCAGTATGTGATGATTTTTGCCCATCTATAGGTTTGGGAAATGCTTCCCACAAAATTATGGCTGGAATAGCGAAGAAATATTGCTGTTTATTGCCAGTTAAGCTGGTGAGATGTTCAGTGCAATTTTTTAAGAATATAGCAAGTTTAGAAAGGAACACTATAGAAACTTTGATATGTTGTTTGGGGTAATGGTTGTACGATAGGGAGCATATCCTGTATTCATGGAAAACTGCTGTTGACACTTTCAAGATCTGAAGAACAGAAAAAATAAAATAAAATAAAAACCGAAGATTTACAGTGCCTTAGTTGTTTGTGGGAGCTGAGGTAAAGAGAAACATAGGGATAGAAAATTCATTTAGATCTTAATAGATTGTGGATTTCTATCTCAGGCTGTTCTGATGACTGGAGTCAGATTGAAATATTGCTTTTTCTCCAGAGACCTACAGTTTGTTCTCTTAAGACCTATCTTGGATAATCGCTGCAAAGATTGCCAAATTTTTTGGAACAGGTGTGATTTGCAGAAACTGGTTGATGATACCCTCTTCTCATTATTAGTAGTTTCAAATTTGTTTTAATAAAAAAAAAAAACTGGAAATACTTAGGCCTTGAAGAAGCAGAGAAAATGCAGAGCAGTTCTATTGAAATTAGAAAGTTGTTCTGGAGGTGCTAAAGATGGCTAAACAAGAAAAGTAGAATTAAAAATAAAAGTAATCAATTGGGATTAAACTGAAGGTAGGGGTTCTGACAAAAATATTTATGATAATTAATAAAAATGGGAATGATATATAAAAGATGGGAATTGAAACCAATGGTTTAAGTCAAGGACATTGTATTATAAAGAAAAGTAATAAATGCTGTAAATATTTTGAAAATATTAAATTATACAAGGCAGTTGTACTTCATGGGAAAATGGAACGAACGATTGGAACATTTACTTAAATAGCAAAAAATTAGGGCAAACAAATGCATTTGTGTACCTCTGTAAATAATTTATTAAAGATGGGAATAGATGGGAAAATGTTAAGACATGTAGTCTTAACATTTCTGGTCTGCTTCAAGAGATGAATATTGAAGAAAGTGAAAATGGCTGTGTGTGCTTTTCTCCACTTTGTTACCCAAAGTGAGAGTTGATATTTCAGTGGAAACATGAAAGTTATGTTGAATGCAGTGGGAAAGAGTTACTTAAGAAGTATGTGTGATAAAATCAGAAGAGATGGGGTCAAGTATAAATGGGTCTTTTGAATATGAAAGTGAGTGACCACTGGGAAGTATATTCAATGGATATGGCCATCCAGAGACAATGAATGATGAATGAATCAAAAGGAAAAATATAAAGGAGAAGTTCTTGGGTTAAGAGAAAAAGAAGACCTACAAAGTTTGACTTGGATGGGATTGGTGATAATTTTGAAAAATAGAGTGGTAAAGAACACAAGACAATGAATCAATGAATGATTTAGTGTATGATTTACCCCGCGTAGCTGCCTAGGCAGGAATACTGAACCCTTTTAGCTTGATGAACATATTTGGAAGTATGCTGTAGACATGTCCTCATAAAATGTACTGTAAATATACAGTTGTTGTTTGAGATACCAATTTTCTGTTATCAAATGTGAGTGCCATTACTATAAATAGTAGTAAACAAAGCGATAGTGACATAGATACCCTTATGGGATAACATAATTATGAATTCTCAGAGCAGTCACAATAAGCTATGTTTCAAAATTTACCAGTATGCTACTGCACTCTCCATTACAGATTTTGTTTTGGTGCATTCTGCCTTATAGTTATAATATATAAATATTATAATTAGGATCAGCCATCAGTAAACATACATATAAAAACCCCCATATTTACACGCCATTCAAAAGAAACAAACTTTTAGTAAAAAATTTAGTAAAAATCTAAGAAGGAAACAGAAAGACCAGAACACATTTTCTCCAGCAGCCTACATCCCTCAAATAAACAGAGATTAATATCAACCAAACAATCAAACAGATAACAGTACCCCAATCGAGGAACTACTAAGGAGAAAATCACATTCGTTTGAGGGTACTCCTGATCCTGATTCTTCTAAATCCAGTTTGCACAGCTTGCATTTGCGATTGTGTGCTCCGGCCCTGAATGCTCGTCTTGCTCCCCGGGTTGTTCAGATCCTCAGGCCCTGGGCCTCCGGTTGATGTTGTGCAATGCCAGATCCGTGGTAAATAAAGCCCCCCTCATTTGTGATCTGGTTCAGGAGGGGGGTGTGGACCTGGTAGGTATTACGGAGACCTGGTTGGGCCAGGAAGGGAGGGGTTCCCCTCATTGAGATATGCCCTCCGGGTTTCTATGCATTCCATCAGCCGAGGCCCCAGGGGAGGGGCAAGGTGGTGGTGGTTCTGGTAAAGGAAGGTCTCGCTCCAAGGGAGGCCACTGTACCTCAGATAGCTGGATGTGAGTCCCTCCTTGTGAAGTGGGGACGCAGATGGGCTTGCTGATTACGTACCTGGCTCCCTGCCATGTGTCGGCTGCCCTGCCCGAGCTACTCAACGTGATTGCCAAGGTGGCGGTGGGGACCCCCAGGCTTATGGTCATGGGAGACTTTAACCTGCCATCTGTCGGCGAAGCATCTGAGGCGGCCCGGGAGTTCATGGCTTCCATGATGGCCATGGACTTGACCCAATTAATTCATGGACCCACTCACATGGGAGGACACACTCTGGACTTGATTTTTGTGTCTGGGCAGTGGATGAATGATTTTGAGATAGGGGAAATAGCGATTGAGCCCTTGTCATGATCAGGTCATTCCCTTCTTAGGCTTGACTTTCTAACCGCCACATTGCACCGCAGGGAGGTGGAACAGACCAGATGGTTCTGCCCCAGGTGCCTAATGGATCCTGATACTTTCCAGATGGAGCTTGGGCCACTTCCTGAGGCTCTGACTCATGGCTCGGCTGAGGAGCCAGTGGCTGCCTGGGATAGGGTGGCCACTGATGCTTTGGACCGAGTTGTGCCTTTGTGGCCTCTGACCCATCACCGAGTCTACCTGACTCCTTGGTTCTCCAAGGAGCTGAGGGAGATGAAGTACCGGAAAAGATGCCTAGAGAGCAGTTGGAGATCTAGTCTCTCCGAAGCCGACTGAACACTGGTAAGATCTCATATTAAGACCTACCTAGTGGCGATAAAAGCAGCAAAATGCAACTATTTTTCAGCTCTTATCGCATCAGCAGATAACCGCCCGGCCACCCAGTATAGGGTGACCCGGTCTCTCCTCCACCTGGGAGCATGGGAGGATCCCTTGCAGAGTCGCACTGAGGATTTTGTCCAGTATCTGCACGATAAAATTACTCAGATTCAGGAAGGCCTGGTCTCTGACTGGGTAGGTACAGACTGGATGATGGGTGCCGATCCTGTTGCTCCGGAGGATGTGGACAGGATACTGGAGTGGCTGAACACGACCACATGTTTATTGGATCCGTGTCCCTCCTGGTTGGTGCTGGCCTCCCGGGAGGTTACGCGAGGCTGGCTCCAGGGGATTATAAATGCTTCCTTGAGTAAGGGTGTCTTGCCATCCACCTTGAAAGAGGCGGTGGTGAGGCCCCTCCTCAAGAAGCCTGCTTTAGATTCGGCTGTTTTGGCTAACTACCATCCTGTCTCCAACCTTCTCTTCTTGATGAAGGTTGTTGAGAGTGTGGTGGCACGACAGTTCCTGAGTACCTGGATGAAGCTATCTGGATCCACTCCAGTCCGGCTTCTGGCCTGGTCACAGCACGGAAACGGCATTGGTCGTGTTGGTGGATGATCTCTGGAGGGCTCGGAATAGGGGTTGCTCCTCTATCCTGGTCCTGTTAGATCTCTCAGCGGCTTTTGATACCATCGACCATGGTATCTTGCTGCACCAGTTGGAGAGGTTAGGAATGGGGGCACCATTTTGTGGTGGTTCTCCTATCTCTCCAACCGGTCGCAGTTGGTGTTGGCAGGGGGGCAGAGGTCGACCCCGAGACGCCTTGTTTGTGGAGTGCCACAGGGGTCGGTCTTCTTGCCCCTTCTGTTCAACATTTATGTGAAGCCGCTGGGTGAGATCATCCGTGGCTTTTAGGGTGGAGTTCCATCAGTGCACTGATGATACTCAGTTGCACATCTCCACCCCAGACCATCCCAATGATGCCCTTGAAGTGATGTCCTGGTGCCTGGAGGCTGTGTGGATCTGGATGGGGAGTAACAGACTTCGACCCAACCCTTCCAAGACCGAGTGGCTGCAGCTTCCGGTGTCCCGATATAGCCAGCTGGCGCCATTGCTGGCTATTGGGGGCGAGTTATTGGCCCCCATGGAGAGGGCTCACAACTTGGGCATCCTCCTGGATGCACGGCTGTCTTTAGAAGAGCATATGACGGCCGTGGCCAGGCGGGCTTTTCATCAGGTTTGCCTGATTCACCAGTTGTGTCCCTTTCTGGATCAGGACTCCTTACGCACAGTCACTCAGGCACTCGTCACTTCCTGTCTGGACTACTGCAATGCTTTCTACATGGGGCTCCTCTTAAGGAGCACCCAGAGGCTCCAACTGGTGTAGAATGCGGCCGTGCGGGGCATTATTGGAGTGAGGGGACGCTCCCATGTGACGCCTCTCAGTGAACTGCATTGGCTTCAAGTGGTCTTCCTGGTGTGCTTCAAGGTGTTGGTTACCACCTTTAAAGCGCTCCATGGCATAGGACCTGGGTATTTGCGGGACTGCCTTCTGCCGCTGATAACCTCCCACCGGCCAGTACGCTCCCATAGAGAGAGACTCCTCAGGGTGCCGTCAGCTAGGCCATGTCAGCTGGCGACCCCCAGGGGGAGGGCCTTCTCTGGACCTGCCTTCTGGAACGATTTGCCCCTGGAGATATGAAGGATATCAGATCTCCGGACCTTTAGCCATGCCCTAAAAACTTTTCCATCAAGCATGGCTGGCATAACGCCCTCCCCTTTTAACCCTTTTTTAGCTTTTTAAAGTGTCAGTGGGTTTTAGTTGGGATGTTTTAAATTTTGAGCCAAAGTTCTGTAATTCTTTTAATAATTTTTAAATTTTGTATTGGTATGTTTTTATTCTTGGCTGTGCACTGCCCTGAGTCCATCAGGAGAAGGGCGGTATACAAATTGAATAAAATAAATAAATAAATAAATAAATTTAATGTTCCATTTCTTGTGAATATATGGATTAGCTAGGAAGTTTTAGCCAACTTTATCTTAATATTTACCTTATTGTCATTTTTTCCTCTTTTATTTCGGTTTATTTGGTTTCTATAGTTAACTATAGAAATACCCATGAATACCCATGCTCCGCTATGAAACTATGTGATTGGGCTTGATAAATCGACATTTACAACTTGAAAATTAATGAGTAGTTATGATCGGCCTCTCCTTTCCCCTTCTCTCCCTCAGCCTTGCCGGACAGAGGCCTCCCTTATCCTATCCCCTTCTTTCCCTTAGCTTTGCCCCATATAAGCCTCCCCTATCGTATCCCTTCTCTCCCTTAGGCTTTTCCGACAGAAGCCACGCCTATCCTATCTCCTTCTCTCCCTCAGGCTTGCCCCACAGATGCTTACCCTATCCTATCCCCTGCTGCTGTTGTGAAAGTAAAACTGAAACTGAAACTCCTCTCCTCTGCTTATGTTTTGGAACAGATTTTTTTCAGATGGGGAGGGGGAGTAGAACGCCTTTGCATCAGAGAGTAATAATGATGATAATGATGATGATGATGATGCATAATAAAGTCAAGGAATTAACTTCAGCCAAGTACATTTGGTGGGTTCGTAAGATATTAATGGCCAAATTGAGCGGAGGAAACATCATAAAAGTCATAAATGCCTGGGCTATACCTGTGATTCAATACTCTGCAGGAATAATTGACTGGACCCAGATGGAGTTAGACAATTTGGACAGAAAAACAAGGAAGTTTATGACAATGAATCATGCCGTGCACCCTAAAAGTGATATTGACTGATTATATTTACCAAGAGCAGAGGGTGGTCGAAGACTCCTACAAGTAAAGCAGACTGTGGAAGAAGAAAAATGCAGCTTGAATTATTACATCCAGAAAAGTGAAGAACAAATGATTAAGGAAGTAAATAAAGGAGGCCTTTTAAAGACAACTAAAACAAAAGCAGAATATAAGAAAGAAGTAATTGAGCAGCGGGCTGCAAATTGGAAAAGCAAAGCTCTGCATGGCCAATATTTGAAAAGTATTGAAGGCAAAGCTGACCAGAAACTAACTTGGAACTGGTTAAGATCAGGAGTACTGAAAAAAGAAACAGAAAGCTTTATTTTGGCAGCTCAAGCCCTAGCCACAAACTGCATGAAGGCAAAAATTCAACAAGTTACCACCAATAGCAAATGCCACCTCTGTAATGAGAAAGATGAGACAGTCGATCACCCAATCAGTGGGTGCAGCAAAATTTCACAAACCAACTACCTACAACGCCGTGACCGCATTGCTAAGATCATTCACTGGAAATTGTGCCAGAAGTTTGGATTTGAGTACAGCAAAAACCACTGGGAACATCATGTTGAGAAAGTTTTAGAGAATGAGAAACTCAAGATCTTGTGGGACTTTAGGATTCAGACTGACAGGCACTTGGTCCACAACACACCTGACATAACAGTAGTTGAAAAGAAAAAAGTATGGTTCATTGACATTGCAATACCTGGTGATGCACGGATTGAAGATAAGTAGAAAGAAAAATTCACAAAGTACTGGGACTTGCAAATTGAAGTCAAGTGACTGTGGAAAAAGAAATTGTCTGTTGCTCTGATTTAATTGGGCCCTTGGAGCAATACCCAAAGGGTTACCCCACTATTTAGAAATTCTAAATTTACCGGACTTGAACATTTTGACTCTACAAAAGTCAGAACAGCTTACATCCTCTGATGATACCTTAACAATTCCTAGGCCCTTGGTTAGGACTCGAGCTGCTGAGCTATTAACCAGCCTCAAAGGCTGTGAATCTCACTACAGATTAAATAATAATAATAATAATGATGATGATGATGCTCTGATGGTCATTTCAAAAAATCCTTTCTTAGCACCTAGAAGCCAAGAGGAACATACATGGCAAATTTCAAGTTTGTAGGCTTAATGGTTCTAGAGATTTGTGATGATGCATGAGTGGTATTTCGCTTTTATGTATAGATAGATAGATAGATTTTGATTTGTTTATTATAGTTAATTGAGCTGTAGTTACAGCTCAATTAATGTGAGCCTTGAAGCTGGCTCAAAAATCTGAAAAAGGGTATCTTCAATTAGTTTTATATCTGAGCTGCAAAAAAATTGAATAATCACTAGATGGCAGTAAGCAATACAGAAAACCCTAGCTCCATCTTGGGGTTGCTTTGTTTTTTGCAATCCAGACGAAGAAGCCTGTTTTATGAGACATCAATCCCTTCACAGAAGTAAGATATATCTGAAATAACTTTAATGAAACTATTGTTCTGTCTATTTGTTTGCTCATCATGTGTTAAATATTTGGAGGTATCTATCCATTACTCAAAAGTGTATGATATTGAGCCTTGGCTTATTCTGTTAAGGAATATAGCAAGATATATATATGTGTGTGTGTGTGTGTGTGTATGTATGTATGTATGTATGTATGTATGTATGTATATATATATGTGTGTGTGTGTGTGTGTGTGTGTGTGTAGATCTTTGGTTATTCGGGACTTCGCCTGCGTAAAATTGGAAGTGTCTTGACGACATTTTGACGAAGTCTCTTTCATCATCTTCAGGCTGGTGTTCTCGGCTTCGTGCTTCCAGGAGCAATGTGAGATCGCAGCTGTCTCTTCCTTTTAACTGTTAGTGGGGGTGTGAGCTGATTGGGTGGGAGCTTGGCTGTGTTCTGATTGGGTGGAGGTGTGTTCTGATTGGTTAGGGACTTGGCTGTGCTCTGATAGAACCTCAGAAAACAGACAGACAGACAGACAGACAGACAGACAGATAGATAGATAGATAGATGATAGATAGATATAGATATATCATAAGTCACTTGAATATCATAAGTCACTTGAATATGTTCTTACCTTGTGGAAAAGATTTTCTTTATTTGTTTTTATACTAGGCAGATATGTTAGACATTGTGTGATGATTGAGAAATTGTCCTTGAATCAGTGGTGGGTTACTACCGGTTCGGTCTGGATCTTGCGAACTGGTAGTAACAGCAATGGGAGGCTCTGCCTACCTGCCTGGACATTATCACGGACGATCTGCGTGTGCGCAGAAGGTTCTGTGCATTCACAGAAATGCTTTTTGTGAGCGAAGCAGGCATGGTGCGTGCGCTCCTGTGCGAACCGGTAGCGAAGGTAAGTGGAACCCACTTCTGCCTTGAATCTTACGAATGTAATAGTTATTTCCAAAATTGTCTTAATAATGTAATCATATATTAGAATCGGGAGGCCTTTTTGATAATTATATAATAGTGTTATTAACAATTTTAGGATTTTCACTAGCATAACTGAGATAGAAATTAAAAAAAATTAACAATAAATATTAACAAATTCTAAATCATGCTATTGTAAGAAAATTCTCCCTCTCTCCTCCAGGGTTCATAGACTATCTCTTAGATGATAGTGGGCTCTATCATACTTTTCCTTTGCCAGTTCTGGATTTTCAGTGTTATGAATAATATGCATGTGCATGTGTACTTTTTAAAAATGCTACTATTGTATATTATATTATCAGAGTTCAATACTTTAGGCACGTTAGCGTTCAAGTAGACTATGAAATGGATAGAAGACAAGATTGTTAGATACCAATCGCATAGTGCAGATAAAGAGGAAAACAGATATATCAACATGCTGGGCTTTGTTAATGACCAAAATAATTGGGGACCTAATGACTGGAGTGGTGGAAAGAACTTTAGATGTCTCAGGTTGTTTTCATTTACTGTAGTGTATTAAAGGAAAACCATGTTGTACCACATGGTTTCAGTAATCTGCCCTCCTTGTGTTAGAATGATTTTTGCCTAACTTAGAAAGATGATTCAGTTAAATAAAAGCCATTTTTGAGAGCAGAAAAACATACTGAATTTCTCACAATTGTGCTCAGAAAGCCACTGTAAAGCGAAAGCTTTTAGAATATTAATGTTTGATAAGCAACATCAAGGCAAAGTAGTTGTGAAAAAGCTTTTGGTCAGATAAGGTTTGTTCTTAAATCTCTTTCTGACAAGATTATATTCAGAGAATTTTGCTGCTCTTCATCAATCCCCTAGTGAGATGCAGCTAAAGTGGAAGTTTTATATCAAAATATTCACAAAGTAGCAGCAGCTCTCACTTTATTCAAGCAAATTCACTCTTGGGCTGGGCAAAGACCAATTTAATTTCATATTATAACCCACCAGTTCATACTCCATGATGCTCACCAGTGATAAAATTTTGAATGTCTAGGAAAAGCCTCCCAACTATGTTATTGTCTTTTATTTAGAATGTGTCTGGTAGGCTAAATAATATCCTATATATAACCTATATGCCAGAAAACACTTGCTGCCCAGCATGCTGTGCACAGGACCAAATGACGATGATATAAACTATAGCCGTGAACTTGTTAATTTGCAGTTAACTACCATGGGATACTGGAAGTTTTGTTTGAACAACACCTGATAGTCTATAGCAGTCTATAATCTATGTCAAACTCAATTTCATTGAGGGCTACATCAGGCCTGCATTTGATCTTGGGGGCCCAGGGTGGGCGTGGCCAGGGTGGATGTGTCCAGCTCGATGCCACTTGTGTTGGGGGTGCCTGTGGTGGTCTGAGTGCTCTGCCAGCAAAAACGGGCTCCCAAGCTCCATTTTCAGCTGTGACAGCTTTCTGCAACCCTCTGCCAGCAAAAACGGAGCTTGGGAGGGCCACGCACAGCCCTCCAGAGCTCTGTTTTAGGCTGCAACAGTTTCCTGAAACCCTCCGCCAGTGAAAACGGAGCTTGGGAGGGCTGCTTATGGCTACCGCGGGCCAGTCCTCCACTGTTTCCAGGGTGGCCCCATGGGCCAGATCTAAGCACCCTGTGGGCCACCCCGGCGTCGTAGGCCTTGAGTTTGGCACCCCTGGTCTATAGATTCCTTACCAAGGCTCTGATGCAGGGCTGTTAAACTCCTGGCCCATGGGCTGGATGTGCCGTGCTGGCCACACCCACGCCAATTTAGCGAAGGGGAAAAAAGTCCTGATAAGTCGTGTGACACCACCATGACGACATGAGTTTGACACCCCTGTTCTAATGAAAACCAGCTAGGTGACTTTGGGCCAATCACTCTTTCACAACCCAACCCACCTCACAGGGAAGTTGTTATATAAAAACAGGCAGGAGTATTATCTACATTCTTTTTAGTAGTACAAATAAAGAAAGGAAGTAAATCTAATAATAAGATAAATAATGTTGGAATCCTTCAAATAGATACCTTTAATTTATTGTTCAGGCAATAATTATTCTAACTACTAATTTAAATACAGCAAACTTTTCCCCATACTGTAGTGTTGTTATTTTTGTCCATATGTTAACCCTTACATTTCTAGATTAAGTAGAACAGTACCTTTAAGGTTGAAGGACACTTTATATTAACTGTGCAGTATGTGAATGATGTTGCTAATTTTAATGTGTGTGAAATCCAGATTTTTGTTCAGTTTGAGGGCTTAAACTTTTCCTTCCACATGCTTCAGTTTTTAATTAAAAAAACCAAAACAAGATAATCCTCCTTTGGTACCTTGCCAAGCACCTGGAAAAAGGAAGGCTTGAAGAAATCCAAGCATAGTGATATCAATGTGATGCTTCCTTTATTTGGAATTAGGTTGGTCAGTTTTGGTGTGTAATCAATAAGCGAGTTGATCTTTGTATTCTATTTATCATACTCAGATCTTCGATTTGTTCAGAAATCTTGGTTGCTTCTATTTTATTTTGTAGAATTTTTTTCAACATGGACATCCATAATTGCCCATGGTATTATAGATGAGCCTTTTCTAGTGTTTTATATGATGTTATTTGTCTCTTCCCATCCATGGTACACATAACATATATATTGCTCGGTGAGATATGTCATATTTATAGAAACCTTGGCATTATTGTTATTTTCCATAGATGATTCCCTAACAAATAGTCAAGCCTTTTACAGCTGGGCAAGATTAAGTAAACAAGAACTACACAGACTTCAGTAAAGTATATTTAATGCTAGCCTTAGAGTAAATAGAGAATCTTAGCAATTATAAGCATTTCCAGCCCTCCTTTATAGTGTATTCAGTAAGGAGGAGTCTCTTTGAATGATTTGAAATGCTTTTTTCCCTATCTGGCTACTTGGATTGTGTTGAAATTTATAAAATAAGCTGCTGATAGATTTGCCTTCTATGTCTATATTGTTTATTTCAGCCTCCCCATAGTTTCTCACACAAATTATACATTGCTTTAGGCTAGAATTGATATACTAGTACAGAAAATCATTCTGCTAAAACCAACATCTTTATGTTTTATCTACCAAGTTCTTTCCTTAGTACAATTTTTCAAACATTACCAAGTCAAGCTACAGATGTGATAAAATGCTTAACTTAGGCCTGGAGCCGTAAGAATAGTGTGGAAAGAAAGAAGTCAAAGCCTAATCAGTTTTGCTTTTTGTCTAAAATGCATATGGTACACTGTTGGTATAGTTTAATTCTAGACAGGATTGCACCAGGAGTGGATTCTACTTACCTTTACTACCAGTTCGCAATGGGACTGTGTGCGCATGTATGCTTTGCTTGTGCACGCACCTTGCTTCTGCGCATGCGCAGATCGCTGATGATAATAACCGGGCAGTGGACGGGGCCTCCCGCTGGTTTTACCACCGGTTCTTACGAACCAGTCCAAACCGGGGGCAACCCAGTTGCCACTGGATTGCACTCCTGATGAAGGTGCAGATCTGTGAGGCAAAATCCATGGGCAGGGTAACTTTCTACAGCAGTGTCTGGTGTGCCATTTGTGGCCCTATTTAGGGCAGGACAATATGGCAACAGGAACACATGCCCTCATGGATATGAGGCTTGGGTTCATGGAGCTTGAATGACTGTAGGACACTTTAAAGGCTGCCCTTGAAGATAACCTAGAAACTGGAGTTATGCAGAATGCAATTGTCTGCCTAATGGTAGGTGAGAACACTGTAAACCGTATTTCCATTTTAAAAAGATATATAGGGTGTGTGGGTTTTAAATAGATTTGCTTCATTATTTATTTATTTTGTTATTTATTAGATTTGTTAAGGCTGTCTCACTTAAAAAAAAACCCAACTCTAGGGCGTTTACAAAATACATTCCGTCTGACTTTCAGACTGCTTTCATAGCTTTTATTTTTTTTTATGAGCAAGATGCTGTCAAACTCAACATAGTTGGCAAATCAGAAAAGTGAGAACACGCTGTTTTCAGAAAGGCATCTTTATGCTAATCAGGGATAAAAACAATCTTATAAACAGTAAGAGTAAATTCCAGGCAGACTTATAGTGAATTAATTCAGACACATTAAGTCTTTCTGAAAGGCTCCCTCCCCAATCTGTCATGCATGCTGAAGTTTGATTTTTAAAATTAATTTAAAACATTTGAATATATTTTTATTTTGATAGTTTTATGACAGTGAATTTTACCTAGTATTTTATTATAAACATTTAGATTAGAAAATATAGAGTGTTATAGCAAATAGACAATCAAATAATATTCTGATGCCGTTATACAAATATATGTAATGTGAACATAAAGTTCTTCTCAGCACATTTGAAAATAATATAAACAGTTTTAAAAGGGAACTGAAATGAAGAAGGGACTTGAGTTTTGTATGAAAAAAGGCTAAAATATTTGTAGTTCTTTAGTTTGGTGGAGGTGAGAGCATGCCTGAATAAAATGGATGGGGAGATTTTTTTCTTTCTATCTCAGAATACTAAGCCCAGACATTGTAAAATAATTGTGAAGACGTTTAGGAATAGAGTAGAGTAGAGTAGAGTAGAGTAGAGTAGAGTAGAGTAGAGTAGAGTAGAGTAGAGTAGAGTAGAGTAGAATAGAATAGAATAGAATAGAATAGAATAGAATAGAATAGAATAGAATAGAATAGAATAGAATAGAATAGAATAGAATTCTTTATTGGCCAAGTGTGATTAGACACACAAGGAATTTGTCTTTGGTGAATATGCTCTAAGTGTACAAACAGTGTAAAAAGACAAGATACATTCATCAAGAATCATAAAATGAAACATTTAATGATAGTCATAGAGTACAAATAAGTAATCAGAAAACAATCAATATCAATATAAATTGTAAGGGTACAAGCAACAAAATTACAGTCATGCAGTCAGGAGTGACAAAAGAACATCTTTATGGTGCATAATTGATCTGAAGAGTTAATTGCCATAATACATATGATGGTTACAGGTAGTCCTTGATTTACAACAGTTCATTTAGTATCCATTTAAAGTTACAAAGGAACTGGAAAAAAGTGACATGATCATTTTTATACTTATGACCATTACAACATCCCCATGGTCACATGATCAAAATTCTGATGCTTGGCAATTGGTTCATATTTATGATGGTTGCAGTGTCCCAGGATTATGTGATCATCTATTGCGACTTTCTGACAAGCTAAGTCAATGAGGAAGCCAGATTTGCTTAACAACTGTGTCATTAACTTAATAACTGGAGGGATTCACTTAACAACTGTGGCAAGAAAGGTCATAAAATGGGGCAAAACTCATTTAACAAATGTTTCATTTAGCAACAGAAAGTTTGGGTTCAATTGTGGTCATAAATTGAGGACTACCTGTATTTGCAATACCCAATCTTATAACACAATATCATTCAAGCCACCTGTTGAAAATGGCCTTAGGTGTTTGGGATGGGAACTAGGATCTACTGGGAAAAAACCTCAATTCCTTCTATAATATCAACAAAAGTTCATTTTTATGGCTTGTAGTTTCTTTCAGCAACTGGAATAAAAGGGGTATCTATTTTTTTCTTGCTTAACAACAGAAATGTTGGGCTTAATTGTGGCTTTAAGTCAAAGGACTACCTGCACTAAGATGATATTCAAAAGGGCTTAGGTAAAAATCATGAAGATCAAGTATATTAAAACCAAATAATAGTGAAGAGTCCATGTTAGATGGGGTGGGGTGGCATGCCTTTAAATTCCAGTTGCCAGGGAATAACAGTGGCATAGGGACATGTTTCTTGTGTGGATATTAATGGCAATTAGTTGGACACGGTGGGAAACAAAATGCTAGATTGATTCAGTCCTTGTGATCCTTTATGTATTGCCTAGGTCACTAACTTTGAAACTGTGTGCTTTCAGGGAACATCTTCTGCAATGAGTTTATTTGCTATGAAATCTCTGGCCTCAAAAACCCTCTGTGTTAGAAGAACCTGGAGCACATTCAGTTCATAAAGAACTGTGGCCAAACCTGTTAATCCTTCTTGTCACTTTGCATCAACTAAGAATAAATCCTAAAATAACTTTTCCCCAACCTGGCATGCTCCAGATGTTTTGTGACTGCAGCTTCCAAAATACCCATTGGAATTGGTAAATCATCCCAAACTGTTTTTTCATGTGAGGGATCATGCCATTGCTGATCTTTTGGTTGGGGTACAGTTGATAAGCTTCCAAGGAAACCAAGGTTTCTTGGAATACTGTTTTGAAAACAACTAGCAGACTGCATCTGGAATACATCTAGAGTAACACATCCCTCTGAATTTTAATCACAATGTTTTACTTATTTCAGAGAGGCTGGCAACAAATAGACAAAGTACTCTGGATGAAAGTACTCTCCTTTTTTCTTTCTTTTTCTCTCTATGTATTTTTGTAAATATACTTCAAAGCTCAGTGTGAGATTTGCAGTTATGTGATCCAGTGCGTGACGAGAGTCTGTAGTATTATTCCGTTAGTTTTGTTGTGGCTCTTTGTGATGGTTCCCTCAGACTCTAGCTTGGATGAGAAGGAAGAGCTGGTTTCGGAGCTATCCTAGAATGAGTACGGGGAGCATCAGGGAAAGATGGAAGGGTCTGTGTCGGAGGCAAAACAAAGTAGCAGTGGAATAGGGTGATTGTGGTGAAGCAATCCCTAGAATGTTGGAGGAATCTGGGAGAGAAGGAAGAGCAACTAGTTGCACAATCCAGAGAAGATATGCAGCTGCAACCAGTCAGTGTGGATGAGGAGGAGTTGCCGCCTCTTCCCAATCCAAGGATGTGCAAGGCCCAGTGGAGAGAGGCTCAGTAGAGATCAGTGAGACTAATCATGAGGAGATAGCCTTGCCCCTCTTAATGAAGTGCACTGGTTGGTGCCTACTTAAGTAGGATTTTGAACTTGATTGGTATTGGAGGAACTAATACTCCAACTCACTGTGAATGTTTGGAACCCTTTTATTCTTCATTGTGCCTTGGACCTGTTGGGAGTTGTCCTTTGTCCTGCTTCAACTCAGTGACATCATATTTGTCTTCGTCTGGCTTCAACTCATTGAAGTCATGTTTGCCTTTGCCTCTGCCTTGCCTGAACTGGGGGGAGCTGTGAGCCGATGGGACTAGGGCTACTCTTAGGTGCTATGAATTAAATAGAACATCCTGCCTTGCTCGTTCAGACTAGGCCGCTATTGTCTGGGACTTGGAAAAGACTTAAAGTGCATGCAAGTTCCCACTGTGCATGCACTTTTGCATGCACAGTGGGAACTTAGAGGATCCCCAAGGGTAGTTGTGTGAATAAAAACATCTAACTCCTTACAGCATGCATGTGCTTGTAGACTGGGCCAGGACACCCTTAATGAGCACCCAAGTTTCTGATGGATTTGATTTTGACACCATGCAAGGGGAGATTATGAGCAAACCATTGAGAAAAAAAACTCTCTCTTGTAATTTCTGTTTTATTTCTGTTTATTTTTCTACTGCTTTCTTGTTCATCCTTCTCCTATATTTCATTATTACATGATGTCTATGATATTCATGGCACCTAATAATGACCATTCATGTGCACCATCCTAATTTATGCCAGAACATCTGAAGATAAAACATGATTTGAGGAACAGTATGTTGTAAAGTTGATTTGGTGGACTTACATAACACCAGAAGCCAATACAATGAAGTAGATTTCTTTAAATGCATTTCAATATATAAATAATAAGTACATACCAGAAGCATAGTTATTAGAAAAAAGTTGAATATCTAGTCGTTTAAGCAAGGCAGCCAATACAATTTTATTTTTCCTTCGGTTGCTTCCAATCCTCTGCGTCCCACTGGATATCACTTGGCAAGGTCAGTCTGTCAGTAACAGCTCTTTGAGTTCTAAGAAACTCTTGTGATTGTAGCTCGCCATCTTATCTTCTGTCAGTTTCTTGATTGCCTTCGATTTTTTCAGGCATCAAGGTATTCTCCAATAACTCTTGACTTCACATTATGTGTCCAAAGTATCTCAACTGAAGCTTCCAATGAATAATCTGGTTTCCTTCATCTAATATTCAATGTTTTGTTCTTGCTGCAGTCCAAGGTCTTTTTCCACCATTTTCTGCAGTGCCACACAATTCAAAGGCATTGATTTTCCTTCCTTCAGCCTTTCTAATGATCCAGCTTTCACAGCCAAGTGCTACAGTTGGAAAACCTACAGCCTTGATAAGACCTATTTTTGTTATCATTATAACAATTCTGCATTTCAATGCTTTGTGCAGACCTGTCATAAACTTTCTTCTAGGTAGCAAGGGTCTGTTTGTTTCATGACTACAGTCATCAGTCTTGTGATTTAAAGAAGAAATTTGGTCAAAAAGATAAAGTCTACTATTGTTTCAAGTTCTCAGTCTATTGGCTTTGGTTTGGCATTGCTACTCACATAAACTTAGCTTTCTTTTTAATATTTAATGCTAAAGAGAAGGCCAGTCTTGCAGGCTCTTTTTTTTTCTCAGCATGAGCTTCCTTAAATCTTCTTTACTGTACTCTAGCCATGCAAATTGTATTATCAGCATATCTATGGTTATTAATCTTAATTTCTACTTATTTTAGTTAAATATTTCTTGTGCTATATTTTTTAATAAATTAAATAAACAACCTGATGACAGCAAACAACCCTGGTATAGGTAGTCCTCAATTTACAACAATTAATTTAGTGACTGTTCAAAGTTATAATGGCACTGAAAAAAGTGACAAGACCATTTTTCACGGTTTCGACCTTTGCAGCAGCCCCATGATCATGTGATCAAAATTCAGATGCTTGGCAACCAGTTCATAGTTATGACCGTTGGTGTGTCCCAAGCTCATGGGATTCCCTTTTGCGACCTTCTGACAACCAAAGTCAATGGGGAAGCCAGATTCAACTAACTTATCAATGACAGTGATTCACTTAACAATAGTGGCAACAAAAGTCGTAACTCATTTAACAAATGTCTCACTTAACAACAGAACTTTTGGGCTGAAATGGGGTTGTAAGTTGAGGACTACCTGTATATCCTTTTCCAATATTGAATCAATTAGTTGCTGTTCTATCTGTTGTCACAAATTCTTCAGGAGCAAACACCTAATATACTCATTCTTTTAAGGACTATTTAAGATGAATAATGAGTTTAAAATATCCCCAATCTCCCTTCTGTATTAATGCAAGAAAAAACTGCATGACCATATCCATGTAATCATGAGTAGAATATTTTTATTTTTATTCTTATTATATTAAGACTTGACTACTGTAATTCTCACAGTTTCTACTACTGTCTTTAGTGATAAATACATAAATCTAACTAATTTATTTACATGCTATTGACCACTAAGTTGGCATTGACTCTTTCTGACCACATAGATAGATTTTCTCCATGAAACTTTGTCCCTAAGCTGCTCTTTCAGGTCTTCCAATGGTATATATGCTTCCCTTTATTGCATATGTATTGGTCATTATTTTTCATAGATTGATTATGTAAATTTTGATACCTCAATTTCAACCTTGAGTTCATTTCCTTGAATTCACAATACCCAAAAAGCAAATTTCTTATATATATTATGTATAATTCTATCCAAATTTTGTCAGGCAATTTGGCTTTACCTAAGGCTTTTTACGTAGTTTTACAAAATGTAAATAATTTGCTTCTATTCACGAATTTTTAGATATTTTTTTATTCTATGCACTTTTCTCTTTTTTATGTATTTTTTAAAATTTTCCCATTCTTTTTAAGTGGGTATGTTGAACAGTTCAGAAAAACTTACAATGATAACTTCATTGTTTATTCTTGATTTGGTTTGGCATATGTAAATTAAAAACATTATATTAAAATGGGGACTAAACCAGTTTCTTTTCCATTACTTCTATCATGTAGTGTACAGAATTTAGGAACTATACTATTATTGACTAGTTATTTGTCCTGTTTAACAGAAAAAGAGTGTATCAAAGAGTAGTAGATAAAACCTGTTATAGTATAAAATGCCAGAACTGGACTACTAAGATTCCAGTACAGGTGGTCCTCAACTTACAACAATTTGTTTAGTGACTGTTCAGAGTTACAAAGGCACTGAAAAAAATGACACGATCCTTTTTCACACTTAAAACTGTTACAGAATCCACATGGTCACATGTTCAGGATTCAGATGCTTGGTAACTGACTCACATTTATGACACATGACCCCGGGTTGTAGTGTCCTGGGGTCATGTGATCCCCTTTTGCAACCCTTCTGACAAGCAAAGTCAATGGGGAAGCCAGATTCACTAAACAACATTGTCACTAACTTAATAATTGCAGGTATTATAACTTAATAACTGAGGTAAGAAAGGTCATAAAACAGGGCAAAACTCACTTTACAAATGTCTCACTTAACAACAGAAATTTAGGCTCAGTTCTGATCATAAGTTGAGGACTACTTGTATAGTGGTTTTAAACTTTTTGACTGAATTCACCTTACGTCCATCTTGAATAATGTCATTTCTCTCTCTGTATCCTTATCTCTCCCTCTCCCTTCCCTCTTTCCCTCTCTCCACCCCTCTCTTTTCCTTTTACACATACTCACCCACCAACAACCACAGACTATTTATTTTACATAAAGGTCTTCACAGTGGCAACCCTATGCTGAATCCTTGATTTACAAACAATCTATTACAAATTGCTCCCTTACTCCCAGAATATACCCAAATTATCCTGCTTCTATCTTGCAAAGGGCATAATAATCTTAACATATTATAGTTCTTAATATGTTTCTGCAAATATGTAATGGAGGAACAATTTATTTCTCTGTTTTCCCATTTCCAAGTCAGACAACTGCTATTTGTATGCCTATTATATAAATAAGAAAATAATATACTACCATAGTAACATTTTTCTCTTCCTCTTTTTTTTTTGTCCCTTTAAATAGTTATATTGCAAACCAGCGGGATTTAGAAAGCATAAATGAAATAGATGTTGGACTGTACACTGGACTGAGAAATTTGTAAGTATATATTTTAATTATGTATATTTAGTATTATAAGTGACATATTTTGCCCACTTTGCGTAAGCATTATAGTGGAATGTACTGAGGTCTTACATGGGCCATTGTCTTCATTTATTTCATTTAAAAGAAGCAACTCAACTCTGTATATTTGTGGATGTAATTCATAAAGCTGAGTATAATGAGTAATTATAGCAAATCAAAAATTTTATCACATGGCATCACAGATTGTTGAATTGGGAAATAAAATAACAATTCTTGAACCACAATTTATTCTGAAATTCCTTGAGCTACATGCTATACTCTCCATAAATCAATGGATGGTACATCACTCAGTAATTGTAATTTGTGCTTGTGTACTTTTACAGAACTGTGGTGGACTCAGGCTTGAAGTTTGTCTCACGCCAAGCTTTCCTGAAAAATATTAACCTACAGTACATGTAAGTGAAACCCCACTTTATGACCTTAGAACAAGCAGGATAATTTAATTATCAGTTGGGACAAGCTGGAGAATGTATGGGAATTCTGGAAGCTCATGTCTTCATATGGACCTCTGACTGACCACTAAGAAAAGATTAAGTTGACTAGAAGGCCCTTTGAACTAAACCAACAACTCTGTTCTTGCTAATTATGTATCTGTCTCCTGACCTAAATTCCTTCTCCCATTTGAGAGTTTTATAAATTGCTAGAGCTGCACATAGCAGCCAATCAATACATACTCATTTTCCTTTTCTGTTGTACAAATGACATTTTCAGCAAAATGGTTAGACAGTTTGCTGCCAAACAGATGGCAGTGGACTGTCCAAGTTTTGTATTAGAAGGAATGATGACTGGAAAATATCCAGCTATTTTTGGATACATATTGGAATGTTGTTTTAAATAAAGATGTGATTTACTGATCTTGCTCTTTAATGTAAGTAATTTCCACTGTCAGATAATAGCAAAGGCTAAAGATCTTACATAAGTGACTTTAAAAGTTCTATCTTTAGGGACACATAGCTACTAAGAAACTATGTGCTGATTCATTTACAAAATTCACTTCTATAGAAATATCCATTAGAAAAGAGGAGGATATTGGATGAGCAGAAAGGAAAGCAAAGGATGGAAGAAATGTTGTTTTGACTATCAGCTATCCAAAATTGTTGTGACAGTGCGCAAGCTAAACAACTGGCTATTTAAAGCTATATATATGTGTATGTATGTATGTATGTATGTATGTATGTGTATGTATATAGCAATAATGTATGTATATAGCAATAATGTACATTAATAATTTCCCTTAACTCTTAACAAGAATTTAGCATGTTTGTGATTTAGAAACCATCTTTTTTCAGAAAATAAACATAAGATATAAATTATAAGAATTTCCAGGTTTTTTTAAAAAAAATTGGGCTTTAATCAACTCATATCAGATCTCTTTTAATTCCATTTAAAATCCCTTTAAAACAGCTACAGCTACAATATAAATAATTCAAAAATATCAATATAGACATATCCACTAACATCAATAGTATCAAGTTCTAAAGAACTTTAAATAAAATATTTTTATAAACATATTTGCCTTTTTTTCTGTTACCCAGGTGAAATTTATGTAGACAAAATGGCTGTCTTTAGCTGATGATTGATTATAAAAATCAGTAATATTGTAAACAAAGGAAATTAAATATTCCATAGACACTACCTAAATGTAAACTGTAGTATTAGAGCAATATCTAATGGAAAAATCTGAAAATCTTTTCTGTATTTTCAAAAAAACTCACTGCATCTTGCTGTATATTCTTCTATTGTGCAGACATAATAAGGAATATTTTCTATTACTTTTGTTACTGATGCATAGGCTGGCCCATGGTATCATAAGGGGAAAGTGTCCCCAAGACATTTTATTGACATTTCCTTGGTCTGCTTTGGTGTTACAATATTAAGATAAGACAAATATATGTCCTAGAGCAGCTGTGTCGAACTTGATTTCATTGAGGGCCGCATCAGGATTGTGTTTGACCTTGGTGGGCTGGGGGTGGTGATGGCGTGGCCAGGGTGAGCTCCATTTTTGGCCCTGATGGCCTCCTGCAACCCTCTGCCAATGAAAACAGAACTCCATTTTCACTGGCAGAGGCACCGTAGGCTGGTCCTTCACTATTTCTAGGATGGATCTAAGCATCTGTGGGCTGGATCTCATCCATGGGCCTTAAGTTTGACACTCCTGTCCTAGAGGGAATAATAAAATTTCTATTTGTGGAAGAAAAAGGATAATGACAAGAAGGAAAAAGTTTTTTTATATATATATACGAAACAGGTTGTATATAGAGGAGAATACTGGCTAAGGTCACCTTTAGCCAATGCAGCTGTAAGTGTAGTTTTAGATTAACCTTATTGTCCATGTAAGTTGAACAATCAATTCACATGAGAGATGTATCTTGCCAAAACATCTCATTATAGTTTCGCCATAAGGACTTCACTACAAATTGATTATCTTACTACAAATATGCTATGTTCACCAATAATAGGACTGAGAATTCTGCAAATTGTAGTCAAAAACATCTGGCTGCCACTAGAGTGGTAAAGGTTAAGAAACAGTTTAAGCATTTTAATCTCTTCTTAAGATGTAAAACAAAGAGAAGCTTTTATTTTTGTTTTCAGCTAACAATGTTGCTCTTAACATGGAATCCTAGAAACACTGGTTAATTTTCAGTATAGTTTAGAGTAGGAATGGGCAATTCATTGGCTCTATGTATTCCCCAAATGTCTTTTTCTTCAATCCACAATGATTACTTTGCTGAAATTTGGTAGCAAATCAACAAATGCATCACTTCCAATTGTTTTCCAGAAGAATTAAAAGAATTAAAGAAGAAAAAGGTAGGCTTTAAGAAAGTAAGATGTACATATACACAAATTCTGATGAAACGCCTATCTAAAAAAATCCCCACTATTCTTCTGCTCCATTCATGTGGCATTATTATGTAATGGATGAGTTCAGAAAATTTTCTACTAAGGACATAGTGGTAACGCTGCACATTGTTAGTACACTTTTTAATATGTACATATTTTATTGGCTCTAAGGGACATGGTGGCTCAGTGGCTAAGATGCTGAACTTGTTGATCGAAAGGTCGGCAGTTCAGTGGTTTGAATCCCTAGTGCCATGTTAACGGGGTGAGCTACTGTTACTTGTCCCAGCTTCTGCCAAACTAGCAGTTCAAAAACACATAAAAATGCAAGTAGAAAAATAGGGACCATCTTTGGTGGAAAAGTAACAGTGTCCCGTGCTCCTTTGTTGTTTAGTCATGCCGGCTACGTAACCATAGAGTCGTCTTCGGACAGCACTGTCTCTTCAGCTATGAAATGAAGATGAGCACTGCCCCCTGGAGCTGGGAACGACTAGCACATACGTGCGAGGGGAACCTTTATCTTTACCTTATTTTATTGGATAATTGATATCTTCTCATAATTGGCCCTGATGTAAAACAGAATGCAAGAAACTACTGTTATATACTTAGGGAAGGTGGATCTGGATTGAAAAAAATTCAGACAAGCACCTACTTGGCAACATTTCTGATTTTTATTGTGGCAGGGAGCCTATATCTTATTCAATGAGAATATATTTCCTATGGAAAATAAAAAGAAAGGTGCTGCTGGTCTGGAAATCTTTATATTTTGTCCAATTTAAATATTCTTTAGTAAAGGGATGCCTCCCACAGTGCATGCAATCATGTGAATATAGTCAAGAGCAAGAATGCATTTGATTTTCATTGTAATGGAAGATGCGAAAGTGTATTGCAATATAATACAGTAAATACGTAATTGAACTGAAAGGCTTAATGATTTCATGTTACCATTTTTCCATGATGTTTGCTATGAACACATAGTTTAAAAAAGTATTTCTAAAAAGTCTGTGATGGAGTTGTTTGGGATATAGCCAGGGTTTGGAAAAGTAAAATCTTTGATGTAGGATCAAAGACGATATGGTAAACATCTATTTTGCTTATGAATAAATTGAGCGTTTAGTCAACATCTGAGAACATCTTTGGAGTAAAACTTAATCCAATGTTTCTTTTCCTTCACTTGAACTGAACTGTTTTAAGGTACATGTTGCAATCAGTGTTTATGTGTGCCCAGTCTTGATGTCAAGCTAGGATACAATCTGTATCAGTTTTGGAGATCATCAACGGGAATTGTTTGACAGAGTTTAACTTCCTGGGATGTGTCTCTCAAAACTCCCTTGTTTCCTCATTTTAATTATGACACTGTTTCTTTACAGTAACTTCTCCAGAAATAAGCTTTCAAGTTTGTCCAGGAAGACTTTCCGCCATCTGAATTTGACAGATCTGTAAGTAATTGCTTTTCTGAAAAATCAAGTTTGTTGTTATAATGAATGTTATTAGCATTATTACCAGGCACAGTATTTTAGTATTTAGATTCTAGCAAGAAAACATTTAAAGTTTATGTTTCTAGGAAAAACAAATTCTGTTTCACAATACTGTGTGTTTTTAATATGTGTGTTGGGTGTATCTGTGTATTTAACATATGGGACATAGTCCAGGCAACATATAGTTGAGGGCATTTTGTGGCTACCCTTCCAAGCATCAAAATAATTTTGTGTTTAGGCTAACAACACTGCAGCAACAGAGCCACTGTTGCAAGAATGGTTTCACTTTGCAGCTAGTCTTGGAGTTTACTTCAGTTACCATGCAAACCAATGGCTCCTTAATTCTGAACTAGTCATTAGTCCATGTTTGGATAATATGAAAAATTACTATCAGTCTAGGTAAGCCAAGAACAATCCATGATTATAGATTGAAGTTATAGGTAATCCTAGGGTTCCAATCACTAATTCAATGACTGTTCAAAGGTTCAGTGGTGCTGAATTAGTGGTACTTATGATTAGTCCTTGAAGTTTCACCATCGCAGCCCCATGACAGACACATGATTTGGGTGGTTGGCAACCAGTTCACGCTACAAAGCTGGCAACAGTCACATGATCACCATGGCTGTGAAAGTCAATGGGAAAGTTGGCAAGGAAGATTGCAAAACATTCCTGTAAGTCACTCCTGCTCCCTCTGCACACTGTAGTTGCTCATCTTCCTACTGAGCTACTCTCATGCCACACTGCAGCACCCACTGCCTGCTTGTCTATCTGCACTTGTGCCATATTGCAACACCTACTTCCTCACCTAGCCACTCTCCGTTGACTATCATTTGTCTTATAGCCTAACATCCATCTTCCCAGTTAAAAATAACAAAAATTAGAGTGGTAGAAATCAATCTGAAAATCTATAGAAATTCATGAGGAGTCATCTTGCTAGTTGTTTTTTGTTTCTGACCACAACTATCATGGTGCCTATGTCATATACTTAAAATTTCAAATTTTTTCCTTGTCCCAGAAGGATCAGAATTTGGTTGCAAGTTTGGTAGTTAAAACTTTTCCTTTCTATCATTATCCACAATACCAGACCTGTTCAAATCCACCCCTTTTTTTCCTTGCACAACAGAAATGTTATTGTTCACTGTATTGCTAGAGTTAATTTCACAAGTGCCATATTTATCAGATAGGAAGATATTTTTCCTAAACAGTTAGAAATCAAAGCATATTCATATAGGCCAATATTGTAGCAATTATTTTTTGTAAATGGGCTACTTTGTTTTATAAACAAATAATTGTAAGTTATTAATTCCATTTATTTCCTGAACACAAATATATACACAAATATATATATGCACAAAAACATATTAGCACATTCATCCATATATTGGAGAGGGAGAAATCTCCAGATTTGGAAGCTATTTGTGGAGTTTCAAATACAAGTTTGCTTTAGGATGTAGTTCCCACTCTTTTCCAATTAAAGTGTAATTGAGCTGAGAATAGAGATTGTTTGGTATAGTTGTATATTTATACTGAGGTCTACATGCTTTCTTTTCTCCTACACACCACTGAAAGCAACTATTGTTTCTCCAAAACAGGTGGAAGTAGACTGCTTAACGTTTTCAATATATTAGCATAAATTTGTCAAACCTACAAAACTCTTTCTTTGATCTGAATATTTATTTGAGCTGATTTACTCAGACAGCTTTGAAAACATCTGAACTGCCGTGAATATTCTATGAGATTACATTGACAGAAGGATCTGGAAGACCAAATCAAATGTTCTGCCTGTAGATTGTTATAATTAGTGCTGGATTGTTTCATCTTAATAAAATGACTTAGGGGCAACAAGTGGTACATCAATGAATTAGCTCATGAAATATAGGTTATGCTTTTATGAGCAAAGCTGAGATAATGTTCCTTGCCTGAGCCAGACATCTGGACTTTTTGCTGTTTCTTTTTTTTATTCTAGCTTCTTTATACATTAAGTACAAGAAATACTTTAAGTACCCAATTAAATAGGCTTTCCTGGATGTGTTAATTTTAAGTGGGTAATAAAGATTCTATTTTAATTCCTCAGTGTGAGCTTATATATTCTTCTAAGCCTTAGAGTCCAGTATTTGTTGTTGTAGTAGTCCTAAATGTAAGCCATTTTTGCATTTGTTCCAAGAGTTTCATAGATGACTTCTTTTTCAAGTCTCTGCATCTTTTGCTTGAAATATATTTCTGTGATGTTTGACCATAAGGGGGAGCTCAATTTATCCACAACAGTAGAAAACTTATAAAGCTGTATTATGGGACACTGTATACTGAGAATTAGATATGATTCTTCTTCATGGTCCAGAATATTTTTCTTCTACTGAATTGAAGAAAATGGCATTCTTTTCTTCCCAGTCAAAATCAGATTTTTGAGCTGCAACTTTTCAAACCTGCTTCTCTCCAAATGTGTCTAAACTAGCAGCAGTGGCTAAGAATGTTAGGAATTATAGTCCTAACACGTTTAGAGGAATCAGATTGTAGACTAAACTAGATAAATGGATTAGAACTATTTTGGGCAAAATCAAACAAAGAGGGTTTGGGATCTCATCTTAGAAGAGGCATCCCCTTTCACACAGATGCAAAAGGGAATATATTCTGATCCAATGAATGTTGTCAAGTCTACAGAAGTACTATTTTATTGATATATACACTTAGCTGATTACTAGATTAAGGCTCAGGAGCCACCATGCAATGGCAATGTTGTCTTTAAATATCCACATAAGAATCAGTGGAAAAATAAATACATTATTTGGACAGGGATGAAAAATGTTTTCCTCTTATCCTGATTGTGGGCCAGATTAGAGACAAGTGTAATTCAATATGCTATTATCTATTTTTTTTGTCACTGTTTAGACCTGTCTAGTCTTATTTTAAAGTGTCTTTCATTTGTCATCTGTTATTTGGGCAATTTTTTTCTTAAAAATCCTGATATAAATCTATTTTTATTGTTGCTGTTTTAGGATTTTAGATGGCAACCCTTTCAAGTGTTCTTGTGATATTATGTGGATCAAAGTATTCCAAGAGACCAAATTTCCAAAAGCAGAAACTCAGGATTTTTACTGCATAAATGACTACAACCAGAGGATATCTCTTCTAGAGAAGCCAGTCCCAAACTGTGGTAATGCACTTTTATTAATATCTATATTTAAGCTGTTAAAATGGAGTACAAGAGACCTCTGTCTAAACTTCATTAATTTTGGTAGAACCTTATAGAAAGTTTCATGGATTTTCTTCTTTTAAAAACAAGTTTTAGTTTTGATGGGGAGATACATAACATACTATTTCAGACAACTCTTGCAGTCATATTCAGGGTGCTTAAATGGAATCATGATTAATAGAATTTAAGTTGCTGCATGATTTTCTGCCTGAAATAATTTTCTGACATTTTTAATTTTTCAAATTTGTTTTGGTATACACATATTTCCTCCCCCAAAGTGTACTCTTATTTCTAGTTTATCTAATGAAGTGTTGTTTCTATTATAAGAACATTGAAACTGCTCATGTCCTGTTATACTATAAATAAAACTGTTGGTTAAAACTGAAACAGATAATTGTAGGTTGAATGAACTCAAGATCTGCTCCCACTTCAGAAAGTTTTGCTTAAAAAAATTATAATTTTAAACATTTCAAATATCACAAAATTATCACTTGCATCTAGCAAGCTATTTATCTGAGCAAATGATCTGGTATTTAATGGATTGTGCTGTCATTCAATTCATGGAACGTTCCTGTTGGTGGAAAGAGAAGCAATTTTCACTCTTCTTCTCTCTGTTGCATTTCCATAAAAATATATGTTGGAGGTCTGCTGACCATCCCAAACAATGAGTTGGTGGTGATTTTGGAGATTATGGTGGGAAGGAGAAATTGACAAAATGCATAAAAATTATTTGTATTAGTGGAAGGAAAATGTAGAATCTAAGAGTCATATACACTTATGCCTTGTGCTTTCTGTAGTTTACACTGTAAAAATGGAAAAATCTTGAATGCTGTGAGGTCTTTTGCAGGATTGTTTATGGTGCTTGGTATTCTGTCTCCTGTTTTCCTTTCCTTGCATTAATAGTTTGTGTCAATGGACTTAACGCCTTCTTTTTTCTTTTCTTTGCTATCTTTTCTTATTAAAAAAATTGGGGGGCGTATTTATATTGTATATTGCAGCAGCATTGTGTAAAATTTCATTTTGAGGCATCATCTTGAAAGATTTTAAGATTTACTTTATTATCCTTTTAAAATGAATTACACTATATTTTTTTATATTTCTCTTTGCTTCTGATCCAACAGGGAGTAAAATTTAAGAGACGCATTTAATATGCTGTCATTTGTTTTGATGGTCTGTGTGATATTGTCTGAAGTACCTTTTTAAAAGATGAGACTTTGGCATAGGGTAGAAGGAAGACACAGTTGTTTAACAATTCTGTGGATCAATGCAACTGACAGACATGAAAACCTAAGCCTTACAAGCTTTGAAAAACAAAAATCCATAAAGAAATTTCTCTGACATCTGCCGGTTTGAAACCAGATTATTTTTAGTACTTTATTACAAAATTTCTGGATAAAGTTTTTGTGTAACCAACGAGTCCTGTGGTGCTTTTAATGACTGGGATATCTTAGGTTAACCATGATAACATTTTATTGCCTAAAAAAAATACCAGATGAATCAAAGCATTTGGCTTTCATCCCCCTCCACAATGTTTTGCATTCTGCATTTTTTCTTGTTTGGTAAGAAATTTCTGTTTTAGCTCTGCTTCTTGGCAATAGTCAGATTAGAATTATTTATCCATATGTTATTATGGTCAAGGTTGGAATGATGGATGAATCAGTTTTGAAGCTTCTGTTGAAATGTATTCCTGCAGTAATTTTGATAATATATTCCTTAAAACATATACAACTATAACTTGAAAAAATGGTAACCTGTTTATTTCAGTACCAAAAATGACAACTTTAAAATAAGGATGTAATCGAGCATTTTCAATTTAAGCACAATATAATTCAGCATGAATAGAAAAATTGTCATAAGAATCAATATTTGGGCACACATATTTGGTGGCTTTGGTGTTATATCTGGCAGTTTTATTCCTATTTATGCAGACATGATAAAAGCAGAATACTGTTTTAAGTTGGGGGAATCTCTCGATACCTATGAAATCTCTTCTACAAAGACCAGTCCTTAGGCCAGACTGCAAGCTGTCAATTTTTTATAGGTGTAATTCAATATAATACAGATGAATTTTACATAGAATCAGACCATTGTTCAGGATTTCTGAATTGTTTTTGATTTCTGGAATTCAAATTATATCGATTCCTAATGCAAGGAATAAATATTGATCCCATCACTGACATTGTGGTGAGGACTATGCTACTCTTTGTGGTGAGGACTATGCTACATCAAGAAATGCTGCTTTACTTAAGCTAGGCATATTATTTATATGTATACTCCTTAGAGATTGTCTTCCATTTTTGTTTTGAAGAGCTAGTGCAGTGGTAGTCATGTATTGACCTACCTACCTACCTACCTACCTACCTGTTTGAGAAAAGATACTAAAGATGCTGTGCTATTCATATAGAAATTCCTGGACAATTTCACATTTGCCATGTCTAAAGGCAAAACTAACCATTCTCCCACACAGGCTCAGACTCCTCGCCTATTATGTGAGAGACAATAGAATTTATTTAGACAGGTTTGTATAAGGTTTATAATTGGGAAGGATATAAATATAGATTAGATATAGCTCAATATACAAGTGTTAACTTCAGAGGTGGGATTCACTTACATTCCCTACGAGTTCACAAATATGAGTGTGTGTGTGTGTGTGTGTGTGTGCGCGCGCATGCAGTAGTTGTGCATTATGTCTGGATGGGTGGGCAGAGCTTCCTGCAGTCGCTGCTATCGGTTTGCACAATCTGGACAGAACTGGCTGAATCCCACCACTGGTTAACTTGTAGTATTATGAATATTTCACTCTTTAGTATTTTCTTACTTTTAATTTTGTATCTTTGTTTCCTATGGGAATCCGTTACAATTGCAGCTGCCAAGGGCTTTGTTTATAAAGTGCAAATATACAAGGATAAAATTTTTATCTTATGATGCTCTTTCTTGGGAGCACTTTATAAGACAGTGATATTTTAGTTGTCATAACTTCACTGCACAGACCTGCCATAATCAAATTATCCATATTATACATCTAAACAAATCTTCTTCTGCCCAAATTTAAACAGTATTTAAAACCAGTGCTTCTAATTATTTTGCTTAAGAGAAAAGTAAGAACAAAGAAGTTTAACTGAGGAGCATGGAAAATTTAAACGACAATCACACACATGTTTATATGAGAGTTCCTGAGTTCATGGACCATTCTGAATGAGAGGCCCTGAGCACCAGTGTCATATGTAATCCTCAGGGATTTCCAAAGTATCACCAAACCGGAATGATAATATGACAGGAAGTAAAAATGATCAGATGCATGACAGGATACATAATCAAATTAACTATTTTAAATTTTAATTCAATTTTAATGTAAATTATATTTAGTTTTCATTCTGATTCCTATCCAGTAATGTTGGAGTATAGTCTTTATCCGGAAATATATTCATACCATAATTAGTTAAAGGTAACGGTTCCCCTCACACATAGGTGCTAGTTGTTCCCGACTCTAGAGTGTGGTGCTTATCTCCCTCATCTCCCTAAAGCCAAAGAGCCAGCGCAGTCCGAAGACGTCTCCGTGGTCATGTGACCAGCATGACTAAACACCAAAGGGGCATGGAATGCTGTTACCTTCCCACCATAGGCGGTCCCTACTTGCATTTTTATGTGCTTTCAAACTGTTAGGTGTGCAGAAGCTGGGACAAGTAATGGGAGCTCACCCCATTACGCAGCACTAGGGATTTTAACCGCTGAATTGTCGACCTTTCGATCAACAAGTTCAGCATCTTAGCCACTGAGCCACCGCATCCTACATGATTAGTTATAGAAGTTTAAATATAAAATCTAGCTATTGTGGCCTGTAAACCGTGATTTATTGTGTTGAGTCATTACAGACATATGGGCTTTAGTTAATAAACTGTAGTTAAACAAATCTTGACTTAGTATATGTTACCTGAGGACAGGCAATGAGGCTTGCTATTCACTAGCTCTATGTAAACAGACTTTTCTGCTTTTCTGTTTAGTATCTATTATGTTGTTTCTAGGGTTTTTTTTAATTCTGTTTTGTGGAAACAGATTTCTTTTTCTTTAATTGTCTACTGAGAAGGTTTATCTCCAGAGATATTAAACACCTTTTTTTTTTGACAGACTAGAATTTGGATTCACTTTTAAAACTCAATATTGCTGCACCATAGGGAAAAATGTGTTTTTCTTTTTTTACTCAGTCACTGAGTAAAATATCACTGTTAATATCATATGTATGATATATATACTGTATGTATGTCAGCTTCAACTAGCCCTCCCTTGGTTTCACCTGATTCATGTACAGTCTGTGCCTGCCTTCCTCTAACTTGTTCATCTACCCCAAAAGGCTGAGAAATTACACTAATGGGAAGTATGGAAAATGCTTTGTGAATATGAAAGCAAAAGTGGTTGTGAATGAGAAAAATTCATATAAGGAATTATAAAAATAGAATGAGAAAAAAGTTATTGTATAATATGTAAAAAGACAAAAAGTTAGGTGCAGAGAGCAAGGAATGGTAAAGTTTTAATAGCCCAAAATGAAGTGGATCAGAAGAAGAGGGGAAGGAGAAAATCCTGGAAGAATATTTTATATTTATAGTTTATAGGGAGATGATAGTGAACTGCCAAAAAGTAAAATTAAAAGCACTATAGCTATTAATGCCCAAGATAAATGGACAAAAAACAAGTCATAATTGCTGTGAGAATGTTGATAACAGTTAAAGCTCAGGAGTAGATTATATAACTGGAGAAATGTCCACATATGAATGCAATTTGTCTATGGAGTGGCTGTGTGTATCTTGCTTAAAATATATGTGAAAAACTGCATCTGGGCTTAACAATTGGAAGAATGCTGTTATTTTTCCCTTATACAAAAAGAAAGCTAACAAAAACGAATGTAAAAATTACAAGGAGATACTTAGATGTCAAACATCTTCTCAGACATACTTACTCAGACATACATTGCTAAGTACGTCTGAGAAGATGTTTGACAGAATTCTGATTGAAACTGTGGAAGAGGTCACACTGAACAAAATTTTGGGAAGTACAGTGTGATTTTGTACCAAGCAGAGTATGAAAACTAGGTTTTTGTTTTCAGGAAGTCATTGAAAAAACATGACATTTTCTGTGGCTTACGGTTTCTTACTGTTTGCATAGTGTTGTTTATGCCAAATGGAAATAGCATGATGTGTATTTATATGTCTATGTAGCAGCAGTATGGATATTTATGTATTTATATCTTGATCAAAAAATTTAAGGTTTGGACAAATCCTTTTCAGTACAGGAGTCCTCAATATAGAGTCATTAATTTAATGACTGCTCATAGTTGCAACTGCACTGATAAAAGTGGCTTACAAGTAATCCTCACACGTACATCAGTTGCAGCATCCCTTTGGTTACAGGATGAAAATTTGAGTCCTTGGAAATCTGCATGTGTTTGATGGTTGCAATGTCCCAGAGTCATGTGATTACCATTTGTGATAGGTTTCACTTACCTTTGCTACTGGTTCACTTGCGTGTGCACCTCCTCTATGTATGCGCATAGTATATTTGATGACGTCCGTGTGGGTGGGCCACACCTCCCACCGGCGCCGCTACCGGTTCGCCCAAACCGGGGAGAATCGGTAGCAACCCACCACTAATTTGTGACCTTCCCAGTCAGCTTCTGACAGAGTCAACGGGGGAAGCTAGATTTGTTTAATGACCGAATGGTTTACTTAATAATTGCAGAGATTTGTTTAACAATCTTGGCAAAAAGGTCATAAAATCAGGTGTAACTCATTTAATTACCACCTTGCTTAGCAATGGAAATTCTAGTCCTAATTCTAGCATAAATTGAGGACTAACTGTATTTCCTGTTTAAAATTTTATATTTTAATGAAGTCCATGTTTAAAATTTCTTGTTGCAGATTATTCCACTGTTGTTAAAAATCACTCTGAAATCAAGTTGTCTTGCTTGAGATACTTTCCCCATTCCTCTTCCTTTTCTGACAGAAGCCTTCTGTAAATCTACATTGATCTCCTAACTTCATTTCTGATAAATAATTTTCTAAAGGTGAACTTTTGCTCTTTGCTATCTTGACTAAATATTAAAATGATCAGGCTGGAACTAGTGATGTGTAAAATCCCCCTGGTCTGAACATAGAGGGGGCTGTTAGGTCTTTGAATGGATGGAAGATTTATCAATTTGCACAATGCATTGAGATATAATTTTCTTTAGGCCAGAATTATAACTCTTTTAAACAAGTTCCCATGAATGTGACTGCACGTCTTGCTGCAAGAATGGAATTAATTCCAATGGGATCTTATTTTATCATGTACATTCAGAAACCTCATTTGGATTAAGAACATTACTTCAAAATATTATCTTTGCCTCTAGGAGTTTAACTAGTAACTTAAATCCCTCAATAAATTTTGAATTGTAACAATAAGGTTCTCAAGGATATACTTAAGCCAAACATTGATTTGTTGGAAATATTGACAGTAATATTGGCCATATGTTTTATATACTACATATGGTTCACATGTTACAGAGATTATGCTTTTATACATTTTAATTAAAAAAAAACCGCACTATACTCCAAAATTACTTAAAAATAAAATCCATTACACTTGAATTCATAATCCCGTCTAGTTTTTCATGACGTAAT